>OW285206.1:17500000-18750000 GCA_935421205.1 Xylocampa areola
TTGACATATTACCTGGTAATATTGACACAAGTTAAACACGCTACATTACGCACATATGTCACGTAAGTCGAGCTGGAGTCGTTGAAGCCCATTTTTGATATTTACATCCACGCCACGCTATACAACCCAACGTGCGTGACGGCGAAACAGTTTCACCCGTATGCATCTCACAGAGAGTATAATTTTGTTTGCGCGTCTGTGACGTCTCAGATAGATGTATGCGTCGGACTAATGAAGTCTAGCTAGTCCTTTTTACCGCCATTGAGGGCTAAATTAAACAAAAAATTTCGTACCACCAACTTCATGTGTTTACTCCATAAATGTTTATCATACAATAAAAAATTTTTTAGGTTGGCCCCCCTAGCATTTCGTCCTGTATCGTGGTTGTTTACAGAATATAATCTCATATGCGCATATATACCCAGACCCGGAACGATTATCTGTAGATTGTACAAATATATGCTATAACCAGTAATTGATAATGAGAAATGCGTGTTAATTGAGTCACTGATATGGTGATCCCAAACGTGGCTGCTGAGAGTGAGATCCTAGGTTCATTAATCCGATCGGGATTTACTTTAAAAAAAAACTGAGTAGCAGCCAGGAATTGGGAATTGTGCCCGGTAGATGGCAACAGTCTCACTACCTATTATCTACATAAGACTAAACGTAATAAGTGAAACTCCTTATACCTCTGCTTAACCCTGCAAGGGATACAAGTGTGAAGTTGTATGTTGTTAATTAGATACATGTAGTCGACCTAAATTTTTTTAGAAGTAAACTCACCGAAACGACATTGCCAGGGTCTACGTTAAGTTTGCTAACACTTTGTACGACGCACGAGTAGTCTTTGTTAATGTTCCACGATGATTCATTCTTCTTCCGTCGAATGGTGTTCGAGTGATCCGATGTCAGTCTTCTTCGCTCCGACAGGCAGTATGGGGGGTAGGGCAGGTCGCGGTTAACTGATAAAATGGATATTATGTTAAGAATAAACATAAAACTTTAATTCGAACTAAACTAACGCATGAAGAGGTTAATTAACAAAGATGAAGTATAAAAAGTGTCGCAATGCTTGAAAAAAATAAGGTATTTTTTTAATATATTTTTCGAATGGTTATCCAATTGTGAGAAACTGATTTGACTATTTTATTTTTTAGAACATTATTTAATTATTTATAATTTTTTTAAATATTTCCCCAAATGACGTAATGTGTAACACACCTAGTTCAATTCAATTCAATTTTTCAATATGGCAAGTCTGCCGACTACTGATGACGGCAATTCTGCCAATGTCAAATGAGAAGTGGGGAAGCGTGTGAAAAAATTTAAATAAAATAGAACAGAAACTACTTAATTATACAAAAAAAAACAGGACAATTTCTTGATTAATAGTGGTACTCAATGTAGATCTTGTTGTTATGTTAGTAGACTGAAACAACGTGGCAGCCCCAACAGCATCATGAATGCATTATTGTACTGAACGCAGACAGCACTGACCGCTTTGATGATTCATTTCACAAATCGTACAATGGTCACTTCATGGACAAAATCATAATATGATTTGCGTGCAATTGATAAACAGTAAATCATCTATTTGACAGTTTTCCATGGAGATTCGTTTAATTAATGAACACATTTCCTCACGCTACGTTACAGTGTTTCCATCGTAATCGGTCCATTGGTTCTTAAGTTATACCTAAGCTTTGAGACAGACAAGCTGTTTCCAAAAATTCTTGTCTTGGCTTCCATGTTAATAGTATAATTCGTCATACATAACTCACGTCTTTTTTGAGGCATGCAGAAACTACAGAACGTCAGAAAAATCCTCATACAAACCTTTAATAATCATTATACTTAATAAAATGTGTTAGGACTTTGATTAAAAATTCCTAAATATTATTAGACACAGTAAAAAACAAACGAGATCACCAACTCACGCGTCAGCGGCAGCTTATCCATGCTAACAGTCATAACCTGCGGCACGCCGTCAGTAGACAGCATCTCCTGGATGTACAGGAACTGTATGAGAGGATAGTCTCCGAACAGGTACTCCTCCCGGCCGCAGACCTTCAGCACATAGTTGTGTGGATGCTCCCCTCGCATGTTCAAAGAGTTTGCAAGCTTGCGGAGGATTACTTCTATGTGCTGTTGCGGAGTGCGGGTTGCGGGGACACTGGACGAAAATGATACCTGCGAATGAAAAAAATACTTTATAATAGCCTCGTTGGTCTAGTGGTCTTAAGCGCGACTGGTGAGCATGAGGTGCCGGGTTCGATTGAATGGTGTCCAAAAACAGAATGTAGGAGTGTCGGTCGCCAGCGACGAAATGGGCGGACGATATTATTGTTATAAACAAAAATGCTAGTAAAATATGTATGGGACTAGCACAGGGGCTATCCAGAATATGAAGTTGTGCTGAGAATGATGATGATGATGAATATTTCCAAATAAAAGCTGTAGTTTTGAAAATATCGTATTTTTAATTTAAAACAAGGAATTAATTAAAATATAACTAGTAATATCGTATACTATCACTGCAATGTGTCCAAAACATCAAGAAAAACTAAATTAATAATACAACTGATTAATTCGGTTAAAAGTTATTTTATTAAAAATGTAACTAGTTCATGGCAACAATTTACTTTACCTAATAAAATAATTTAATTAATAAAATAATAATTTTATTAATGTTTAACTTTTAGAGGATTCAACACTCATTATTGCAAGCAAAGAAATAAAAATAATTCCGACAAACTGCACACCAAACCTTTTTAGTGAAATCAACCTAATATATTTAAAAATAGAACACTTTAAAAATATTTTTGGAATCAGGTTTTGACAGAGTGATGTCAAAGCCCATCAATTAGTTACGGATAGAGGCGATCAATATATTTTTGTTTAGACAACAAAAATGTTGAAATCTCATTTCAGTATCAAGTATGACGATGACGAGCCCAAGCCTGAAGAGGAACAAGAGCTCGAGCTAGTGGCCGATGAGGAAAAAGAAGTAATCCCCGACAGGAACCTCAACAAGTCAGAGATCAGTGTCAGGCTTAGCATGCTTGGCAAAACAGCCGAAGGGGACGGGTAAGATAGAAACACTAGTAGGGTAGAAATTAACGCTCCATCACTGGGGGGGAAAGTACCTTCAATATAGTAGTAGTATATTAAGTAAATGTTTTGCTTTGGCCGGAAATCATGCAATTTGATAGTAGAGAGAATACGCATTAATTATCAGTGTTTTACGACGTAAACAAACCTAATAAATTACACACTGACCGGTATCTACCCGTACCTAATACTACTCCTTGTTACTACTTATAGTGTGGAGGGATTCTATACCAAAAGTGAAACGTTATACTTAAGTAACAATTATATTTTACTGATAAATCTTTTGAACACATTAATTCATGCGTAGTGAAAAGAAAAATACGGCCGTCAGCAGGATTCGAACATGCGAATTCTTCTTCTACAATTTTAATACGATATGGTAAAGGACTGAATAGATAGCGATGACTTCACCAAGAGAAGTATTTAAAATGTAAAGGAAGAATTCGGAGTAGTGAGCAAAGGTCGAGATGGCTTAGTGGTCAGAGCGCTTGGAGTTTTATTTTAGAGGCGCAGGAAGGCTCGAATCCTGCTCACGACCGTATTTTTCATACCACAATAAATAATATAACTTTGATATTATTCCATAAACTTACTTTGCATGTGCACATGTTAAATTAATATTTGGCATAAAACACTAAAATCATTATCTATAAAGATTAATTTTGTCACCAGGTACTCCTATCTCAAATGCAAAATTACAGGATTGAAAATGACAAACATTGACGCAATAAAGGGCTTCACACATCTCATGTTCTTGGACGTTTCAAACAACTTACTGGATATAGACGCATTGCAAGTTATTACTAAACTACCATATTTGATCCTCATACAAGCAGACAACAACATGCTAACCTCGGCTGCATTAAAACAAATGAAATATCTCCAAGTCATCATAATGAACAACAATCAAATCACAACCATAAACGATGTCTATCAAGAGCAACTGTCTACTTTGGAACTTGCCAATAATAAAATTAAAAAAATTGAATTCACCTGGGCCATACCCACTATAAGAGTTTTTGATTTCCGATACAATGAAATATCAGATATTTCAAATTTCATTACTTGTGATTATCCTATTTTGGACAGCATATATTTAGCGGGGAACAAGCTAACGACTCTAGCCGGTTTAGAGAAATGTGTTAGTTTGAGAATTCTACACGTGCGCAATAATCCGATACGGTTACTCAACGGATTTGATGAAGCACTTGTAAAACTTCAGTACATCAATTTACGAAATTGCAAAGTTTCTACATTAAGACAAATAAAAAAATTGAGGGTAAGTTGTGACAAGGTTACCTGAAATCAATAGCATTTTATAAATATGAAACATTTCAATAAACAAACACTCCGCCACGTGACTTAACTGAATTGCGCCTTATAACATCCCCTCCAGTTAAGGCTGCCTGTCCACCGGAGCGGAGCGAGGCTGCGGAGCGGTGAGCGAGATAGAAGTCCACCAATAGAATTACATAAAATCTCCGCTCCTCTTCAGTGGACAGAGAGTTGCAAATTAGTTTATAAAATCATACAAAACCGGGAAGTGGAGCTAGGACGCGGAGCGGGAAACGGAGAGGAGAAACGAGTGCGGGCGGGGCAGGGAACTAAACCAAACCGGCTCGCCGCCAGCAGCTCAAATGACTCGTCGCGTGCTGCGGCCTATGTCCGCGAATGAAAACACAGTCCGCAACTCCGCTCCGCATTACTTTCTCACTCCGCTCCGCTAACTAGCCCCGCGTCTATGGACAGACCGCAACTCCGCTGCGCATTACTCCCTCGCTCCGCTCCACAGCTTCGCCCTGCTCCGATGGACAGGCAGCCTTAACCATTAACAACCATAACATCACGCCTATATTCCCCGAAGGGGTAGGCAGAGATGTACACAATTGTACACCGACATTTTACCAATGCTGTTTTTAAGTCCCATGGGTGGTGAGCCTATTCAATTTCCTAACAGAAAAACCTAATAACATTTTGCTCGACCTGGGACTCGAACCCAGGACTTCACGCCCATCAGTCGCACTTAAAACCACTGAACCAACAAGGCAGTTAAATTTATTATGAACCAATAGCCAGCATTATTAATTAATTACATTACCCTGCAAATTAGGTAATATTATTACGTTCTTTAGGTACTGACAGGTTTAGAAACGCTTATAATAAAAGGATGTCCATACATGGGAGGCGTGGGCGATGAGGAAGCTGACGCTGCAGGCGATGAGGACGACCCTCAAGTGAGGATCGAGGTGTTAGCAGCACTTCCTCGACTGAAGAGACTTAACAAAGATACTGTGAGTCAAGAAGAAAGGTAACTACTAACCATTTTGTTTTGTTTCATCAACATTGGAGAAATTATTTTTTAGTCTCAGTGCTCAAGACCTAACAATTTTGCCTGTGATGTTAATAAAAGGCACTTTAATATATTTATAAACTTTTGTACAAACACAAATTCTTATGTATTCAGCTTCTCTCAAAACAAATACCGCGACAGTTCATCCATGACCGTCCACAACTTGTAATATGTGAGGTACTTCTAAAAACAACCACATTGTCTATCCGTATTGCACAGCCTGCATTATCACTAGGTGCCGACTGTTAAAATCGTCCAAAACTATCACATTACACTTCCACTTTAATTAGTTTTCCAGTAAACTTTTCCATTTAGAGGTGGAAAAGGGGCAAAACATACATACATCAATACGCGCATTTAAAAAAGCCAAGAAGCTGCAGAAAGCCACCTACTACCTTCGTCTACTATGATCTTACATACTTGTTGGGCTTCGTCCACATTCATACATCTGCGCACCGGTTGCGAATACTCTTTTAGGTGATATCCTTGAAAAAGGACTGGTATATCCTGTACTTTTTCAAGAACGTCACCAAGAAAAGGGCAACTTTCGATAATTCTTTTTAAAATTTTCCATTTCTATTTCAGAGAAGAAGCTAAAGAACTGATGTTGCAGTGGGTCGAAGAAGGCGAAAAGGATGAAGAAGAAATAGAGGAAGAACATAATATAGAAGAACAATCTATGAATGAAGATAATGAAGATTAAAAATTATTTTCAGAAAATAACATTTCTTCGTTTGTAACAGCCCGAAGTCTACCAGCAAGATGAAGCATTCTTGATGATTCTGGTAGCATGGAGGTATATCTATCAACTAGATTACTGGCCCAATTGGTGTTTCGATCACATAGCTTATTGGGCGGACTCATCACAATATCTCATATAGATATAATGCAAGATATTCTTGCTCCTTCCGAATCCAACAACAAAATAAATTCATCTCAGCCGTAGAACAAAGGGCGAAATGGTTGTTATTGTGTTATTAATTTTATTGATTTAGAAATAGTCAAAACATTCGTTTCACTAAACATATTTTAAACAGCTTGAAGAATTGCGGTTATTCAGAAAACATTAAAAAACGCCTCGAAATATTCGATAGAGAAATTACTGGTCTACAAATTACAACACGAGACTGAAACGAAAATTTAGTTTAATAAAACTGTCAAATGTGCTACCGAGTCAGTAGATTTATGAAACGAGTTTGTGTAGGTAATGATAATGTAAAAACTTATGTGACTTTCATTGTCATTGCCAGACACGAGACGCCGACAGTTAAAATGTCTAGACAAGTCTGGTATATTTATTCATCCCGCCACAGCTGATCAATTTCTGTAAGCTTACTAGATTTTCGATACATGTTTTCGATACAAGTCTACCATTATTTAGGTCAATGTGTTTGTATGTTTTATCAATAAATTAAAATTCAACAGTATTGTAGCTTTACTTTTTTTATTTTCGTGATGTTTATTTTGTTTGCGCAAGCTGTGTCAATGAGAGGTTAAATGTTTAATTTCTCAATACCGCTTATTGCTATGGAGATGAACGTGACGAACATAAGTTCTATATGTTTGACTTAACATAACTTATACTGATACAGATAAATCTTGAAGAAGCATTAACGGATGCATAGCGAACTCTAAACTTATAAAATAAAAGTCCTGTAAAGATAATATTAGATTAAATAAATAAATAAAATTTTGGAGAATAGGAATGAAAAGAACAGCTGTGAGCAGCATTCGAACGCCTCCCGGATAAATACTCTAGGCGCTCTGACTGACCGCTAAGCTATCTCGACGTCTGCTCACTAACGCGAATTCTACTTCCACATTTTTAAAACGTCTTTTGGTGACGTCATTGCTATCTATTCAGACCCTATACACAAAAGTTTATAACTTTAGCTTATACTGGTTTTGTTACCACCGACGTGCAGCCACCGTACAGCAATAACCCTCAGCCCTACCCTTCGGGAATACAGTCGTGACGCCATGTATGTAGGTATTTTAATGATGTACAGGTCAAAGTACCATACAAGTGTTACCAAAAGTGTCGTAAACATGTAGCAACTTCGCTCTCGAATTACATACTCATTGTAACTTCAAATTACATAAACACGTGGAAAGAAATTCGCACACGGTTTCCCGTTATTCGCAACATTCCATAGCAATGGTTGTATCTCATACTCTTTGGCTGCATTTACAAATATGCACCACCTCGTTTGCTGGGTCCGTACTAATGTTGGAAACCTGACTGTAATGAATACTATCGAATCCTTTCAGTTAAAATATCAACCACCAAAATATTCATTAAAATAAAATTACCGTAACTTTTCTTCCTTTTTTTTTTAATTTCCATACCGAAGGAGGGTCCAATGGGACATAATGTTACAGAACCTAGGCCACTTCCCTGTCTGTCACAGGGCTGTCTTTGGGCCTGTAATAGCTAGCCAATTGAAATATTCAAAGCAGGTCATGTCTTGTTATTATAGCCTCTGAAGGGAGATATTTTGCGGAACCCAAGTGTGCTAATTCGACTCGCACCCCTAACGGTGTTGTTTTTAGGGTTCAAGTACATATTATGTATGTTTGTGAGTTTCTTTATTCCACCATAACTTCTAAATTCCTGAACTAATTTAGATGTATGGAGTATCGTTAGAATCTTTACATTGTCCCGAGTAACATAGGCTAGTAAAGTTTCAAAAAATAGTAATATAGGGGCTATGATGATGATCATCATCCAATCAGAATCCGTACATGTGGAACTAAATGGACGGTTCGTCAGCCGCTACCTTATGATTATATCAACACCAGTAGCTCCATTCTTATCTGTCTTGTAAATATTATTCTGGCTAAATACAGTTTCCAAATGGCGACCTACGGAATAACCGCAAGGACAGATAACCTTATAGCATGCAGTCGCAGGGCTATGTCATAACTGCTATGGCTATGACAGTTAGGTCACGCAGTTTGCCTGTAGGAGGATTTGAATGTGTTGCATTAAGGCACAACCCGCCTTAAAATACACCAAACTAGTCGACATCCAGCATAATCGCAAAGCAAACAAGTAACCTTAACATTAAAGAAAAATAGGCAGATAGTTTAATTACCTCTGTATTTGCGAATTTAGTGACAAGTATGAAGCAATGTTGGTTGAGGTGTAGCGTTCTTGGCGTGTCTGGCTGGTCTGCGAGTCTCGGTGGGCATTGGTATCGCAGCCGTTCGAGTCTGGTGCTCTGTGCTCGTTTGATTAGACTCTCCTCGGCTAGGTACCGCATCCGCATTCGAAAGTCGTTGACCTCCGAACTTCGGATGTTGTCGAATTCATTTAGGCCTGGTGAAGAAGAATGTGTTTTAGGGAATATGAAGTAAGTCTATCCTAATGGTATGACTTTTGAACTGACACTTCTCAGTCTAAGTTTGACTTCAAAAGTCGCAAATTACAATGTAAGACACGCACCACTGATTTTTTATAAATACATATGTATAATAAAGTAAATATGACTTGCTTGTAATGGTAAATAAGCACACCTGAGAGCTGTGTGTAAAGGCATGTCAGAGGCCTACATATGGTGAAAACTCTGATTATTATCGATAACACGAAAAGAAGAAGGGTATTTATATTTTATTATATTAATACGGAGTAAAAACAATAGTTTTAAGTGTAGTCAGCATAAGACAGAAATCACACAGGACTATATGGGACTTAATAACAACATTGATGAAATGTGGGTGTACAGCTTTGTACACCTCTGCCTAACCCTTCGGGGAATACAGGCGTGATGCTGTCATGTTTATATTAGACTAGCTGATGCCCGTGGCTTCGCCCGCGTTGATGTCGGTTATCGCGACCAAATGTAATCATACAATTTTGATCCCATTCCCGCTTTCCAATTACCGCTTTATAATTGCCCATTTTTGTTAAGTTTCAAAATGAATGCAGTATGTTATCCTTAAGAGATAGACATATGCCATCGCGGACTTTTCTGTAGACCTACATAAGATACACAATTCCACCATACATCATTCTGTTATATCTCAAAGGGTTTAGGCAGCGTTTTCGTTGAAAGCTTTCAGACGGCTTATTTTTTCCGATACCTCCATCAAATATCATTATATTTTAATCAATGTCTACAAAAACTTGACAAATTATATACTAAAACCTTCCTCAAGAACCACTGTATCCATTGTTGAAAACAGCATGAAAATCGGTGCAGTAGTTTTTGAGTTTATCGCGAACAGAGAGACAACCGCGGCGGAGGACTTTGTTTTATAATATGTAGTGATCATGCAGTAGTTTTTGAGTTTATCGCGAACAGACAGACAGACAGACGGACGCGGCAGAGGACTTTGTTTTATAATATGAAGTGATATCAGCTTTTAGAGGTGCTCAGTAGGCATTTTGTCGACTTCAATGGTCTAGTTTGCCAGTAAATCAACTCTTTTGCCCATCATACAAAACGATAATAAAATAGCTATGTAAAAACTGATCTTATCAATTGAATAAACAATTGTATAATCGGTAATTTAGTTTAACATGAACACGATACATTACAACGGAAATTAGATACACACAAACATGGAAGAGGTCAACAAACTCGTGAATGAGAGTTCATTGGTCATACATAAAAATGTATGTAATTAAATGATAAGTGTTGTCACATTGTAATCTATTCACTTCATACAATTAGAACCTGTAACCCTTGTTATACAGGCCACCCTAGCTCAAGAGCCAGGGCCACATTGTTTTTTGTACTTACTTGAAGTATTACTACAGCTAAATCTTTGAAAAGCATTAACGCATAATTAGCGAACTCTAAAGTAATTATATTAGATGGAAAAAGAATACAGTCGCGAACAGGATTAGAACCTGCGCCTCCCGGATAAATACTCCAGGCGACGTGTTAAAATATGGAAGATGTGGTGAGCAGAGGTCGAGATGGCTTAGTGGTTGGAGCACCTGGAGTATTTATCCGGGAGGCACAGGCTCGAATCCTGTTCGCGACCGTATTCTATTTCCATTTAATATAATTGAAATATTCAATATTTCAAATTTTTCTCTTATGTCTAAGATGAATGATATGGATGTCTTTGTGGGTGGCGAGCAGGGCAACCGCCCGGCCTTACTCTTGCAGGGGCCTCAAGATAAAACTCACGTTGCACCACTCGCGTTGTCTTGTGTTGTAGTTGTCGTGTTGTTTACGATTTACGTTCGGGGATTTCACGTGTTTCATTTCGCCTGTCAACTGTCGGCGACTTACGCGTCCAGTTTTGCGAGGTTAAAAATAATTAAAACATACTATAACACAAGATCGGTTTTCAGCTCTTGCTATTATTTCAATGGAAAAGGATGTAGCCCATTCGTAAAATTTTTATGATTGCATTAATGATTTTAGTCTTATAGTAATATCTTAGGTTTGCGCGATCACTACACATTATAATAAAACAACTCTTTCTCAACACTTTGCAGCGTTCGTGGTCGCAGGAGGACTGACCTCCTGCGACCACGAACGCTGCAAAGTGTTCGAAACGTCAGGAAAAACAAAAAACCAATAATACACGCGATTAATCCTGTTAAAAGTTGATTTTAGTCTTAGTAAAAGCTGCAAGTATTGCTTCTAAATCTCTGATTCTTTTAAGACATTCATGCACATTAGTTTATTATGATTAACTATTTGAATGGGAGAAGTACAAAATTATATTTCATATCAATTAAAATTTATTATGTCAACAGATAATTTATTATAGTTGTGTTAAAAAATTTTCGTTAATTTCCATTAACAATTTTAAAACTCTAATATTATTTATTTATAACTTTACTATTTTCTGATCTCTTTCCTCATGCAACTTTTAAACTGGCCATATTTAGCATGTTCATTTCACTACTTTTTCCTATGAATTGTGGAATATCATTGTGAGGGTAAAACCAGGCATTTATAAAGTTATTAAAGGTAATAAGTAAATAACTAAAATATGAAAACAGATGTATGTCAGAGGAATGAAGAATAGAAAATAGATGATGTGAATCAATTTCTTGAATGTGGTGGTATGGACTATTGTGATAACTCATTGATAATTTACTGGACCCTGTTGCATATTATAAATTGTTGTAGGTTAATGTTATGCCCTTACTATAATTTATAGGCCAAAAAACATATTAAAATACTCACGTTTCCCAATCAAATGACTAATATGTGTGTTCAGGATCTGTTCTCCAGGTCTGTCAATAGACCTCTTCACAATCATAAGCACACCACATACTGGCTTTATGTCACGGATACGCTTGCTCTCATCATCAACCTCCTCTGGTACAGCCAGAGAATTGACGAATTGGAAACCATAGCTGGACATTTCATGCAACATCCCAAAAAGGGGATAGTTGACAGCACGGTCCCATATGTCCTGGAAAGGAAGATATATTGGTAAATGCATACTCCAGAACTTAATATTAGTAAAGAAGAAAGCATTTTTTTTTTGTTGTATGCCAGTATTTGTGTGTTTATGACATCAGTCTGTAGGTCTGTTATAAGTTGTGTATACCATAACGATAAAGTTTTACAGATATAAAGACAGGAATTACACTCGATAAAATATTGATCTCATATGCATCCTACCATCATCTTATCAGTAACAAAGTTACCTCATGTTGAAATTGAATATTCAAGATCAAAATTAATTTAGAAGAATCTTTATTTTACATCCCGTCATACATACATTAAGCTGTTGCCTAGGTCATTAGCAGACACAATAGATTTTTATTGTTACAACATATAATTCTGTATGTTGCTGAGCCAAAAGGTTAATATTATAATTATGGTAATTTTAATAGGAAATTATTTGAGAACAATGAACACCTAAGTTTACTTTATATGGTGTACAATACCATTTGTAGGTAGCAAATTATTGAATATGATGCACTAATTATTTCTTGAAAGTACATACATTTTTGAAATTTAAAATATTAGATTGCCGATAAAAATGTTTTTATAATAGCACAGTGTCTTTGAAACTATTAAAAAACTATTGCTATATTGCCCACAGCCCACTTAGTCTAACTTCTAGAACATTTATCAAACCACCTACATGATAAAAAATAGTGCATGATATTGTAAACAATGTAAACTACTTTCTAAATGTATCTGCAAACATGTTACTCAATACTTTGACCCACTTTCCAAAAATGCAATCAAAATATCGTCAGTGAGAGGCGTGAGTCACGCGAGGGTGTTCCTTCTTGTCACTAACCTCTTTGACATCCTGAAGAGTAGCATCCCAACTTATCCTCAAAGGAATGTAAACAGAGTTCGGCAACAGACACGTGAGCTCAACGACGTCCGACGGTGAGGACGTCCAGTAGTCCCACGTAAACGGGCAACTCGGTGCAGGAACCATTGTTTTGATATTATTTTCCCAGGTTACTCGAATTACCCCCGCGACATTTTACAAACTTTCACTGATAACTTGCGTCTACAGCGACCCGGTCGCTGTCTCCAACTGAAAATAATGTACATAACACATTAGTCCTTGTTGTTGAAACCGCAACGTTGTTGAATCATAGCATTTCCTGGTATTTTACGACGGAGCATATCGCCATTCGAAACAAAACTGTCAATGATAATATTGCACAAACAACATGCTTGGAATACATTTTAATTTAATCACCTTTTCTTAAAACGTTTACATAATTCATATATTAATGAATGTGTGAATTAAAATTATTTAATTATGTTTTTTTGTGAAATTGTAAATAAAGATTACGTGCAACAAACTATGAGTAAATTGTTTATGGTCAGGGTGTACAATCTTCGAACAAGTGAGTAGGAAACTGGACAATTATAAATCGACAAAATAAAGTAGGTCATTTAAATATACCATTGTCGTATGGCAATCATTCTTTTGAAATTTGGTAGGGTTATATCAATATTTTTTTGCCTTCGTAAATCAATAGATGGCGCTTAATGCTATTTTGCAACAGATATCTCAAATAAATAAGGAAGTATTTTGTAAAAGTGAACTTGAATTTATTAAATATCGGGAATATGCTGGTCGGAACTGGTTACTCAGTTATTCATTCATAAAATGCACATCTGAATTACAAGACATTTATGATGACATATTAAAAGCAAATATATCATTAAATAATATAAAACAATTTATAAAAGTAATAATATTTGTACATATTAGTTTCGACTTCCTGCATTGCCAAATCCATAAAGAAAACTTGATAGATTTAAGATTAATTTGTATCCCGATTTTTTATTCGCCATTATTGCAAAATTTTAATAAAATATGCGGAAAGAAGGACTGTGACGATAAGGACAGCAATCAATTAAAGGCAAAAAAAAAAAAAAAAAAATTGATTAAAGATAAATCTTTGAAAAGCATTAATTTCATTTCATTATATTCCAATACTCAATACTCAATACGTTTATTATCCAAATTATTCATAAGATATGAGCAATAAAAAAATGAACGGAACAATATATTAGAATCGGTTGAATTACGTATTTTTAAATCTTTGTTGTTTGAAGTTGCTTTCCTAAGTAGATACCTATATATACCATATCAATGCACCCATTTCTATAGAAACATATGTATACGCATGTCGGAATCCTATCGTTTACAGCAATAAAAGAGTGGACTGTATAAATATAGAGTAGTTATAATAAAAAACAAAGATAGATCAAACGGCGCCCGATCGTGCTACGTGACCGTCGCGGAAAATCGTCGTAGAGGTTGCGCGCCAAAACGGGGAAAAGAGCCGCAGCCACCGCGTCGCTTCCCACCCCCGCGCACCCTGCTGTGCGGTATTCAGCGCGGCCCGCGTTGTCCCGCACCGTGGCATGATCCGAGCGTAGACAATGCAGTAGTGCATTCGTAAAACTATAGATGGCGTTTGTGTGCCCTGTTTCCTAAATTGAAAGCGAGAGAGGTCTCTATTTCATATATTATAAAGTACTCTGTGTTTATGGTATTTATTGTATTTTTTTAATTACTTTAGTCGAGGTATGAGTATTTACAACTTGTATAGAATTAGAATAATTAGTAAACTAATATAGTATTATTATGTCTTGATTACAGGTTTTTGTTTTAGTCAATTCAATACTCGTCATAACTCATAGATACCTATATAAAAGATTAATATGTTCGCTCAACTTTATATTGATTAGTGACCACCCTGCATAGGCATCATGTCAATCTTTAATCGATTAAATGAAAGATCTTTTAATTTTTAGATCGATCCTGACATAGTGGATTAATTCGCTGGATCGATCCTCGAACCCTGAGAATCTAACCGATTCAGGTTGTTGAAATCGTGTCGGTTCAGTTGGATCAAAATATCGAAGAGTTATAGACAATTTAATTGGATGAATTTGATCGAAATATATTTTTTATTTGATTTATAGACATTAACTTGTACAATTTAAATATTATATCGAGCTCACCACCTATTACATGGGACATAATAACAGCATTGGTGAAATGTGAGTGTAAAACTGCGTACAGCTCTGCCTATCCCTTAGGAGAAAACAGGCGTGATGCTATGTTATGTTATGTTATGTCAAGGTTTTTATATTTAATCTTATATTTTATTTTTATCTATTGCTGTACATTGAATATTTTTCCAAAATTATAATGATAAAGGTAGTTTTCTATCCAAAACTCCCAATTTACAAAAACATCGACGTTTGGATCCAAACCCTATAAGTGTTCTTGAGAACTAGTGAGCCAATTTTGATGGGGCTTTAACTGTAGCATGGCTTAGTGGTTTGGGAAACATAATAAATATATTTGATCACACATTATTAATACTTACGCATTAAAAATAACAACACGTCGTTGTGTATTTTAATAGGTAATATACAGTTGAAGAATCTGTGCCTCCGAGGGCACGTTAAGCCGTCGGTCCCAGTTGTCAAATAAAGACCTATGACAGCCGTTACGGGCAGTCAGAAGCCTTAAAGTCTGACAACCAGTCATACCTCGAGATATCGTGTTACCCAGTTACTGGGTTGTGGAGGTCAGATAGGCAGTCGCTCCATGTAAAATACTGGTATTAAGCTGCATCCGGTTTTACTGGAAGCCGACCAACGATAATAAACGACCCAATATATTTGGGAAAAGGCTAGGCAGATACATATACAGTTGAAGAATCAGAGGAAGACTGAGAAAACGATTGATTGATTGTCTGAAAGATGACATGGCTAGAAAATAAGTGATTACCGAGATGACGGCTTACAGAGATGTATGGAAGAAAAAAACGTGCTGCGCCCAATTACGTGATGATGTTAATTAAACAGTTGAGGAATCGACCTCTTTCACACTTTGATTTAATGGAGATTCACAAGTCAGCGTACAAATGAATCGATTGCTCGAGAATCGATTTTTTATAATCTGATCAAATCTAGAATCGAGCAGACAATTCGATTCAGAAATCGATATAGATTTCAGAGTATCGACATGCCTAATCTGCATTCTGAGAAGTGAAACCTCAAAGTTAATTTTTTTTTTTTTTTTCCTTCGCCCTAATCGGGCAGGCTAAGGTCTTAGACCATACCGCCTCGTCTTCAGTGTTCTTGAATAAAAGTAAGGCCAAAGCCTCGTCTTCAGTTACTTCCTTCTTGTTTTAATCAAGTATAAAAAGTTATTGCAGTTATTGCCCCAGTAAAACGGTGGAAATTTTACTGAGTCTTCGATGGAGTTTAGGAGTGAACACAAAAAGTCATGATTTTCAATTGTATACAATTTGCCCACACTCGCACACCTTCATGAACACATAATGGTTAATTATCCACCATAATTACACATTATACTTCGGAGAAACACAAGTTTTGGAAAACAATATAAAATTGACAACGTGCACTTTACATTTTCCCGCCTAAACTCCCCTCAAAGTTAAGCTATGCCAACATAAAAAACTAAAACATAGAACGAGGTCCTTGTCTATGCATCGTTTTAGAATATGGGAACATTCACATTTATCAAGATTATCATAAACATTTGTATTTTATATTTCTAAATTCTAAATGAATTAACATAAACGATGCCTAAATTAATTACGTGAAGTATTAACTGCAATAAAAGACCCAATCGCAACTCACATGTAGAAGATAAAATATCTAATTTAGTATGATATTTTTTATGAAAATAGAATGCTGTACAATGAATGCATTTTAACCTAAAACTAATTAATAAATACATTTGACATTTGTCTCGTGACATTTTATTGGGTAATGTTATTTAGCAATGAAATGCTTTTTATGAATATATTGCGCTAAATAAAATGTTTGAACATTCAGTCAAAGTACCACGACATTACAAAATTGCTGCAAATATATTTAAGAAAGTTTCTACTGAAGGCGGTAGTGTCAAAACTTTATTGTACGACGATAAGCTTCGGCATTTCGTAAGTATTTCTTTATGAATAATTCTTATATTTTGAAGATTGTATCCTTGTACTATTAGTTTGTATATTTACAGAGGACAAATGTGCTTTTCGCACTGATAACAGAAACGATCAAACATGGGGGTGACATAGACAAAATATTTGAGAACTGTAAAATATTAGAAAATGAGTCCCGTTTAGACCCTTGGCTTGCCAAAATTCTCACAGCAGAACTCCTGTTCGGTAAAAAGGCTCTTCCTGGCAAAAGCAAGCCTGAGCAAACAGTCCTCTCATACAAAGACCAGTTTGAGAAATATACTTCTGAACATCAAGATGACTTGAAAACTGAAGGTAATTCATTTTTATTCTTTTTACAGATCTAATCCGACATAGACTAAGCACAATGGCAGAAGCAGATGAAACTCCATTATTATCCAACCAAACAAAACAAGCTGTTTTAGTGTTGGCAAACCTCTTTGTGTACAGTGTTGCTATGTTCACTCTACCATTTGTCGCGTTTTTCGGCGTTCGGCATATACTGTTTGAGTACTATCATGTACAAGTTTTCCTGGTTAATGTGTGGTCAGTTATTGCTGCAGTAGTTGTAGTAAACATAATAATATGTGTTTACGCCTATCGAGCTTACCATGAAAAGGAATATGATGAGGATGGGAATGAGATAGATCAGCATGCATATCCAACACCTACTGCGGACACTTCAACAGAGAAGAGCAGTTTGAACTTGAAACAAGATTAATTCATTTAAAAACATTCCAAATTAAAGTACAGTATTACAATCAATTACAATGTCTGCTTAAGTGGCTTACTAGTGCAAACTTTCAAAATTGTATGTAATTTGTTACTATAAATATGACTGAACACAGTACCATAGCAATGTAAAAGCAAATAATTGGAATTATTTAAAGTTGTATAAAGTCTGTAATGTAACAAAATTTCCTAGTTAGATAAATATATAAATAAACATTTACATAAATGATCTTTGTTTAATTTACATGGAAGACCATCTGCCTGCCTTAGTTTTTGTCTGTTTCTACGGTCTGCCAATTTTTTTCTAACAGTTAGCCACTCACCCAGGTGCAATTTATGTTTTAATGAAGAATTTAGGGTTTTCATTATTGAGATTTACATACACAAATACCATCCATATTTCTGCAGTTCCCGATGAATTTGGTTTCCAAAAAATTTCTACCAAACTGATTGAAAGAAAATTTTTGGAAATTACTTCAGCCACACAATAACTGGGTTGACCTCTTCTCAAGTGATGATCTTTCATTTATGTGGTAATGATTTTTATAAATATAGATTCTTCCCTGTTATGCTGATAAGCTTTCAGCCATAATAAGGGGAGGAGGGGACTGCTATAGACTATGATAATTATGATATTTTAATGGTTGTTAACCTTTTCTAAAACTAATGCAAAACACCAACACCCATAAACTAGTTTCTGTGGACAGATAAAACTTTTTACATATTCATATATCAATTGTGTTACATACATGAACAATAAAACTTTATTGTTTTAGAAGGGGAAAATGTTTATATCCAAAGCTTGAAACTATATTTACATGTATTTTTTTTCTTATTTCCCTTACATAGTTGCCCCCAGACCAAGATATGTCCGAATCAACACAAACCTGCTAACAACATCAGATGCAATAAGAGCATTTCAAGATGAGGGGTATCGGTTCATTCGGTGCACCTCAGGGGGTTACGCAGACTACTTGGAACAGATACAGAACCTGACAGAATATGACTTCACGCAAGACTATCATGTCAAGACTATGTTTGTGTTTCCATCTGGAACAAAGCTACACGAACATGAGTTGTACTTGGAAAATAAGATTATTCTTCAAGACAAGGTTAAGCATAAAATATAATTATATATTTTCCCAATTATGGCTTCATTATGTTCATGATTGCTGTTATCATGACGGAAGGCACTGTAATCGTCACGCCAGCTTTATCATAATTATTGTGTATCTACTCAGTTCTAGTTTTCAAGTAGTAGTCATAGGTCCCCAAGACTGGGTTTTAAATCTTGTGTTTAATTTTCAATACTGAACTATTCAGCAGCAAGTTATAAGTTTTATAAAATAAAATGATCGGCATTTGAGATAATGGACCGACGTAATATTAAGCAACTAGTACCCAATGAATCCGAATCAACAGATTTTTTTTAAAGGTAGAGTAACTTATGCGTAACAAATCGTAAAGTTATATTTTTTGTGGAAAGACCAGTTTAATTAACAGTTCGCTACGCATGCGTTTGTAAGATTTATCTGCATTTGTTAATATGATTGTATCTGAACGACATTGTATTAACTGCAAAGTTGTCGGTTCAGACACCTGTATAGGGACTGCATAGTAGCGATGACGTCACAATAAGACGTATTTAAATGTTTAAGGATAATTCGGTATAGTGAGCGCGGTCGGGATAGCCGAGTTGGTTGAGCACCTGGAGTATTTACCGGAAGGCGCAGGTTCAAATCCTGCTCACGACGTTTTATTTTATCCACAAAAAAATATAATACTTATCAGTTTTTTTTATTAAATCTAAAGTGCACTTATAAATTTTATTGTAATCAGTTTCATCTATTCACTTACTTAAATTACAATTTCGAACAAAATGTGTATTAATTTTCTGAAGTCTGTAGTCATTATTCATCTTATCACTTCAAACTAAAGCTGTCCCTACACAGGTCTACTTCGTAATATATTTTCTATTAAATCTGCTCTAACTCTTGCATACAGGCTACAGCGATGGCAGTACATTTATTAGCACCTCCACCAGGCAGCGTGGTGCTGGACATGTGCGCAGCCCCCGGCATGAAGACCACGCAGCTGGCAGCTTATATCAGGAACACTGTACGTATAGTAAACTAAGGAGATAGCTCTAGTTGACATAGGAACAAACTGCCTCTTTGGTTTAGTGGTTCCAAGCGCGACTGCTGAGCTTGAGGTCCTGGATTCAATTCCCAGGTTGGACAAAGTATTATTGGGTTTTTCTGTTAGGAAATTCAATAAGATCACCAATCCTGTTATCAAGCCCCATGCTGCCCCATAAAAGGACATGGGCCTTAATAACAGGATTGGTGAAATGTGGTGTAACTTTACACTTCTGCCTACCCCTTGGGGAATATGAACGTTGTTATGTTATGCTAGATATGAAAGCACTTATACTTCTTCTTATATATAAAATCAAGTTTGTGGTCGAACTCCTCCGAAACGGCTCGACCGATGTTTATGTTTTTGTTTAGGTATATTTGAAAGGTATGAGAATAGGTCGTAAAGTCTAAAGTATATTTCATACCGCTAGCTGATTAGGGTGTCTCTATCCAGAAAAAATGGCAGAACAACGTTTGCGGGACACAGCTAGTATTTTTGTTTAAATACATATGCATCCATACGCATTTAAAATTTAATAAAAAATTTAATGAAGGCAAAAACGTCTGATATTATATTAGGGTTGTTAAATTTTAATTTATGCAACTTCAACATAGTTCACCTACTTGGCTATTAAAACAATTAATAATAATACAAAGTAATGTATTACGCAAATGTATGGTAGTAAAACAATGAAAACCTAAAATATTAGTATGAAAAATTTATTACTGGCAAGTTTATTTGCTTTGAGAACTAAAAGTAAAAAGAATAACTAAGCCAGTACCTACATTTACCTTTATTACCTTCCCCGCCGTACCATATTACACTATAAAATAACACTTTGTAACGTGCCCCGGCTTTGTACGATATGTCTGGGCCAACCTTTATAAATACATGCATGGCTGATTTTTTACCGACTTCGTGAAAGTTAAAATCAAAGTCAAACTATCCAAAAATCTATTTGAAAATGTCCACAAAATATCTTGATGCTTTTCAAAGATTTATCTGGTATTTGCTGTCATCAAAACTGACGCTGTATTCAGTGGCGGTGCTAAACGAAACGTGGGCGTCGACGACATCAACTTTGCAAGACCCCTTTCATTCTCTACATAGAAAAAAAATTTCTGTATTGCACAATATTTTTATGAGTGTGAGGTTTATATGCAAGTATGATTGCTAATCAAGTAATGACCAAAATTACAAACATAAATTAAAATATACCTATGAACTTTCGGGTTTTTATCTATCTGATTTGGTTTTATGATCACGTCGTCGGTTACGTCCTAATAGTAGGTCTTAATTCATTCAATAAATACTCGTACCGAAATAAATATGGATATCAAAAATATGACAACTTGAAAAACTATTTTGCGAGGCTCGAGGCCGACGGCGGTCGCCGACGTCGCCGACGCCTAACACCACCACTGACTGAATTGTTTTAAGTTTATATTAATTTAGGAAGATTACACGCTGACAGTATATTTAATTTGCAGGGCCGAGTATTTGCAGTGGAAAGAAATGAGAAGAGATATCAAATACTTTGTGATTTTGTTTCCAAAACTGGTTCTCACTGCGTAGAGACTCTTCACAAAGACGCTCTGGAGATCAAAAGGGGCGATATGGACGATGTCGAATACATTTTACTAGATCCGAGCTGCTCGGGATCAGGTAATGTGAAGACAATCATTAACCTATAGCAGTCCATTGCTGGACATAGGTCTCTCTAAAGACGACAAAATGGTGCAACACTTTAATCTAATTGTTTTGCAGCAGTTAACTATATTGTTTTGAGATCTCCAAAGCTTTCGGCGCAAGTTTTTGACGTCGCGACGTGTGCGTTACGTTTGAGATGTATGAGTTATTATGATGATGAAACTTCAGACTGATTTCTATCACAGTGACTCCTTCAACTCCGAATAGATAGTTGTCCTACGTAGATCATACACAACAAGACTGCAATTGCCAATCTTTGTCGAAAATGTCACTGCGTATTGTGAGCATGTGAATACACAATTATTATAGTTTGATCCAATTTCCAACTTTCATTTAGTGTTAAAATATAGAAAAATCGGCACAGTTGCAAGCTCCATCCCCTTCATCTCTGTTTTGGCACGCACTCACACAGACAAGTTTATGTTATTTTGCCAGTTATGCACCAAGATTATTAAACTATTTTATCAAAGCTCTTATAATATTTTTAGGCATGGAATTCTGCGTGCACAGCTACATAGAAAGTTCTAGGCTAGCAAAACTGACTTCACTTCAGGAGAAATTCTTAAAACACGCAATGAATGCCTTCCCGAAAGCCAAACGAATAGTCTACAGTACTTGTTCTTTATTCCCTGAAGAAAACGAAAGGGTCATCACGAACGTAGTAAAAACCTCACGAGCGAAGTGGAGGGTCCAAGATGTGAAAGAACTGCTAAAAGGTCAATGGGACAACTTTGGTTCAGGTATGTATGGCAGTATGGGTACGAGGTGTCTTTACGCCAAACCAGAGTCAGATTACACTATAGGTTTCTTTTTGGCTGTTCTCGATAGAGATCAAAAAGATTTAGAGAAATGTTTGAATAATGAAAACCATAAAGAAGGAAAGTCGAAAAATAAGACTAAATATGAAAATGAAGAACAGAAGGACAAATCAAACAAAATAACTAAATCCAAAAATGATACTGAAGCAAATGAAGTTGTAGAAGATACTGAAATTGATCTAGAAGATATTATAGAAGTTACAGAAAAATCTAAGTCTAAGAAAAAGAAAATTGATAATGATGTCAATGAAAATATAGATCCCGATTCAAGCCAAATACTTGCAGAGGAATCAAACGAAACTGCCAAAAAGAAGAAAAAGAAACGTAAAAATGATGAAAATAGTCAACCAGTAATGAATAATATCACTGAAGAATTAAACAGTTTGGTGGTAGAATCAGAAACTGAGGTTCCTAAAAAGAAAAAGAAGAAAGATAAACATACAGATACACAAGATCATGAATCCAATACAAACACTACCGAATGTACTTCTAAAGCTACAGAAGATACCACGGAAGAATTTAAAAAGAAGAAAAAACGGAAAAAAGATTTACAAAATGAAATAGAAATAGAGGAAACCCAGTTCGTAGAATCTGAAATTAAAGCTAAGAAGAAGAAATCTAAAAAAGTTGACAAGGATGTTTCAGACATAAACAAAGACATTACTGCAGAAGAAGTAGAGACAAACGGTGCACCCAAAAAGAAAAAGAAGAAGAAGAACAAAGATAATTGATCTTACCTATTCTCTTTTTACTTTTTTGTTACATCCGTTAATAAATGCAATCTAAAATTCAGTTTTTGTATATTTATTTCTAAAACCTTTTCTTCTATAAAATTTTTCAACATTTGCCTGCCCTGGATGCCATCGACGCAGATCATCGAGAATTTACAAAAGAAAGAGGCTGAGATGATGATGCAGGGAAACGTAATTTTATTGACTAGTGAAAAAAATAAAGAATAAAATAACGCCTGTATTCTCGAAAGGCGTAGGCAGACGTGTACACAATTGTACACCCACATTTCACAACACTCCGGCCTGCTACTGAGAATTTCTTAACAAAAAAAACACAATAACACTTTGCCCGACCTCGGAATCGAACCCAAGACCTCATGCTCCGCAGTCGCGCTTGAGATCACTAGACCAACGAGGCAGTTAGTAAAGAATATTTTTTTAAAGCAATAGACTCAACCACAGCTCATAACGTATTACATGGCACGTAATAACAGCATTGGTGAAATGTGGGTTAGAACTGTATACTCTTTCGGGCAATACAGGCTTGAAGAATATATTAAGTATATGTATTTTTTTTATATTAACGGTTGAAACCAATGTTCAGATATCCATATTCCCACCTCCAGAGCCGGATTAACCTAGAGGCAAAGTAGAACTGCCTAGTGCATATGAGCTGAAGCTAGTAAAAGAGAAATGATCCCCAAGAAATATTGTCTACGGCAGAATAGGTACATAGCTTAAGCCCGTCATACTACTTGTACCTATATTAATTATATACATATTTATTCTTTATGGGACTAGGGCAGGAAGCAGTGTTACCACTTTAGCGACTTTGTCACTAAATCTAACGAGTTTTTTTTTAATTTAGGGACTTTAATGTTTAGCGACAAAAAATATTCTAGCTACTTTTAGCGACTTTTGTTCCCATCTGACATCTTTAGACGTAGGGATCAGACAATTTTAGTATTATATTATTAAGTTGGTGAAAATGTTGCTCTTTCTTTCGTTATTGGTTTTGGCCGTTATGTTGGTATAGTGCATTTCACTAATAACGAAAGAAAAAACAATATTTTCACCAATAAAAACACTTTAAAAAGATGCATCATGAGGAAATAGATTTGAAAATTTGTCTGATCTGGCTTTTTCAGTGTTATCGTTACCCCATTCGAATGCTCTAGAGAGAATTTTCAGCACAATGTATATTGTTAAAACTAAATTAAGGAATAAAATGAAGGTGTCAACGTTAAATAGCATTATGTTTAAGCGAGAACATTTAAAAATTCGTAACAATAATGGTTTTACTTATCAACTACCAGATGAAATCAACGACCCAGCCAGGCAGCCACGGAAAGTCAAATCAGAATACAGTATCGCTTTTTTACTTGAATGGTGACTATCCATTTAATATACCTATACAATAAACGAACCTGTCCCACTATAGATATGTCATTCTGCATTACGTCTAAAGGTGGGTAGCAGTTTTGTTAAACGTATCGCAATGGCAATCCATCGTTTTATAAAACAGTACAGTTTAGTAAAGCAGCTAGAGATTTTGTAAAACAGCGAATTCTACAATCCATCTGCGACATATGATGATAGTTTCTAGTGGCTAAGTTACAGCCGCACTGATCAATCGATCAAGGTTAAGCTGAGCTTACCGCGGTCGGACTGTGGATGGGTGACCATAATTTCATACCGAGACCCCTCCGTGCCTCGGAGAGCACGTTAAGCCGCTGGTCCCGGTTGTCAAATTAAGATCAAATTATGACACCGCATATGAAAACCGCTAAACGTCTTTCAGCGGTTCTTCTTAACAGTACTGTTTTGTAAATCAGCTAGCAGTTTTATAAAACAGCGGATTCTACAATCCATCTGCGACATATAGATATGATAAAATAATAATATAATAATATATGATAAAAGCGTTGATGGGACAATATCTGAAACTATAACTATTCTGGAAATGAAAGACTCAATAAAAGAACTTCGAACTAGTTAGCACCGAGAATGAACTAGAAATTACAATATTGGAAAATAACAATCTTCGTCAACAATTAAACAAACTAACTGCAGAATTAAAAATGTTAAAACACTTTGCCTTTCTCCCACCATTGAAAACTCGGACATTATAAGAGGAAAAAAACTATCCCTACTAAAACAGGCTTTCTCTACACCTTCTACTCCACTTACTAGCAAAAGTAATGTAAGTGATAACAAAAGCATCAAAATTGTGTTGCTACAACATAAAATTAGAGACTTACAACAAGAATTAGAATTTAAAGAACGCACAGCAGCATCTTATAACTTTCAGGAAGCAAATAGATGCACTCGAACACAATAACAGCAACAACCATCAACGATCAAACATTGAGCATTCACCAATCGAACGAGGACGACTACACGCAGACAACGATACATCGGCTCTAGAGCACGCCATGGGATCGACGACTCAACACAATAACAGCAACAACCATCAACGATCAAACATTGAGCATTCACCAATCGAACGAGGACGACTACACGCAGACAACGATACATCGGCTCTAGAGCACGCCATGGGATCGACGACTCAACACAATAACAGCAACAACCATCAACGATCAAACATTGAGCATTCACCAATCGAACGAGGACGACTACACGCAGACAACGATACATCGGCTCTAGAGCACGCCATGGGATCGACGACTCAACACAATAACAGCAACAACCATCAACGATCAAACATTGAGCATTCACCAATCGAACGAGGACGACTACACGCAGACAACGATACATCGGCTCTAGAGCACGCCATGGGATCGACGACTCAACACAATAACAGCAACAACCATCAACGATCAAACATTGAGCATTCACCAATCGAACGAGGACAACTACACGCAGACAACGATACAGCGGCTCTAGAGCACGCCATGGGATCGACGACTCAACACAATAACAGCAACAACCATCAACGATCAAACATTGAGCATTCACCAATCGAACGAGGACGACTACACGCAGACAACGATACAGCGGCTCTAGAGCACGCCATGGGATCGACGACTCGACAGAAACCAATATTGAAAGAGACATGTTTGAGTAAAGTATGTATAATTAGTGCTAATAATGTCAATAATATATTAAGAATAGCCGAAAACATTTTCCCGAACGCCAAAATCTGTCACTACTGTATGCCTAATGCGGGTACAGCGGAGCTTCTTGCATCCTTGGACAAGAAATTAGTAGATTATACTCTATATGACTTTTGTATATGTATTTTTGTAAAAGTTTTTTTCGCCTCCTAGGCGAAAAAGACTTTTTAAAATCCATATGAAACTAACCCTAAATAACTATGAAAAATTGGTTGATCACATAAAAAGCAAAATCGAAAACGTTATGCATACTAATGTAATTCTATGTTCTCCAAATTTTAAACTTAATTGGAATGTTAACTTATTTAATACTAGAATAGAAGCTTTCAATAGACTTTTGTACCAAAGTAATCAGATTTTTGAGTATGCATACTTGTTCGATACCAACAAACAATGTTTTGTAAATATACAGGCAAAGTCAACAATAGAGCTATTGCAAATGTTTTTCAGAACCTGCATCGTTACATACAGCTATTACTTAACTCTGAATATGAAAATAACTGTATAAGTATGGCTGATAAGCGCGAAACGAGTAAAGTACAACAGTTAAAACGTGGTACCATTCCTTACTACTTTAAAAAAAAGATAATGTTGGAGAGAGATACGAGGGGCGTTCAATGTATTCTCGGTATCGGTATGAAAAAATAACTTAATTCAAATAAAATTATTTTTATTTTTCAATATAATCCCCCATAACATCAATGCATTTGTTACATCTCGAAATTAATTTTTCAATACCCTGTAAAAAAAATTCTCTGAAAAATGCGCATTTATGGCCGCCTTAAGCTCTTCATCGTTGGAAAATCGTTTTACCCGAAGATCTTTTTTCAAATTAGGGAACAAATAATAATCGCTAGGGGCTAAGTCTGGACTGTAGGGTGGGTGGTTTATTTCTTCGAAACCACAATCTCGCACAGCAGCCTTGGCAACACGCGCCGTGTGGACTGGGGCGTTGTCGTGAAGAAGCAACACACCGGCGGTCAGTTTACGCCGTCTTTTTTCTTTAATTGCCTCCCGTAAATTTCTCAAAGTGGATGCGTAGGATGCTGCGTTTATGGTTTCACCTTTTTTTGTGTACTCAATCAACAAAATTCCCTTTGAGTCCCAAAACATCGTGGCCATGACTTTTCCGGCAGACGGAACGACTTTGAATTTCTTAGGGAGGGCACTACCCTTCTTGTGCCACTGCATGGACTCCTGCTTACTTTCAGGGTCATAATGGTGAACCCACGTTTCATCTCCAGCAAAAATTCGATCGAAAATACTTGATGGGTCTTCACCACAGAGCTCTAAAAACTCTCTACAGCGCTCGATTCGCACTTGTTTTTGAGGCGCCATGAGCATTTGTGGCACCCATCTTGCACTGACTTTTGAGAGGTTAAGGAGGTCATGAAAAATAGTGTGTACGGTACCAACGGAGAGGTGGGTCATCTTTGCTATAATTTTGACCTTCATTCGGGCATCCTCCAGTATTAACTTCTCAACTTTTTTCACGTTTTCTTCCGTAGAGGCAGTAACCGGGCCGCCCGAGCGAGTGTCATCTTCAATACTCTCTCTGCCCCTTTTAAATTCACTTGACCACTTTTGTACTGTCGATAATGAAGGTGCAGAATCTTGGTAAACAGCCACCATCTCTTCGTGAATAGTTTTTTGACTTTTTCCTTGTTTGGTAAGGAATTTAATCACAGCGCGGTGCTCGATTTTCTTCGACATTGTCACGTTAGCCATTCCAGTTGTCGTTGACTAAGGGTAACTAGCAAACTAATGATCAGAACTATATGAAATTTCATATTTATACCCTCAGATAATGACATTACTTAATTAATTAGTCAAATTACCCACATCATTATTAAATCACCCCCATACCGAGAATACATTGAACGCCCCTCGTACATTTTTTCGTTACTAAACATGTAAAAACTATAATAAATCTGAACGAATCGGCAAATAGTTCGCTGTATGTGTGGCCTAAATAATAAGAAAGATGAGTTAGAAATCTATTTAGATAGTTTGAGTAACCCTTCGAATTACTTGTGTATTAGCGAGCATTTTCTTAACGAAGAACTAGTTCACTTGCTAAATCTTTCAAAGTTCAATTTTGTTGCGTCATATAATACCAGAGTAAATAAACTGAGAGGTGGTACTATTATCCTAGCAGAATCAGATAGGGAATACGAAGAGCTACAAATTGGCAAAAAATTATATAAAATGGATAGTTTTGAAATATGCTGTGTCAAAGATATTTCAACTGGCTTGTCCGTGTGTTGCTGTTATCGTACGCCTTATGATAAAAACTTAGACAATTTTATGGTTAGGTTCGAAAAACTATTAGAACATTCCTTTAACAAGAACTGTGTTATCTGTGGTGATTTTAATATTGACTTGTCAACTGAAAATAAAAAGAAAAATGACTTATTAAATCTATTGACATGTTACAACTTCAGACCTCTAATTGATTCGACTACGTTTCTTCGAAATGACTCACGATCTTGTATTGACAATGTATCAGATGAATGTGTGATAAGTTGTGATGTCGACCATAACGGTTTGGCAGATGGACATGCAGCACTGCTTTGCAATACAGCTTTCAGAAGTAAGGAACTATGTAGGAATAAAAAAAACAGTAGTTTTCAGATTACCGGATCTTTAATGCAAATACAAGAAGAAACTTTAGAAATTTACTATTAAATCACGACTGGAGTGATTTCGGAATAAACTCATTCTTAAAACAATTCGAAGAAATGTTCACACGCTGTTTTAGGAAAAAAAAACTGCAAGTGCACTTAACGTGTAATACACAGTTGCGCTGGGTCACTAAGGTTTCTAGCAAAATGAAACGATTTCTACATGCTGGCAAAGGGAATAGACAAAATGATACTTTATTGGGCTATAGCCAAAAATACATAGCTCTAATAAAACAACTTTTAACCGGATTAATCGCGTGTATTATTATATAATACACGCGATTAATCCGGTTAAAAGTTGTTTTATTATAATGTGTAGTGATCGCGCAAACCTAAGATATTACTATACATAGCTCTGTACAGAAAAGTAATAAAT
This sequence comes from Xylocampa areola, assembly GCA_935421205.1. Lineage (NCBI taxonomy): Eukaryota > Metazoa > Arthropoda > Insecta > Lepidoptera > Noctuidae > Xylocampa > Xylocampa areola. The sequence goes on from OW285206.1 coordinate 17,529,202, forward strand.
ATGGCCAAGAAGTTATCAGTTCAATCTAAATTAGCAAAGTCAACCAACATTTCAGAAGATGTTTGGAAAATAATAAATAAACATAGGAATAAGGGTGTAAAGAACAATAAAAAACGAATTTTAAAATCAAACCATAATATTATGTCAGAACCATCAGACATTGTAAATATCTTGTCCCAGCAGTTCCAACTTAATTCGTCAACTACCGCAAGCATGGCTGCCATGGAAATTGTGCGTAAAAGTCCAAAAAGAGTAACTGTAGACCTGGTCTTAGATCCTGTCACTCCCTTTGATATATTCAAAATAGTGAAAAACATGGACGACAAAAAGTCTTGTGGCTATGATGACATAAACATATCAGTAATAAAGGACAATATAGATATACTAGCGGAACCTTTAAGCATTTTTTACAACAAATGTTTTGATGAAGGAATTTTTCCAGATCAACTGAAGATAGCCAAAATAATACCTGTACACAAAAAAGGTTCTAAACAGACCCAAAGATGTACAGACCAATCTCATTACTACCTATTCACTCAAAAATTCTTGAAAAGCTAATTAAAACTAGATTAATCAGACATTTCAACCAAAATGAGGTGTTAAGTAGAAAACAATTGGCTACTTGACAGTTTTCGGAAAAGTATTTTAAAATGTGTAAATGTTTATTTTATACATCTTACAATATCATATTTTTCTGGAAAATCATTATTTCTTGAAAAAAAATGATTTTTCTTCATTAATTTGAAATGAGGCGCGAAAACACATGGTCACGTGACTTTCGAACTGTGACGACATATATATTTTAATAAAACTAACTACGGGGCTCTAACTATAACCGTATTTATGAGAAAAGTAATTTTTATTCTATGTATTATATACATACTAAAAGACTAAAAGCTTTTTAATGGAATTGTGAAAATCACAACATTTATGACGTGTGCTGTGCCAATGTCTAAAAGTATAACCAGTGAATATCCTGATAAATTGTTTAAACAAATTTTTACAACGTCGAAAGCAGTGGTTATATTTAGCACGCCGAGACCCGTAGTTTTCATCTTAGCTTACCCCTAGTTAAAATCTGAGATTTTCTTTTGATATATAGAAATAAACTTATCTTCTGATCTCCTTGAAATAAATTAAACCTAACATTTTTACTTTTCATATAAAATATAATAATCAATGACATACCTTTAAATAAATAAAAATATCTAATAAATATAGTACAGCTGACTAATGATATGGGACACTATTATGAAATAGATTTAAGAATATAGATATTACGCTTAGTAAATTTAATTTCATATCAAACGACAGAACAAAGATATTTTGTTTTGTAAAATGTGACGTCACAAGATGCAACATCATGGGTTCCCGCGTTTTGGTTCTTGTAATCAAGAGATAAAAAATTGCAAACTTATTTTGCAAAAATAAAATATTTACGATTTATCATAATGCAAAAATGAAATTTGTTTATTTATTTTTTCCCTTTAGGCTACCATATCCAATACTTTTCATATTTTTTTGTTATAACTGTCAAGTAGCCAATTTGGTTATCAGAAAAATGTCGGGACGCAAGACGCAATATCAAAGACGCAATATCGACTTTGATTAAGGACGTAGTGAGCAGATTTGATGACAAACAGAAAGTAGCTGGGCTTTTCTTAGATTTAAGTTCAGCATTTGATACGGTGGATCATAAACTACTGCTTGAAAAACTTGAGCACTATGGTGTCAGGGGTAAAGTATTGGCACTTCTCTCATCATATTTAAAGAATAGGAAGATGTTCGTGGAGATCAAAGCAGTTATGTCACGGACATATTCCTCAGGCAAAAACTTTCCAACTTAAGAAACATACAGGTCCAAATTGCTTCCCGTGCACTCTGATGTACCACAAGGCTCCATACTGGGTCCGATATTCTTTATCGCGTTTGTAAATGACCTTATACAACATCTGATCGAAAAAGCTGCGGGATCTATCCAGCTTGTGGTGTTTGCCGATAATACAAACGCCGTTGTTTCAGCTGACAATATACACGCTCTTAATTCCATTGTTAATCAAGCCTTAGATATCTTCCATAATTGGTTTGCTGTCAACGGTCTTAAAGTTAATGCCAGTAAAACTAACGTAATGCTTTTTCAATCCACTTCCAAAAATAAGGATAATATTAACTGTGCCGTAAATGGAGAAAAAGTAAACGTGGTCCAGGTGGTTAAGTTTCTGGGAGTTTATATCGATAGCCAGTTGAAGTGGAAAGAGGAGCTAACATACCTAGAGTAAGCTATTAGCTCTGCCTGTTACGTACTTAGAAGTCTTAGAAACCACGTTACCATAAAACATTTGAAAATGGTCTATTACGCATTAGTTGAGTCAAAACTGAGGTACAGCATACTTTTCTGGGGAGAAAGTTATGACTACAATACTCAAAAAGCTTTTGTGATTCAGAAAAGAGCAGTCAGGACCATAGTTACAATACAACAGCAAGAATCATGTAAGCCTCATTTTATTGACTTAAATATATTGACAGTCCCAAGCTTGTACATTTTGGTCCTACTTACTCATCTATCTAAGCACATCTCGGAATATGAGACTGAAGATGAAAGACGAAAAAGGGAGAGTACAAGAAGGAAAGATCTCCAGTTGAAACAAATGACTCATCTGAACATTGCAAAGCATAGTTTCTACCACAAGTCATTGAAACCGTTCAATAAACTGCCGATAGAAATTAAAGGTCTTGTATATAAAAGTGAGTTTCAGAGTAAACTCAAACGGTTCTTGTTAAATAAGTGTCTATATTCCATTGATGAGTTATAATTTAATAACAATGGTTTTTTTAATGTACTTTTATTAATTGACTTATGACATTATTTAAATACCTTTTATTTGTTTTTTTTTTTTTTGTCGGTGTATTATTCTTAATATTATTGATATTCTGATTGTAATTTAATTTGGATAAGTAATTTTGATGGTTTAAATATGGATTGACATTTTATTTGGATAATTGTGAGGATTTAAATATGGATTGACACTTAATTTAGATAATATTGTGATGATTTAAAAATAGATTGCATGTATGATTTTTAGGATATATTTAGTTGTAGGAATTCAGACACAATGTAAAAATTGTTATTGATTAAATAAATTGAAAATTGAAATTGAAAATTGATACACCACCGACTGGTGGTTATCCTGATTTTCGGAGGGAGCAGTATGTAGCGTGCAATAAGCCTATTACGTTATTATAAACCTATTATGTTTTACACCTATTGGTTTGAATGCCTACAAAGATCGTATACCCATCTGTCTATGTAAAAAATTGCACATTTAACAACGATTCCATCGCATCGTCTAGACTTGCAATAACAGTAAAATTTGTAAAAAAAACACTTCGTCATACGCGATAAATCCCAACACTAAAGTAGGGCAAACCTCTTAAGCGACGTTTATTTCGTCTAGCCATCGTTTCTAAGAAATACAAGTACACCGCAATTTTTTGTTATTAATACTTCATTACAATCTTAACCTTATTTGTATTGCAATAGATGTTATTTTTTTATGTACAAATTCAGATGAAATACTCGCCACGCTATTGTGTCACGAATGTGTCGTGCGCCCTTATTTTCTGCATATTTGGCGGGTCGTATAATATTACGATTGCGTTAGTAGGTACGGTACATTATACGGATACCCTATGAAGACTTTATAACTTGGAATATTTAGCTCTTTTTAAATTTAGGTTGGCGTAGTCGTCGTGAGATACACTTTAGTACCGTGGGTTGCGGGTTCGAATTGATACTCGCCGCAACTAGGCATGATGACAGTATCATAATACCAAATAATAAATGGTTTTAGAGGTAAATATAGGCACAAAGGATTCTAAAAAAATACTAGTTTTATTAAAAACATTAAGATTATTAAAATTTTCAATAAAATTAAAGTATTTAAAAATGCTGCAAACGGCCATGTTGACCGAAACGTCAATCACAGTGAATGATGTCAAAAAAATATTTGTTCTGTCGAACCTGCGAGACGTGAAACACGGTGATCTCTTGATCAGTGCCACTAACTGTGCCGTCCGGACTATTAGGTAGAGTCGTATTTTAAGAGCACCGCTTTTCGGATCATAATGAGACTTATTACACGTGCGTGTTTTTCACTTTACATTAAAAAGAAAAAAAAGCAACGTAGCTAGCAAATACTTAGCCCTTCTATTTTTTTAGCAATGCGTTGGTATGTAAGAATTCTTTGTTGTGATTTAACATTTTGTGATCATATACCCACACTGCCCATTGGCTCACCCACGTACAAATACGTACTTCATAACAATAAAAATCTATTGTGTCTGATAATGAGCGAGCCAACAGGATAAAATCTGACCAACATTTCAATTCATAAAATAATTTGTTTTTGTCACCAAATTAACATTAATTTGGGTTTGTATATAGAAATATAAAAATATTATTGGAACGAAGTTCCTTATCGCGCGTTGCGAAAGGGGGCTAGACGGAAAAAATTATGACGAAAAGTTGTAACGACACTTTTTGCTATAGTAAGCTATTGAAAGCCGTGCGGCGTGCGCATGTTTCTCTATCTGTCTCTCTCTCTCTCTTATAGAAAGCAAGCCAGATATATATATTATATATATATATATATATTTTATATATGTACTCTGTCTGTCTATTCTTTCATACACGTCATAGATGCGCGGGACTTTGTAATAAAATACTTAAAAAAAATACAATTTTATTACAATTCCTTCAGTAATTAATCGAAAAGAACTTCGTTCCATCCGGGTGTCCCTTGACACCTCTCAAGTTTTTTTTAATTATATTTTAATATTCATTTTATTATATTTCGCCAACGTTGTCAGCGCTTCTCGTTACATCTGCGTGCATATAGACCATAGACTCGGCGCACGAAAAAAGAATTATACGCGCGCCATTTTAATAACAAAATTAAGTTTATGTAAGCTTATTTATTTAATTTTCTCGCAAATGTGTTGAAAAACGTCGTATGAGACACATAACCCCTATGATCATTATAACGTCTGGGCACAATTGCTACCCTCGCCTATGGCTAGCAATCCAACCTCGACTATAACGCCCACTTGAGTCAAAGAATGAATCGGAATATCGCAGCCGTGTAGTGAAAACCTCGTCGCCCCTCGCATTAAGCATAATTTTACAGAAGACGAAAAAGACATCTAGTGAAAAAAAAAGTATGACCGTAAATCTAAATTATTAATTATTCTTAAATGAACATAATTTTTCTTTAATGTTTATCTCAAAAGCGTTTAGATTTATGGTCATACTTTTTTGTTTACAAAATGTTCGTCGCGAGGTTAAAAAAAACAGATGTTTTAGGAATAAAAATAATTTTATCGTAAAAAAGCGTGGGGTGCTCGATGTCAATTGTTGTAAATATTTCATTGCCAGATATTGGTAAAAGAAAGTCATTAAAAAAAATCTTACAAAGCATCGAACGATTTTTAGAAATTTTGAACCTTTTGGAAATTATTTTCTACTATTTAGTTCGGCTAGTTTTTTATACTATTATTTATTTTTGCTTTTTTGGTCCTGAAATCGTTAATCCTGAAGATCCTGATCAGGATAATGTGACTAATTTATTAGATAATTGTATTGTCATTGGTCCTTGTTAAGTGTGCGAAGTTTCAATTCAATCCGACGAGAGTAAAAATCACGTTCAAAGATTCCGTTACATAGATACGTAGATACATAGATACATACCAAGTTATTATAATAAAAGCGTGTTAAAAATAAATAAACTTCGGCAAGTACTTGCATATCAACAAAGCGTGTAATAAAATAGATGAGTGAGATCTTGCAATCCCATACAACGAGTTTAACTGTACATATTAGCACGTGTGCTAAGGCTAAGCGCGACGTCCACGGTTCGATTCCTGGGTCGAGTATAGTGATTATGAATTTTTTAGTTAGTTTAGTTAAGAATGGTGCCCGATTAATGGGAACATGCTCACCACCTTTTACATGGGACTTATTACTGCATCAGTAAAATGTGGGTGTACAACAGCACACTGCCCAGCCCTTTAGAGCTATAGGCGTGATGTTATGTTATGTTTTTTATATATTTTTTCATATTAACCTGTTATGGGTCCAATATAAACATTTTCTTTCTTTTTTTCTTTATAAATTATATGTTTATTAGCCCTAATTATCGTGTTATTTCAAAAGGTCGAGGAATGCTTTTTTAGTTTTCCTAGAATCCAATGATAAAATCAGGTTTAACCCTTTTAAAAGCTTATACAATTAATCTACGCATAAATCTAATCTTCGTTTACAAAACACGACAGCGTCAAGATTGTACCTACTTAATAACTTATATAACCTTAAAATTTGTTACGGTACGGTGCGCGGTGGTTTGTTCAATAAAATACTAATTGAAAGGTCATAAAAATTGGCTTATGTAAGCATTAATGCAACTATTATTAACTTGGAACTTACTGGCCGTATAGTTTATGCTGTAACATAATACCAATTTGGTTGAAGTGTTTACAAAGAAGCACTTTTATCTTTAAGATAATCTCAGAACATTTATTCAGTTATAATTTTTTGTGAAAGGAACATGGCATGGCTTAGTTGGCAGATCGCCTGGAGTATTTAACCGGGAGACGCAGTTTGAATTCCTTCCTGCTCACAATCGTATTTTCCACTAAATACTCCACTACTGGAGGGGGGGGGGGGGGGGGGCTCGTGGCTTAGTAACAGCCGCATAGATCGTTTGATCGAGGTTAAGCTGCGCTTGCCGCGGTCGGTCTGTGGATGGATGACCATCATTTGATACCGAGACCCCTCGGAGAGCACGTTAAGCCGCACGGTCCCGGTTATCAAATAAGATCTATGACAGCCGTACGGGCAGTCAGAGGCTGAAAGTCTGACAACCAGTCATACGACGAGATAGCGTGTTAACCAGTAATTGGGTTGTGGAGGTCCGATAGGTAGTCCCTCCATGTAAAATACTGGTATTAATCTGCATCTGGTTTGACTGGAAGCCGACCCTAATGTAATTGGGGGAAAGCTAGGCAGATACACTGTACTCTACTACTAAACCTCATATCGATGCTAGATTGTATTCCACAGGAAACACGGAAGACAGCAGGGAGTTCCATTTACGGCAGTGCGTATTATGAAAGTCGATCCAAATGTTTGCGTACAAATTTTCAGAATTTCTACGAGAAACGAGTGGTAGGTAGTAGTAAGTCGTTCTTCTAGTTGTCATGTAGAAAAAGGGGCAGACTGGAATAAGTCCATAAAGCTCTTGCGCACACTGAATGAAATTTATCTAATAGAAAATAGACAGATAGTCTATGGATTGCTATTACTCTCCATAAAATCGTTTCTTTTAACAAGATTGTGAAAACTTGAAGTTTTTGGCCATAAAAATTATAAACGTTTAGTGGGTCAAGCTCTTTAGGCCATTATATTATGAAGTAGGTAAGGTACCTTATCGCCTTTCTTAGCCTTGGACTAATTGGAAACTACTTAGTATTATTCCTGAACAGTACAGGGGTGTTTAGATGAATCGATTAAATTTAATGATTTGGGTGTTAACGTAAATTGGTCAAATAGGTTAGGCAATTCTTTTTTGTCGTTTATTTTGTATTTGTAACCTTGCGTTAGGTTCTTTGGTAACTTAACATGGAATATAAATCAATCCTGCTGCAAATTCAAATATATTTGAACTAATAAATTTCAATTATATAATTTGCTTCGTTGGTCTAGTGGTCCCAAGCGCGATTGCTGAGTATGAGGTCCCGGGTCCCGGGTCGGGCAAAATGTTATTGAGTTTTTCTGTTAGAAAATTTTCAGTAGCAGCCCGGATTTTGAATTTTGCCTGGTAGATGGCAGCTATTATAATTGAGCCATTTAACCGATTTCAAAAAGAAGTAGGTTATCAATTCGACACGTATGTATGTACCTAGACTTTTTAAGGTCGGTGCCGACCGTTTTTTTTAAGCCATCGAATATAAAACATTGTAGGCCCCTACTTTTGATTGATTTTGTTGGTTAATTTCGTGTATATTTCGCAGATGGATTGTAGAATCAGCTGTTTTACAAAACTGCTAGCTGATTTACAAAACAGTTCTGTTATGAAAAACAGTTGAACGACGTTTAGCGGTTTTACATAAGTACCTACTGAACTATAACACGCAGAATTGTATGAACGTTTTGCGTTTATCAATGTAGCGGGTCAACGATCAGAGATTATGTAAAACGTGTAAAACAGTGTGAAATGAACTGTCAGATTGTTGATTCTAGTTCGAAATTTTGTCGCATATGGCTCTGTATGTCTTAACAATATTAACCTAACTTTATTACTTGTCAATAGAAAAAAAAAGAAGAAATTTTTGAATGAAATAAATACTAAACCACTATAATAGTCGACAATATATCGGGATTATGAAAGAAATTCGACCCATCCACGGAAAGTCAAATCAGAATGCAGTATCGTTTTTTTACTTGAGTGGTGACTATCCATTTAATATACCTATACAATAAACAAACCTGTCCCACTGTAGATATGTCATTCTGCATTACGTCTAAAGGTTGGTAGCAGTTTTGTTAAACGTATCGCAATGGCAATCCAGCTGAACGTTGTTCAGCTGTTTAATAAAACAGTACTGTTTTGTAAATCAGCTAGCAGTTTTGTAAAACAGCTGATTCTACCATCCATCTGCGACATATATATAGTACATGTATAAATATTAGTTATTTCCTAATTTGTGTTAAATTATTTAACACCGTAATTTATCTACTTCATATTGAAATGTACCACGGAAATGTACCAAAATATAAAAGGATTGCTGCAAAGCGCTGCAAACAGCATTTATATTAGGTACTGACTAACAACTAGGTTGCTAAGCAACCCGAGTTCTATCCTCTCTCACTGGGCGTGTGTTTTATGAAGGCGTGCCGTGCCTACTTCTAAGCGATTTTCAACCAATCAGCGACCGGATGCTCCATATTATGACAATGGTGTCACTCAGTGCCTGTCACTCATCGGTCATTTAAGCTAGTATCAACTTTAAAACGGGGTAATTGAATTGAAATTAGCCTGGAGGTACAAATGGAAATGAGCTTCCGTTATTGGCTGTTGGAATTGATGTCACCACCTCATTTAGGCATGTAAATTTCCCTATGAGGTAATTACCAATTTATGTGGAAGTTATGAATTCGTGAATACGCAAGCCCTGTTCCTAGAGTGTATCTGAAGATCTATTACAACTTTTTGGCAGTGATGGGTAAAATAGAAGATTTAAAACTCTATCAGACGTATTGAATGCTAGGGAAAAGAGAAACAAAATGGTTAAGTGAAGGAGGAAGAATTCGCGGTGGTGAGCAGGGGTCGAGATGGCTTAGTGGTCAGAGCGCCTGGAGTATCTATCCGGGCGGTGCAGGTTCGAATGCTGCTCACGACCGTAATCGTTTTCCGTTTAATATTATAACTTTAGGGTTCGCTAAGCATGCATTAATGCTTTTGAAAGATTTATATTTAATTGTTAAGGTAATTGCATCTTTACGACATTGTATTAACTGCTAAGTTAGTCGTGTCGGTTTGGTCACCTGTATAGGGACTGAATAGTTGGCAATGTCGTCGCCAAAAGACGTATATGGATGAAGAATTCGCGGTGGTTTAACACGTCTTTTTGGCGACGTCATTGCTATCGAAGCAATGACGTCGCCAAAAAGATGTGTTAAAATATGGATGAAGAATTCGCGGTGGTGAGCAAAAGTCGAGATGGCTTAATGGTCAGAACGCCTGGAGTATCTATCTGGGAGGCGCAGGTTCGAATCCTGCTCACGACCGTATTCTTTTACCATTTAATATAAGAAGTTAATATTGTATTTGTATTTTTAAAGAGCCTTAAAACTTGATGCAAATATATGTAGCTTATTTGTCTTAGTATTATTAACAAGGAAATTACTTCAGTAAAATAATCTATTGAGTAAATTTCCTTTTGATAGAAAAAATAATAAGGAACTGAATTATAGCCGAGTGTCAGTGCGTGCTAACCTCCATAAAGGAATGAGTTATCGCCAAACAATCTACTGCGATATATTATTTATTATATTGTAGGTACATTGTTATTATTATAAACGCGTCTCACTGTATTATTACAAAGTTACAGGGTCAACGTTAAGAAAGTACTAAATTGTAAACCATAAGTTAATGGTGATTTTCTGATTAAGATATATGGAAAACAAATAAAATAATGACTGACTTTGGTCTAGTTGCAAGGCTACTAGCGCGAGGTCTTGGGTTCGGGTCAAGCAAAGAGTTATAGGGTTTTTCGGTTGGGAAAATCTCAGTAGTAGACCGTTTGTAATTGAACCCGGTAGATGGCAATAGGCTTACCATCTATAAAATGAGATTTAGGTAACAGACGTAGTGAACACCTGTGTCCTACCCTTTAGGGGAAAGCAAGAGCGATGTCATATTAAATAAAAAAGTGTAACACAATATATATATATATATATATATATATATATATATATATCACTTGTATAGGGACTGCATAGATAGCAATGACGTCACCAAAAGACGTGTTCAAACTCAAACTATTTTTTTTTATTTCAAATAGGCCCTATTACAGGCACTTAAGAAAAGTCAAAGCTAGGTGCACGGTTCCAAGAAGTTGGTCTTATGGAGAAGAGCCGGCAAGAAACTCCATAGACACTCTTTTAAAATTATGTGTTCTTTACAATTTAAATTTATTAATGTGAGAATAATGCAGGTTAATGTTGAAGAAAAGGCAGAATTTTAATTATATAAAAAGCCAAAATTATAACTAGAGCTATTACGAGCTGACCAGTCCCAACAGACAGCACCCGTTCACGAGTATGACGAGCGCATCAGCATCGCTAAACTCAACCATTTTGAAGGGAACTCAACGACCCAATACACAACGCCACCATCAGCAAGACATTTTAGTGAGCATGACAAACTCATAATACCCGGTCATAGGCTGTTATATGAGAGTTCTTCTTTAATGTAACGATTAACATTAATGTCCACATAATGCTCACATTTTACAGAACAGTAGTGAAGCTATAAGATATAATACAATATTTATTAAGAAAATTACATTAAATAACTGTTAAAAAAAAGAAACAGTTAAGTCAAATAACAATACAGCAAACCAAATTTTTCGCAAATTTAAACTAGTAGCAGAAGGTACTAGATTAGAATAATTGTCATGTGATTATGTAAGATTTACATAAATATCAAGGAGAAAAATTAAATATATAGGTTTATATAATATATATATATATCTAGTTGTCAAAATAAGGTATAATAAAAACAGTTATTACCAAAGTAATCTGTACAGGCTACATCCATTCATGCAATAAATTAGACAGTGCCAGTGGGTCGCTGTGTGCAGGAGGGGATCGTGCGCCAAACATCCCTATCTTCAATGTAGTGAGTGATACTATAATACGCTTTAGATATTAAAATGCGTTTGATAACTACCTTAAACTTATCATCTGGAAGATCTGTAATATTAGATGGGATCTTATTATAGAACCGAATACCGTTACCCATGAATGATTTGCTGGTCTTCCTAAGCCTACAACCGGGGACCATAAGCTTGTGCTTATTACGAGTGTTTAGATTGTGGTTGTCACTCTTCTTATTATAATCGGCAATATGTTTGCGAATGTACATGATATTACTGAATATGTACAATGATGGCAAAGTAAGTATATTTATTTCCTTAAACAATTCACGTAATGACTCACGACAGCCAAGATTATAAATAGCTCGGACTGCTCTTTTTTGTAATATAAAGATAGTCTCAACGTCAGCAGCCGAACCCCACAGTAAGATGCCATAGGACATAATACTGTGGAAATAAGCAAAATAAACTAGTCTAGCTGTTGCTACATCTGTCATCTGTCTTATTTTCCTAACAGCGAATGCAGCAGAGCTGAGTTTGCCTGCAAGTGCCTCTATATGAGAACCCCATTGCAGTTTAGAGTCTACTGAAACGCCTAAGAAAACAGTTGAGGGAACCAAATCTAACACCCTACCATCAAGTTTTATATTTGAATTTATATGGGGTACGCTTGGTATGGAGAACCTAATACATTTGGTCTTATTCGAGTTAAGAAGAAGGTTATTAGCAGAGAACCATTTAGATACTTTATTAAGTGTATTGTTGAGTTCTATCTGATCCCTATCCTTTCTATTTACTTTGAATATAAGGGATGTATCATCAGCAAAGAGAACCATATTTGTCATGTTATCCTTGATAAGGTAGGGAAGATCATTAATATAAACTAGGAACAAAAATGGGCCCAGAATTGATCCTTGAGGCACCCCCGTTTTGACAATTGCACCCCTTGAAGTTACATTATCAATAGCCACCCTTTGATTCCGATTCAACAAGTATGAACTTAAAAAATCCATTGATCTACCTCGAATTCCATAGTAATTTAATATCATAATGAGCGTTCGGTGATCCACGCAGTCAAATGCTTTCGAGAGGTCACAAAACACTCCTATAGCATCTTGAGCCTCCTCCCAAGTCCCCAACACTGCTTGGATCACAGTGTACCCGGCATCCACTGTCGATCGTCCCCTAGTAAACCCAAACTGTTTGGCATGCAATATTTTATTTTTATTAAAGTAAACTAACATTTGTTAAAATGTGGAAGAAGAATTCACGGTAGTGAGCAGAGGTCGACATGGTTTAGTGGTCAGAGCGCCTGGAGTATTTATCCGGGAGGCGTAGGTTCGAATCCTGCTCGCGACCGTATTCTTTTTCCATTTAATATTATAACGTTGGAGTTCGCTAAGCATGCGTTAATGCTTTTCAAAGATTTATCTTTAATATATATAACATTTAACATTTTATCCCACAAGGTACTTAAAATGTATCAAATTGAACACAATATTAATAATAATAATAATAATAATAACCTTTATTTCAGGCAACTTTGGCCCATAACATAAAATACATACAAATAAACATTTTACTATAAATATACTAATACATATTAATTAATTTAACTTATAACTACTGCGCACGAAATGACGGCGTCGTGTTACACTGACTGGTGTCGCGTAGCCGGCCGCGAAAACGTCCGTAAACGACACCTTTCGGCCAAAACTCTTCTTTGAGGAAGGTCTGAAGATGTTGGGTTGGAACCCGCACCACAAACGATATGAAGTTTGTGTTGTGGCGCGAATCCAACTTCTCGACCCTCAAACTCCAGTTGGTCTTCACTCGAATATACTCCACGATCTCCTCGACCTTCGTGGAGTAATGTAGGCGGGACACGTACAGCTGCGTCGTAGGTATTGCTGGACGCAGCAGCATGTTGGGTCCTGCCAGCGCGGTACCGCACTGGTTCCGACAAGGAGGCTTCTTCTTCTTCTTCTCCACCTTGATGAAGCCATCCCTATCACTCGTGTCCTCCTTCGAACCCCGCTGGTTAAAATCCTTCCTGGTTTTAGCGCAGCTCTGCTTACCCCCTTTTGATTTTTCCGCTTTGTTTGACTGCGAGTTTTGCGGCTCAGCAGGTTTATTAGCGGCGACGATAGCTGCGTAGGCTCGTTTCGGGGTCGACGTACCTACGCGAGTCGGTTGCTCTGCCGGTGTCGTTGCAGGGACGGCGGCGGAACGCGATGCAACGCTTGCATTCTCGGCGGTTGGTGACGCAGTTGAACTCGCCGACTCAAAACTGCCGATGGATGCGTTTTGCGCTCCGCGACGTGCGTTTACATTGGTGGCGTCAGGTGACCTACTTACCGAAACTGCGTTGCGCAATAACACAACTTCGGTACGTAGTTCACTGATGGTGTTATCGGACACCTCCAGCTTGGACTGCACCACGGCTAGGCTCGCTTTCAGGGTTGTAATATCCTTCAGCAGCCTGGTGACGTCGACGTGGTCGAATGTGATGGGGGGTAGCTTATGCAGGTCCTTCACCACAAAATCGGGCACGTCGTCCGGGTCGGTCTCCTTCAACAGGGTGATGATATCCTGGAGGCTCTTCTCTGTGCCATCTCTTCGGCGGGACGGCATCTGGCTAACTTTGCCGAGCGTTTGAAATAGCAGCAACTTAGCACTGCTTATCTCATCTTCCTTGTAGGTGGACTTGCAGATCTGCAAGATGCTGACCTCGTCCATATAATCAATGGTATGCTTAATAAATGCCAACAACTCATTGGCTATGAGTGGTTGTGAACTCATAGCTACCAAAATCGGGCAGAGGCTACAGCCGCGCGAATCGCGAATAAATATTCGTACCGAGTGAGCAGCGCAAATGCGACTGTACTAGACCGCGCATCGCACTGCACTCAACGAGCCACGAATCAGCTGACGTGATGATCGGTGAAAGTTCATTGAACCCGTCATATCGTAGAAAAGGCGTTCATAGAAATCTGTTACCTTTAACGATTAATCTAGTAAACTTTCGCTCTTGAATTTATTGGAATTCTTTATTTGCATTTATTTTATTATTGCAGTAAAAATATTTAAACATTAACAACTTTTTATTTCAACTAATACACTAAAATATAAATAAAATTTACTTAAAAATTACTAATACACAATTTTTAACATTATGTACTCATAACAGAGTCTATCGTGTTTTTAAAACATAACGCATTATAAACATAGCGCAAAAAGTTCTACGTCGCTTATTTTGCAATCGCTACGCCGTAGTCCGACTACGTGTCGTAGCAACTGCTACATTAAAGCGAAGGAAATGCCAAAGATTTTAGCTCTTTGTGACAAAACACATTACTGCAAGAATCGGGTCAAGTACGAAACAGGCATTTCAATCATAATTGGAGGTAACAAGCTTGTTTGTTCCTCAAACGGCTGAGCTTTGAGGAAAAAAATATACATAACTGAGGTGCCGACACGATGTTACTTACCATATATTAAGTTAAAGTACTAACTGCATAATAGAATATCTAAATAATTATGAAGTTTTTCTTATCAGTCGAGAGATTATAATTTTTCTGCACTTCATAACAAGCGCTACGAAAGTGCTACGGTTATCACGTAGCATTTTGAAAGTGATCAATTATTATCGTTCTGAAATAAATTATGTAGAAAATTAATTGTAGAATATTTTCTAATTTAAGTTCCGTGGCGTTTAAAGAATAATTTTATTATGATTATTTTGTTAGGCTGTCGTGAAAACATATAAAATCATATAAACTGGAGCTAGCATTATAACTTTGTTTGCAAAGCCTACATAAGCGTTGAATCACGCGAGAGACATTAACATCCTAGCAAATCAACTGCGCTTGCAAATGTCAAAGAGCGTATTGTACAAAATTATAGTATTCACTGAATGTGGGTTGAAATAACTATGTATTGTTAGAGACTTACGTTAAGCTAAAGTATTCAGAAAATGAAAGTAATATATTATCTAAAATATCTATAGACGGTGAAGTGCCAATACCTGTTCTATTTGGTATAGCTATATCGAGATTTTTTCAAGATAAATCTTTGAAAAGCATTAACGCATGCTTAGCGAACTCTAAACTTATTATATTAAATGGAAAAAGAATACGGTCGCGAACAGGATTCGAACCTGCGCCTCCCGGATGAATACTCCAGGCGCTCTTACCACTAAGCCATCTCGACCTCTCGAGAGAGAGGGAGGGGGGGAGGCGCAGGTTCGAATCCTGTTCGAGATTTTTTCTAAAGATTTTTAGTTATATCATCATTCGCGAGTTTTAACAACCCACTGCAGTACATCTGCCTCGTCTCTTTTACGCTATTACACATATATATATATATATATATTTGTTTTAATAACCTCTTAGCACTTCGCTATCACTATGAGAGCACGCTAACCGTAGTGATCCTGAAATCGGATATAGCGCCGAGTATTTTTTTTATAAACAGTTATATTTTCTGCGTCTGGGTTAGAGAGCTGTGATATTTATGTCTGTAAAAGGCACCAACTATACATGAGTCGACTGTTTTTTTATCAAATTCGTGAAAGTTGTACAAATATCTTATGTTAATTTTTTATTCTCGTATTATATTTATTTGCAAATGAGCCTCAACCTTCGTCTTGAAACATAAACTTTTAAAAGACAAAACTAAAATAACATCAGTTTTGTAATTACTGAGAAAATCGTGCACAGATAGACAGACGTTACAGGGAACTTCGTTAAATATAACTATATGGAAAAGACTTTTAAAGAAAGTACCTGTTTAAATACACTTACTCTTAGTTTAATTATGTCAATAAGTTAATTACTTTTCAAACACAATTATTTCACGCAGACAAAGTACGATCAGCATAATATGTATTAACCAATACTATAAACAATTAAAGATAAATCTTTGAAAAGCATTAACGCATGCTTAGCGAACTCTAAAGTTATTAAATTAAATGTATAGGGACTGAATAGATAGCGATGACGTCGCCAAAAGATGTGTAAAAATATGGATGAAAAATTCGTACTTACTTGTCAGAGCGCCTGGAGTATTTATCCGGGAGGCGCAGGTTCGAATCCTGCTCACGACCGTATTCTTTTTCCATTTCATATAATAATTTTATGTAAGTAACTTGAACTCGTAACCTAAAATAATAACATAATCATACGTGTAACATAATTTTCTGAATCACATGCATTGTTACGTGTTACACTCAATTCTAGGAATTCGTCACAACTTATTATTCACACTACAATTAAAAGTAAGTCAGTAATTACCGTCCTTATGCGAATAAAACGAACTAGAATAACCTAATTACTTTCTTTATGGAATACTAGAGTGTAGTCCGTGGCTCTGTCCGCGTTAATTATTAATTGAAATTCTAATTAGCAGCCAGAGGTTGGAATTGTGCCCGGTATATGGCAATAGGCTCACCACCTATTACATGGAACTTAATAATAGCATTGGTGAAATGTGAGTGTACAATTGTGTACAACTCTGCCTACCCCTTCGGGGAGTACAGGCGTAACATAACAACATATGAGTGGCTCGTAGCTTAGTAACAGCCGCGCAGATTAATCGATCGCGGTTAAGCTACACTTGATGGGTCTGTGGGTGGGTGAACGTCATTTCATATCAAGATCCCTCCATACCTTGGAGGGCACGTAAACCGTCGGTTTTGGTTGTCAAATGAAGATTGACAGCAGTCCCGGATAGTCTGATGCCCACGAAATATTGTGTTTCCCAGTAACTAGGTTGTGGAGGCTAGAAAGACAGTCGCTTTATGTAATATATTGAGATGCATCCATTATGCATTAAGTTGCTCTTATTCTATATTTCCCGATATGGTCCCTGAATAAATAAATAAAATAACGTTAGTTAGAACGTTAATTATAAATGTAAAAGAGAGACCTTTGCCCAGCAGTGTGACACAATAGGTTAAAAAAAAGTTAGAACGTTAATAATAAATGTGAAAGTAACTCTGTCTATTATAATAAAACAACATTTAACTTTGTATAATTATATTTTTTAATACATGTTGAGGCCATGTAATGCCTATATTAATTTCAATTTTTCAAAGAAACATTGAAAAAATAATAGACAAGAACGGGGCTTGAACCCGCGACCTTTGACGTTCCGTGTCATCACTCTACCAACTGAGCTACCTTGTCGTGTTCAAACCTATTGAATTTTCAATCCTCTTTGTATACGTCTTAAGGAGAAGCCTGGTGATATTTATCTAGTAATCATTACAGATTTACTAAAAAAAGAAAATTTAACTTTGTCTTTATGCTTGTTACGTTTTCACGTCTAAACCGCTGAACCAATTTTGAAGAATTTTGGTATAAAGATGCCTAGATTGGTCCTTGGAGAAGAACATGACCTTCTGTCATGTAAATAAATTTGCAGGCATCAGCTAGCACATAATGAATATCAACATTTTGAAGTTTGTGACTTTTGTATTTGAATATATTTGATCATTTATGAAGAAACTACTGAACACATTTGAATGAAATTTAGTACAAAGTTGCTTTAAGTCCTAAAATAAAATCTAAAATTATTTTTACCGTCGGTAAAAGCCTGCAGAAATAGGAGAATTCCGCGTAATGCGAGATTACGGGGCATAATGATATAAATATACGGTAAAACGTTTGTTACGAGCAGGTATGTACTTACGGCCGTGTTAATGTTTTGGCACGGTATGCATGTTGGACGTTGCTGTTTCCAAGGAGGATAATAGTTTTAGCGTAAGGAACAGGATACAGTAAGAAATATAGCATCACGTATGTATACCCTAGAAGGGTAGGCAGAGGTGTACACAGTTGTATACCGACTATTCACCAAAACTGTTATTAAGCCCCATATAATCAGCGGTGAGCTTACTGCTATACAAGGAGAGGAAATTAATTAAAAAATTAAAAGGATGTCTGCCATGTGTTTATTTCACTGTATTACTATTTTCTAAATCTTACTAGCCTATGTTACCCGGGACAATGTAGAATTCTTACGATATCCCATACATCTAAATCGGTTCAGGCGTTTAGAAGTTATGACGGAATAAAGAAACTCACAAACGTACATACATATATAAGGTCCTAATTTATTAGGTAATTTCCTTTTATGAGGTCCCATAACATAATGTGTAAGTGATAAGGAGTCATTTAAGCCCATTTTATTATATATAAGTTTGCAATTAATTTATATATTGTTTTTAAACTTTCAAGCTTTACCTTTTGTGTATAATTTTTTTTTGTGTTTTTTTATTTTCTTTTCAAGATAAATCTTTGAAAAGCATTAACGCATGCTTATCGAACTCTAAAGTTACAATATTAAATGGAAAAAGAATACGGTCGCGAACAGTATTCGAACCTGCGCCTGCCTAATGAATACTTCTTTTCTTTTGTTTTCTTTTATGTAACTATAGGTTAAGTTTCCTAAATGTGGATGCTTGTAATTGGCAAATGACACCAACTATTGTACCTTTATCAAATAATGTAATTAGTCTGTAAGATTCCCGAAATAAAAAATAAAAAAATGAAAAAATAATTTTATTGTTTTCTTACTGTATGCCATTCGAATAGCAGTTTTCGTCTTGCTAGTACTATGGTAATTACAAATAATTATATTTTATAGTTATATCAATTTAATTCTTGGCTGAAGTGAATGTATTTGACTTATTAACTCTTTTGAACGAAATTACCTAATAGATTAGGACATTATATACATAAATGAAAAACATAACACTCATTTTTTTTGTCAGTCGTGTTAATGTAAATAGTAAGTACTCATTATAATTATTATAAATTTAACACGTAAATTCACGGTGTTTAATGGATGCATGGTTTACAGAATTCTCATAGTTATGGCACACGTTTACTATTTTATGTGATGATATCCTTCAATTTAGTTTATTGTATTATTAGTGTTAACCATTTCCCTGTAATATGAGTCACTTGTGATACACGACTATTCAACTATTGTGTCAACTTCGTGGACAGATAAGTAGTGAAGACCCATTTCCATTATAACATCAGTTAGATAAACAGCTTTTACATAACTAGAGCACCTAATTTCCGAATGACCCAACGAAATATTATGCGTACAAACATAAATAATAATTACAAAAAGGTAATTGGGACTCATAAAAACGCGAAACATTCCCCAAACTAAGAGGTGAAAAAATATAGTCTTAACCTACATAAACACGCCGCTGCGATATGCTCCGTTGACCGGCGGGCAACTGGTATGCGTCAGGGCAGCAAGACACCTAAAGAATTTTAAATTATTCATACTTCATAATTTTTATTAATAATCGTCTGGAAAAGGAAAGGAAACATTTAAATAATGATTCTAAACTAGTTAGCTAGTACCCGCGACTTCGTCTGCGCGACTAAAGGTATATCCTTCACCAACGTCTAATCTTCTTATCTCTATACCAAATTTCATCGAAATCCATTCAGCCATTTTGCGTGATTGGGTAACAAGCATTTAAACATTCAAACATACATCGCTGGTCTAGTGGTACCAAGCACGATGGCTGAGCATGAGGTCCCGAGTTCGATTCCCGGGTCAGGAATCGCGGAAAGTGTATTGAGATATTTTGTAGCAAATTCTCAGTAGCAGTATCCATTTGGTTGGCACAATTCCAACCTCCGTGGGTTGGAATTGTGCCCTGTAGATTACAATAGGCTCGCCTTCTATTACATGGGCCTCAGTACGTCATTGAGATATTTCCCCCTAGCCTTTTACAAAATTCTATGCACAATATACCATGGCGCGATTGCCTATCTGATCGATTTATAACACGATATCTTGTGGTAAGTCTGGTCAGACTTTCAGGTATATAACTATTGTAATTAATCTTCACTTAATAACCGGGAGTTATGGTTTGACATACTCTCCGAAGCACAGAGGGGATATGAAAACATAGTCACCTAGATCACAAGGCAAGCATAGTCCATTTGCTATAGATCGATAACTAGGAAAAAACGGAACGTAAATAAAAATTAAAATATAACTGGCATGCTATGTCCATAATACTAACGTTATCACATATTAAATATGTTGTTTGTTGTTAATAATATTCAACTTACACATAAATAACATTTCTTCTACTCATTTTTCTACTCTAAGCACAATGAAAAATAAGGGTCTTCGATAGCGTAGCTGTAGCATCAGCTACGGCGTAGCATCGTAGGCCAATAACTGATGAAAACACGATTTTGGTACCGAAAGCGAAATTATTAATATATTTTATAAATAAAGTATATATTGACTCAGAAACCTTACACAACATAAATAATTGCGATTAAAATTTATAATGTAAATTTTATCGTGATTATTAAAAGACAGCATCTACAGCCCAGCAACCGAGAGCCAGACCCCGCAGAACATAACATATTAAGGTATTGAATTATTTACAAAAAAAATAAGAATCTTCTATTTTTTCTATGAGCTATTATTAAATAATTGAAATACTGTCCTCAATCATTATCGATTAATTTCCCACCCGGTCTCTCCGTGTTGACGCACACGGGTGCGCTGGCCGCTAGCCGGAGTTGCCGCCCATTCGAACAGCCGTCACTCTGTTCCGTTAACAAAACATAACCGGACGACTACCACATTCACAACAAAAACAACCAAACACTATAATAAACACTATTTAAAATTAAACTTTTTAAACAGTCAGCCTTATGCAAGGAGATTAGAATTTAAAAAAATGTGAATATTTAATCTATCGTCGTAAACATGTACGTAATTTAAACATCGAATGTATTACCCGGAAGTTACGTGGAACGCTGAGGACTGAAGCTCGCGAATTGTAATTCTGAATTTGAATTTATTTGTACTGGATTTGAGTGTTTGTATGTGAGAAGTGGTTTTGTTTTTTAATATAAAATGGCTACAGAGGAGACGATGCCAGTGACTGCAGTGGTAAGATTCGATTTTTATTATGTAGATTGATTGTGTTAATTAATATAAATTAATGATATTAATATTTGATGATTAGTAAATAAGTTACGATTTATTTATTTCCTATTATATTTCCTTGTGATTTGTAATGAATATTACAGATATTCGAGTTCAGTTTCCGGATATTTTCCTTACCTAATCGATGAAAAGTTTCTCATAATGACGGCACTTTTAACATACTAACTACCTATAGGTACAGACCTTATCAATGTAATTAATCAACAAATGTTTATTAATGATTTTGTTAAGGCTATTTAACTTGGATGCATAGAAGGTATAGAAGGCACCGTGATAAAAAACGTATATTAGGATATGAAATTTTATATTTCATAATTTTATTTATTAGTCAGAAGTACATAAAGATTTGTAGTTTTCCAAAATAAAAGAACCTACAATCAAATATAATTCTAGTATTATTGTTTATGGTAAAAATTTATAATTAATATTCGTAATTCACTACGTTCTACGAACTTTGAGTCACAAAGTCACTACTACGCTCAAGTTATGATTGTAGCTGTAATCGCCATAATTATGTATGACTAACTTAAACAACTTATTACTTTTACTCACCAAGCTGAATCATTTCACAACTTATAAGTGTAAGTTAGCGTCCACTGGATGGTCGTGACTAGAGTTACTTAGTCACGCAGCTAGCCGACTCGTTAACTCTTATCTTAAAGAATATCTAACGATTGGTATACCTAAGTTAAACTTTAACAAATCATTAGCAACTGTGAAGAGTTAAGTCAAGGTTTTGCAATGATTTCAGTTATTTTGGATCGAAGTGTAAGCGTTTTTTAGTATTTTAATTTGTTATAGCTCATTTCTCATTCTTTTATTCTATCATATCTGAAGCTCTGGTTTAAGTCATATTCTTAGGAATATCTGTATGTCTGGTTTAATCCATATTCTTAGGAAGTAGTTAAAAGTGCCGACGCTATGTGTTACATTGTGTAAATATTTTTAAATGTGATTAGCGAATAAAGGTCTGAAACAATTGGTTCCTAACTGAAATAGTGATTGAGGATGATTCGTTTTCAAGTACTATGTCAATAGCTTACATTATGAAGTTGCACAAATATATTCCGCTGTTAGTTTAGATTGCTTTAAAAAAGATAAACCGGTTATATGCGTAATAGTCCACCAAAAGTCTTCGGAAGTCGTGGTCTAAGAATTGATTAATGATTGCGACTTATTAGAAAATCCATTGAATAGAATACAGTTTCTGATTATTTTTGAACCTTATTTCAAAATAGTTCGAATATGATTGCAATAACACAAGATCTCAGATCACAGAAACAATGAGACACAGTTTTTGTTCAAATCGTGACTCAAAGCTGACTTTATGAGATATTGTTTGCTTTGATAATAGTGTTAGGTATGTAGTTAAGTTATCTTCCGCCTACTACCAATCAATCAACCACGTGGCCGGCATGAATCGTCAGTTTATGAATGAACATAGACAGTGGTATCAGTTGATTGGAAGTAGGTGGGTCGTCGGGGCGCGCGGCAGTTCGCGGGCGGGCCGGACCGAGTGATGTCGCGTCGCCCGCACCCCCGGCCGCGCCTACTGTCGCGTCCCTGTCGACAGGCTGCACCAGAACCCGCACCGGCACCGGACCCACCGCCGCAGCAACCCCCCGAGCCGCAATCCGACGAGGAGCGAGAGCCCGGCGACTGGCGCCCCTCCCGCCCCGCTACACCTCCGCAACGCAACGACGACGTCTCCGAAGGATCTGAAGCAACCGTTAGACCCACCAGAACAGAGCCGGCAAGCCGCTATGCTAATCTCAACTATTGGAAAGCCAGACGAGTTACTTTCTATAGAAATGGGGACCCTTTCCATCCCGGTGTGGAGTTCCGTTTTAAGCCAGGACGAGACTTGGCATCGATGGACGCGCTACTGGATAGATTATCAGAGAGGCTGGAACTGCCCCGAGGAGCGAGGTTCATCTTCGGCATGGATGGCGACAGGAAGTACAGGCTTGAGGAGCTGGAAGATGGAGCATCATACGTCGTGTCCTCATACAAAACTTTTAAGGTGAGATTAAGTTTGTCATCACACGCTAAATATTACATGTTATCATTATCATCATCAGAAACGTATAAAAGACAATTCGCAAAATGAAAAAAATTTTAGGTAGAGCGAGACATACTGCTCGTTTAACATGTGCGCGTGTTTATAAGTTCTTATCTGACATATACACGGTCATTCAATCATCAGACGATGATTAAATGAGAATACGATGAATAAGATGAATAAATGAGGCAACAACATCAACTTGAGTAATATCAAGAAAAGACAAACAATTAGTTTAGAATTATCTTTTTACAAACATTTTACTTTGAAGTCAGGAAACAAAAATACATAGTTAAGCAACTGTAAAAAAACTTTAACTTCCAAACTAAGTAACAATTTGTTTTATGGAAGGCATTTTTTTACAGAAAAACCCTAATATTGCAACATGTAACATTTTCTTGGTTTCTAAGTGCTAGACTTGCTATTAACCATATTAATTATTCCAGTAACCCACATCTAAATTGCGAAATAAGTCTCAAGAGTCTAGACGACAGAGCCTCGCAACATATAATTAGCACCTGCCCCAATTCTTAACTGCAAAAATAATTCAATTACACCTTTCATTTATGAAACAATTTCGGGTATCGTGTACGCCAAAATGTCGTGGTCGTCCAACCTTGGAGATGTGGGTCACAGGATAAGGGCCACGCACCACAACCTCTTATTTGCATTTTGATTACATACAAAACAAAGTTTTGTAACATCGATAACATTAATTGCAAGTAAATTGCGTTTGGGCTAAACACTATTAATTTGCGGTTAGGAAATTGGTACAATTTTGATAGGTTCCTTTTTGGATTAAGTTTTGATTTGCGTGTTCGCTAATTTCATTTGCAATTTTTGTAGGAATCTAGTAGATTGGGTACGGTTTTTAAAATCCAATCATCGTTAAGTTAATACTGGGTGTGATTATACCTCTTGTGATTCAACGTAACACAAGGTATATATGATATTGTTATTACTGATAATGATATTGTTATCATTTGAAGCATATCGATAATCTTAATGCAAACAAGTAAATCTGCTCCCAGTGTAGCCCTTATATTTCCATACCAAACCTGCTCGGGTAAAATATTAACGGTAGTGCTACAATAGTACATTAAGACACAAGTACGCTAAGTTCGTCATCATAGTCGAGATTGAATTGCTAGCCGAGCTGACAGGCGAGGGTAGCAATGACCGAGGCTTGTATTGACCATTCGGGCACTCTTGTGAGGAAAAAAACAACATAAAATTGAAATTTTATTAAACCGTAATGAATCAATCATTTAAATCTATAATGATGATATTTTTTATAAAGTAGGAAATAGGAAATGTCTATGTTTAAATATTGTATGCCTAAGCGACAGGACATAGTGCTATTTAAACTATAATTTTACATCTTTTGGATCTGTCATCCACAATTAATAACTTAAAATAAAATTCTTTTTTTTTTAAACCAATTGGTAATTAAACACAGAAAATCCAAATCACGTACAAAATAATCAGTCAATTATCGACACCTTTAAAGCCACGTTTTCCATGATGGCCGCCACGCGTGTCAAATGCCTACGACCGTTGAATGCAGACTGCCAACGACACTACGGGGCAATGCACCACCTTGCACTTAATATGCATCAAGGCAACGTGGGGATTACAACGATTAACATTTTAGAATGGCTGTCGACGCCACTAGACTTGCTTCTTAACTTAAGAAAGACATTTTGGTGGTTAATATTTTTGTTTGGACTTGTGGGTATAATGTGGTGGATTTTGATTAAGCAGGTCAGGGTTTTTTTCACTGCGTTACCAAGGCTTTTTGAATGACTTTCCAAACTGCGTACTTTGGAGTAGGCTTAGCACCCGTGTAATGGTCTTTGGTGTAGTATATATACTTTATGTATCTCTAACTTTGTATCGTATTACGGTATGCGAAAGTCTAAAAAAATTATTATTCAAAATTATTGTGGAAAGAAAAATAAGGTCGCGAGAAGTCGCAGGTTGAAATCCTGCTCATGACCGAATTTTATTTTACACAAAAAACAATGTATTTTTTTTACTACGACAATGAATGCTAATTATTCTTTTGCCGTCCATTACATCGTTTTCCACCTGAATATAATTGAACCAGAGCATTTTTTTCAAGTATAGACCAACTCTTTGTGACCCAAATTAATTTATATAAAGGAAGACTATTATACTTTATAATTATTCCTTGCATAGTGTTCATCGCATTATGACGCATTAATTCCTTGTTTATTTAAAGGTTTTCTTGTGTACATCTGTCTGTCAAACTGGGTTTTTAACATGTTGATACTTCACAATCGTTGGAAGTAACAGATTCTGTATACGTTTGATAAGATACAAAAAGAATAAATCAGAATCAATAGGTATTACAGAGTTTAGTAAACAATTTCAGTTAAGTGAGGCCAATATTTGCATACACACATAACCTACTTGTAACTGAATCCCGCATTTAATACTTGTCTAATACCAAGGACGTTCGCCATAGAATACTGCTGTTTAGCATTCAGTGCGTCCGCCATGCTTGACGTAATCAGTCTTCCTTTCATATCATATCGTTACATTTACATATTGACCTGGAAATATGCAAGATATATTAGATAGTAGGTGTCCTACTAAGAATCTGCCGTAAGTGTTGTAAAGTTGGAACACCCAACTTTGTAGAGACGTTACACAAATGATAACTAGCTATGAAAACAATTATATAAATTTTATAACTTGGTAATTTTTTTGTCGAATGTAATGATTACTGAAGTCAATTAGTTAAGTCACCTTCATAAGAATTTTAAATAATACTAGCTGTGCCCCGCAAACGTTGTTCTGTCATATAATTTTTCTGGATAAGGTCACTCTTATCACCTACGGGTATAAAAAAATTGCCTACGATCTATTCTCAGACCTACTAAATATACACAAAAAAACATAAAAATCGGTCAAGCCATTTCGGTGGAGTTCGATAGCAAACACTGTGACACGAGATTTACATTATATAGATATAAATATCCAGATTAAAATTTACCGTGTTATAAAATTATATAATCTTTTTCAGCTAATTAATTATCATTTGAGAAAGTGTGATTGAATTTGGCGCCTATTTAATCTCAACTCTTTTGTCGGTAACACTCAACCCTCGGCGTCGTTTGTAAGTACCGATCTTGGCCACTTTTTTTCATATTTATGTGTTTGATGAAATAAAGATTATTTAGCTCGTGATTTGGCTCTTGCACTAGCAGAAGTGAGACTTATAGGCAGTGGCAGAAATAAAGCACGTGCTTAATCATGTTGATTGATCTTGGCTTTATATTCATAATGAAGAGGTACGGGTTGCCTCACGTGCATTTTATTGGGGTGCGCGAAGAATGGGCGTTCTCATTAAATTTAAAAAAATAACTGTGCAATGCGGGTGTAGAACAGTACAACCTAACCCTTCGGCGTATACAGGCGTGATGCTTTGTTATAATAATAATAATAACTAGCCAATAAATGTCTGTGCAGGGCCTCTTCTCACACACAGAAGGCACGAGCATTTGCTCACAACGCTAGCTCAATGCGGGTTGGCGATTTCAACCATGCGGGATGGTCAAGTCAAGTTTCCTTTCAATTCTTTCGTTCTTCCTTCCATTTTAGATTGATTAACAAAGTACTTATGACATTGAAAAGTTTACTTTGATACGTGCTAGATTTGAACCCACAACCTGTGGCTCACGAGGCTCCGTAACCACTCGACCACCACGACGCTGTGTTACGTTATGTAAATTAATAACAATCAAATCTTTATTTACCCATTAAAACGCCGTAAATCATAAAGATTACGCTGAAGGACATAATGAAAAAAAATCTAAAAGGTATATAAAAGTAATTCGTCTTAGTGGCCCAGTTTTAATATTTTCCGCATCGTTAATTTACATTGTAATGTTGTTATTATTCACACGAGTAATTGTAATGCATACTTACTCGAGTACATCGTTTTGAAAAATGGTTCAGTAAGTATTTTACTTCTCTACATGAGTATGTTACATTTTATGTGACCGAACCGACACGACGAACTTTGCAGCTAATACAATGTCGTAAAGAATGCAATTACCTTAATAATTCAAGATAAATCTTTGAAAAGCATTAACGCATGCTTAGCGAACTCTAAAGTTACAATATTAAATGGAAAAAGAATACGGTCGCGAACAGGATTCGAACCTGCGCCTCCGTCTTATGGCGACGTCATTGCAATCAATTCAGTACCTATACAGGTGACTATAAGACGTATTAAAATATGGAAGAAGAATTCGCGGTGGTGAGCAGAGGTCGAGATGGCTTAGTGGTCAGAGCGCCTGAAACATTTATCCGGGAGGCGCAGGTTCGAATCCTGTTCGCGACCGTATTCTTTTCCATTTAATATTGTAATTTTAATAAAATATAAGTTAGACAGGTTAATTAATACCAATATTTACATTTAAATGTTGAGGGTGTGGTAAGTGTCAACTGTCCCACTGCAGGGCAACGGCCTCTTCTCACATAGAGAAGGTGCGAGCTTGATCACCACCCTAGCTCACTGTGGGTTACCGCTTTCAGACTATTAGGTCCAGGTTTCCTCACGATTTTTTCCTGCACCGTATGTCTGTGATTTCTTAGATTAACTAAGAAAGTATATATGACATTGAAAAAGTCATATTGGTCAGGTCCGTTACCACACATTAGACACCACGACAAAGTAGGTAAGGTAGGAACAGCGACAATTGGCTAAGTCATTTCATAGCGTCATAATGGCTTTGTTCCTCAAAGGGTTACGCAGAGATCTTGGTTCAAAACCAACATAAAGGGATATTTTATCAAATCAAATCAAAATTATTTCAAATAAACCGCTTACAGGCACTTTTGAATTGTCGGAAGTTAGTTGCCACGTTCCAAAGTGTAGGTTCCTATGGAGAAGAACGGGCAAGAAACTCCACGGTTACTCTTTTTCATCATATAGGTTTTTACAATAGTAGGTATTGGTTACACTGTTTTTGTTGCTTTTGCGTTTAAATTATGTCCCAAGATTCTTAAATTCCTTAGTTTACATGTGTCAAATAATATTTAATATTAATTTTATTGTTCACCGGTTACTACTCACGTGCATTTATCGGGATTGCCCGACTAGTTTCAAACTCGAACGGAACTCTTAGTCATGAGCTGAGCCCGCGGATATAAACCGGTGAACAATAATTATTATGAAAGGGCATCACGAAAGTTATTATACAAAAAAAAACGTCCAAAAATCTAGTCCAAATTTGACATATCAATATAGTGAACCCTTAAAACATACTGTCATCAACACTATCGATAAGGAGTGAATAAATGAATAAAAAGTAAATAGAATAATACTCGGCCATTGTACAACGACATTATGTATGTAAGAAAACCTTTGGCGGGTATATGGGATCACGCGATTAACAACCACTCCTTTGTGCCGTTTTTTTCCATGATGACTATCGAGAAACGTGGCGTAAATAATTCAATTTATTATACTTTACTAGCGAGACTGTCGTGAGCTTGAGTTATTGTGGTTTTATGAAGATTTGTCGTGGATTTGGCCATTGATTGTGTCAGATTATGGTTTCTGATTTAGTAGTACACACAAGGACGAAAAAAATATAAATCTGATAAGATGGGAAATAATTTTCTATATTTAGTTTAATAACAAAAAATATATAATTATTTTTTGTAGAATTTAGAGCATCGCGATTGACTCAGTTTATCGAGCGAGCCTACGAACGCAAAAATCTTTTGTTTATCCTGTCGATTCATTGGGCCTGACAGGCGTTATAGGAGTTTATTTAAATGCACCCGAAATATAAAAAAATGCAGTGATAATTCTTTTTTTATTATAATGTGTAGTTCAAAATAGACTCCTGTGTGTATCATATAAGATCATTCGTAGTTTGCAAGCCCACCATACAAGCAAATTAAAATAATTCAGTAATTACATAGCGCGTACGCGTGGAAGCTACGCGAACTTTCGTAGCACTTCGTAGCACCAGCGTGCATCGGCCTACGAGATTATGGCGAGATTCGTATTTTTTCATCCACTTTATATCATGTAATGAAACCTAAAGATAAGAATAAAAACTAATAATGGCAAGTGTTTCTGCTAAGAATGTTTCATACAGCTAATACAACACTGCGGGGCCCCTAACGACTTGGGCGCGGTTAGTACAGTCACTCTGTAAACTAAAGTCATATTCTTTTACCTTTAATAAAATAAAAAAGTTCCATAAAATACCTTCTATAATAATATGCATAAAGCTGATAAATTAAAATGTAACTGTATGATGAAACGCTGTAGTGGCCGCGTGGTTATGAACCCGCTTTTTGAGCAACAGGTAGCGGGTTCAAAACTGGCATTTGGCAGTGAGCTATTCCGGTGATCAATGTTTGGTCAATTCAAGAGGTCTTATACTAGGTCCGAATGATCTGATTGTCTGATCTGATTTAACGTTATTTTATCTTTTTTTATATATTTACTCTCTTAATGCACGGGGAGGGAATTAAGCCAACATTTACCCTTAAATCTTTGCCACTAAATATTTGTCTTGTATTGTGGGTGCATTTATATAACCAAATTTCACTTGCACACATACCCCAGCTGTCCATAACAACATAATCTTTATACAAAAAAATTATTCCGTGCTGGAATCGAACTCACAACATGCGGCTCAGCAGCCGATCTCTCAACACCGCACCAACTACACCGTCAGATTAATTATTTTAAAGAGTCGAAAAGTTAACACAATCGTTCACAATTTATCTATCAAATCATCAATCTTATTGATAGTACCTTAGCGTATTTCATTTCATTTTGCCAAGAAATGAAATTGTTCTTAATAGTTTAGTAAAAATCACAGACTAAATTTTCACATTTCATTATAAGTTTATAATAGCTAATAATACGCTTAAACAATCATAATTGGTATAATCCATACTAATATTATAGATGTTTGTTTGTTAACTTTTCACGACTAAACGACTGAACTGATCGTAATGAAATTTGGCAAGGAGATAGATTGTATCTTGAGGAAAGACATAGGCTACCTTTAATCGGGCAGGTGAAATCGCGAGCAGCTAGTCAACATAATAATTGTTATATAACAAAACATAATAAACCTTTTTATTCTAGCTGTACCGTTGAAGAAAATATCTAAATTGCACTTTTGTTACGCCAAACAACGTTCGTGATTTCAGTGGAGTGTATCGAAACATTGTATGCTCGGTGCTCAACGTGCTGTGTTGAGTGTTGAGTGCTCACCAAATCAGGGATATGGGTCAGTGACGTCAGCGCGTAATACGTACGTAATAGGTTTTTTATAACGTAACTTCGAAGTAATTTGACGTAAGTGTACAATAATTATCATCATCATCATCCCCCTGCCCCTATCCCAATTTATTTGAGGTTGGCGCAGCATACCTATATCTGGCATGCTGCTAAAGTTTTGGCTATGTTTTATGACCGGCTGCCTGCCTGACGTCAACCCTCTTTGGGAACGCTGTTGTTGGTGGCCGCCACCGATACGGTCTTCTTCTATCTAGCTATGCCATACCAAATGTATGCGCCAGGTTCTTATGTTATCCTTATATCACACTCCACTAACCGGGCTACAATAATCATTTTTAGAAATACAGATAAGAGTTTTTTTTTTTTTGGTCTTCACGTTATATTTAAAACATTTGAACTTGATTATCGCGTGTATTATATTTTTTTGTATTCCTGATGTTTAGAATGTTATGCAACGTTCGTGGTCGCAGGGTAACTAAATAATTTTAGTAAGCTCTTAATTTATTTTTTGGTAGACTACAATATTTTTAAATAAACTGTTTTAACGCCTGTCACCTTAGTCATCTTAAGACAATAACGAACGTTGCATGTGCTGGAAACGTCAAAATGGACTTAATATCGATCAAATTTATAAAAAGAGCAAAAAGCACAAAAAAGCTCACATTAACAGTAATCACACATAAAAAAACTAAACATAAACATAAAATTGTGTCACACACGATTAAAATCGTGAACTATCATTGTAACCATATAGGTAAAGGGTATAAAGCTGATGATTGGGAAACATATGCCAGTGGCGAGAGGGGTACGCCCGCTAAAACTACTCCAATACTCACTCCTTCAAGCCCAAAAGTTGATGTCGCATGAAACTTATTTAATGTTTTGAAATTCTTTCTCGTTTTTAGATTTATTCGTACATTTTGATATTTTTGCACCTACGCCATTGTACTGCAGGTGTACAAAAGAGTTGCGTTAGGTTAAGACCTAACGCAACTCTTTTGTACACCTAAATATTGTAACCAAATAATGTAATTTTGCAGTTTTAAGTTATCTAATTGTTTTGTTTAGTTTTTAAACTTAGTTTGGACACTTATCTTTGGATATTTATATTTTATGCAAGTGTGTGAATGTGAATTTGTTTTAGACAAATAATAATAGACGACTTTACAAAAAAAAAAGTGTAAAAATGTATGTAGGAATGAACTTCTAAAACTTAGTCAGAACTTTAAAAAGTCTTGCTATATAGTTTGTATAGAGTATTTTACGTGTAAAATACACATAGACTTTATTTATTAAACTTAGTACATATAACAAATTCTAATACAATATTTTGCATTATTATTATGTTCTCTGGTATTAAATAAAGCGACATACATGCCAGAACCAATTATACAAAGTAATACAATGCCCTATAAAAATATTTGCATATTTCGCATAAAAACTATAATACCTTCCCGAGCATGCAAAGGGACCACTAAGAATAGAAATTATAAAAAAAATTGTATATACCATTTCAACAAATACGACTTTGACACACTTTGTAAACTTTCATTAGGCTCACGTAGTATTTAATTATAATTCTTAACTTCAAAGAAATATTACATAAGATTTTGGATCCAAAAAAATGGATCAAGGTTGGCAACATTAAGTGGTGGTCTTGTTTACGTTACCTTTAATGAGTGGGCCGAAATTCTTATCGGTCGCGTGCTATAGTCGCCTGATCGACCACCAGTGGGCATAACAGCTAATAATTACTTCACGTGAAACATAAAAGAGCTTTAAGCGACGTCTGGGCTGATGCATATCTACTGTACTTTAGTTACATTGCGTGGATTCTATTGAGAGTGACCTTGACGCCCCCCGCTCGACTCCAACCCTCTACCGACGTATAAAATTTCGAATAGTCTGCTTCATCCAACCGTCCCATTCGTACCTCCAGCATTCGGTATAATACCGAGCCGTATTCCGTGGACGCAGGGTATCATCTCGTGTGTTCTTCGCGTGTCTTAGGTCGTTCCGTTGTTGCGATGGGCTTATGTTTTGTTGGTACTGCAAATTAGTCAGCTGTTGCGAGTGGGCCTAGTACCATATATGTTGGCTGAGCATAAAGACGTGTTTTCCCTTAACGTAATACGGGAATAATTTAATTTAAATACCTTGGTTATCCAATAAAAAATTGAGTGCAATCAAAGTGAAGTGGCCTAAATAAAACACTTCATGTTTTTAAGTTTATCGAAGGAAAATCGATCATCTTTTGACCTAGTTTGTATCTGTTTGGCGAATCGTAGATAGATATAGATAGTCGATAGAGTATTTTATTAACATACCAAATTGCTTATATCAAAGCAATTTGGTATGTTAATAAAATACTCTAATTATTAATTTACATACATACTGTTTCATGTGTGCTCTCATAATAATTACTCTCACAATAATTGATGCTCTCAGTGCAAGAGTGGCCTATCTTTTTGACGCAATTAATTCTCTATTTACAAGATAGCAGTCATGATATCCGAATTCAGATGTAACAACAATATGTATGCTTTAGTAATACTTATTCCTAAACTTATATAAATATTTCGTTTATAAAACCTACACAATATACGAAATATTGCTGTAATAATCTTTTCATATATGCATATGAAGTACAGGGCAGTAACTTTACTGCAAGAAAAACAACCCTTGCATTAACACACATAAACCCTCATTTACCTCCGCTCTATAAAGTTCTATGTAATCATAAAATAAATACTGAATAATGCTACTTAAAGCCAGTGGTATGTTATTAAGGATTGAGATCACGCCACGCTTACTTAATAGCCATATGACTTTTTTTTTCTTTTCTTAAAGTTATATAAATAAAAGTGCATGCAAGTCGCGTGTGTGAGATTCGGTCTGCGTTGACAGAGTAGGTATAACGTGAATGCAGTGGCCCAGTTTAGAAAAAAAAGTGCCTATATTAATATTTATTACTGTGACCATTGTTTATTAAGTAGGCCGTGCATTTGCATTCGAGGGGTTCGTAGACCAGTCGTAGTATTGTGTGTGAATTTGAGTTAAATGTCTCGAAACAAGTAAATCTTCTATTTATTTTAAAATCAGTGGCTCAGGTAAAACGTTTTAATTAATATAAAGTGTTTTATAAAGACTAGAAAACAAGCTTCATTTCCACAAAAATTAATGCAGTCTTCTTGCATTTTGAGCGATGGAATATTGTATCTTTAAACTCAATTTGGCTACCTAACTTGATTCTTTGACTATAGATATACTAAATTGTCTTTGTCCTAACGTAATCTTTAAAATTATTTAGACATTAGCAACCAAAGAGCACTTACAACGAATATCTTTTAACGTGCAAATCGTATCTAGTTTAATGTAAGTATATGCAAATGTATGACCGTAGGGACCGGACAGACGTCACCCACGATACGTTACGGCTATCACTGTATGCAAAACTAAACGGCAAAGTGACATGAAGACACATGCGTCCAACAGTAGGTACTTGAACTTGACTCAAGGTGTTGAACGCAAGTGACATTTACCAAGACTTTGACTCACTCTCACACATGAATGAATCGATTCAGATTTAAATTATAAAAAAAAAACATGAAATGCTTTATTAGGCCGTAAAAATTCTTGGCAGCTCTTGCGTCATAGAGTCAGTTATTAATGACATTCCGCTCGTGTGAGCGTTGAACTGTTGGTTGGGTTTTCGTGAGGGTTAGCAGAAAGAAACGAAGGTGTGGCGCCCGAGCCGGTACCGGTGGCTGCAGGCTGCTGACAGCTCGATGCTGGACAGCGAAGAGGAGTCACCGTTCGTCGTTGTATCCCTACCGGTGTACTCCACTGAGCCATTCGTAAGTGCCTCTATTTTATTGACCGAATAGGTTTTGAGCTTGGATCGTCCATTCTTCTCTAAGGCGCAACAAACTGGTCATCAAAGGTAGTAAAACAGCAATAGTAAAGTAGTGTGTAGTTATAGAATCACTGGCAGCTAGAGCATGAATCATTTGGTCAGAAATATGTTTACTCAATTATGCCTCTTATGTGTCTATGTTTAGAATATACAAATTTCCAGATTTAAGACGCTACCAAATGAAAAGTGGCAATAATATTCTTCAACGACATGCTGATATAAATGTTAAATAAAAACGTAATATTTTGTCAGTAAAAGGATTTTTATGAAAGTGACCAGATAAGGGGTGTCCGGCTTCGAATCGTTTCAATAGAATAGACAAAAGACATGCAACTCATAACTTTAAAGAAGTGCATTATTGTCTGGATCTTCTAGTTACTTTTTTTAATACAATTTGCCCTGAATCGTTGCTTTGTTATTAGACCTCTATGGGGAAACTCATTAGGCGTCATCCTCAATATGTATGATGTATAATCCTGCAAAAATAAACAATATTTTTATGATAACGCATTAGTTCTTAAAAATTACAGTCTCAACTCCTTTGTGTGTAATCTAAGTATGTTTCTCCAAGATCATTACTAAAGACCTACAAAATCCATTTGTTGGGAAATGGAATAACTAATGAGTAACGGACTCTTATCAATAACATAATCCAGAGGTTTCCTTGAATATGCAAATTAATTGCGTGATTCGGGCCCAAACGTTGCGTCAGAGTTAGGTAATGTCACAATGCCTTAATGAATGCGTAGTATTTAAATAATTTCTAGTGTTTGTTGCTGCTAATGGTAGTTATTAAGTTCATGGTAAAAGAAATTGGTACTTAAGTTATTTCAGAATGGCGAAGTAAGGTTTTAATTTTATGTTAAAAACTGTTTGGTTTCCATAACTTGGGACCGTCATGTTAAGTGTAATTTTTATGTGGTAATAAAGCGAATTATTTCAAATTTTACTATACATTATTCTTAACTGTTTAATGTTAAAACATTTAAGTATTGACTGCGATAAATAAATGTGTAGAGAGAATTAAATAACGAGTATTTGTCGTTTTCTTTAATCTTAACACATGAATATAATTTATAAACCCCATTAAATATCCGCGAGCCCGTCCAATCCAACTTCCTTATGGACACGAAATACAATTTTCCAAGTAAACGACAAAATGACTAACATTTTCAGACATATTAATTTCAAACACCGCAGTCGACTAGTTATGCAGCAATTTAAGACGTGACCTCGGCGAAGCGTGTTCCCCACACGTGGTGGACGATACATGTGTACAGACCACCTAATGTAGACCCTAGAACCATCACTTACAACTCTTGGATTCGCGTGAATGCAGAACTTTCGCGAGGGGGTGGGGAGGTCAATCGCGTTGGTACGTTATTGTAATTGCACGCACAGACTTGCGATAAGGTTGTCCTTGGGAGACGGTCAGTACCACCGGCCAAGGACTTCGGAATAATTTAGATGAAGCAGGGTTTTTGTTTATACGGTCAGTGATCGGTTGGTCGTCGGTGGCGGCTGTCTTCGGCGGTGACTTGTCGTGACAAAATACCGCGTCTAAAGATTCGGTACCACTCGAAGAGCGACGAAGATTTACGGGTATCCATCATGGTGAGCGTTGGCTTTTAATTATAAACATTTTATTATTCCTTATTTGGAAAGTTAATTGAATGCATTACTATTTTAATTCTTTTGTATTCGGTTGAAAAGTGATTTTTTACTAGGTACTTGGCGAACTTATCGAACTTGGCGCTTGTCCAAAACTGTCCTATGCAATATAAGAATAAATCATTCCATAAAGCAATTAACGTTGCATTGTACTATGTCTAAATCAGATCCAGTATAATAGTAAAAAAAAAATCTTCGGTAACAAACAACGATGACAAATTTGTTAATCATTTGATTTTTTAACTTGAATTCATGTTTTGTACCTGTTGAGGTACCTAAATATGAAATATATAAATTTTTACTAAACTTCTACTATAAATTCCATACAGTGACATAATCATTTACTATCTTTTGAGTCTCTTTTCTCCTCATAGGAGATACCTATGAAGTCATAAGCTTATATCATTGCTTACTGAAAAATAATTTCAATAGCGTTTACATTCGAGTTTTAAACAAAACTTAACCTTCAACAAACTTAAGCTTTAACCTAAAGCTGTATTCGCAGGAAGCTAAAAAATAACAGCCGGCGACGGAAGCCAGGGAATTTACCAAAGAACCATAAAATTCTGAATAAATCCACTTTCCTCGTAACATTCCCTACACGTCGGCGATCGAAAAAACTTGAAATGTTACCGTTGGAATAAACTTGCATTACTATGTTTGATATGAAGCTTTTAGTTAAATAGTTCAGTGGTTTTCAAGTTCATTTCTAGCGTTATACTTTTTTAAGTAAAATCTTAAAATGTACAACTGTTAAAATAAAAAATCTTAGTAGTGACAGAGAAGGGAGAATCGTACAAGCAGTGAGACGATCTCTGAATTCTAAGGCTCGTAAATCAATATCAATTATGTGAGTTTGTCCTAAGTGTCGATCTGATATTACGTGAGATACGAAATTTCATATTTTCAGTAGGCGTCATTTGGAAACGGCGGAATTTCTCAATGAGATCGGTTTACGACTTTCCGAACGTGTTAAAACAAAATGTTAGAGCATACAACAAAAACATTTGGTTTCTACAAACAATACAACATCTCGCCTGTATTCCCGGAAGTGGTAGACAGAGGTGTACACAGTTGCACACCCAGATTTCACCAATGCTGTTATTTAGTCCCGTTTAATTAACATAGGTTAATAAGTTGTATGCAATAGACTGGTGAGCATACAATAAGTGCAGTGGAGGCCGTGAATGGTGACCTGAATAATATCAGTGATTGGGCCAAGTCCTTTGGACTCCAATTAAATCCGAGGAAGTCGCAGGCCATGGTCATTGGGGGTAGAAATTTACGAAATAGGCTTGACCTAGCGTCTCTTACACCACTGTGCCTGAATGGTGTACGCATTGATTACTCTCATACTGCAAAGAATCTGGGAGTGATAATTGACTCAAATCTGTCATGGTCAACTCACATCTCTGAAGTTAGCCGAAAAGTCCACTACACGTTCCACTCGCTGAAATGCCTTCAGTCTTTCTTGCCCTTGAACACCAAAATTTCTCTAGCTCAGACACTTATTCAGCCCATTATTGACTACGCTGACGCCTGTTATCTAGATGCTACCGAGGAGCTTCTTAATAAACTTGAGCGATTGCAAAATTTATGTATTCGTTTTGTTTTCAACTTAAGAAAGTATGACCATGTCTCTCACTTTCGCAAGATTCTCAAGTGGCTCCGTATCCGTTTTCGCAGAAATACTCGGATATTATGTCTCCTCTTCAATATCCTGCATAGCCCTAAATCTCCTTCGTACCTGCGGGAACGCTTTTCTTATGCTCGTTCCACAGATGCACCCTGCAGGTCGCACCTTAAAACCCTCCTGAAATTTCCATCCCACAGTACTGACTACTACTCCTACTCTTTCACCGTTCACGCAGTGCGATTGATGAACTCGCTCCCACCTGATATACGAAGCTGTAAAACTGTGACTTCTTTCAAAAAACGAGTGAAAGATCACTATCTTTCTTTAGTATCATAGTTGCGTCTAAGTATGTAATTTATTTACATTTATTTATATAGTATGTACTATTTGTATATGTATTTATGGTATATATCTTTGTCTTAGAAACCGTATATATGTATATTTTTATTTAATATTTCTTTATTTATGTATATATTATGATCTCAATAGTTTTATTTATGTCTCTTTGAATTACCTCTTTACACACTTTTGTCTACATCTCTTTTTTTCTATCTCTCCTTTCGCAGGTCTGCTGGAAGAGATTTCTTAAGAAATAAGCAGCAC
This sequence comes from Xylocampa areola, assembly GCA_935421205.1. Taxonomy (NCBI): domain Eukaryota; kingdom Metazoa; phylum Arthropoda; class Insecta; order Lepidoptera; family Noctuidae; genus Xylocampa; species Xylocampa areola. The sequence continues at coordinate 17,567,843 of OW285206.1, forward strand.
CTTTGTATTCGTCTTTCCTATTCTAATGTATTTATTCTTCTGTCTGTGTGTACATGAACCGTTAAATAAATAAATAAATAGGTACTTATTAACGTATGTATACTTAGTAACAACATTTAAAGGTCCATAAAAATATCAATACCTAACTTCTCATTTTAATTTAAAATAATGGCTAATGCAGTTCTCTAGGAATACATTTCAGTGAAATTTGCTAGTTAGTTTGCACATTCATCAAACAAAGTATTCGTGTCAGGGGCACGAAGCTACGTAGTTTTAGGTCGATTCGCTTATATGCCGAAATTACCTCAAAATGTATAGTTCTGATGACGTAATGTTAAAGCCTAATAAAAGTACTGAAAGCCTAAAATAAACGGAATGCTGTACCTTTCGTTCAGTTGAACGAAACACGGTTTCCCATTGGCCTGAATTGTTTTAGTAATTCTTTGGTATTTAGTTCGTAAATGGTATGCTAGGCATGCTCGACCGTAAAGTTAATAGCTCTTATTACGTCATTCATTTAATAATACTTATTTCAAGATAATGGAACATTCTTCTACATTGTTGTTGGTCTTAAATAGCTTCTTTTTCACAACAGAAAAATTCTTACCTTGCCATCGCGTCGGTACCGAGTGAAAAGAAAACAGTGAATAAGGTAATGAATTAAAGTGAGAATGTGTCTCATTAGGTCGTAGACCAATCATGAATGTCACTAAAAACTGCGGCACATGTGTTTTGTTAAGAAAATACGCTGGTTCTATACCATTTCCTCTTTCTTAATAAGTAGCACTGGTCATTTAGGCACTGGCTGTCGAATATTCTTCTTCTTTCTGCGTTCTTTTAATCTAGAACCAGGTTCTGCTTTCTACCGTACGTAAGTATTACGCGCAAAGTAGCTAATCTGTACCAATCTATCTCATATTATCTTTGCACATCTTTTGAAAATGAATTTTATTATACTTAAGTAAACTTCGCTTAACATTTTGGATATAAATAGACCATTGCTTTCGAGCCTTTTAACTTTTAAACTTTTATTGAAGCAAGCTGAAAAGGATGGGTAGCAATAACATCACAGCATTATACTACTATCGCCAATTTGTCTGGTAAATCTCGTAACTTTATTACGCACATCCCCTTTGTTTTGTCTAAAAGAAAAAAAAATACGCAGGAAGATTTACTTATGATTTCTCATATTCTTGAAAATCTATTAATGATAATATATTGTAAACAGGCAGCCAGTTACGGCAAGAAAAACGGTATGTGGTACGGCGGCACGACCACGGGGACGAGCGCGTGGTCGCGCGCGGGGACTCGCAAACAATCGGTTGCGGAGTCCGATGCCCCTCCCCCGGGCGGTGGCAAACCCACCAGTGGGCGCGTCATCAGGATCATCAACAATATGGACCATTCTATACAGGTAACAGATTACACAGCAATTCATTAATATTATTATTGAATTGGTCCATTTTTTCACACCATCGACATGGATATTTTACCCACTACTATATTTTACTCCACATATAAATATCAAATAAAAAAAAATCGTAACATTATTTTGTCTGAGTCCAAGTGTTTAAAAGAATACAGATATATCCATCCATTATACAGAGTATTTAGAACACAAATGTATGGTAATTATATGGTTAACATTGACTTTCATATATATTTTTTATTGGTTTAATAACATTTTTTACTTCGCCACGTAAATTAGCATAGGGAGTCATTATCGTATACAAGTACAATACTCATGATTGTTTCCTTCGAAATATTATTTAAATATGTAAATTATATTCACGTCCACTCCCATTTTTGCTATTGTTATGTTACTACGCGGAAAAGCGTAATTAAAATTGCGTTATAGCCTGTATTTTTCATACAATAACTTATCATAGATTGTAGGCAACAATCACACTAAATGTGAATTCACCGTAACAGCAACGATTTGTAGTGTAATAAGACGTTTTCAGTGCAAAAGGCCTTGGGTAGTAAACATTAGTGATTGCCGAAGAAAGCTTAGCGAAATTTTACCGAGGTCAAGCGTCATAAGTGGCCGTATTCGTATTAGCTCTATTAGGGCAGTTCGCTAATGCCACACTTGGGAGAGTTTATTGAGAGAATTCTGAAATAAACGTACTGTAAAATTTATAAATGTCATTGACTCTAAACATGTTCTGTGTTTATAAAATGCAATTATGCCGAAACTATTCCTATAAAACTTTATTAATATAATAATGCATATTACCTTTTTATGGCTCAGCCACTTGTAATAAGTTTCTCTCACGAAATTCAACATAAAACATCGAAATTACTTATAGTAAATTATATTTTATTGTTATCATTTTATTGCAGTGTCGTGTTTTATTAAATTTACGGACAACACAGCCGTTTGAGGAAGTATTAGAAGATTTAGGACAAGTTTTAAAAATGAGTGGAGCTAAGAGAATGTACACAATAACTGGTCAAGAGGTAATATTCAACCATCTTTTTAATGAGTGTGGTGGTCTGTCAAGGTTGTTGTATTTGATGGGAATCATCATCATCATCATCCCCCTGCCCTTATCCCAATTTATTTGGGGTCGGCGCAGCTTACCTATATCATGCTGCTAAAGTTTTGGCTATGTTTTATGGCCGGCCGCCTGCCTGACGTCAACTGACGTGGGAATCCAATAATTTATGCTTTTAGTATTTCTTTATCTGATTAATTACTACAAAATAAACAATACGATAAAAATATATATTTATAGAGCTAATTTATAAGCATTCACATTCAAGATATGTCTTTGAAAAAGCATTAACGCATGCTTAGCGAACTCTAAAGTTACAATATTAAATGGAAAAAGAATACGGTCGCGAACAGGATTCGAACCTGCGCCTCCCGGATAGATACTCCAGGCGCTCTGACCAACTAAGCCATCTCGACCTCTGCTCACCACCGCGAATTCTTCTTCCATATTTTAACACGTCTTATGGCGACGTCATTGCAATCAATTCAGTACTTACAAGTGACCGAACCGACACGACTAACTTTGCAGTTAATACAATGTCGTAAAGAATGCAATTACCTTAATAATTCAAGATATGTCTTTGAAAAAGCATTAACGCATGCTTAGCGAAATAATATTGTATAATATTGTATAATAATATTGTAACTTTAGAGTTCGCTAAGCATGCGTTAATGCTTTTTCAAAGACATATCTTGAATTATTAAGGTAATTGCATTCTTTACGACATTGTATTAACTGCAAAGTTAGTCGTGTCGGTTCGGTCACTTGTAAGTACTGAATTGATTGCAATGACGTCGCCATAAGACGTGTTAAAATATGGAAGAAGAATTCGCGGTGGTGAGCAGAGGTCGAGATGGCTTAGTTGGTCAGAGCGCCTGGAGTATCTATCCGGGAGGCGCAGGTTCGAATCCTGTTCGCGACCGTATTCTTTTTCCATTTAATATTGTAACTTTAAGCATTCATATATTTACAAAAGTTTTGAGAGGTGCTAGAATTACATAACTATTGCGCACATTTTAGATATTTGCTGCATAAAGTACCTACCGTTTTTACCTTTTCTACGTTTGACGTCATAATAAGTTTTGCGTGGGATATATGAATGATGTTATATTAATTTCAAGGTGAGAAGTTTCTCTCAGCTGCGCAACGAGTTCGCTGATGTGGAGACGTTTTATTTGGGCTCCCTGATGGTTGCCCCAGCATTGAGCCCTGGAGTCAGTGCTCCGTTACCAATAGAGTCACCTATTAGAAGGTAATGTGTTGAACCTATTTGATTAATCAATTATTTTCAGGTTTTGGATTGAGTGTTATTCTTATGACATATTTGGAATATGTGCCGATTTGGTATATAAACAGAATTTCGAACATATACCATCTAGTGACTTAATATTTCATGCGAACTAGCGGATTATTTAATTCTGCTTGAGATACGCAAGAATTTTAATTTATCGGCGATCAAAAAGTCATGATGCAGTATAATTTTATTTTAAATACATATATTCATGATATAATCTTCAATCATAATATAGTATTTAGTGGAATAGGTGCCACATAAATCAAGCTATACGAATAGAGTCCGTCAAAAAAGTAGAAAATAGCTTTTGCTAAATCTAATCTTGCCTTAAAGCTAAGTTGACTGCACCAGCACCTATGATAATAACTTGAGTTGTAGATCTCGGTCACGAGGCAACGTTGCGGCTGCCCCGATGGCTGAAGACATGCGCGGGAGACGCGCTCGGAGCAAAAGTCGACCGCGCGTGCTGTATGCGCCTGAAGGAGAGATCGTACGTAATTCAGGTATGTTCTAAAACTTAATAAATTGTCAGAATCAATATTAATTTATATGAAAGTTGACGTGTTTCTATATTTATTACATTAAGCCGAAATTTTAAACCGAAGGCCCTTATTCATAGACCAATCTCATCGAGAAGTTCCGACCATTTCAAAATGGCGCTTACTCGGAACTTTGAAAGATTTATACATTGTAGTATCTTCTTATATGAGATTGAGACCTTCTATTGACAATCTCATCCTACCACTTAAAAACGAAATATCCCATTTATATTTAAAAATCATAGTTGATTTCCTCCTCTAAGTAATCTATAGTTATTTAATTTAAATGGAAAGGTAGAGTTGCCAAAGTTTGTATCAAGAATTATCGAAAAAAGCAGTTTATAACATGATTATGTAACGAATATTTTGTAACATAATCTTCTTTATACACTGTACAGACTACACTCTACTGGAAGTGCTAAAAGAGGAGCCTATCCGGGTCACCATCAGAGGTCTACGTCGTACGTTCTACCCGCCTATCCACCACGCACCGATCGACAACTCCCCGCCGGAAAAAAAACTTCAACTTGATTGGGTGTAAGTAAAAAATAAAAAATTTAAATAAAAAATTAGATTTGCATAACCTAACTGACATGACGAAATGTATAGTGACGTTTTAGGATTGTATAAATTTCGTTTTCATGTTTCGAGCATGTGCTCCATTGTTCTAATGGCTCCAATCGCGGCCGCTGAGTGTGAGGTCTAGGGTTCGATTCCCAGGTCAGGAAAAGTTTTAATGGGGTTTTCTGTATGGAAATTCTCAATAGCAGCCCGGAGTAGGTAAGTACACATTTTGATCTGGGATGAAGTAAACTCCGGGCTACTACTGAGAAATTCCCAACAGTAAACTCAATAACACTTTGCCAGACCCAGGAATCGAACCCGAGACCTCATGCTCAGCAGTCGCACTTGGGACCACTAGACCAACGAGGCAGTGAGTGAGACCTCTACAATAATAATAAATTACTATAATTTCCCCAGCTATGGCTACCGTGGATCGGATACCCGTCGCAACTTGTGGGTGTTACCAACGGGGGAGCTCCTATATTACGTCGCAGCTGTCGCCGTAATGTATGACAGAGACGAAGAATCCCAGCGACATTACATCGGACACACCGAAGATATCCAATGGTAACGTTAATTGGTAGAATAATGCTCTATCTTACACCATCAGCGTAAACGAAAATCATCTTTATTTGTTACTTTTATACACATTCATGTAATAATTCTCAGAATAAAACAATGCCTCATAAAACTGTTTTCACAATATATAATGCAGTCTATAATATCTCTGACACAAATTGGGAGTAATGGTTTTCTATTGGAAAGGTATTACGTATTGTAAATCTTAGATTAGATATACTGTCCAATCTTAGAAATTTCAATGTTCCGCCACAAGAAATACATTCTTAATCTTATGAAAATCCCTTCCGATGTCTTCTTAGGTTGCAAGTTGAGCTGTAATCTGTTTCCCTTAAGCCGACTAGATGGCGTTGGCGTCGAATTAGATGACGCTATGGTTTCGTTCACAAAGTTCTTTAAGTATCCGATACTTGTATTGTTATTATAATTCCTGCTGATCTGGGAGAAAAACATAGAATGTATTAGAATTTTTGATGAGCTCTAGTCACGATGGTGACCAAGCTTGTGACTATGGTATTGACTTATATTACTGTTTATTCATACTAGCTGTGCACCGCGGTTTCAACCGCCCCGTGTAAAAAAATCCGTACGATAAAAAAAACATATGTAAAAACCAGTGGGGTTCTCTTACTACTCTTGAAACTAATACTAATTCGGATCCAATTTCAATATTAAATAGACGCCTCAAAACAACGCGTAATTTTAAAATAAACCCTACATTACCGTTGCCTCAATTTTAAAGCATGTTGTCTTCATATTATCCCGAATCTATAATAACTTTTTGGACATTTTGTCATATAAAAGTACGAACTGACATATTTCCAATGTCAATCGAGCGGAATTATTTTCAAGAGTAAGCGTACTTGTCCTGATAATGACGAACACAACAAAAAAAGAATTATCCAATTTGGTGCAGTCGTCCTCAAGTTATGACGTGACCAAGGCAAATAGGGATTCAAAATAGGGAAATAATGTTAACGATTCGTTGTTATGAGGAACAGCGGAAGAGTATTTTCGAGAGATACAGATAACAGACAGAGACACACAAAATAAAATAAAACAAAACAATTACATCAGGAGTCTGCATCTAAATCTAAAATTAAAAAACCTCTAATTTAACATTATATTATGGCGTACCATATACCTCGAGCGCGACGATGTTTATTGTAAATGATAACTTTATAACATGTTCACATAGTAACCCCTCACTACGCCGGCGCCGCGCCGCTTATTTTATTGAGTCCAATCATTAATTTAGTCTGATGTCCCAGTGACTATTTAAATAGCGCGGTTTTAACATTTGTCTTTTGGGGTTGCGATATTATCAATAGACCAGAAAGATGGCCCGATATTGCTACAATTTGTCTGAAGACATAATAGAGCACTCTACATGAAAATCATAAAATATATTAAACAAGCAACTTATTAATTATTATTTTTGTTTTATTCGCGTGAATTTTCGTGATGGCCCGAATAGCTTTCGAGACGAACTCAAACGGAACCCATAATTAACACAAATCTTAAAACCAACTCATGTGGAGGGGTTGTAAATTGTACTCACGACTTTGCTGCATCTTAGGTGACTCTTCTGTTCTTCCTGTCCTTCTTGTTAGGTCTTTCATGCGCACTCCACTGTGCCCTTCAGTAATAATTAATGGCATATCATTGGAAATAATGTTGCTGACAATTATCCATTCTACCAGCATGGAACTACACCCGTCCCGCGAGTTGGTCGCGAGTGGCCAGCGCGCCGGTCGCGGTCGGCGAGCGCAGGCGCACGTGCGCATCTGGAGCACCGACACCTTGCAGACACTACACGTGTTCGGCATGGCGGAGTTCGAAGCGGGAGTGTCTGCCGTCGCCTTCTCACAACTTGTAAGTATAGGCACACGTACATTTAAACTTAGCGCACATTGCAGCTGCATCGATTCGCATTCCAAACTGCACCAAAGCACATTAGGACATGTGTGCGATTCATCTATGCTAGTATAATAAAATATATAATTATATAATAAAGCTAAAGAGTATGTTTCTTTGAACGCGCTAATCGCTGGAACTACTAGCCGGATTTAAATATATTTTTTTATTCAAGATAAATCTTTGAAAAGCATTAACGCCTGCTTGCGAACTCTAAAGTTATTATATTAAATGGAAAAAGAATACGGTCACGAACAGGATTCGAACCTGCGCCTCCCGGATAAATACTCCAGGCGCTCTGACCACTAAGTCATCTCAACTCTATTTTTATTTTTTTTACCTTTGACATCTCAAATCATGAGGTTATAGGCTATTTTACATCATATAAATTAATGTGCACCGGCCGCTCACGTGCATTTTTCGGGATTGCCCGACTAGTTTCGAACTCGAACGGAGCCCTTAATTATGAGCTGAGCCCGCGGCGATGTCGCGAGTCAGTTTGACAATCCCGAAAAATGCACGTGAGTAGTAACCGGTGAACATTAATTGATATGAATATGTCTCACGAAAGTTTTTATTTTACATCACGTTAGAAGCCAAACAAAAGGCGACTGTAACCGCAGGGCACAGCTATTATAAAATGTACGAAATTGATTTGGCAGGATTTTTACAATGCATTGCGTTAAGGTCCACCCAAATGATGAGTCAGCCTTTATTCCACCAGAAAATTAAGACGGTTTGTAGAGGAGCTGACTGTGTGCCAGATACCTACTTAAGTCTGGATCATCTGACCAGGATCTTTGCTCATCGAAGACCTGTAGGTCTTCTTCCACACCAATTTGGTCAGGATAACGTATTTACGAGTAGGTTGAGCCTTGGCCTGAATATGTATACAGCTAGATAGCCCAGCGGTGGTTGTTAGGCCTGTCAATTTATAAGATTACTATATATTAACAGGAATATACGCGCATTAAATACCTTTGAATTAGTTGTGACCACGATCAGTGCAACTTGTTCAAAACGTCAAGCGATTCAAAGGTATTTATTGTATATAGTAATATCATGCAACGTAATAGTTTAAAAGTTAATTTATAAGATTATTTCACTATGCCTTGCTGCAAGTCCGATAGTGTCCAACATCTTTATGTATGTGTAATATTCATACTAATTCGTTTTCAACAGAATGGCGGTAGCTACGTTTTGGCTGTAGACGCAGGCCGTGAAAGCATTCTCTCAGTATGGCAATGGCAATGGGGTCATCTTCTCGGGAAAGTTGCAGTAAGTTAAGCTATCATTTTGTTAAATAGCTAAGTTGAAGTTAGTGTAATATTTTCTAAAAATAAGATATGCCTACTGAAGTGTATTTATGTTTTGTTATAACACGGGAAATACACCTGTAATGTAATAATCGTGGAGAAATTGAAGACTCGTAACATGTGTTCTGCCTAAGATCCCCTGAATTTATTTTTGCCTCTTTGTAGATCGCAAAATACGTCAAGTTCGGAAAAAACACAGCGTACTGAAGTGTATTTATGTTTTGTTATAACACGGGAAATACACCTGTAATGTAATAATCGTGGAGAAATGGAAGACTCGTAACATGTGTTCTGCCTAAGATCCCCTGAATTTATTTTTGCCTCTTTGTAGATCGCAAAATACGTCAAGTTCGGAAAAAACACAGCGTACTTGTTATTAAACTTTCGATTTCCCTTGTCTCTGATACACCTTAGCATTTTTAAACTTATAAGAGCATTGAAATTACTCAATGACGTGAGGTCTTGCATGTCACAAATTTCGTTTCCAGCCGAAACCTTAAGCTACCGTCCGCATGTATTATTCATGAATTTCTTAAATTCAGCAAAGATATAAATATTACCTATCTACGCTAAGGTATTCGAGATTTAATATAACATTACGATAAATTTTATAAAATCAAGATTAACTTTAACAGAATGTATAATATGCATACCGTATGACGTACCGTCTGCGACCTTGTGTACCTAGCCCAAGGTTGCCCACTTTCTTACACATAGGGTTGCCAATTTTTTGGAAACATAATGTTATATGTTTCACAAGAAAGATAGAAAGTTTATAAGCATTTCAGTAATTTTAGGAATTGCGGGACAATAAAAAGTATTATAATAAAACAATTGGATTAATCGCGTGAATTATTGATGATAAAACAAATTTTAACTGGATTAATCGCGTGTATTATTGATTTTTGTTTTACCTGACGTTTCGAACACTTTGCAGGGTTCGTGGTAGCAGGACAGTGGACAGTCCTCCAGAAAAACAAAAACCAATAATACACGCGATTAATCCGGTTAAAAGTTGTTTTATTATAATGATTAGTGATCGAAACCTAAGATATTACTATAATAAAAGTAGTTAAGTACCTACGTATTTATATTTTAATGAAATGTGAAAATGTTTTTTTTGTACTACTGTTTTCGTAAAACAACCCATATATACAAATAATACCAAAAATGTTTTGATTTTGTTGTATCATATCGTAGGAGTGGTAGCCCTACCTACAACTTAAGATGTGGGCGCGATGTTTGTACGGATAACAGCACACAAACTTATGCCACCCAACTGGGACTAAACGCGAAACAGTCCAAGTTCGTGACGTTTTTAAAATGTCCCTTGCTTTTTAATTTAAATGGAAGATAGGATCTGAGATATGGCTGAAGCAAAATGCATTTGTTTAAGTAAGGAGGATTTTAAATATCAAGGTGTAGAATTTATTCAGTTCTTTGGAAACGTTAACGACTTGGTTGTATTCGTTTATATTCATGTAAATAAGAATAGTGACACTATAACGTAGATACTGACATAACAGTTAGAGCGGCAAGATCGGATCCGCATACATTAATATATATTATTAATTACATAGTCAGTACATTCCTAAAATTACCACGAGATATCGTGTTATCAAGGAACTCGATTGTGGAGGTCAAGTAGGCAGTCGCCCCATGTAAAATACTGGTATTAAGCTGCATCCGGTTTTCTGGAAGCCGACCCCAATGTAATTAGGAAAAAGCTAGGCAGATTGATTGATTGACTAAAATTACCATCATAGAATCTCAAGGGTTATATCAATATTAAGTTATAACACAAAAATCTATACTTAAATGTTCAATGTGTTTATGTCATGGTCATTACCTGCCCTTTACCAATATTTTTGGCTCCAATTCAAAACTGTTACGTACGGTAATAAGTATATAAATGCATGAATTCTGGCTGACCTCTTTAACAGAATCCACCGCAAATATTCCAAGTCAACAATTCGGTAATTTACACAAACATAAATAAAACAAAGAAACAATTAACCCAAAGTAACCTATTTTTCACATTGAAACAAAAAACTTCATCCATAGATTACGTTAAGGCACAAATGCAAGCGCTACGAAGGCATAAATCAGTTCGTAGCGTTGGTCGCAAGTTCAACACACTTGGACGTAGACACGCCCTCTTAGCTACGAAACTACTACGACAGACGAGTGCTACGAATAACTTTAAATGAAAGAGTTTTCTTTAACATTTATTGGGCTTGTGCTATTATCGGAATTACTATTTGATTCCTGATGATGATGATATATGATATTTACATGCTAAATTGCGGAACAGAATGATATAGCATTACCATTTTTTATTAATATGTTTAATTAGTCAGATTTTGGTTTGTTTGGCTGACTCCATACAAAACTAGATGAGTGTCACATGTATTAATATATGATCTTCATCAACATTTAGCTTAATAATACGATTATTCGGCCATTCCAAGTGTAGAATTTGATCACGCAAATTATGTATGATTATAAAAATGAGTGTTTGATATAAGAAATTTATTCTAAATAGGCCACATTGGAAATGATTACGCTCTTTGGTACTTAGTACTAAACGGCTACAGTGGCTACACATTTTTCAAAATGGGTTACCAGTTATTGCCATGCCAACTAACACTCAATCATTATTAATATGTAACTATGATTGATTTTTGTAACACCTATTTTTATTGCAAGGAAAATATTATTTTTCTCGCTAGCCGAGCCATAATTCTTCATAATTGTCAAGGTACATCTTATCGGGTCACGCAAGCTCACTCTTGAACATGTCGAGAACATTACGTGAAGCAAAGAAAGCGTATCGCGGGTATCGCGTAATACAACCTTTTTATGTAATGGCAACTTTTTTGCTAAGTTTGTAAAATGTAGTCGTAACGGTAACTTAAAGAAGTAACTACTTTTGTTAAGTGGTATTCAAACCAGTTTGTGCCATTACCAACATGTGTAGAAATCTGATCGTAATGTACCTATCTATCGAGGTATGCTCATACATTCTATGAAACATATCTAAGCAAGGTCTGGATTATTATTATCGTTGAAAGCTTAGAAAAATATAGATTTTTCACAAAAATATAATTATCCGGGTTATTGCACGCTTGATGCTGCAGTTACTGTGGTTATATTCTTCTTCGGGCCATGCAATACCTTGATTACTGCAGGGCGTACATAATTTAATTTATTTTCATCATTACATCCATATATGTACATATTTTAACTTAAGGAACATTATTTTATATATGTTTAAATGAAGCTCGGTGAGACGTCATCCAATGCTTCATAATAAGGCTGTCCAAGTGTCCAGTCTATTTGCCACAAAAACAACAAAACTGCTGGGGCTGTCGCGCACCCGCCGCACCACGGAGTAGCCTCCCTTCCATGCCTAATTAGACCATAAAAATCAAGCTTATATTGCGATAACCTACAACCTACAAAAAGGCTATATGGTTAAGTATAAAATCTATCCAAAAATATGAACATATATCTCTTGTTTTGCAGACCCTACAAGAAGAACTAACTGGCGCTGCCTTCCATCCACTTGATGACAACCTACTCATCACACACGGGAAGGGACACTTGGCGTTCTGGAATCGTAGAAAAGATGGATTTTTTGAACGCACTGACATTATAAAACCGGTGTGTTATTTTTAAAACTTACGAAACATTCAGCAGTACTTGTTTCTAGTTTTCCATTGATTTGCTTAATAATGCGGTATTGCGATAAACGAAACATAGAACGTGCCTCTTTCCCGCTTTTTTAAATAGAGTAAATCAATTAATTAAAAACCGTAATTACCGGTATTATACTTTTTTTACAGCCGTCTCGTACACATGTGACAGCATTACAGTTTGAACAAGACGGTGATGTTGTGACTGCAGATAGTGATGGTTTTATCACGATATATAGTGTTGATAGCGATGGTGCTTACTTCGTGAGGATGGAATTTGAGGTAAGAACTGGAATAAATGACAAATACAGCAAAGGGCGTGGACTTAACATAGACTTTGAAGGACTTAACGAGATACAGTAGAAGTTTTATTGTTATGATATCTATCTATAGACGTCGTATATCCCTGAAAGGGTTAATTAATGTTCACCGTACAAATAAATCTTTCAAACGCATGTGTACTCTATACTTATATTTTTTTGTAAAAAGAAAAATATGGTCGTGAGCAGGTTTCGAACCTGTGCCTCCTCATAAATACTCCAGGCGCTCTAACCAACTAAAACACCTCTGCTCACTACCGAATTATTTTTTCACTGTTTTTAATACGTCTTTTGGTGACGTCATCACTATCTATTGCCCCCATACCGGTGACGAACTTTGCAGTTTCAATAAAATGTCGTACAGATGCGATTACCTTATCGAATACATATAAATCTTTCAAACGAATTTACGCACGCGTAGCGAACCCTTAAAATTATAACCTGCTCACGACCAAATTTTTCTTTCCAAACAAATGTGTAGTTTTAACGTTAACATTTCTTATTTTAGGCACATATTAAAGGCATCAGTTCTTTAGTGATGCTTTCTGAAGGCACATTAATATCAGGAGGAGAGAAGGATAGAAAAATCGCAGCTTGGGATTCCCTACAAAACTATAAACGAATTACTGAAACAAAGGTTAGTTTAATGAATAATTCTCAGTCTGTACTTTTGACACAAAAAAGATAATTAACTTACATTTTCAAAACAATATTAATAATTACAAATTTTCACGGTAACGGCTACGGAGATAAGCCAAGCACGTTCCTTTAGGCTTATAGACCGATGGGGTGGCAATCCGCCACTACCGGAGAGAGATCAGACGTAAGACCGACAGGGGTGGCACACCGCCAATTTTTTTACTCCGGGCTGTTACTGAGAATTTCCTAACAGAAAAATCCAATAACACTTTGCTCTACTCAGGAATCGAACCCAGAATCTCACGATTAGCAGCCGCATTTGCGGTCACTAGACGAATGAGACAGTACGAGGCAAATAATACATGTACCTCTTGTAAATAATATTATTTCAGTTGCCTGAATCGGTAGGAGGGGTGCGCAGTATTTATCCACAGCGACCAGGCAGGAACGATGGAAATATATACGTTGGTACCACTCGAAACAATATTATGGAAGGTTCTCTTCAAAGAAGATTTAATCAGGTATACATTTTTGTGTATTATGAGAGATTTGCGCAGACGCTTTCTCGCTTACTTTGCGGCACAGAATAACATGTTTTATTTTCTGGTGCTATGCTAACTGCATCTATTTCCAGTTCTGTTAGAAATAGAGACAGAAGATAATGAGGAAAACATTTCTTATTCTAAAGGTGGTGTTTGGACATCACAAACAATTAATGGGATTGGCAGTTCATCCAGACGATGAAATGTTTGCTACTGCGGGACATGATAAAAATATTGCTTTGTGGAAGGGACATAAATTGGTCTTTGCCACCCAGGTACTGTAACAAAATATTGGGTTAATCCTACTTTTAGTTAAAACGGCAAGAACCGGTTCGTTTTTTGGTTAGGTTCTTATTTATAAAATAAAACCATTATAGTTACGAGTCTTTCTCACCTCTTATTTAACTTGAATAAAAAGGTAAACTTAGATGTTTTTTCTGCGACCCGTGACTTCATTTCCTATACTGATTATACTGATTTTTCAAGCACGAGTTCAAGCATTTCACAATTTGTGTATCACAGGTTTCCATGCTCCAGAACAAAATCTAGTGTAGGCTCAAAGAAAAGGTTCAAAGAAAAGATTCAAAGAAAATACCATATTCAGCGGGGCACGAGGAAACATTTTCTTTACAAATACCTGATGAACTTGAAAATTCCCTTTCATTCTCCTAAAAAATACATAAATTGCAGGTTGGGTACGAGTGTGTATCGTTGGCGTGGCATCCGAGTGGAGGAGCGCTGGCTGCTGGAAGCACTGAAGGTCATCTTGTAGTTCTGAACGCCGATGCAGGTGCTCATGTAGCCACTCTACGAGTCTGCGGCTCTCCCCTCAGTTGCTTGGCATACAACTCGGGTAAGAAGTACATCCTAAGATAAAAGACTTCCACAAGAGCCAGTTTGAGTACTTAGGGCTAAGCAGAAGATTCTAATATAAATAACAAAATTAATTGTTGATTTTGTAATAACAGGCCTATTGTGTTTCAGCTGGAGATACTCTCGCCATAGGATCACAAAATGGCAGCATTTATTTGTTCCGTGTGTCTCGTGATGGATTTTCCTACAAGAAATCAAATAAAATACGAGGAGCCCAGCCTCTCATGCAACTTGATTGGAGTTTAGACGGCAATTACTTGCAGACTGTAACTGCAGATTATGATTTGGCCTTTTGTAAGTTTACTTTCATTCTGTGCTTGTACTTTTTATGTGACACTGACTCTAAATTATTTAAATTTATGTTGCAGGGGATATTAAATCTTTATCGCCAGAAAAGAGCCCAATCGCTATGAAAGACGTGAAATGGTCCACATACAACTCTACTGTTGGATTCCTTGTATCAGGTCTGTTAATACTATACATTATTTTCTTTTCAACTTATTTTGAAATACCAAAGTACCTTGAATCATCAATTAAATAACTACCTAAATGTTTAACTTCCAGGGATGTGGAACAACCGATTCTACCCAATGACTACATTGATATCCACGGCGAGTCGATCAGCTGCTCACGATCTGCTTGTAAGCGGTGACTTGGACGGATATTTGCGCTTGTTTAGGTATATTATATTTTACTAAACTAGTTGAATAGCAAAATTAATCTTGAGAAACCATAACTATTACATTGAGCTAAGAACCTTATGTATGAGATATTAACGATACAAAATGAACAAATGAAATTACTCCAATGCCTCCTGTGGATGATGATGATCTGTTTTTCAGGTATCCCTGTGCAAGTCCAAAAGCAGAATATAACGAAATGAAACTTTATAGCGGAGCGATATACAGCGCTCGATTCTTATTCAATGACCGGTGCATGATCAGCGCTGGAGGAACTGACGCCGCTCTTATGCTGTGGGATCTGGTGGATGATTAGCATCAAGTAGCGCCGGGTCTGCGGCCGCCTGCGGTTGTGGTAGCACCACCTACACCTTCGCCGCCGCCCCACGCGCTAATCTCACATCCCACTTTTAAAGTGCTGGATTTCGATGAACTTGATTGAACCATTTTTGTAATTATGAGGGTTTTAATTACATGGATGCGTGGTTTAACGCTATTCCGCCGAATTTTGAACACGATAATGACAATGTAATTTATCAATACAATGACAAAAAGCTGATTGTGATCAGTAATTTCCGAATACCGATATACAAATACCTGAACAAGAGACGACACTAATACTACTTACTTTATACACGTAACATATCAGAGATTATAATATGAGGATTGGTAGCTATATTTTCTTTTAGTTACGTAGATTTACATGACACACTGCCATTTTAAAATTAGTAATCACGCTATGATGAGTTAAGTATTATGATATAGGATAATATATATACATATACAATTATTAACTATAACGCAGTTGAGATATTAATGTTAAACATTTTATCTTAAAGAATGCAAGCATTTTATATACATAATTGGTTACCTACTGGTGCTGATAATTTAAGTAATTAATTATGATATTGGAAAATTTTATTAGTGTCTTAAGCAAACAAAAATATTTTGATTCGCTTAAATATGATATGTTTATGTTTTAAAATCTAATTAATTACACTGCATATAAACCATTACAAAATATATAATTGTTGTAGACAAGAGCACTATTTACATACTAGTATAAATAAAGATATTTATATATTTCAATAAAAATAGATAACGCGAGGACTTCTGGAATGTGGCAGGCCACAAACAAAATTTTTGTAATTATTCCTCCTATCATTTGTCATTTTTACACGGTAATGTTAAATAATTTGTTTCGTAAGAGTAGAAAAATAATTTTACTTGGGACTTGGTACAAAAATCCCATAAATTTAATATTAAAAACTATGTTTAAACAAACTAAAAATATCTATTTATATATTTTGGGAAGTTATAATCGAGGTATTTGTCTGCGATGGAGTTACATAAAAATCGTTGGATTTATCAAGTTAAGATGTTTACAAACAGTATTAAGTCAACAAGTAAACAAAGGTTTCATGTTTATGAATAAAATATACAGTCACCATTATGTTAAAAATGCATCACGTGTGGAAACGCAGTATAATTGTATTTTTCATTTATGTTTATGATTCGTAGCATGTGTAAATCGATAGTCTCTGCCTACCCAAATGTAGAACAGGCGTAATTATGTGTGTTCTATATTATTAGCGCATAAATACTGGCGAAATTTAAATTTTATTCACCTAGCTCGTCGATCGTACCTAATTATAATAAATTATGTAGCTCTATCGTAAACGCAACTATATTAACTTTATCGTATCTACGTAGCCTTAATTCATAATTTGATTAACTTTCTAGTAAAAATAAGATCTTATATTTATTAATCACATTTCACGATCACAATAATAAACATAGGTGTAGCTTTCAATTCATAAAATATTATCAAATAAGTTTATAATCGTTAAAATTATTTACGCCCTTTTAATGGTTGACATGAATTTAAGTGATTGGTTTGCATACGTACATGATGTTTGATGTTTTTCGTCAAGAAAATTGTAACTTATTTAAAAATGTACATTTTATTATTTATTCTTTTAATATAATATAAGTACTTGAATAAAACTACAATTATGTTGCAAAGTAAAGCGTTTTACCTTTATTCAGTTTGATTTCCTTATTACTAAAACGTTGCGCTTAAAAAACATGTTTTTTTATACTTAATAATTGATGAATAAATAAATTAATATCAGTTATACTATAGTTGTTTTATTTCATACTAGCTGACCCAGCGACCTTCGTACCGCAATTTTATTTCAGTTCGTCTATTTTTTAATTTTCTTAAAACCTTTTCCTGACAATAACGAACACAAACAAAAAGAATTATCCAGTTTGGTGCAATCGTTCGGAATGTGCAGGTACAAACATTTCGGCGATTCATTTTTATTTATACAGGTCAGCGTTTGCTAGCGGCCCCGCCTTCGTGGATATCTCAAAGTAACTACATTGCAATATATGTAAGTGGATAACGATAGCACGGATCTTAAAAAAATACGGACGGAGCGTTGCGTACATGTGAGAAGCATGCCGAGTCACCCAATTTCGCTTATCATTCACGAGCTAAACGCATACAAATACTTAAAACTTATCCACTCGGCGCCAGTACGCTGTGTGTAATCTATGTGTGTGTGCATAATCTATGCTTCGCTTTTGACAAGGCAAGATTCCACCTGTATTTTTTTCAAATCCGTGGTCGATAGTCGAAATAAAATATAGCCTTTGTTCTAGTCAGGTTTAGAAGTCGAAACCATAAACGTAGGATAGAAAAAGACCAACAAAGCCTACTATGGGAATGGAATCTCTTACGGAAATATCACATGTTAGAAAGAGAAAGCATATTTAGGTTCATTCAGCACTATTGGCAGATGTTGTTTTCTCCAGTGTCACTGTCAAACATTTCATTCACTGACAATACAGCAAATATAAGTTAACGTGATTAACTTATATTTGCTGTATTGTCAGTGAATCCTGTATATTTTATACAGTTTTAAAATTTTTAAGCACTGCCTACGTGTTGTGTTGGTGACTGCGATGTTACTCATAAAAATAATCCAGGAAAAGATTCATTTCACAGGTAAATTGTCAACAACAGCATATATTTTCATGGCCATATTTTGGAAAAAACTATCTTTAGAAAATTTATTTGGAAAACCAAATCCTATCAAGAAAATAGTGAATTTTCTCTATAGTAAAAAACAATGGTCATAAAAGCAATATTGAGTACGTTGTTTTAATATAAATTTTCATTTCATGTATACAAAATAGTGACTTGTCAGTGTCGACTATTGTGTCGATGAAATTTTAGAACAAAAAGTTCCGATATCAGAATTTATTATTAGTGTAGATCTACCAACTATCTCTACACAATAATATTTTTTCCAAAATTTTAATTGGGGTACCTAATACGATGAAACCAAAATGTTTGGAAACGTTTCTGTATGTTTGTCGGTGTGTCTGTCCGAACGTTTATAACATATAAGAAGCTTGGCGTAGCTAAGTGGCCCAGGTTTCGTTATAAATATATTTCATCACGCTATTACAGTAGTCGCCAAATGTGGTTCAAATCCGGATTGCCAACCTACTTTGTGCGGACCTTAGTTTATTAATGATCTAACGAACTGCGCTACTATTATTCTTCGCTATTTGATTTGAATTTGAGTAGACCCCGAGTGAAACTAGTTGGTGATTCCTGCGCTATCACCTTTAGGCGGTGAGCACTGAGCCTATAGGTATGTGATAGCGTAATGAATATGTTGTTTACATAATTTTTACTACAAATTCAAGAGAATTTCACTTTTTTATGATATATTTTTTTATACTAAAAGTTTTCCTGTCGATGCTAAGGAAAAGGAAAAATGGATGAGACTAATTGATAACGAAAAGAATAAAGTTAAAGAAGAAAAAATAATAAAGAAAAAGAAGAAATAAGAAAAAATAATAGGATATTCCCTTTTTTTTCGGGGGGAATCCTTCAAAAACGTGCCCGGCTTTTATGGATAAGACCGGGGTGTGTGGGATTCTTACCTCACTCAAACCACCTCGGCGGTCACCATCAGCATATGGAGGGAGGCACTTAATAGACCAGCTCCAGCACCCCCGCTATGCAGCGCTTATTAAGACACATCCCAGGAAGGACTGTAAAGGGGTCTCCCCTAAGCCTCGCTGTGCACGATAGCACGTGACCACTATGCCACCGTCTTCACTGGGATCACGATGGGTAAATAGAGTCTCCTCTCTAAGCACCCGTGACCCCAAAGGGCCGCCTGTCTTAAATCATACAGGCGGGGTTTCCGCAGTTAGGCGTCGAGGCGATTGCCTCCTAGACGCCTTCTTCTCCGAGAGGGATCGGCCCTCTCACAATCCCGCTCGGCGGCCTCTTTCTGGACGACAGCAGTATCACTAAAGGAAGCCATTTTTCTCCAGTTCCCTAAATCTGCCAGGCTAGACCTCACTATTGCCGGCAGAAATAGATCTCGCCCGATACGGGCTCTTAGTATCCGGCGTTCAGCGGTCTAGGCAGGGCACACCTTAAGCGTGTGCTGTGCTGAGTCCAGACCACCTTCGCAATGGTATTAGGATAGGTAGGTAAAAATCATTCAGTCAATCATCATCTCAATCAGTCATACTCTATACACTGCTCAGGGTCCTTATAAGCTGCTTTCTTAACAAAGTACCTATTACCAATGAAATATAATTATAGTATGAGCGCATTAAATGTTTTTATTAAAATAATGTAATGAATTAATGAAGTGCATTAAATAATACCTACGCTTGTGATTTTAGTTTTATTAACATAATTTTAATGAAAATATTTTCATTTTGTATACCAAGTCTTTACATCTGAAATACAGTTTATCGATAAGCGATATGTGTCAATATTTCCACGTTGTACATCACTATTGCACGCACACATTGACAATTCAAAAACGGTTGCACTTTTTTGAGCTCTATGTCCTTCTATGGGGTAGCAAAAATATTCTAATTCTATGGTCGAAACACGATGACTGCTTAATGATCATATATACATCCTCACAAAAAAAAAACCCTTAAAATTAATAAAAACTTGATTATCCCCGCGGCTCTTTGACAGTAAGTTTAATAAAAATCCGTTTGTAGTTTTTGTGTGATTGATTAACAAACATCGATCCATACAGTCATATCATTATATTATGCAAGAGTTTGATTGTGATTTCGCATATAATATAGAGTAAACGTCGTAGTAAAAGTCGGAGTTAAACATTCAGTCCCTTTTTACGTAGACACAATTAAAATTCATCAAATAAAATAAAAAAGATTTTTTAATAGTTAGTAGCTCTATACATAACTAGTTTTTTTTTATTAACTTTTAAAAACCGTAAAAGCAACTCTGATATGTAATTTAACTGACGTTGACATATGTTGATATTTGCTTTACGTCATTTGTGGTCGATCGTTTCCCTGAGTGTTGTCTGCAATATATTCGCCAACTTCCCGTGTGCGATTTACGTAGGTTTTTGGATTCAAACTTTCAATATTTTCATATTTCTCCAAGTATATATAAAACTTCCAGTTTCAACTCTAACCACCATCGTGTCTTAAACTTGCTGTCACAAAATTCGTGCACCGGTGTATTATTCAATTTTATACATAGTATCTAATATTACAAGCTGGTATAAGGTTTCATCAAACAAGTATATTTCTATTAGTTGACTTTGTGAGACAATGACTAAACCTCGTCCATGTGGTTGCAAAGGATGCAGAACATGTCTGATATGCGAAACGCAATATGGAGCGAAAAATCTAAAACTACAGCTGGAACTAGAGAAGAGCAAAGGTTATGTTTATTGCCCGCTCTGCAACAAAGCTTGGCGGGGTTGGGATTTGGATTCATTCAAACAACATCCCAATCATGAAGGAGATGCTATAGATTACCCTGGAGTATACATACAATTGGATTTTATAACAGTAGATGAAGAAAAGCAGCTCATGAAAAACATTGATGAAATGCCATGGGACATATCACAGAGTGGCAGAAGAAAGCAAAACTTTGGTCCAAAAACCAATTTTAAGAAGAAAAAAGTTGTTGTTGGTAATTTTGAGGGATTTCCTGAGTTTTCGAAATATTTGCAAGAGAGGTTTGATGATGTTGATTTGTTGAAAAATTACCATGTTATTGAGCAGTGTTCATTGGAGTATGATCCAAGTAAGGGAGCTTCAATTGACCCTCACATAGATGATTGTTGGATATGGGGTGAAAGAATAGTTACTGTGAACTGTTTGTCTGACTCTGTCCTTACAATGACTCGATTCAAAGGTGACATAAAGAAATACAATCTGGTTTGTGCTGAAGAATATGGCCCAGTGGTCAGTAAAGACGGCAGTATTATTAAGGACGACAGAATGGAACAATCAATGTTTGATTCATGTAAATCTGTGCTTGATGAAGATGTCATAATTAGGATACCAATGCCGAGGTAAATATAGTTTTGAGAATATTTATTTAAAAAAATAATTCTTTTAGAGATAATTTTGTTCATATGTTGTATATGAAGAGGCACTCATGGTTTGATTGTATTGATTAATTATGCAAATTATTCTAGCCTTTCGTTAGTTGCACAATAATTAAGTTTCTAATGAAAATATAACATTGTGCAATATCTAAAAGTTTTTGTTAACAGATGGTTTAGCTGGAATTATTATTTTTATGTGTTAGTCCACAACTGCATTTTACTGTTAGTCTAATGATAAAATCAATTGTTTACTGCTTGAAATTTAAATTCTTCCTATTTTAATATTACAAAATTAGTGCTATGACTTATCAACATTTTCTAAATAGGTATTGCACCACTTTGAATA
This sequence comes from Xylocampa areola, assembly GCA_935421205.1. NCBI lineage: Eukaryota > Metazoa > Arthropoda > Insecta > Lepidoptera > Noctuidae > Xylocampa > Xylocampa areola. Next base: position 17,590,082 of record OW285206.1, read on the forward strand.
GCATAATTATTGAATTTCTATAATAAAGAAAATAAATTTATTGAATATAGGAATTAAACATTTCTGGAATTATGTTAATTCCCTGTTTTCTAGTATAAGAATTGACCCTGTTGTAGTATCTTAAATTCAAATTATGTCAAAAATCAAATGTCCTTATTATGTATGTATTTCACACTGATTAGTATTCATATTTTTATTAATTATGCCTTTATAATAATTCCAGGAGATCTCTACTGATCCTTTATGGTGAGCCAAGATACCACTGGGAGCACTGTGTACTTCGTGAAGACATCACATCCAGGAGAGTCTGTATAGCATACAGGGAATTTACACCACCATACCTATATGGTAATCATCAAGACATAGGAAATACCATTAGAAATAAAGCCAAAGAATTCTGGGATCATAGAGGTAAAAACTACAATGTTGTAGTAGATGAAAAATGCAACAGTCATGAAATTTTAGCTAGTAATGGTATTAAATCCCCTGGAGGGATATCACCAATGATCGGTCAAAATAAAAATGCTGAAATCCAAATAGCCTAGTATGTCCAAGCACTTAACTGTTAACATTTTATCTGGCATGTGTACCATATATGATACACAGCAATTGTTTAACACTTTTACAGTCCGTGACGCAGACATAATAGTTAAACAATTGCTGCGTACCACATATGGTACACTGGACTATTACCATGTTAACACACAAGTGTTAAACCTTAAACTAAAACAATAATGTGACTTAATTATTAATAAAATAATCTAGTAATTGATGAGAAATTGTAAAAAACAGTATTTATTAGTTGACCATGAAAATGCTTTACTATTTTTGACAAGAACTACCAGTAAATTAAAATTGCACTAAAGCTGACAGAGGCGTCAATTCTAATGCAGCAAACCAAACGAAATTTAGAAATTCCTGTGTCTTACTAATAGTTACTATAAGAGCAAGATGGGACTAATTAAGAGATGTCAAATTAAAATCTATATTGTTTTAGTTGGCACAGTTCTAGGTAACCACTAAAATTTGAAATAACAAACGAAGATTGTATAGACATTTTGGTTGACATGATTTTGAATTTGACGTCATCCTGTCATGTCATCTTATTGTAACGGTTAGTTATAGACAGCATTGAAGCACTAAAGTTAGTTTATTTGCTACATTAGAATTGACACCCCTATCTAAGTGCAATTTTATGATGTGGAAATAAAATTCAACATTAGGGTGGTAGCAATTCCAAGTTTAACTATATATTCAGCCAAAAGGCATTTCTTAGGTAATCATTATTATTGTTCTCCAGATTATTATGAATGTTCCTGATGAAAATTATTTTACACTACTTAGCTAAGTTTTTTTATAGAGGGCTGTAAATATTGTTAAAGAGGATTTAAGTGATTGCTAAGCCAAGTCAGAGGCATATGTGCTTGATGAACTCCATACTAGGTTAGGTCCTTAACGCAAAAACAAAGAAAAAGAAGATGATCATTAATTATATTTTATTTATTAGTTCCAGTGATACACAATTCCAGTGAGTAAGTCATTGCCTACTGTAAATTTGCTTATTGTTGTGCTTGGAATTCTAGATAGATATTCCTTTGTATGTTTAGATTTTGAATTAATGTTCTTTTATTTGGGTGATAGTAATTGTGGGCAAAATTTGTATGAAAATAAGAAAAGTATTTTTAGTTTTAATATTTTGTAATTTATTTTTGAAACCTTTCACTAGTATACTATATTTATCTTAATAAGTATTAGATTTATTATCGTAGAGCTATTAGTATTTACTTAAAAACATATTGTTTTTACTAGAATCCAGGTAATGTATGCTGTGATACATATAAAAAAAATCTAGATGAATAAATTTATTTTTATTAAATTATTTATTGTCTGATAATTTCATATATGTCATAATATTTCAGGCTTTTTGCACCAAATTATCTACTACAATCTTACACAAGGCATATTATTCGGATTTTTGTAAAAATATTACTCTTAAAATTACCATTAGTTAATTTGGTGAAGCAATAATTTAAATATATATAGTAATTGCTTGTGATATGTATTATATGGCTAGAGATGTATGGTAGCAGACATGTTGAGTAAATCTAATGTAAAAGTAAATATAAAATAGCGTTCGACGTTGTACGTCGTACTCTGAGAATATCCCAGTATTCAATGAAAATAATCACTATATTTTTATTTTTCAATGAAAATACCTGTACAATATTTTTACAAGATCAATGTATGCTAACAATGTACATATTCAATTATGTATGTCAATGAGTCGTCTAAATAAACAAGATAAGATTTAATTTAAATAATCAAATAATTACTATCAATTCAGATAACTAGCAATAATGTTATTCAAGGTACAGGTGCTTTTAGAATAACATGACTCCCTCGTTGGTCTAGTGGTCCCAAGCGCGACTGCTGAGCATGAGGTCTCTGGTTCGATTCCCGAGTCGGGCAAAGTGTTATTGAGTTATTCTGTTAGAAAATTCTCAGTAGCAGCCCGGAGTTTGGAATTGTGCCTGGTAGATGGCAATATCATGACATGGGACTTATAACAGCAATAGTGAAATGTGGGTGTACAACTGGATACACCTCTGCCTACCCCTTCGGGGAATACAGGCGTGATGCTATGTTATGTACAAGGTAACAGGTGTACAAGGATGACAAATAATGCAATAATTTGAGAACAATGATATTTGTACTACATTCAGTACCTAGGTATCACAAAGATGAATAACTTTCATACAAATTAAATAATTGCTAACATTTACCGTATGGGTAAAAACCTTTTATAATGTTGACATTACCAAATATGTACAAATTATCAAATAATATTGATAAAAAGAATATTTGCTTATGTTCCTATTTATAATTTAAAATAATTGCAATAAACGCCAAATATTAAAGTCCAAAAAATATGTTGTTTTATTGTGTTTTTTTTATTATTACTTACTTACCTTATATTAAGAGTTTTTAATATGAAGCAAAGGGTTTGTCAGAATCGTAGCATGTTGAAATCGACAGTCTCTTGTCTACCTCAATGGGAAACAGATGTGATTGTATATATGTATTTTTTATGATTTATTTATAAAATGTATAGGGTATATATAAGGTTACTGTTGAAATGAATTTGAATCATCAACCTATTTTTTTTTATCCATTAACATACTTTCTTGAAATAAAATTTAATATTTATTCTTAACAGTTTATTAACAAAACATACCTAAGTACATTGAAAAATATATATACACTGAACTTGTTATATCTTTTACATTAATTCATTAAACAATAAATGAATCTAGTATCTTACTAAATAATATATTTAGGTATAGGTATGTAAGTACCTGCTACATAGGTATATTGAATAAGTGCAGTCAGACAATAAGTTGTAACTATCGCCTGCCTTAGTCAAAATAACACATAATTATTATTAATGTAGCCTCTATTTATTATCTATGTTTACAATCATATTACACACGATATTTGTAATCAAAGTATAGAAATTTAAAAACAACAATGCTCAACTTTATAAGTTGGTAATTGCCAATCTCATTAGCTATTGCCTTCTATATCTATCAAAATACTTTGTACAGACTTTAAAATAAATGCAAGAAATACCAGTAAGCAATAATAGTAAACATAGCTCGTTAAAGTATATAGCAGACAAAGAGACTAGGGCCCAATATACTGCCTTGCGGCACCCCAAATTCAGCAGGTAATTCGTCCCTAAGGTGTTCTCCAATTTTTAATTATACGTTAGTATTATTAAGATGGATGCGCTAAGGTAGTAGGAAACTAGGAAAATATACTATTTTCATGGAAAGGTGACGATTCCGATTCCAATTCAAAAATAGACATTATATGTATGCTATTAATCACTATTATTCTGTAAATACATTACCGTCATTGTCGCATAATTTTGTTATTACCGTACAACCCAAACTGATAGTTTTTCTATCTCACAAAGGCTCATTTGACTTATTGTTTAGGACATAAGGTTCAAACTGTAGCGATTCACTCGCCTTCGTGACATAGCTTATCTCCACTTACTAAAATGTGAGTTACAAAAAGCAGAAGGTAATTTGAATTTAAAGAAAATTTACGCACTACCTTAGCACATTAACTAAGTACATACTTATATTTCTGAAAAATACTCATTTTTTTGTACTGATTATTAGGCGGTACTGTGTGTAGCCTGGTGGTCGATGTAGACCTGGCTTTGTGAATTTTTGTCCATATCCTCTGCCTTTCGCGCCATGATGAACTTCTCCTTGATCTTCCAGGTCATGAGTGCCTTTTCACTCTTCAGTTTTCTGATACAGCGGGCCAGGAGAAGTGCGAATATTATGCCGAGGAGCTGTAAAAACATTATACGTAGTAAATACAGATAAATCTTCGGAAAGCACACATAGTACTTTTTTATATATTGGAAAAGCATTAACGCATGCATAGCGAACTTAAGTTATAAATGTCTTTCCATAGAAATTTATAACTTTAACTTTTATTATAGTAGTTTTTATAATAAAGGCCCATACTTATTATCCCGTTCCGAACCCCTGCCTTCTTATTAGCTATCTCGGTAACCATCAAATTGATGTTAGTACATTGTGCCGTTTGTTTTTTAATATCTTTGCTCATAAATTCATAATAGACAACCTCTAACATATGACACAATGTAGTACGTTGAACTTATGCAATTCTTGTCACGTTCTGAATGTAAATTGATGAACGCTAAGAGCATTTACTCTTCCACTCCACAGCGTTCCTTTATCATGCTGTTCCTCACTTTATCTTTCAAAGTTACGCCACACATACTTCTCAAAGCTCCCATCTCTACTGCATTAATTCTACTTTCATGTTTCTTCTGCCACACCCAACTTTCACTAGCATACATAAGAGTTGGCACTAACACCCATCCATGAACGGCCAGCCGCGCCTTTTTAGACACTTTTTTTTTTCCACGGTTTGAAATATGTCGAGACTAAGTATTTTCAAAATTGGGATACTTAGTCTCCTAAAATACCAAGTCTTTGGATCTATTCTAATAAATACTACTCATATCTAGTACCTATATTACAAATGCACATAATGAGATCAAAACAAGGGCACACAGTGATAATGCAAACATCACTATCTAAGTCAAATAACTTTCTTCACATAACAAACAACCGAAATCCTGCTAACGTCGCGAAATGTAGAGCAAGGAGAATTGAGTTACAACAAAAAAATCTAAAAAGTTACAGGTAAGGCACCAACTAATTCATGGGACTTATTAACACCATTTGCACAATTACAGACTGTAGACTCCTGACGATTTAATAACAGAAAATCTAATATCACTTTCCCGACCCGAGAATCGAACCCTCGACCTCATGCTCGTATGCGAAGCTTCAGTGTCCTGCTCGGTGACCTGCGACTACTACAGCAATGAAGTAGTCTCTAAAGACACTTTTACAGGGTCGTTTTAATTTTGTTTTTGACCGATCTATAGATAATTGCTCCGGGTCTGGGTGTGTGTGTGCTTGTGAATCTCACAATATAATATGTCTGTAAACGCACCCACGATACAGGAAGAAATTCCTAGAGTGGGGAAAAGTTTTATAAAAAAAAAAAAACCTGGAACCGGTCCATATCGTGTTCATAAATATAACCTTACACCCTGAGTCACTACATAGAGGACCACAGTGCGGATCCGCGCCGCTGACTTATTTTGGGCAGACATTGGTTGCTAATAATTTTCTACCAATCGAACCGCGACAGTCATATTGTTTTAAAAACCAATAAAACTAATTGAATTGGTGTTCCCTGCCTTAAACGGTACTTACTTATTTTCCTGGCTTGATTTTCAGATATTTCTGACTCTGACTCAACTTGCGTGGAATCACAAGTGTCCTAGTGCTTACCTTATTAGGTAAAAATACACCTACTTTGCAATCGTGAAACTAAAACAAAAGAATCATACGTACATTAATAAACATGACGGAGACGCCGAGCACGCCGATAACAGTGGCATTTTGCACTAACGCAGTAACCAATGCTTCTTTGCAACCGACTCCAGAGACCCTTTCGCATTCACCAACGGTCCTGGACGAGCAGCAAGCTTGGGGCAACGTCATAGTGACGTGGTCGCCGTTGATGTTGAAGGAGGCCGTCACGGTGGTTTGGTTGTTCGTGAATTCCATGCCCAGGTAATCCAAGTAGGAATTACTGCCGCAGCATCCAAACTGTTGAGGATATTGAAAATTGTCAGTTTCTCATAATATGCTCTAACTAGCTCTGCTTTTGACAATTCGTTTGCTTTCGCGTTTGAGTATTTATTTCGAGGGTAGGTATGCTTTCTTTATTCTAGTACTTAATTTTAAAGCCAATGAAGTCATTATTTGTGGTTTGTTTGGTTATCCTGAGTCATCACTCACAGATAAATATTATCTTCTAGCCATAGCTATTCAGTAGGAACGATAGATGTATTCAAAGATACAGGTGAGTGCTAAAGTAATTAAATGGCTTGCCAAGTAAGAAGTCTGGAAGCTATCCAGCTTAGTTGTTTATGTTCAAATCCTGCTCCCGACCGTATCTGTCGCGGTAATGCTCCGGCCAAGACGAGCCGAAGGAAGCGGGGCACGCTTTGAGCAAAGGGAGGTATCCCTTTTCTGAAAGCGTTTCGTCGTATTTTCGAACTATCATCGCTTCGGTAGATAAAGTTAGAAAGCTGACATTTTCAGGATAACACACCGTAGCAATGCCAAGCCATGATTACTTTTAACCATGATGTAGAGTAAGGGTTTATAGGTAGAGTTATTTCTTATTTATGAATGTGTTACAGTTAGAGCATGTAGAGCGATATACGTTTCAGATGCTTAGCCCTATTCTCCCTTCGAACCGGTGCAATTCACTCGTGCACGCAGCGATATCGGTACCTCAGTAGTTACATCAGATTATTACAAAGACATTCTAGTAAGCAGGTACTGTTATATTTTGAATGTGCCGAATAAATCTACAAGGCTAAAGTCTTGTCTCGATTTAAGGATTCGCTTTTCGGTCTGTGACCAAATGTCTAATGTTTAAAGAAAATATTCTTAATTAAGGAAACTGTGGTTTGGTCCTATAATGGTCAATTAACTATTAAGTACACTCATAGAAAGCAAGTGCAGTCCAGTAATATAAAAATATAACATTTTTTTTTTGTGGATGGTCTAATACTAGAAGAAATTGGTACTGGAGTAGTTTTAGCGGGTGTACCCCTCTCGCCACTGGCATATGATTCCCAATCCAACCCTTATACCTTTTACTTGTATGGTTACAATGATAGTACACGACTTTATTCGTGTGTGACACAATTTTGGGTTCGTTTTTTTTTATGTGTGTTAAACTAATGTAATGACGAGAGCTATTTTTGCTTCATTGCAAGTTCTTTTGTGCTTGTGTGATACCTCACCCCCCGCTAAAAGTGGCGAGTAAATTTGTTCGATATTTAGTCAGAAGCAGTCTCCCGTCTGGTCCGCAAAAGCCCAATACTACCACGAGAGTCGCGAGCAAGATTCAAAGAAGTTTGAATCTGCATTTCTTAGACTGGTTTTCAAAGTAAAAAACAAGACTCAGACAAGAAAAAAATATAAACACAGTTTCATTATATAATGATAAGTAGATGATTATAAACTTACCATAGTTTGTATGTTGTCAAGTTCAACTTCAATTTCAGGGTCATTGTATCCCCAAATAGGCACCTCGATGAATTTCATAATTTTATCGTTGCTCATTGTGAAGGCTAGTACTACTACCACTAATTTTATTATGAAAACTACGAACAAGATGAATGCATACTGAAAAAAAAAAAAAAACTTGATTAAATCCTAGTTGCTTAGATACTACTGGGAACATTACGTTACATGTTTATAAAAGATTGAATTTATTTAATGTAAATTGTGGCAATCACAAACTTGTAGGATTTTCACACGTGAGCAAGTGCTCATGCTACTTCGAGGACAAATGAACGTACGGCGATTGTTTATCAATTGCGACTAAGTAGTCGATAAACAATCGCCGTAAACTACAATTCACATGTAAGGGCACAGCCGTCGACGTTCGACTGCTGTTGAGTGCCATCGATGAGTTCGACGTGCCGCTATAACAGGTATAAATCGGAGCCTGACATACTATAATTGTATATAGGTATGAACCATAATCAATTATTATTGGAAAACACCGATATCATCAATATCACATTCTAGAAATGTATGTTTCATTGTTGTAGGTACCTAAACAGCGACTAAAAGTCGATCCCTAGCATTACGGTCAGCAACGTAAGCATTTTCAAATAAATTGAATATACAAAATGTTCGGTAATGCCATTTGGTAAAGTCATAATTTGTTCTTTGTGAAAGATTAAGGCTCACTTGCACCGACTTAACAGTAACAGACAGGTTACTGTGTCATTTTGACAGAATTTACATAGAAAAACTATCAAAATTAAAGTAACACGTATCGTGTTGTCAGATGTCACGCTTTTGGCGGGATGTCCCGATTTTTAGTCCCCTCGGGTCATTATGTGGACACAACTGAGCCTTAATTCAGCAAAGCACTTTCGAAACTTCTTTAAATGTTGGGGTACTTATTTTGCTTACTCGAAAAGGCTTACCAGATGGCTGCTAAGCCATCCTTCATGAACTTAAATAAACCTTCAATATGTTATCAATTACTTCCTATAACATAATACGATCTTAGATGATAATAAAGTAACGTACCACATTAACCATGCAAGTGCTCAGCTTCAAACTGCCGAAGAACCCGAAGATCGACACGAGCAGTAACGCCAGGCCGAGGAACACGCTCAGCGCCGATGGAGTCATGATCCAGCCGACCTTGCCGTTCTCATAGAAGAAGGAGAAGCCATGGTAGTGGGAGTATACTGAGATACCCAGCACTATCATAAGACCAGCTATCACCTGGAATATGGATTTAAATTATAACGTGACGTGTGTGTGGGAAGGTGCAGCCGACAAGGAGACAGGGCTGGCAGTGTGTACCTATAAGGCTCAAATTTTCGAATAGCTGAAGACCTGCTGTCCGAACAGCTTTTGCAGAGTCTATTTGTCATTGATACAGCCTTGTCGTAGCAGTAAGGACGGCTTTCGCAGTTCAGGTATGATATGCAGTTGACCGTACTTACTAGTATCTAAAGCCATTGTATAGGTAAATCTATTTCTATAAGTACAGTCACAAGCACAATCATGTATACATTTGCGGTTTTTAAACTCCATATCTAAATAATATTGTAGTATTAATGTATGTCTATATGTAGATGGAATGGTTCTTCTATCTTTGTTATACCTAATTATCTTAGTAATACACGCTAGAGGTATGGTCGGTGAGTTTTTAAAACTTTGTGTTTACGTGTTTGTGTTCGTGACTGTACCTAGATATTGTTTTGTTTTCAATTGATGTTTGTTATTTATGGTTCAGTTGCACCAACTTAACTTTCATCATAACACGTCGGTTATGATTAATGTTATATTTGTGCAGCCCAGCCATAATGTTTTGCAGTTTTACCACATCTTGATTGATAACTTGTCAACCACACATAGGTAAAAAAACTGTTTTGTGAATATTGTCCTTTTATCCTAAGTTTTGTCTTGTTCATGCATTTAGCGGCCGTATCAATTATTTCTAGACTTTCCGTTATTGATAGCGTGTTGAATATCTGATTGATAAGCTATTTTGCGTGATTACCAAACAAACACCACTTTCCACTTCACTTTGATAAGACTTCACATTAATATATTAATCATCACTAGTTCTGTAAAACTTAATATAACCCTCTTTTTCTCGTTCTCCTAGTTATTATAAAATAACATAGCATCACGGCTATATTTCCCGAAGGGGTAGGCAGAGGTGTACCTACATAGTTGTACACCCACATTTCACCAATGCTGTGATTAAGTCCCATGTAATAGGTGGTGAGCCTATTGTCATGTACCGGGCACAATTCCAAACTTCGGGCTGCTATCGACAATTTCCTTGTAAAAACAACCCAATAACAATTTGCCCGACCCGGGAATCCAACCCAGGATCCCTCATGCTCAGTAGTCGCGATTAGGACCACTAGACCAACGAGGCAACTCTAGTTATCGTAGGCTCATATCCGGAATTTTGGCTAAAGCCTTTGCCAAACAATCCATTTCCTTAAAGAATATGTGAGTTGCAATCAATAGATACAGAGGAAAAAAGATAGAGCGATTCAGTTGATTGATTGGTTCGTTTGTTTGGTGTTTTTTTTTTAGCATAACTGAAGTTTACTTCAAGGGCAACTACGGGCATTGTTGCTAGATTAGATAAAATAAAAACGATTAAACGAGCGATCAGATTTCTGAGATAAACATTTTACTTGGTTAGATACACATTTCTATCACTCAACCCTCGAAAATAATTTCTGAGGCGTTTGAAATTGTGGACACAGTCTAAAATAAATTACAGGTATCTATTTTTCAATGTATCCTTTAAAACAATGTACAAATATGAATAGGCATTACATGCATTTAACATGTTTAAAAAATATGTCAATAATATATGATTTAGTAACTATAATTTAATAAATATAGTAGAAACAAGTCTCACTCAGTTCGTGATTAAGTTTCTCTTTCAACAAATAATATCGGTATGTCTACACTTGTTTTAGGTGCAAAGTTTACCCAAAATAATGTCGGTATTGAAGAAATATTACAGCGATAAATTAGTAGTTAATTAACTCTAATATTTCACACTTTATGCTCGAAAATTCTGATGAGAAATGCAGGGAAAGGGCAAAGATTATAAAGGGCTGGATAGAGATCTAACCTTTGACTATTTATATGTCACTAATTTAGGACTCAATCGTTTTTAAACATAAATTTCATTGCTGATTTTGTATGCCAATTAAACAAAATCACTTAGGACCTCGTGAATCAACTTGTGTGTCCAATTTATTAATCGTTGCGCAACAACTAATACAAAACAAATTACCTATACATTTGTATATAGACATTAAAGCAGGTACTTACAATAAACATAGTCGTGATGGTCAGCAATAGAAACCTGATGGACTTCATATTGTATTCAGCTTCCGTCTTAGTGAAATGCATCCCTGGATTATTGACCATAGTTTGGCCCGTCATTTTTAAAAACATAAATTCACACTATATTGAAACGACTTAATGATTTCTGAGTCAGTGCCTTATAGCACGGATATCTTCGTGATAACTGAGGCAAAAGCTGATAACGATTGTTTTACACACATGGAGCAGAGTGTTTTCCAACTGCCTACACTGATTACGTATATGCCTTTAAAATTCCGACAAGTGTGTCTAACTTCAGGGTGAAGTGAGTTTGTTGTCTCATAGATTAGTTACTTGAGCTAATTATAAACCGAGTGTTACCTTTATTGTTATTTACAAAGGCTTTGTTTATTAGTCGTGACGATAGATAGGTACATAATTATCATAAGTTATCTCTTTATATCAGTAATTTTCTATTAGACAAACGTACCGATTTATCTTGACCTAATTTAGTTAAGCAGACACTATTTAGGTTTCATCTAACATTTATTTCTTCAGTTAAATATGTTCACTACACATACACAACGTTTGTTGTAGTTACTGACTGCGTACACACTATGTAGAGTAACTACTGAAAATAAATATCGATTACAGCCACTTTTAACCTTGAATGTACAGAAATATGAATTATATATTGCCATCGCCCTTGTATTGTCCCTATGCGGGCCGAATTCATAAGATAATTGGAATGTTGTACTTATATAGTATCTTTGAAACGCATTAAGACATGCGGAGCGAACTCTAAAGTTATAAGTTTCAGTGGAAAGAAAAATAAGGTCGTGAGCAGGATTCCAACCAGCGCCTAGGGAGGCGCTGGTATCAGGGGATAAATAATCCAGGCGTTGTGGCCATCACAAAATTTTTTAATGCGTCTTTTCGTGACATCGTTGCTATCTATTTAATCCCTTTAGAAACCTCTACCGACACTGAACCGACACGACTAGCTTTGCAGTTAATAAAATGTCGTACAGATGCAATTATATTAACAAATACATATAAGTCTTTCAAACGCATTAACATGCATAGCCATAAAGTATATATACATTTCTGTGAAAAGAAAAATACGGTCGTAAGCGTTTATGTACTTACTTAGTACAAATAGGACATAAAAGTAATCCTTTAAATTAGGACATTAGTCGAACCTCAAAACTGACCAAGGGAAGACCAAAGACCGGCCAATAAGCCGGATTTGTGCGCACAAATTGAGAAGTTTGGTACGGTCAAGGGGTCGTAGCTAAATAACTGACCAATCGATTCAGGTAAACCTAGCTTCCTGAGGTCGCTGATGGACGAATGCCCATCATTTCATATCGAGACCCCTCCATGCCTCAGAGAGCACGTTAAACTGTCGATTCCGGTCGCATCCAGCCGATACGGGTACCTGAATGTCTGACAACCAGTCTTACCATGAAATATCGTGATACCCAGTAATTGGATTGATACCATGTAAAATACTAGTATAAATACTTTCACAGTCCCCAATGCAGACACAACAGTTATCCGCCGTGTATCAGATGTGGGGGCACTGGACAGGGAAAGGGTTATGCAGCTGCATCCAGTTAGACCAGAAGCAACGTTGTAGGAAAATGTCTAGGCAGACTGATTGATTGATTGGTAGGGTTTGAAATTCATACTCTACAGTATACTTTCGAAGTTTGTTTCTGGGGGTCTAAAAACGCCACTTTGGCTGGATCATAATAGGATCCTAATATGATTCATTTCACAAATCGTAAAACGGTCCCTTCATGGACAAATCATAATATGATTTGCGTGCAATTCGAATTCATCTATTTGACAGTTTTCTATGGAGATTCACAAAATGGCTCACAAAATAGGAATTGCTAATATGTCAAAGAGCATGAGAATCATAAGAAGTTATTCAATTCAAATAATGATTCATTTTTAGAAGCAATGCTCAAAGTGGTCATTTTAGACCGCCTGCTGTATTATCTTTGGTGAATATTTTTTTATGATTCCGCATCCATAGCCTAACACATGACGCTCAGTCTATATGTTTGTCACAGGATTATATATTTTAACGTAGCCAGTTAAATTTTTTACGGAACACTATCATGGTAACAGAGAAAACCCAACGAGCTTCCTCATACAAGAAATTTCTACAACAATGCAGTTTTTCAAAGGTTTTTCTTCCTACTATAAAAACGCTGATACTGTAGTGCATAGTCTTTTATTGTTCAATGGTTATTACTCACGTGAATTCTTCGGGATATCCGACTAGTTTAGAACTCGAATGGAGCCTTTACACTGTTAGACTCGCGACTTAAACAATAAATAATTAAATCAACTTACTATAGATGACGAGCCAGCCCTCGTTGATCTAGTGGTCCCAAGCGCGACTGCTGAGCATGTACTCAGATGTTATTGAGTTTTTCTGTCTGCAATTTCTCAGTAGCAGCCCGGAGTTTGGAATTTTGCCTGATAGATGGCAATAGGCTCACCACCTATAACATGAGAATAACAGTATTAGTGTGCAAATGCGGGTGTACAACGGTGTACACCCCTGTCTACCTCTCCGAAAATACAGGCGTGATGCTAAGCTATAATAAGGTTTGAAACCATTGATAACATTATTCTTTTTTCATAAATATCGATGTATTATACCCTAAAGCGCACGAGTTTGCCTCGCACTTCCTAATTGGACAGTCGTCATGACGTTTTCAAGAAAATTCATTCGTAACTCACAGAATATTTCTGTGTACTACGTAAATACTGCTATAATTATGTAAACACATAACATTAACAATAAATAACACATAACTAGGTATATAAAGTACTAGTTGGTGCCTGCAATTTATCCGCGCAACAAAGTGTAGCCCATGGAGTAAATTGCTTCATGGTGAAGCCTTATCTATTGTAGTATGTCCTTCTCCAATGTCCAATCGATCTCTATACCAAAATTAATAAAAAATTGGTTCAGCGTTTTATGCATGATAACGTCTTGTCAAACAAACACACCGTCAGATTCCTTTCGCATTTATAATATTAGTTTGGATTGGACGGTGACGTTATTCGCTTATCGCTTAAGCCCTATCGGTTATCGGATCAATGAGTGCTATCACAATATGTTTTCATGTAAAAGTGGAGTACCCAGGTACATACACTACAATACTGGATATTTTCCTTTGTTTTCAGATCAGGAAATGTAGACTTAAGTAGAAGTACCCACGAGTGAAAATTAAGTAGTTACTGTACACACACTAATCGAAATAAAGTTACAATATTAAATGGAAAAAGAATACGGTCGCGAACAGGATTCGAACCTGCACCTCCCGGATAAATACTCCAGGCGCTCTGACCACTAAGCCATCTCGACCTCTGCTGACCACCGCGAATTCTTCTTCCATATTTTAACACGTCTTATGGCGACGTCATTGCAATCAATTCAGTACCTATAAGGTTCGAATCCTGTTCGCGACCGTATTCTTTTTCCATTTAATATTGTTACTTTAGAGTTCGCTAAGCATGCGTTAATGCTTTTCAAAGATTTATCTTGAATAATCGAAATAAGTTCAAATTAATATTGAGTTGTTACTAAAACAATTCACATAATTCAAGATAAATCTTTGAAAAGCATTAACACATGCTTAGCGAACTCTTTAAGGTCTTATATTAAATGGAAAAAGAATACGGTCGTGAGCAGGATTCGAACGTGCGCCTATAAAAATAATAAATATTCCAGGCGCTCTGACCACTAAGCCATCTCCACAATATTTATGAATTACAGATTCTCAAAATAGTGGTCGCACAGTGGCCATTATTCGACTATAATAAAAAGCTTTCTGTACTCTTTCTCAAATCTCACAATCCTCCAAATATGCTTAAAAAGGGGTAGATACAAAGTTTTCTCTTCATATATTAATACATTTCAAATATAGTTTTAGATGATTCCAAGATTAAAATACATAAATTAATATATAGTATTTTATATAGCATCACGCCTTTATTCTCCGAAGGGGTGGGCAGAGATGTACACAATTGTACACCCACATTTCACCAATGCTGTTATTAAGTCCCAAGTGGTGAGCCTATGGGCCATCCACCGGGCACAATTCCAAACTCCGAGCTGCTACTGATAATTTCCCAACAGAAAAACTCAATAACACTTTGCCCGACCCGGGAATCGAACCCGAGACCTCCTGCTCAGCAGTCGCGCTTGGGACCACTAGACCAACGAGGCAGTATATTTAAATTCTATATAAATAAATAAAATAAAATACCTACATGACCGCCTCATGTACAATATGAAAGTATTTTTGTACTGTTTAGCTCTGAAAGATTGTAACCAAAACACGGTGAAATTATTCAAAAAAGACGCCTACCCTTACATACATACATACAATCAGGCCTTTTTCCCATAGGGGTAGGCAGAGACTATCGATTTCCATTTGCTACGGTTCTGACACACCTTCATCTATGCTCATTAACCTCTTCATACAGCCTACCCTTACGCCCTTCAGAAATAAGACTATGTGAGATTCCTATCCATGGTTCCTACCTAA
The DNA here is from genome assembly GCA_935421205.1 of Xylocampa areola. Lineage (NCBI taxonomy): Eukaryota > Metazoa > Arthropoda > Insecta > Lepidoptera > Noctuidae > Xylocampa > Xylocampa areola. The sequence continues at coordinate 17,605,701 of OW285206.1, forward strand.
CTAAAACCACCCTTTACTATTTGACACCTTCCTGAGGAGACTGTGAGGGGGTACTTGAGCACGTGAGCATGTACCGTATGTTTTCACTGTGGGAGAGCCACGCTTCGGCACGAATGGGCCAGCTCGACCGGATTGATACCACGGCCACACAGAAAACCGGCGTGAAACAACGCTTGCGTTGTGTTCCGAGTGAGTGAGGGTACCGGAGGCCCAAACCCTTTAAAAGGCTTGCAACGCACTCGCGACTCCTCTGGGGTTGCGGGTGTCCATGGGCGGCGGTAATCGCTTACCATCAGGCAAGCCATCTGCTCGGTTGCCCCCTATTCCATAAAAAAATTAAAAAAAATGTACCAATGGTTTTCTCTGGGGTCACTTGATTGGTGGGCAGGTCCCGCTAAGTACCTGCGACCCCAAAAGCCCCCCTGGGTCCCGCGTGTAAGACGCACCGGCGGTTCTTTTTCCGAGCGGGACAGTGTTGTCCTAAACAATCAAATATTGAGTAGGTACGAATTGTATCTCAGTATACCTACCTATATTCCGTCCTGCAAACAACTTTCAGAAAATGACATGTGACTCTCCAAGCTACCTTTTCCTTGGAGAGTTGTCTGCCTGACAATTGTTGTGTATCCTGAACTATCTAGGCCTCATCCTAGCGCACTAAGTAAGCAAGCCATAGTGCACTTATATTCAACTCGTACCACAAAAAGGTACAGTCGACAAAAGAGATAGGTATGCAGGGTCGTCAGATATAGTTGAAGTTTTCTTAGAAACCGATGGATGTTATGGATTGAAACTCAATTCAATTAATGAACTGCTTATTATCTACTTTTTAAATTAAATTACATTCCAAAACAGCCATCGATTTATAAGAAAGTTTGAACTATATCTGACGACCCTGGATACTTATCTCTTTTGTCGACTGTAGTAACGTTCAAATTCTTATGTTGTCATCATTATTCAGAAATGATTCATATTGCATTGCAGGGCCTCCCTACCCTGCTAAGCACCACTTCCTTCGGTAAAGCTTCTTGCAGCCACTCCATCCAAAAGGTGTCAAATCCTTTCCACCATCTTCTTCTGCAGTTGCCGCGACGTCGTCATCTGTGTGTGGGCCTCACTCAATCGTGAGTACTTACCAACATTACCGATACCAAAAGTTATCAATCAGTACCGGTGGCTTACCGGTCGTAAAATACAACTAAATGTGACTTCGATTGTGGTAGATTCTCATTTGAAACATATTACATGTGTTAGGTAGGTACTGCGACCTACATTGCCAGAATAAATAATTCATCTCTCCCTATTTTCTCATTTCCATAGATGATGACTACTAGGCCCAGTTGAAAATCAGCATCAGGCACTAGCGGTCTGGTATTTTGCTGAACTGGACCTTTTTGGTGCAGCCGTGATGCACACAATAGTCGCTAACTATCTTATAACTTTTTTGCGAATTTAGATTGTGTCCTTACTGACATCTCTACTACTTCCTGTCAGGTAGCCCATTTCCCTGGTTGCCGACAAAATCCACAACATTATTTTTTTCATTAATCGAGCATCTGGCTTTTCCAACCCATTGTTTGTTACCTATCCATTTTAAGACGGGAATGCTGGTTAAGTAAATAAAAACTACAAAATATTGTATAAATAAAAATATTTCTTTACAATACTTTATATAATACTTATTGTTAAAAATGTTGAAAAAGACAGAAAAGAAACAATATTAAGTACTTACTTACATAGTTTTAGACATTTCATTATGCTAAAGTTCTCTAAAACAGAAATATGAGTAGCAACGTGGCCAAAAAGAAACGCAAAGGAAAATAAAAAGAAATTTGTACTGACCTTATAAATCAAGTTACGACTATTTCAAAAAGCTTAGAAGTAGGGAATGTTTTTAAGGAGCTTAAAATATATTTCACGCACATTTACATAACTTTAAAAATGACTTATTTTTTATTCTGTACTAAGTACCTATCTATTATTCACAAACCGATATGTGTGTGCTCAAATTAGAATCGACGCAAAGATGGAATGGCGGGATTACACTCGTATTCAGAAAAAAATATTTTTGTTGGGTTTACCTAAAATATAAGTAATCGTCCTGGTTCTGCAAATGTTTCAGTTTATTACACTACAATTGACTGTATAGCGTATTTTATCAAAAAAATAATGGCTATACCATTTCAATAATTCCTAAACCACATTGATCTTATACATTTGCAAAACCAGAACCAAGGAATTCTCCATTCAGCTTCTTAAGCGGTAGTTTGTCCGTGGAAGGGAACATAGACAACGGGTGCTTTTTTCTCTTCATTAGGGTTGAGCGAGGTGTAAGCATTAATCATACGCTCCTGGATCTCCCAACGTCTGCGTTCGCGTTCAGACTTCGCTTTGCGGATCGAACTGGCCAGCGAGAATGAAAACACGATGCCGATAATCTGAAATTCGATTAGATAAATGTGATTAGTAACGGGAAGCGATAACATCGGCTCGATGTTTAGATTTTTGGAGCAGTGATATACATAAATATGTTTACCGATTTCAGCAGATATCTTGTATAAAAATCGTGCTATTGAATTGTTATGACAGATTCAGACAGAACTAAACGTCCATAAAAACTGACAATAAAATTAAATATGATTTCATTGTTTTGTTTAGTATCATTTACAAAATTTTGAATATGGTTTTAACTTTGTCTAAGGATGTCACGCTCACGCGTCATTGCAGTGTTAATTTATATGTTGAACAACAAAGTAATCAAGTATGACATCATCTGCCTCAAAGTCACACCCATTCAGAACATAAAAGTAAGTAAATAACACAGTAATTACTAGGTGCAAGCCAAAAACACACTAATAAATAGATACATAAAGTTATACATTCACATAATTATAACTAACTTGCTATTTCAGTAGTACTGAAAAAAGTTAAGGGGTTGGGCACATACTTTTGATGGCCTTGTACCAAGAATTATGGCGTCCTTCTTTTTTTTATCGTGTAGTTATTATCCATAGGTCTCTGTCATTGCTTATCACACCATCGAGAACATCTCTCAGGTGTGCTGGTTTCCTCACGGTGTTTTACTTTACCGTTCTAAGCAAGCGATATTTATTTTTAAAACACCTTGGCAAATAAGAAATATTAAATATTTGATTTGATTTGATTTGGCCTTAGGTTCGAATTTGGGACCTTTGACTTGCCATTCTAATGGTCGTTCATAGTGGTATGACATAGCCTAGTGGCTATCACTGCTATATTAAGGCATTGCAGAACCTACTGCGTCGTTCGCGTTTAATCTTAGCTCAACAATAACACAGAAATTTCCACTGAATTAATTTTCTATTAGTAGAAAATTCCTATGAAACTTGCATTGAGGCGTATACCTACTAAAGATTTGTAAAATTAAATTAAGTACACATTATTTCATATAACCCTATTTTATAAATATCGTAAAAGAAATATGGACATGTTCAATTCGTTTCCTGTGAGAGAACATTTTTATGGAAAAATAAAACATAGATAAGTTATACCTAATTACTATTTTTCAAAGAAAAGTAAAATTAGATCTGTAAATGATTGCTAGATAAATATCGTCAGGCGTCTCCTTAAGACGAATACAAAGAGGATTGAAAAATTCAATGGATTGAGAACACGACAAGGTAGCTCAGTTGGTAGAGTGATGACCCGGAACGTCAAAGGTCGCGGGTTCAAGCCCCGTTCTCGTCTATTATTTTTTCAATGTTTCTTTGAAAAATAGTAATTAATATAGGCATTACATGGCCTCAACATGTATAAAAAAATATAATTATATATGAAGTTATACCTATTTTCAAAATTTACGATCTCTAAATTGTCTAATAGCAGATGCAGAAGGGTGATATTCACTGAAAATACATGGAATGGTTGTAGTTCTCAAATAAAATATCCATTTTGATTAAATTCTTTTAAGAATTCAAAAGGCTGTAACCCTGACAAATTTAGTGAAATTTCGTTTCTGATTTCATAGGCATTGTTAAGTAAAGGTTCTGTATATAAAGCTCTTAATTTTTTTTCGTTAATTAAAATTTATGTGTAATATACTAACCTGAATGAAAGCAATAGTCAAGGCTCCAGCACCTAGTAAACCAGCACTCTGGTAGACCAAGTAGAACACCCTGGGCAAGCACCCATTGGCATACAGCTTCACACACTCGTCGATCTCAAGGTCTCCGATGACCTCGTAGCGTGTCTCAGCGCAGCAAGAGTTGGGGACGGTGATGTTGCTGATGAAAATGCCAGAGACTCCTTGCGGAGGGGTCACGACGCTCCAGTCCATGTAGCCATCCACGCCGCAGCAGTTCAGCTGTAAGGAAGGTAGAGAGAAAACTTGATATGGTTTTAGTGGTATCTTGACATAACTGTATAGGGACTAAATGCACAGCGATGACGTCACATAAGATGTGTTAAAATGTGGTAGAAGAATTCGGAGTAGTGAGCAAAGGTTGGGATGGCTCAGTGTCGGGATCGCCTGAAATATTTATTCGCAGATGCAGATTAAAATCCTGCTCACGCGCATATTACCCTTTCCACAAAAAAACATAATTTTGGATGTGCGATAATTGTTTTGAAAAATGCATCTGTATAACATAATTTATCATCACGCTCTAAGGATTACTAAAACTTTAAGTATTTTTCCATGACTTCCTTTCTTTACACTACAATACATACTTTGGGGGCTGAGTTGCCCGCGTCCGTATGAGTGCACCCCTAAAATGGAATCCCTACTCGTGGCCCCTGGGTGGTCCAAAATAGGCAAAACAACTCTGGAAGGGGCCTCGGTCATCGGCTGGTCACGGCTGGTCACCACCCACCGAAAGAAGCCATGCCCTAGTCGTGTTTCGGGATGTAATCCGGTGCAACTGTTGAGGGAGACGGGTCTGGGCAGTTGCATCAACGCCCCAACTATCGTTCTCCCCAAATCTACTTAGACTATGGATGGAGCACGTAGATCCAGAATAGATTTATTATGTGCTCCATCCTCGGCCACACCGTCTTACCATCAGGCGAGTTGGTGGCCAAACGTTGGTGGTAAAGACGTAATGAAAACATCATTTTTATTATGTCTTTTGATGACATCATCGCTATCAATTCAGTCCCTATACAGGTAACTCAGCAGAGTCGGGGTAGTGAGCGGAGTTCGAGATGGCTAAGTGGTCAGAGCGCCTGCAGTATTTATCCGAGAGGCGCAGGTTCGAATCCTGCTCACGATCGTATTATTCATTCTAGATACCTACAGTCACGAGCATGATTCGAATCTGCGCCTCCATATTGTATTTAATAACACTCTTTTAATTTTCATTACTGTCAAATAGTGTATATGACATAATGGTAACATTTTTGAGTTGCCATAAAATAAATACAAGACCAAAGAAGATAGATATCATTAAAAGTCGCACTATTAAATACTGTGACTTACACTTTTGCCTAAAACACGTCCCTATAGTTTGTCATACTTTGCGTGTTCAGTGGTCACGACAAATGTGGCCAATGAGCACGCATCCGCACGGAATCAGCCCCATGTGTTCCTGGCTCTATTATCCCATACTTCAACAAATCGAATTAGTTACTTTCGTGTTTAAGAAAGCATTTTACTTATATTTGTAAGGAGCAACAATTTTACGTCCTTAATTTGTAAGCAATACCGAGCATTTCGTAATCTTGCTTATGCACTCCCTATCTTATAGTAAATTGTTGAAAGTATGTCTCATTAGAATATTTTTTTTGGACGCTGTTCTTGGCTCTTATCGACTAAAAATCAAACTGCCCTTCATAAACCTTAACCGAGGTCCCAGAATCGCTGAATGAAACAGCTGAATTTACCGCAACCCCTGTAGGTAGATTCTCATTTACTATGCTGGTCACTTTACACGTATTTAAATTTCTGACCCCTAGGAACAGAGCCTGTACGTAGCATGATGGATATTATCAACAATTTATTCTGGATTCATGGCGAACCGACAAATGAGAGCCTATTCTATATTGTAATACCCCTAGTATTTTTGGAATACAAGCACCTCTCTTGATCCCTATAAACTCGAAGTCTATGTGGACCTCGGCGTTCTCTTAGTCGTACCTAGTAAGGCAGTGACCATCAACACCTCATCACACAAAAGACTTGAATCTAAGATTTCACGCTGAACAAACATCTCCACAGATTTCTGCAGTAGAGAGTTTTTTTTTGTAAGTGGAGATTCCGTCATGGACGCTGTGCCGGAATTAATCATCAAACCGTTACTAACCATTCCATCGATTTGATGATTAGGTGATTTCATTGCAAAGAAAAGTACATGAAATTCCCCTAAATATGTCAAATAAAGAACTGTACGTTGTGTGTACATGAATAAATAAATCAATAAATAAAAATAAAGCTTCGCAACTCACTCTGCTCTGGATGAAGTCGAAAGCTCCGTGGACTTCTTCGTTATCGTAGTAGTAAGGCAGGGTGACCCTCAGCTTCTCGTCCAGCATGCCAGTCACTTGGGAACGGAGACTGTAAGCCGCGATCGCAGCAGCAATCTCCAGGACGAACACCAGACTGAGGATGACTGCGAACTGATAGAAAATGGAGTGTGTATTATTATGGGTAATGATGATAGACTTGTAACTAACACAGTCGTGGATGGCTGGGAGGGGATCAAACAATTGAATGGCCGTAATCTCAACAGCGATATTCCTAAAAAGTAGTTATGAAGCTATGTTATGTGGAACGTAATTTTGCCCGTATTTATAATCTCATTTCAGAAGCTCCGGAACTCACTCAGCCACGGAAAGACACTCTTTTTTTTACTTGAGTGGTGACTATCCATTTAAAATACCTATATGATAAAATCAAATCTGTACCACTGTAGATATGTCGTTCTGCATTACGTCTAAACGTGGGTAGCAGTTTTGTAAAACGTATCGCAATGGCAATCCAGCTGTTTTATAAAACAGTATCTACTGTTTTGTGAATCAGCGGATTCTACTATCCATCTGCGACATATACATAATTATACTTATTCTAAAGAACCTACTGAACCGATTTCAATGAAATTTTAGACAGGGCATTATCACGACCCGGAGAAGCATTAATTAGTTATTATTATTTTGTTTTTAAACTTTTATTTTCTTAGGCTTTTAATACCCAGAGGTTTTAAGGTCCCACGGGTATAAACCAAAGTGCGACCTTAAGTTTGAGGTGGCGGATTTATTTGTAATGGTACGGTACTGTTTTCTAAATCTAACTGTAGAAATTTCCTAACTATACGGCAAGTATTAAGAATAGCTGCTTTTTGAAGTGTAAGATATGTATACTTAGAGAGGTTGAGCGCATTTAAACTAATAAATAATTGTTTTGGGATAACACCGGTTGTCGAAATGACTATTGGGACTATTGTTACTCTATTCATTTTCCAAACTCTCGTAATTTCTTCCTGCAGTTCTGTATATTTCCTGATTTTTTCTGTGATAGTATTTTGTATATTGTGAGTGTTTGGTACTGCTATATCTATTATGTATGTGTGTTTATTTTCTTTATCTACGAGTGTTATGTCAGGTCTATTGTTATAAATGGTGTGATCTGTAATAATAGTGCGATCATAATATAATTTAAATAATTGATTTTCTAATACTGCCCTAGGTGAATATTTGTAATATGGTGTGTATGGATCTTGTGTGAGATTGTGTTGTTTTGCGTGTTTCTGGTGTATAATGTTTGCGAGTTGATTGTGTCTGTGAGTGTAGTCATTTTGTGTTAGTGAGATGCATGAGCCCGTGATGTGTTGTATTGTTTCAGGTTTAGCGTGACATTTCCTACATAAATCATTTCTAAGTGTGTTCTATCTTTAATTATGTATTTTCTGTAATTTTTTGTGTTAATGACTTGATCTTGAATTGCTAAAAGAAATCCTTCTGTTTCTGGAAACAGACCACCTAGCTCAAGCCATTTATTGGATGCTTCTCTATCTATATGTCTTTGTTGTAGATCATTAGGATGTCTTCCATGTATGGGCACGCCGTAATAGCGGCGGTAAGGCCCGTACTGGCGGAATGGCTGGAGAGGAGACACGGCGTCCTCAGCTTCCGGATGACGCAGATGCTCTCGGACCACGGGTGCTTCGGGAAGTATCTGCGTCGCATAGGCCGGGAGCCGACATCGAGGTGCCATCACTGTGACAGCTGCCCCGAGGACACGGCGCAGCACACACTAGAGGTGTGCCCGGCTTGGGCCGAGCAGCGCCACGACCTTATAGGGGCAGTCGGGGGGGGCAATCTCTCGCTTCCAACCGTGATCACACACATGGTTGGGAGTGAGAACGCATGGAGAGCCGTCGCCACCTTTTGTGAGGAGGTGATGCTTGCGAAGGAGGCGGCGGAAAGGGAGAGAGAGGCGAATTCGTCCCACCCCTGCCGCAGAAGACGCACCAGGCGTCGGAGGGCGCTTAATGATCTCCGGCCACCGTGAGCTGTGGCCTGCGGGTGACGAACTTGGGTACTTCGTTGCCCGACCAGTGATAAGCCCGAGACGGCGGTGCGCCGCGATCTGGCGCGCACAACTCCGTGGAGCGATTAGCAGGCCAACCGTGGCCGACCTATACAGGCGATGGGGTGACGAGCCATAACCTGCCGGGGTTGCGGTGAATAGAGTCGCGATCCCGGGACCCCGGTAAAGGTTAGAGTAGGACCGGTGTGGTTTTTAGTCGGTAGGAGTCCGGCACAACGTCCATGATGGATTTTCCACACATGAAAAAAAAAAAAAAAAAAAAAAGGATGTCTTCCATGTAGTTCTTTCTGTTTCCATTTTCTGTGTATCTCTTCTATATGTTTTGATTTATCTATTGTTTCAAAGTTAACATCTTCGCTTAGGTTCAGTATAACTGGCTAGTATTCTTCTTTAGTCTAAAAAACTGTTTTAAGTTTATTATTTGTCTTTTGTGTAAGTGTGTTATTTCTATCAAACCTCTTCCTCCTTCTTTTCTAGAAATGATCACTCTTTCTATTGCCGATTTGGGATGGTGGTATCTATGTTTTGTAAGAATGGTTCTTGTTTTAATTTCGAGAGCGTGTAATTCTGTTATTATTATTCCGGTCAATTTGGGACGCGATTTCTTAAAATTCTATTAAATTTGAAAGACACCAATTACTCGGGTAAATGCCCCAGCGGAAGCTAGTAATTAGGTACAATATACGTATATCTAAAAAGTGCCTACTAACATAAGCGTGTAAATTGACAGCCATTAAAATTTTCCAATAGTTTTTTAAATATGAATGACTGTAACTAATTTTATGACAATACCAGCTACGTACACCTATACTTAATAAAATAAATAAAGATAAGTACCAAATGCTTTTTTTATACTTGAGTTTAGAATGGTTGACATTTTGAACATTTGTAATGACATACGTTATGTAAATTTGAAATGTTCTGGTTGTAGTGTATATGGTTAGTAGCAAATTCATGTGGAAAATAAGTAGATACCGTATTTAGTAAAACAAGGCAACCTCTTTAGGGGTTAATGGTCGAATGTATAATTTGAGATACCTTTGCCTTTCAATTATCTGTTTATGAATGTCTACAAAGTTAATATTGAAAACCGAAACTTTCGTTGAATGATTTAAATTTGATACTAATAGAATAATCAAAACGATGCAATTTTTAAAGCATCCTAAATCATCATCATCATCATCCCCCTGCCTTTATCCCAATTTATTTGGGGTCGGCGCAGCATACCTATATCTGGCATGCTGCTAAAGTTTTGGCTATGTTTTATGACCGGCCGCCTGCCTGACGTCAACCCTCTTTGGGAATGCTGTTGTTGGTGCGGTCTCCTTCTATCTAGCTATGTCATACCAAATGTTATCCATGCGCCAGGTTCTGATGTTATTTTAAAGCTTCCTAATTAATCATAATAAATTCAAAGCTAAAAGCGTTCTTAGTACTGTAGGCTGCACGCTTGTCAGTAGTAACAAAACTAGTTTATGCTAGCCCCGTATATTATTAAAACTCTCTACTACGATAAACTAGCTCAAGGTCAAAATGTTACCAAAAAAATTTACAGGAAGGCCATGCGTACTGTGATTTTCTCCCAGTGAGTGTGCATTTTGTTTTTTGGGATCCGTAGATACATCAAAAGGAAAAATTGAATCTTTTTTATCACTTCGTCGTCCCTCTGACAGACAGACAGATAGACTTCTGTCAGTCAAGTACCTATTTCTCAAGAACACGTGGAGGTATCAAATTAAAATTTATATCAAATAACTACTAGTTTAGTAGTAGGTCCCTTGGGGCTGTCAATAAATCAATCTTCTAAATCAAAATACGGCCATTTAAGGCGCATAGTTTGACGTTCGCCAATAAATCAAAATCTTATATAATTATATTTTTAATACATGTTGAGGCCATGTAATGCCTATATTAAATTCTATTTTTCAAAGAAACATTGAAAAAATAATAGACAAGAACGGGGCTTGAACCCGCGACCTTTGACGTTCCGTGTCATCACTCTACCAACTGAGCTACCTTGTCGTGTTCAAACCTATTGAATTTTCAATCCCCTTTGTATACGTCTTAAGGAGACGCCTGGTGATATTTATCTAGTAATCATTACAGATTTACTAAACTCAGCGTTACCACTTTACAGTTGTAAATCGCCGAACAACATCCCAATCCTTTATAAATCATATATAATTATATTTTTAATACATGTTGAGGCCATGTAATGCCTATATTAATTTCTATTTTTCAAAGAAACATTGAAAAAAAAAAAAAAAATTTTAGTAAATCTGTAATGATTACTAGATAAATATCACCAGGCGTCTCCTTAAGACGTATACAAAGGGGATTGAAAATTCAATAGGTTTGAACACGACAAGGTAGCTCAGTTGGTAGAGCGATGACACGGAACGTCAAAGGTCGCGGGTTCAAGCCCCGTTCTTGTCTATTATTTTTTCAATGTTTCTTTGAAAAATAGAAATTAATATAGGCATTACATGGCCTCAACATGTATTAAAAATATAATTATATATGATTTATAAAGGATTGGGATGTTGTTCGGCGATTTACAACTGTAAAGTGGTAACGCTGAGTTTAGTAAATCTGTAATGATTACTAGATAAATATCACCAGGCGTCTCCTTAAGACGTATACAAAGGGGATTGAAAATTCAATAGGTTTGAACACGACAAGGTAGCTCAGTTGGTAGAGTGATGACACGGAACGTCAAAGGTCGCGGGTTCAAGCCCCGTCCTTGTCTATTATTTTTTCAATGTTTCTTTGAAAAATAGAAATTAAATCAAAATCTATTGAGTACTTCCCCTTGATATAAAATTATGAACTTTGGCAAAAAGCAAGGTCTCGCAAGTACAGGCAAAAATCCCAAATCCCTTACGTTATTTTAGTTATAAAAAGTATAATTTAATCGGAACCCTCAGGCTGCAAATCCGACTCGCACTTAACCATATATTTCGTATGACACTTTTTTTTATGGGTTAGGGTGAACGAGCAGACTGATTGCCTGATGGTAAAAGTTCCTTGTTTTAAAGGGTTTGGGCCTCCGGTACTCTCACTCACACAGCGAAACAGAATGGAAGCGTTGTTTCACGCCGGTTTTCTGTGACGCCGTGGTATAACTCCGGTCGAGCCGGCCCATTCGTGCCGAACCATGGCTCTCCCACTGCTTTTATCACTGTCAAATATTATACAAAAAACAAATACTCACAATGTTAACCAAGCAGGTGCTCTCCTTCAATGCGCCTACGCATCCGAAGAGCGAGACGAACAGCATGATGATCCCGATGACGATGACGAAGGTGGCCGGCGAGAAGAAGTGGTCTTCAAGGAAGAAGGAGACATCGTGGTAGATGGCGTAGATCGTCGTGCCCACTGAGATTATTAGTGCGGATGTTAGCTGTAAGGAAATGAGACCACAATTTATTTATATTATTTTATTTATTTATTTATATATTACTAGCTTCTGTCCGCGACTTCGTCTGCGGGGACTTCAGAATTGGATCTAGTCTAAACAGTATCCTATACGTTGATTGAGGTTATTAAACTATTCATGTGTCAAATTTCATCCAAATCCGTTCAATAGTTATTGCGTGAAAGAGTAACAAACACAAAACATCCACCCATCCTAACAAACTTTCGCAACTTATAATATTAAGTAGGATTCATATTTTCTAAATCCTACAAGATATCAAAATGCAACGCACACCAAATTTTTTATTAAATTCTTGTTTTAATCCCAAAAATTTTCATTTAAACCTGTTAAGCCGTTTTGGAGCTTATTTGAGACAAACCGACAGACAAAAAATCTAGAAACAATAGGCAATTTTTGATTATGCACCGTTTAAATAGAAAAAGTAGTAGTATTAATAAAATATATATAATTAAAATTAGTAAGTATTTTGAAATCACGGATATAATCTTCACATCAGGCACTTCAATTTTATTTATTAGTACAAAAGAGGCGCAGCCCATGGCAAAATGATCGGTGAAATCTTAGGTTTTCGCGATCATTACACATTATAATAAAACAACTTTTAACCGCATGAATCGCGTGAATTATTGGTTTTTGTTTTTCTTGACGTTTCGACGCGATTAATCCGGTTAAAAGTTGTTTTATTATAATGATCGGTGAATTATGGTTAAGGTAAATCAACGGGTAACGTAGTCACTCTGTGCGGAAAATTCTCCTAGCGGGGATCTAGCTGTCGTTTTCCGGCTGGAGATTGTAATGAGAGTGGATACAACCTTTCCATAAGCATATAGCTAGGTACTTCCCAAAGAGTATTTCCTATATATAATTCATATTCATTTCACTGTGCTAAACTAAGGCTCGGTTGCACCAAAATAATTTTTTAGGCTGAGTTGCACGCGTCGGTAGGAGTGCACCCTTAAATCCCTACACGTGGCCCCTGGGTGGTGAAAAACAGGCAACATAACTATGGTGGGTGGCTTCGGCCGCGGCTGGTTACCACCCACCGGATGAAGCCATGGCGTGAAGCAACCTAGTCGTGTTTCAGCATGTAGTTCGGTGCAACCGTTGTGGGAGACGGGTCTGGGCAGTTTCAAAACCCCCCAAGTATAGTTTTCCCAAAATCTATCCACTCTACTCAAGAGTGAATATATTTATTCTGGATATACATGCTCCATCCTCGACCACACCATCGCTTACCATCAGGCGAGTTGGTGGCCAAACGAAGAACCATTATTGATAAAAAAAAAATTGAACCATAAACGACGCGTTACTAAAGACAGCTTTCCCACGTTTCTCGTAGTTTCTGTCAAAATGACAGTAACATATTGGTTAGGATTAAATGTAAGTTGGTCCTATTAAGCCTTAGCGTTGTTAACAAATTTCGACACTTGACATAAACTATCCGAAAAAAATCTTGTGGTTGAATAGAGCAGGATTAACGCTTGATAAATATTGGTTTATTGATATCAAGCTAAATATTATCTTAATCAGTTATGACTACGTACCCCTTTACCAATTAATACATGGATTTCAAAGAACAAAATATGAAATCAATTACAAATGACGATTGAAATGCACTTAGTAAATGCGCACCTGTGCTTGCTTAAAGTTTACATAGGAGACTTCATAATATCGATTTAATCATAATAATGGGTACAAGTGGACCAGAACCTTGACATTTGAGGTGTACACCGAAAATCAATACACTTCGTGGCCAACCGCTTAAGTTATTGCCCAGAGGTCAAAACATATGTTTAGGTCAAGATGTTGTAAGTTGTTGCTTGGACTATTTCAATACTAACTACAGTCTTCTACTTATCGTGTGGTTGAAGAACACCCTAGTGTTAAAGTTTAAACCACCCTTAGGTCTCTGACATGGCTTTACACACCATCGAGAACTCAAATTCAAATAATTCATATTCAAATAATTTATTGCACTCATGTGGTAAATTGGTGTTACATACAAAGATTACAGTACCTGATATGAACCCTGTTAGGGCACAGCAATTTAAATAAAAATAAAAACATCACATACAATATCAAATTACATACTAACATGACATTTGGTTATTAACATCTCTCAGGTGTGCTGGTTTGCTCACGATGTTTTCCTTCACCGTGTTAAGCAAGTGATAATTAATTAATAATACGCACATGACTTCGAAAAGTCAGTGGTGCGTGCCTTGGATTCGAACTTGCGACCTTTAACTTGTCAGTTCAACAGTCATACCACTAGGCTATCACTGCTAGTACTAACTACAGTGAGACTCCACGAATTCCCTTTTTTCCAAAGGAAAACTGTATTTTCTCATAATAAAAAATATCCTGTCATATTCTAAGTAGTTCGGTAGTGGGGAGGTCCTCCAGAAAGGTCAGGTGCATCGTGATCAGATGTATGAACGTCGACGAAACAAAAGGAGTATGAATGGTTCGTAGAAGGTGGCGTTCTACAGTTCCTGCCTACCCCCATGGGAAAAAGGCGTGAATTTATTTATTTATGTATTCCAGTACGTAGTAACTAGATACCAAATTGCATAAAATTCCGAGTACTATACAAATATTCAAATTCACAAACTCTTTAAAATACGCATACTGTATGCGGTAAAGGATTCAACTCGGATATTACTCACGTGATGAGCGTGAGGTCCTGGGTTCGATTTCAAAGTCAGGCTTAACGTTATTGGATTTTCGGTCAGGAAATGTTCAGTAGCAGTTTCAAAATGTGCCCGATTAATGATAATGGGGTCACTTATGTGAGCTTTAAACTGTATCGGTGATACGTTGGTGTACAACAGTGCTCCTCAGCCTAAACCTTCGGGGATACAGTCGTGATGCTATGTGAGTTTCCAAACCACTTTAAGAAAGTTCTATTAATTTTATACCTTGGTGTAGCCCTTACAGGATGTTTGTAAGTTTGGGATATATTCTTTAAGTTTAGTGGACTACATTGTGCAATATATGAATAAACATGTATGTAACAATTAATATGCATATGACCTATTGCATCAATTTATACAACACAATATTAAATAACGTAACATAGCATCACGCCTGTACTCCCCGAAGGGGAAGGCAGAAGTGTAGGTACATAGTTGTACTTGTACACCCACATTTCACCAATGCTGTTAATTAGTGCCATGTAATGCTGAGCCTATTGCCATCTACCGGGCACAATTCCAAATACCGAGCTGCTATCGAGAATTTCTTAATAGAAAAACACAATAACACTGCCGGACCCGGGAATCGAACCAAAGACCTCATGTTCAGCAGTCGCGCTTGGGACCACTAGACCAACGAGGCAGTTACAAAATAATAAATGTAGGGATAGAGCCAGTAAGGACGTCGCTAATTAGCGCGCGATTAGAAACTAAGGAATTTGGTTTATATATATGTTTGGAGCCTTATCGCGTTTACACACAATATATTTATTTTACCAATTAACCTTAATTAAAAAAAGAACACAACAGACGTTGAAGTAACACAAACAACAGTTTATATTTTCCTATTCACGAACAATGATAACATTTTCATAGATAATAACATCTAAATATGTTTCAACAGGAATAATTTTCCGTTTTTCCCTATGCATGGTTCATTAACTACAACTAATTGCCGAAGACAACCTTGTGTATTTAAATCATTATACATATTTTCTTCTGATTCATTGTTATGTTTGCAACCTCAAAGTAATAAGCGATTATAGACCGAAGTAGTTTTTACATAAAGGCTACTTCGTATTGAACGTTATCTGGAATGCCATCTGCAGATATTTAACACATAGCTAGGTATATATAGTCTGCAATCAATAACACTGATAAACGACTGAAAACACCGACCTGTGGGGTTACTCTTGAAACTAATACCAATTCCAATCCAATTCCAATATTAAATAGACACCTTAAAACAACGCGTAATAATAAAATAAATTTACCTACATTATAGTTGTCTCAATTTTAAAGCCTGTTGTCTTCATATTATCCCGAATCTACAATTATTTTTTAGACATTTTGTCATTTAAAATTACGAACTGACATATTTTCAATGTCAATCGAACGGAATTATTTTCAAGAGTAAGCCCACAGATTGTTTCTATAGTGGAATACAATATAAAAATCGTTACGGACTGCCGTATGTCAGGATAATAATCAATAGCTTATTTCATAACATAACATAGCATTACGCCTGTACTCCCCGAAGGGGTAGGCAGAACACAACTGTACACCCACATTTCATCAAATCTGTTATTAAGTCCCATATAATAGCCTATTGCCATCTACTGGGCACAATTCCAAACTCCGGGCTGCTACTAAGAGTTTCCTAACAAAAAAACCCAATAACACTTTGCCCAACCTGAAAATCGATCTCAAGACCTCAAGCTCAGCAGTCGCGCTTGGAACCACTAGATTAACGAGGCAGCTTCTTTAATAATGGGCATAAACTAACATCAAAATCAAAAAAAATTATGATGGTTCATGGATATACAATGTAATTTTATTGATTTTTTGAAGTAGGTTCACAAAAAATGTATGCCACGAAAATGACGCAAAGAATCCAACTTGAAGAATGACCCAATTATTGTTCAACGGTTATTACTCACGTGCATTTTTGGGATTGCCCGACTAGATTCTCTAATTAATCGTAATACCTAAAAAATATAGGTAGGTACATCAGGGTTATACCAGGGATGTATCGTAACAGGCGTTGCACAGGGGGCCGTAGCTGTTCTCTGGTATGGTTTTACTGAGGTATAAATCCCAAAATCACCGGTTTTATCCCCAAAGACCGGGCGCCTTACGAAGGTTTCCCCCCGGAAAATAACACAAAAGGATTGAGGAGCCATCCCACCGATTTGAAAACTTCTTATTTAAGTGACGATTTGTACTAAAATTATAGCAAATTACTTGCATATTATACTTTGGAAGGCTTGGATTATTGATATGGACAGTCGTCAAGCCAATTCAAGGATTCTGAAGGTATTTTTTGGGCATGTAGAAAGGATTAATGGATATAAGGCGAGTGTAGATGGAAGAGTTGGAGCAAGCTGACCTCGAAAAACGTACCGCTATTAAATTGCTCAAAACAGGACAAGTCATGAGCAACCTAAACCGACAAGCATGCTTGTAGAGGTTAATTAAGCGAAAGAAATGTCAAAATCGTAGGAAGTGGAAATCGATAGTCTCTGCCTACCCCAATCGGAAACAGGCGTGATTCTATATGTATGTCAAGCCAATTCAGGTACCTCCGGGAGATCTAAAGGATACAACAATGCAAGCACGGATCTTTGTCGTTAGATTCGCTCGATTCTGTCCGTTTCTAATTAGACAGAAAGAAAAGAGAGAACCATCTAGATTGTTGCGAGATTGTGGATTAGATAAATAAAAAAATTAATAACATTATGACGAATATAATATTCAGTAAAATCATGTTGATTTTTTAAGTTTATTGCTCACGATAATGTTGCCTCTTTTCAAACTAACTTTGTTTACAATAAAGATAACACTATGAAGGGAAAACAGAACGACATTACAATTAAATGCTATCTACGTATTCTCGTAAAGAATAACTAAGATACTATACGTATCACGTGCAAATCGTTAACAATATCACTATAATATGTTCAATGTTTCTACTGCATAACGGTTTTAAATGTAAACACAGCTATATAATTGCAATAATACACTTATTACGGATCACAATTGTCTTACTGTTAGCTAGGTTATTACGTCGAGGTGGATCTAGAGATTCAACTTACTAATTGGAAGCCCTCATTTGAGACTGTGCTACAGTTTTTGTCAACAAATGATTCAGAGAAAAATCGGGACATAACTTCAATAATGATGTCAACCATCTTTGGATTGATGGATAAGATATGACATTGGTGGATTTGGACATAGAAAAGACCAATTCCTTGATGATGGGTTATTAGTTTTACACACCGACTTCATGGATTTGATTATTTGTAGGGTCTTAAAGACAAGAATTATGGAACAGAAATACGAATTTTATTTCATGTGGAACATGCTTAGGAATAAAGAAAGACCAGAGAAAGGTCGCATGGAGGAACGAATGCCCGCTACAATAGCATAAATAAAAGCAACCTGTCCTAATTTATAATATAATAATATAATAATTTTGACATCATTGCTAATGTCAAAATAATATGCTTTGATTGGGGATACGCGTACTTTGCCGACCTCTATTTAAATTTTGGGTTCCTTCTCCATTTCATCATGTTCGTTTTAAATCGAAATCTCCATGAATTGAATAATATCCTAAAAACAAACTTTGCTCCTCGAAATACCTTTACTAAGGATACAGCAAATTATAGGTAGATTTCTGAAACGTAAACAAAGAATTCTCAATTATTGTTCACCGATTACTTCTCACGTGCATTCTTCAGGATTGCTCGACTAGTTTCAAACTCTAACTGGGCCCTGTGCCCCCGGTGAATCAAACTGTCGAAAACCACAAGTAACCAGTAAACAATAATTGAATATGTCTCACGAAAGCTATTATACAAAAGCCATGACGTCACATCTAAGGTAGCCCGTTAAGAAAATTGGCCAATAACTATGATGGAACAATACAACCAAATATAACCTTATAGACATACATAGTATAGTTTTAGATACAAGGGATTTATTTAATCCCGTAAATGGAAGGTCAATAAATATACCTACCTACATCGTCTACTGAAATTGACGTCATACTCCTATCTGGGTATCTATTGGCTATCTCGTCTAAAAATGTATGGTCACTTTGTAGTACATTGCGTTGTATGTTACAGCTTGACTATGTTAAAGCAAAAATATTAAAAACATATGATGCAATGTACTACAAAGTGACCATCAATTCGTTCTTAAGTAACCTACATAGCCAATGGGTAGGCTGGTCATGAAGTATATCTGTAAATTTAAGCCTCTCTTCATCCAACCAGAATATAAATACATATACTTAAGCTTTAACACATGTTACTTATGCAGAATTAAAAAAAGATGTTGCCTATTTTTGGTCCGGTTTTCTTCTTAAAGTAGGTATGGTTGATGAACAACCTAGATGCCAGCGTTCAAACCATCTATAAGCCTCTGTCATAGTAAAACACATCGTCGAACACCTAGGTAGCAGGTGTGCTGGTTTCCTTGATGTTTACCTTCACTCCTTACTTCCTAATTTCTAATTCGCACCTGAATACGGAAAATTTACTGTGTCGAATCGACCTTTGACTTCTAAGTCTAACTTTCATAATATAAGAATACTTACTATTTTTCAGTTTTCGTACATATAGATACTTATCCTTTATTATGTAGTATTATTGCCAAGCTAAGAAAGCATACGACATTATGACTCAGTCAATTAAATAATGAAAATGGCTGTTATATGTATCCTCCCAAAAGTTTGTCATCAACATTCTGAGATCATTAACTAAAACGTTCAGTAAATGTGAGGTCCTGGCGATGACAATGTTCCCCCAAGTACATGTTGTCTACTCTATATATCTTTAATAATCTGTTGTATCCAATAATAATATTGCCTATATGATACCTCAACAGATTTTTGAACAGACTGTATGTATACATATATTACCTTCTGCCCGACTTCGTCTGCGTGTAATACAAAAATGTGTCCAGCCGAGATAAAAAGTCCAGGTTATAAACAATCCATGTGCCAAATTACATTCAAATCCGTTCAGTAGTAGTTGCGTGAAAGACACATTCATCCATCCTCACAAACTAGCGCATTTATTATGTAACTAGGAATCTCTTTTTTAGTAGAATTAGTAGGATATAATCAATAGCTGGTGTAGTTAGTAGACACAGAGATAGGTACCTGATACCTAATGATAACAATAAATTCCTCAATAATGACTACTTAAACATATACAATACTAGCTGTGCCCCACAAACGTTTTGCCATATCAATTTTCAGGATACCCTTATCACCTAGGAGTATAAAAAATTGCCTACGACCTATCTCAGAACTACCAAATATACCCAAAAAAAAATCATAAAAATCGGTCAATCCGTTTCGACGGAGTTCGATAAACAAACACTGTGACATGAAAACTTTTAACCGGATTAATCGCTTGTATTATTGGTTTTTGTTTTTCCTGACGTTTCGAACACTTTGCAGATAACAATAATCCACGCGATTAACCCGGTTAAAAGTTGTTTTATTATAATGTGTAGTGATCGCGAGAAGCTAGGATATACTACTGTGACACGAGATTTATATATAGAGATTTATATAGATATATTACTAAAAGTCATAACTAAGTACTGGTTGGTGTAACTGGCTCGTTCGTCCAAAAGTCCCAAGCGTGACTACTGAGCACGAGGTACCTGGGTTCGATTCCCGGGGTCGGGCAAATTGTTATTTGGTTTTTCTGTTATGACATTTTGAATTGCAGCCCGGAGTATGGAATTGTGCCCAGTAGATGGCAATATGCGCACCAATTACTATATGGGACTTACAGCGGCATTGGTGGCCTACCCCTTAGGTGAATACAGGCGTGATGCTATGTTTTAACTACTTACGTTTCTCATAAGCACTAAAATAATCAAGTTATTATATCGTTATAGTTACTGTGAACCAATTAATTATGTACCTCGTTAGCCGGGGTCAATGCAAACACCGCAACACGAACGACAATCGATACTCGTCATTCGAAATTCAAACCGCGATGCCTTTAAAATGTTACCAGCCTTCAAAATGGTTTTAGAATAAGCTGCTTACATGGATCGCTTGCAATATTGTAGTGAATATTATTCAACTCAACGCTCCGACAGGCTGGCAAGCCTTGTTAATTAGCCTTCAACGTTATCATTTGGCGTTAATTAAACCACTTTGAAGCGTTATCACACATTAGAACGTTGCATGTTAAGTACAAAAGAGTACAATTCTTTTAGTTTCTGGTGTTTATTTTTATTAATTATAACTGTGCCCTGCGGTTTCACCCACCCAATTAAAAATACATCCGTACGATTAAAAAAAAAACTTATGTAAAAATCTTTTCCTGACAATGACGAATACAACAAAAAAAGATATACCCAATTAGGTGCAGTCTTTCTCAAGTTATGGCGTGACCAAGGGAAATAGGGATTCATTTTATATATATATATAGATTAAGTTTATTTTGATGTTTAAGTTATGTGAGTCGCTACGTTAATTGATTGCTCAATTGATTCCTGAAATCCTGACCTGTACCCCTGCATACATATATTTGTAAAGTCCTTATACTACGATGCTCACTTTGGTCTGCCTCTCTTTCTTGGCTATGCCAAATAACATTATTATTTAACACGTAGATACTACACGTAACTTTTCCTACACGGTTCCGACAAATACTTAACAATTTTCCTTGTAAAAAATGATGATAAATTTAGTTAAACAAAGCTATAATGCCCCATCCAATATAATAGGCACACATCTATAAAACATAGATAAGAACTAGCGCATATAAAATAATATTGCGCAATTGCATTTAACTCTATAAAAATACATTAGACAACAAAAACTTACCACAAATATCGCTGTTATGCACAACAGCATATACTTTATGCACTTCATTCCCACTTCTTGATTGTTTGTCGCCATTTTCGGAGCACAAAATACTCGTATGCCTGCTATACGTTTATCGGCACTGAACTGAAATTTTTCACCTGTTCTTATCAAGTTGATAAGGCAACGCGCGCGCGCTCCGTTCAGCGGTGACTGTATAGGTGCTGGTATTTCGAAGCCACGGAAAATACGACGTTTTCTTTCAGCCAATTGGCTTTGTCGCTTTTTATGTAGGTACAGCGCTAATGTAATTGTAAATAATACACGTCATTCGACGCGTAATGCTAAATATTATGTGGTCGTAATGGTCGTGTATTGTTTTGGAGCTATACGTTACCACATCAAATTGAGGAGGAACAAGGAAAATGAGCCGTGCGCAACTAATTGCCTTTGATTATTATTATTTTCCTATCACTAATGGATTGAGTTATTATTGATCATTAGAGAAATACTTATCAAATTATTCAAAAGAATTTTAATTGCGTTACACTCAATCAGCGTAAGGTAAAACCAGAATTGCTTAATAGTTTCTAGAACAATAATTTGAATCACTGTGTGACATATATTTTGTAAAGGGCTCGTGGATAAATGGGCCACTAAAGCCTCAAATCGATGGACATACGCAAGGTCAAGCCGCGATTACCGCAGTTAGTCCGGTTTACATTATGTGTTTTTTTTTTTCTAAATACGTCATTCCGCATTAATAGGTTTTGCCACCCGTCCGGGTTTCCCCGGATTCGTCCTAGTTTAGCTATGCCCGGATGCGTCCGGGGAGCAACCGGTTTCATTTGTAGTCCGGGTTTAAGGCTGTTGACACACCTACCGAAAATACGCGGCCGAAATTAGGTAGGTACGCCTTAAATGCAATACTGCTAATTGTTTGTTAAAATTTTTGAACTAAATTTAGTTTAAAATTGTATGAAAATAAATCTGTACCTCAGAGGTATACAACATCAACTGCCATGCACGAATTTAGATTAGTGCATTCTATGCGGCGTTCATAATTGTGGATTTAATATAATATACTACATGGCTTTTCGTTCATGTGCCAATGGAGTACTTAATGCTTTCTACCATTATAAAGTACTGTTTGTAAGAATTTTATTAGGTACTTATTATTGCATTAAACAAGATTTCGGCAAAAGTGGAGTTACTATTGTATTCCTCTGAGGTAAAGAAATAAAAAGTTAATTTATAACAATTACAACTATTAACTACCTATATTTCTGAATAACTTAAGAAAAACAGTTGATATGCCCGGGTTTAAAGCTCCAAAATCCGGGATTTCACACTTTTTGTCCGGGTTGACAGATTTTAAAGATGACCACTCCACGTTTTACGAATTTCACCCGAATTGTGGATGTGTTTGAAAACATAAATAGCAAATACACACCCCTAGCCCTGGAATGGTCTAGTGGTCGCAAGCTTGGCTGTTGAGCAGGAGGTCACGGGTGCGATTGCCGGGTCGGGGAATGTTACTGGGTTTTTTGTTGAAAATCGGTTGCAGCCTGGAGTTTGAAGTTGTGGCCGGTAGATAGGATTAGGCTCATCACTTGTACATGGTACTTAATAACAGCATTGGTGAAATATGGGCAGATATACAATTGTGTACAAGTCTGCCTACCCCTCTGGAGAATTTTCATAATATTATAAATTTACCAGTATTACTGAAATTAAGGAACCCGAAAGACTGTGATCTGAGGGACCTGTGTCTAACCGTTTTACTAATACAGGCGTGATGCTATGTTACGTATATTAAATCTTAAGTTTATCGCGTGTAGGTAGGTATCTGAAGTCAGAACACTGCAGCTCTAAGTAAACCATGCTAATTCTAAAATCAAATTAGTGTTTCTGAGTGAAAAAAAGGGTTTTTTTATAACGTTTATTTTTTAACCACAACACACTTAGAACATCAATTAATATACAATTTCACACTTAGCTGCTAATAAACACGATGTTACAAATAAATAAACAACGATATATACTTAGACTACCGAAGTTAAATTTACAATCTCCCGTAATCGGAGACTAGAAATAACATTGAAAAGGTTTTTTTTTTCTATTTTTAGATTTCAAATTTACTTTACCATAGAACTTCCTTTTGGTGCCGTGAAAAGTCTTCTATTAAAATAATTTTGGTTAGTTAATAAATAAAAATAAATACTAAAATTAACCCCAAAATTACATTTTGATTTAAATTCAACCTCGGTATTCCCCAAATGTTAACAAAGGATACATTTTTTATTTATAAACTATTTAAGCTGGACCTATATATAACAAAAAAAAAACTCTGGGCCAATTCTGCTAATTTACCAATGCTTCAAATGATTATCGATCGAGTGACGATGGAATGATTTTAGACATAGGCCTTTTTGGCATTTGGTATTCTGCTAGTTATATTAAACTTCTTCAAATTTTTTTCCAATGTGGAATTCCATTCTACTGTAATTTTTTGTGAGAAATGACAGTTTTCAGCGGAGATATCATTGATGTCTTTGCAGACTACTAATTCAGTCACAGTATAATGATGTCGCAATGGGGTGGCGCTTGGATGAAAATTGTACGTATTTATTTAATAAATACAACCGGCTTTCGCCAATTATTAGATTTAATTGGAATAAAAATGTTGCAGGCTTTGTTCGAAAATCTATAGTTCACAATTGGTGTCTTGTCACTCTTGTTGTAGCAGTGTTAAAAAACGATACCCCACCTTTGAATAAATATAGTTTCCTATTCGATAACAATTATGATTTAAACTAGCAGACCCAGTAGGCTGAACTGTTGAACTGT
Source organism: Xylocampa areola (assembly GCA_935421205.1). Classification (NCBI taxonomy): domain Eukaryota; kingdom Metazoa; phylum Arthropoda; class Insecta; order Lepidoptera; family Noctuidae; genus Xylocampa; species Xylocampa areola. The sequence continues at coordinate 17,630,048 of OW285206.1, forward strand.
ACTCTTGAAAATAATATAATTGAAAATAATGAATATGTCAGTCCGTACTTTTAAATGCCAAAATGTATAAAAACTATTATAAAATTGGGAATCTAAAAATGCAACATTGTTTAAAATTGAGGCAACTCTAATGTTGGTAAATTTATTTGAATATCACGCATTATTTAAGGCGTCTATTTAATATTGGAATTGGATTAGGATTGGTATTCATTTCAAGAGTAACCCCACTGTTCCCAATTCAAGTAAAAAAAAAAAGGCTGCCATAGATTCTAAAACTGAAATCTAAATCAAGTAAAGTTTACTGCTTACAAAAATGTATGTATCTCTTTGGTTAATATTTTTTCAGGTATCTATTAAATGGTAGGTGTATTGAATGTTTTTATTGAGTACATATCTAAACTAATAGGTATGTTTAAGATAGATGCGCTTTTCAGATGATGTTGTTGAATGTTATTATGGCCTACATTTAAGTACTTAAATAATTATCTGATTTTGAAATTTATTTACATAAGGGTAGAGTCTTCCTATCTATTACTATCATGTTTAATACAACAAACAGTTTACTTACAACAGTATTAATTACAACATTAAAATATTAACTCCATATAATTTTTTAACTTCTATAACTCAACTCTGAATTGCATTCAACTTTCAGTAAGTTAACTGTCTTCTTACGATACTGGTATAGATTTGAAAGCACCATTGTGTATCTTGTACCATCTAAAGAACTGTGGTATGCGTAGTTAGGTAAACTACCTATAATTTATACGATTATTAGAACTGCTGCCATGATGGTGAAAACTTAAAATTACTTACTTTTTTTGGGTCTACTCTGTTTTAAAATAGAATAACTATGATGTAGGCGATCAAAACTATAACAAACTTAAACTAAAATATACATAAACATCAAGCTAGGGTATTATCCAGTATTATCTACTTGCTTAATGTGCTGGCCAATATTATTGTGGGCTGCTCCCACATGTACTATCGCATTTCCGCCTGTCCACTTAAAAAAAAAATCGTGTAAATTCTGCGCCGGCTCCATGTCACGCCCCCTTAAAGTGTTCGCGTATTAGGAAAGCAAGAACGTAATTAGTTGCAATCTGTACTGCACAGCTTAGTGACGCATCACGTGTACTCCCTTTTGTGAATTTTAAGAACAATCTAATTTGACCTTGGCGGGGCTACAGAGCGCTTCAATTTTTAGTGCAAGCGAAAATGAACTTAGTGGTGGTCAGGCGGGAGTGTCCGCGATAGTACCTATGGGGTGGCTCGGCCAAATATTTTTGAATACATAGCGTGTAAATACAAATGCATAGTAGTAATTATAAGAAATGCTAAAGTGAATTTTCACACGTTATAAATAAATGTATTATTTTGTTCTTATTACATCTGTCACAGATTGCACTTGCACCGATACAACAGATAATTTACTAAACTAATATCAGATTAAGGGTAGGCTCCGCGCTCTTCTCTTGAAATCTTCGCCATCCATATCGCACCAGCCACCGCTAATGCCTGATAACAATAAAGAAGAATGTATATAAATAATTATTTTATTTGACAACTTATAGATAATGTTGATGGAGTGGAAATAAAAACGAGGCATTAGCAGAGAAAAATGTTCTCAACCAACGCTACACGGAATTCGCTACGAAGAAAATGCGTAGTCTTCGCGTAGCACTGCAGGAAACTTAATTTTTAACCGAATTCCAATATTATATATATTATTATTTTCAAAATAAATAAGTCAATAGAATGGCGAAAACAATACATAAACAACATCACAGCAATCGCGGGTCATTTGCTATTGGTTTGCTATTGCATTTTCACTGAAAAAATATGTATTTACATAACGAAAACCCCATCCAAATAGGATCAGCACTTTTTGAGAAAATCGCGAACATATAAACATACATACATACTTACAATTCAGAACCTCCTTTTCTGAAGTCAGTCAGAAAAAGGAGGATATTCTCAATTCGATAGATTTCTTGTACAACTTTTGTGTGACATAAAGATATTCATAATATTCTCTAACTCGAACGAACACTTTAAAAAATGCCGGAAATTTTAATATGAAACTAATACTAAATAGAACATTATTTACATGAATTTCGCATTTGAAAACATTATTGTACAAGGTTGATATATAGCAGTTTAGTAGTCGCAGATGGATTGTAGAATCCGCTGTTTTACAAAAGTGCTAGCCGATTTACAAAACAGTACTGTTTTATAAAACAGCTGAACGAAGTTCAGCTGGATTGCCATTGCAATACGTTTAAAAAAACTGCTACCCACCTTTAGACGTAATGGACAGGTTTGTTTATTGTATTGGTATATATATATTGTATAGGTATATAGGATAGTCGCCACTCAAGTAAAAAAAGATACTGTATTCTGATTTGACTTTCCGTGGCTGGGTCGTCGTCCTAGGATCCTATTTTTGTGTCTGTAAGGTTAGAAAAAACCGAATCTAACCTGTCCGTGTTGGGATACACGAAACTCCCGAGCTCGCTTCGCTCGCTCATGGATCGATTTCGTTTATTTTCTTTCATAATCCCGAAATATTTTCGACTATTATAGTGGTTTAGTATTCACGTCATTCAAAATTTTCATCTTTTTTTCCTATTGACAAGTAAAATAAAGTTAGGTTATTATTGTTAAGACATACAGAGCCATATGCGACAAAATGTCGAACTAAAATTAACAATTTGACAGTTCATTTCACACTGTTTAACATAATCTCTGATCGTTGACCCGCTGCATTGATAAACGCAAAACGTTCATTCAATTCTGCGTGTTATAGTTCAGTAATTATGTAAAACCGCTAAACGTCGTTCAGCTGTTTTTCGTAACAGTACTGTTTTGTAAATCAGCTAGCAGTTTTGTAAAACAGCTGATTCTACAATCCATCTGCGACATGTATATTTCCCCATTGATAACCATACTAAACAAGCCAGTTTCGTAGATAACTTATCATATTATCACTCCTCTTTTCCCGCGAGTGTCGTTGAATATTATCTGATGAAATAAGGTATATAATTATGTTTATACAAAAAACAACAGATAAAAGTAAGATTGGTGTTCTCTTCTGTGGACTAAGCTATCCTAACTCTTGCTCACTATTCCGAGTTGTTTTTCCATAGTAGTCGTTGGACGTCAGCGTCATATTCAGTCACTAATACCAACCTGCATTAAAACTAAGAACACGCCAGCGATGCCAATACCAGCGGCATGGGACTGCACCCAGTTGCCGAAAGATTCCGAACAGCCAGCACTGTAGGCGGTAGCCACGGTGCAGTTGAACGTGGCCACCGTGCCGTAGATGTGGCTGCAGCAGCTCACGGGTAACCCGCTGGTGTTTTGTGTTCCCAAGGGGATCAGCCAGTCACTGGCGTTGACGACGCCGCAACATTCGAACTGTAAAGGAGAAAAGTCAAATTAAAATACATATTTCAAAGAAAAATGAAAAGATTTTCGTGTTTAGTCTAGCCGCACAAATAGTGGCGGCACACCCAAACGCCTTCAAGAATTTAATGTAATATAAAAGGTGGAACCAAATGATGGTAAAAATTTTTGTTACTTTATTTGCTTGTTAGAAAGAGAAAATAAATTTAAACGCTTTATCACTAGAAATGGCATCCTAGAGTTTGCGCGTCACTGATTCAGCGAATGGACAATTACATTATAATTCGAGAGTACTACTTAAATTTAGGTTACCTACAACTGTTAGAAGTTTAGTAATTGGACTGATTTAAATATAAACATTTAAAGACAGCGCCCACACTTAACCACGTTTCTGGAAAAAGGGACAGTGCAATAGCTTACAGTACTGTACAGGTTTAAAGAATTCTGAGGTTTTCGTATGTGGTGTTTTTGATCTTTGATGGCATTTTTCTGTTTTTAATTTACACTTCCGTAATTTATTTTAGAACGAATGGTTCCTTTCCTAAATGATATGATTAGATTCTAATGGCCTATGCGTCTATTCCAGACCATTGAAATAGTCTCTGGTCTATAGACACTGTGTTTGATGGCTATAGATCGATCCTGGAGCAAAAAGAACGACAGAGACGCAAAGGGCGACCGCTGCACCGCTTTAAATATTTTGTCAAGGTATATGGTAGAAGGTAGAAGAAATGATAGGTAGAAAAACCGCATTAAAAACTACTTTGTTAAAATGCGCAAAATCGCCCGAGCCGTTCCGAACATAAACGGCACCATTGTAGAAAGATGTAACTCGGCTTAAAACCGTAAACGAGCATCAATTCCACGCCCGACTCTTAAGTACCTATTCAACAATCAAGTACTAATCGAATTAAATGATTTGCGTGTAATGGATGCTCATGGTTGGCTTTTATAGATCTTAGTCACCAGTTATAAAAAAAACATAAAGTTATCTATGCATTTCTTTGTCTATGATCTGCATTGATCATCTAGATTCCTGCTGGTTAGCAAAGTCGGTTTCCTAACGATGTTTTCCTTCACCGGTACGTTGGGAAAGGTATCTACTGAGGACATAGGTATATAACCTTGATAAAAGTCACATTGGTACAATGCCAATTAAACCAATGTGTCTAGGAGGTATTGCATTTGAATGAGTCATTTCAGATTGAATGAAAATTATTGCATTAATAGTTTTCAAAATAATATACTCTGAGTATTTTCCTAAGTCTATGGTATTTTCATACCGCGGAAACATATTAAGTGTTTATATTTGGATTGATTACATGACAATCTATTTTACTAATTTTCGCTGGAGAAAATTGTGTGATGTGTACCGGATCGTATCCGATAACTAGGTGACTTGATGAATTCTAGTGGAAATGCAAAATAGAGCAACGGCATTAAAAATGGTATAGAAAAATGTTTTAACAATAAACACAAATAAGTTTGCGTGTAAATCTAACATTGAAGGTTAACAGTGGGACATTGCGTGCTTATCATAGGGTAGGCAGTGTAGACTACTCAAATTGCGAGGGTCATGGCATGGCGTTCATGGTAAAATGTAACCTGTCATTATTTATTAAAGGCTTGGCTGGCTCTACCTACATTATTGTTCTAAATTAATTAATTAAAATGGAAGATTTTATTCATAACTTATTCTTACGCTCAGCTAAAATCATATAGAAATAAGCAATACCGACCGCAGCACTTTTTTCGTCCACAGAAATATGATAATGACAAATATAATATCTTATCTAGTAGATTATCTGATATGCGTACATAATAATGTACATAATAAGTCTGATTCATGGACCAATTTATTTTTTATGATGACTTATAAACATTTTTTTTTTGCCCTGAAACAAGCAGACAATGTCACTATTGATTTAAATACCTATGCTATCCTTTTTTTATTAGATGACAAGACATGCATCTAAAACGATATATACAATAGATCTGGTCCATAAGATTACGTTAGTACATGGAATATGAATTCACCAATTATTGTTCTATTATTCGTCATAATAGTGTCAGTAGATACTAAGACCTTCGACCAACATCTTGAGAAGCTATCGCTGAAGTACCGTATCAAGGGCATACAGCGATGCAGTAGTCTTGGACACAGGAGGTATCGTGAGACGTTTTCTTACTCTGGATTCCAATTATGGAGTGTTTATCCGGGAGGTGCAGGTTTAAATGCGGCTCACAACCAAATCTTTCCAAAACATTTATAACTATGCTATTAATTTTTTAAGAAGATTTATATAGTGTTAATATAAGTTCCTACATTAAATGACGAATAAAGTGCTTAAGAATATGATAATTAAATTTCTCCAAAACTTTGGCAAAATTCAAACGCTACGGAACTACGGGTACCTAGGTACTACGAAACACTGTATAATTTCCCTATAATTACCGCATATTTTGTATCCTATATCTGCTGGAGTACAGAGACCTAAATACCAAGGTACATCTATTCGAAGAAAACGAGGAGAAATACATACACGCCTGTTTCCCATTTGAATAATTATTATGGATATAGATGAAGCGAAAGAGGTGTGACAGAATCGTAGTAGATGGAAATCGACGGTGTTTGCTCACAATTATTACGAGTATGTCTTCTAAGCTTAAAAATGTTCTAAAGCCAATAGTAGAATAGCATAGGTATTCAAATCAATATTGACACTGTTTCCTTAGTTCAGTAATTGTTTGTTTTAAAGCAAAAAAATACTGTCTGCTTGACAATAATGTGTATATGTCGACATAAAAAAATAATTGGTCCATGAGTCAGACTTATATACGTATATCAGATAATCTACTAGATATTATAACATAACATAACATAGCACCACGTCTATATTCCACGAAGGGATAGGCAGAGGTGTACACAATTGTACACCCACATTTCACCAATGCTGTTATTAAGTCCCATGTAATAGGTGGTGAGCCCATTGCCATCAACCGGGCACATTTCCAAACTCCGGGCTGCTACTGAGAATTTCCTAACAGAAAAACTCAATAACACTTTGCCCGACCCGGGAATCGAACCCGAGACCTCCTGCTCAGCAGTCCCGCTACGGACCACTAAACCAACGAGGCTAGATATTATATTTGTCATTATCATATATTTTTTTTGCGCAAAAATTGTTATATAGTTAAAATTTCCCTATTGTAGTGCAAAGGCAGAGTACATAACATTCGTTCCAATACTCACATCTTCTTGGACCTGGTCCCAAAGCTTGGTGACTTCAACGCTCTTGTTGGCCCCGTACAGTTCCATGGTGGACATGAGCTGCTGCTGTACCAGGGCCACGGTGTTGCCCTTCAGCGCGTACCCAGCGATGCAGACAGACAGTTGGAAGACGAATATCAGAATCATGGCGCCCGCGAACTGGAAATTTTAAGATGAGGTGATTAGTTTTTAGTACATAAACTAAAAATCAACAAGACCTGGTAGAGATTCAACCCAGTAGTTTTCGAGAAACCGTGCAAAGCAAAGTGGAGAGTTCCCGTTTCGAAGGCCTAGACTCACGTCGGGTTGCTGAGCTAGAGGATTTACTTTAGTTACAAAATAATAAGGCAAACGTAATTCTTATAGACTTAAATGGAGGTCGGAACTGTTTTTTTATCTTAGCTAGGCTACACCGTCCATCCTATGGGGGGGTTGTTAAATGGCATCACCCCCCTGCCCTTATCCCAATTTATTTGGGGTCGGCGCTGCATTTATCTGGTATGCTGCTAAGTTATTGCTATGTTTTATAACCAGCCGCCTGCTTTACGTCAATCCTCTTTGGATCTAGCTATGTTACACCAAATGTTATCCATACGCCAGGTTCTGATGTTATCCTGCTATCACACTCCACTAACCGGGCTGAAGGGTTAACAGTTGTATAAATTACACTGGCATGATTCATTTATTTATTTATTTCAAAACATAACATATGGCATAATTGTATGTTTTTGGGGATAGGCAACATTTTCTATTCAATACTAATCTGTGATTTTGGAAACCAATAACAATATTCGGCGATTAGTGGTGACGAACAGCTATTCGCTATGCGTGATGTACCAAACACTAAACTGGTACGGACCCATCTGTACCATTATAGCTATCTGCAAAACCGCCGTTAGTTGTCAGTGGCTACCAGTTAAGGTCGTCGCGATAGACCGCTGCCCTGTATGTAGGCGCCAACGCTTCTGCACCTTAATCATTATCTCCTTCGCCCCTGATACTAGGCTAGGTTAGTTAGTTACTTTTGTGACTATCGGAAAACATGTTTTGTCAGGAACAGCACTAAAGATGAATTAGGCAAACATGTAAGATTAGATATCTTGTTTCTAAAGCAACCTCCATTTTGTCTTAACTTCTTATGAGGACAATACATTGCATAGTTTAAAGAATAATGTTGACTAAGGTTACATTTTCGGTTCTATTACAACTTCGGGCTGTAATTTTAAAACTTAGCTCACTTGTATGTTAATGTATGTACCATTATCTATGCTGCTATCTACTCATGTATGAAGAATCGAGTTTTACCGACAAGCATACTGACAATACTACATTACATAATACTACGCAGTTTGACTTGAGAACAAAACGACGACGCGACGACAGCTCTTTATTTTTCCACAAAGAGTCATTATGTAGTTAACCCAATAATTTTATGGCCCCGTTATCGGTCATTTGTGTGCCCAAAAAAATTTGTCACCAAACGATGATGATTAAAGATTTCTGTTCAATGCATCGCTCATCTCCTTAAAGAAAATTCTCTCCTCTGTGGTCTGATTACAGCATTTGAAATGGTGAATTATTCATTCTTTCTAGATTTTTATGAGTTTATTTGTGTACCTATTTGGTCCTAGAAATATAAACACTTGTTAAATTTTTGTCGACCCATATTTGTATCAAGTCTTTTATCAAGTTTAGAGAACTTTAAAACAAACAAAATAGGTATATATTCTTTCGAATGGCGTTAAAACAAAGTTTGGAAAGACATTTTTGCCGTTTACCCGATGAGCTGTTAGCCAAAATCACAACTAAGTGGAGCCCTGGCATAGCCAAATGACGTCGTGGCAGACCTTAATGAAGATGGCAGGATGATATGGACATAACATGACATAGCATCATGGTTGTGTCGCTGAAGGGACAGAGTTGAAATAATGACTCTGTAATCGGTCAGTTGTGACGAAATAATGTTGTCAACCACAAATCGATAACGATTAACGATAAGGCCGTTTATATAAAAACCACTCTTTGTAGATTACAATCAGACCACACTTAATAATTAAACAAAGATAAAGATAATACTGAACAAACTAAAAGTGTTTTTTTTATAGTGTTACCTACCCAGGACATTCGAAGCCCTAAATGTCATTACAGGCTTAAGCATACATGGTACTTTATCATCGGTGATCGGCATTTTTGCAACTCCATCAAAGCTTCATCGTGTTTTGCTGGCAATTCGTTTGGCCGCCATTGCCAAATCGCGCGTTTCATTGATTGGGTCGATGCTGCAACGCGTTTTGACGACTCTCAAGGTCAGAATTTAGCGTTTAGTCGTTGTATAAAAAAATCATGCAGAAGAAAAGATGCTAAAAGCGATTAAATAGGTTTATAGCTAACTCTGATATTACTTATGCTGGATTTTATGCTCAGCCGCTGTACCAAGCGTCTGTTAAGCGAACGGATCGCTGACGTGTCATGTTTTTTCTGGTTCCACAGGAGTTACAATGATTGATAAAAGGCGGGCTAGTCCAAAAACAAATAAAGAGAACGCATCAGCGTTCAAAAAAAAAAAATAGGCAGAAGGGCTCGTATCAACGAGCCCTTCTGCCTATTTTCCAGTACAGAATTTGTTTTTTGCTTAGGTATCTCATAAACACGAGGTTGGATTTGACAGGTGCACAATGAAATAATAGTTAATTGAAGGCGACAGTACACCTTTATCTGCACTTAGTAAGATTACATACGTGGTAGGTATTAATGTTATATTGAGTTTCATTAACGTATTTAATGTTTATCGTGTAATTTCCTCAAACAATATCCTGATTAGGTATTGACAAAATTATTGCCAACTGCCTCATTGGTCTAGTGGTTGCAAGCGCGACTGCTGAGCGTGAGGTCCTGGGTTCGATTCCCAGGTCAGGCACAGTGTTATTGGGTTTTACAGTTAGGAAATTCTTAGTAGCAGCCCGGAGTTAGGAAATTGGTGGTGTGATACCCCCGTGCTTTGGAGAGCACGTAAACCGTTGGTCCTGCGCCTGATCTCTCTCCGGTCGCGTCGGATTGCCGTCCCATCGAACTATGGGAGTGAAGGAAGAGGGAGTGCACCTGTGTTTGCGCATACAAGTGTGCACTATAATATCTTCTGCGTACTTGGCTAATCTCCGTGGAGATAGGCCGCAGTGGCCGGAATACGGTCAGGAGGAGTATTATTATTATAATTATTGCCCAACATTCATATTAGGGGTACCAATCCGCATACTTAGGTTAATACAGAATAAGACTGGACTCAATTTTACTACCTACTCAAGATAATATGATTGGGTTCAACCTTGTATATTAGATACGAAGGTAAATTATATTTATTACACGACTATCCAAGTCGTGTAATAAATATAATTTACCTTCACATAGAACTTCTACATAAAAGTAATTTTTTTTCTTTACTTTTTCTGTCAAACGATTTTCTCCAGTGACTAAGAGATAAGAAATATTCAGCACAATGCCTGTAATGCCATTAGACCTTGGGTTATCTATTCACAGATACATAAATAAACATAGTTCTTTTTATCACATCTTATCTATGTGAATGGTATTTGTGTATCATTATGCCCACAAGAAATCTTAACAGGCAGACCGTCAATGGTTTGAAAAGGTTTAAAGGTAACAAAATATTTTTACGCGGTGACTGTTTTAAAAGCATCACACAGGCATGATGCTATGCCTGTATTCCCCGACGGGGTAGGCAGAGGTGTACACAGTTGTATACCCACATTTCACCAATGCAGTTCTTAGGTCCTAAAATAGGCAACGCATGAAAATAATCACGAGCGGGCTTGCAAATCATGTAGGTATAGCTCGCAAATTATTTAATAATTACAACATAACATCTGTATCAATATGTGCCGCATAAATGTGAAAATATATAAGTCACAATACAAGTTACATAATAACTCAGCATACATAATAAAATAACATATCGAAGAAGCGCGAAATGCAACGTTTATGTTGTAAACAAAAAATTACTTTTCATATGAAATTCATCAAATTTTTTTCTCATATAATACAAGGTCTTAGTTTTTGAATTCAAAAAGTTAAAAAGTAAGATAAGTAGATTTGGAAAAAAAACGGTCAAGTTGAAGTTGGACTCGTGTTCTTGGAACCAGTAGGTACGGGTTATTTACGGCTAAATTTAATTTGCCTTGTTTTACTATAAATGATGCACTATAGTCATACCGAAGACGGTTGTATGCATACGGTTGCTATAGAGCAAGTAAAAAAATATATTTTTTTTTGTATGGATTTACAGATATTATTTGTTTAATTATTTGCCATGACATTGGCTATCATAGCGCATGTTCTGTAATAATCAATTAAATTACAGTCCAAACGACACGCTCCCGTGACAGACTAACGGACGGACAGACAGACAGACAGACAGACAGCGCGAGCGCAGCAATAATAGCGTGAACCCGTTAGTCATCCTTTGGGTTCGACCTATATTTTTTTTTTGTCCTTTTCTTCCATACATCTCTATCAGCCATATATCTCGGTAAGTACTATAATATTAAATCGAAAAAGAATACGGTCGCGAACAGGATTCGAACCTGCGCCTCCCGGATAAATACTCCAGGCGCTCTGACCTTTAAGCCATCTCGACCTCTGCTCACCACCGCGAATTCTTCTTCCATATTTTAACACGTCTTATGGCGACGTCATTGCAATCAATTCAGTACCTATACAGGTGACCGAACCGACACGACCAACTTTGCAGCTAATACATATTTTACTTTTAAATTATTTTAGGTTATGGACTATGGTGATTGAGAAGTGCGTGATTTGCTATATTGAAATGTTAGAAAGACACGATAATGAAGATTTGAATCGCACATACATTGTGAATAGCATACCTACTTGTAAACAAAGATAATTTCGATTGCATATGGTTTGTCTATCGATGCGTATTATTTACTATCTATAAGTGGCCCTTATAACATCTTTAGAGTCTCCTTTATTGACTTTGCAAAGCAAGAATTGAACAGGAATGCTACCCTGAAAGTACATCCCTCCCCATAGCATAGCGAGCATTCGTTCGAACTCTAAGTTAAAGGTTAAAGAGGAATATAGTCTGTTAGCACAAATATAGAAAACTTCTATCAATCAATCAAGAAGTTATCTTATCTCAAATCTTCTGATCGACAAAGGTCGATCTTACAAAGTGAAGGTTAGGCCTACCGCAGACAACAGATTTTTTTACGATCTAGGAATCCTATCCTAGCTACTAATACTAGCTGGTACTCGCGACTTCGTTTGCTTAACAAAATAGCCTATGTCCTTCTCCAAGGGCCGATCTATCTCCTTGCCAAATTAAATGTAAGATCCGTTCAGCCGTTTAGTCGTGAAAAGAACAAACAAACATTTTTAATATTGGTATGGATTATAATTACAAAAGTTTGAGAGAATGGAAGCTAAAATTATGAAAAAAAAAAATGTGATAGAAAAAAGATCTTAATTTAACTCTTTAATTATAACAGCAGTTAATTCAGAGTTTAAATAGTTTTTTTTTTTTTTAAGAATTATGGTCCTTACCTAAGACCTAAAACAATCCCTGACTACTTCGTCGTTTGTTCAATCGTGTCACAGCCTCGTCGGTCACCATGGCAACCGTTCCCACTTTAAACATTCTCAGGTAACCACAAAGTGTGGTGACATGTAAAAATGCAAGGATCCGGAAAATATTGTAGGCGCCTTAAAACTCTAATGTTGTGTGCTAAATCTGTTCGAAGTGTCTTTTACAAAATAATAATATATGGTTTTCATTACTAACAGAGATGAATCTGGGTGAGAGATCCACCTGTAAGACCCTAAACAGGCTTCGTAATCAGGTGGGCCGCTGCAGGGCAAATTTAATTTAATGGGGTTATTCAGATGTGGCGCAATTTGATTGCGAATGCGGTGCCACACAGACGATGTCTCACCTGCTAACCTGCTCACTGTGCACTAAAACTTGCACCCTAAGCGACATAGAAGAAGCCAATGACCTTACAAAAGGCGTGGCGGAGTTCTGGGCGGAGTTGATTTAGTATAAAGATCTTTTTTTTTTGCCGGGGGGGAAATCCTCTTGTATGTCCTCCGCCTTGGGGAAGGCTTTAGTCAGCTTTAGTGGTTTTAGTCGGTCTGTTGTGTGTTACTGACTAAAACCACCCCGGTGTTCCCTCGCACACTTAGGCCAGAGGCCTAAACCAACTTTTATGTAGAATCATCGACATGAAGAAGATTACTAACTGCGCCCCACAGGTTCCCGTTGATACTAGGAATTTCCCTTTTCTTGTAGTAACTCTGTATTTTCCCGGAATAAAAAATAGCCTATGTTCTATTCCAAGACTCTTCTCTTTCTATTTCTGTCCGTCTCTCTCTTCCTGGCCTTTGGTCATCTTCATTGGAGTCGGCTTTACGATAATTCCTGGTAGGTCCTGGAATTGTCCTAAAATTTTTGTTTGATAGATCAAGATATATCCAAACTCTCTTTCCCGTCGTGTAGGTATACATATAGGATTTTCTAAGTACCTACCTATTTATCATTTCCGTTGTCATCATCATCACATTCATTGTTTATAAGTACCTACATTATTGCACCTCCTTATCAGTTATGTACATAGTAAGTAGGGTAAGTATGAAAATAATTTTCGCATAAGATACCCGTACATACATAGCATAACGCCAGTATTCCCCGAAGCGGTAGGCAGAGGTGTACACCGTTGTGTACACTTCACCAATGCTGTTATTAAGTCCCATGTGATAGGTAGTAAGCCTGTTGCCATCTACCGGACACAATTCCAAGCTCCGGGCTGCTACTCAGAATTTCCTACCAGAGGAACTGGTTAACGCTGCCTGACCTGGGAATAGAACATGGGACCTCATGCTCAACAGTTGCAGGGACAACTAGACCAACGAGGCAGTTGCAAGAGATGTCCAGAAATTATAGCTATAGTGTCCGACACTTAGTCTTAGTTAATTGTATTTTGGTATAATACATTTTTTGAGACACATTGTAACATGACACTGTTTTGACTCGGGATACCACGGGCTCAGCGCCTCGGCTTCTTCTTCGTGTGGTTGATGAACAACCTAGTGTCAGAGTTTAAACCACCCGTAAGCCTCTAACTTGACTTTACACACCATCGAGAACATCTCTCAGGTGTGCTGGTTTCCTAACGATGTTTTCCTTCACCGTTATAAGTGAGTGATAGTTAATTTCTAATACACACATGACTCGAAAAGCCAGTGGTCCGTGCCTTGGATTCGAACTTGCGACCTTCGACTTGCCAGTCTAACGGTCATACCACTAGGCTATCACTGCTCTAAGCCTCTAAGCCTCGGCTTATGACTAAGGGCTCCGTCCGAACTCGAAATTAGTCGGGCAATCCCAAAATTGTACGTAATAATAACTGGTGAACAAAAGAATATAGCTAATTTTAAATTCAATTTTTTAAGTCTCAATTTTATGACTGAATGAAGTAAAAAAATACTCGATACAACACGTTATCATTCGTTTAAGGTCACCGTTTTTGTTCCTCTTTACAGAAGTAGTTTCTAACAATTTTAATCTCAATCAACACAAATTATATTATTTGCTTCTCTTATCACTGAAGATTAAGTGCGTTGTAATTTATTACTACTGACATGACATTTCTTTGGGACGTTCGGCTTCGCTCGTAAAATAGGGCAGGCGCCCGGTACTTTGAACAAAATGTAAACGCCGATGCTAATTCCGTACACCCAGGGCAGACATGCGTTAACAACAGACATTTTATGTCAAAAACATTATGTTCCGACAAATAATGATGTAATTATCTCGTGAATATCTTCGCAATCATGATAATTGTGTTTACTTTCAAACAGTGACGTCTCCTTACAGAATATTAGCATTACAGTGATAATGGTACCATTAAAACAAAAGGTTTGCATTGATATAGGCATTAAGAAGAAAATATATGGCCTACTTTTTATTGCTAATCAGTAATTCACCACGTCGTATTCACTTTTCAGTCTTATTATAACGGTTAGAGGTTTATTTAACCTTTAGTTCTGTGTCAAACAATTTCGTAACATTTATAAACGGCTCACAATAGATAAAATATAGGTACTCCATGTACCTATGAACCATCAATTAGGTACTAGCTTCAATTAACGTCAATGAATCACAGAATCACTACAGTTTGCATAAATCAGAGCACAGCTTTGAGATAACAAGTCTTTTACGGCCATGAAATTACGTTTAGATAAAAAATGATTCACTTACCACCATATTCATCCAGTAATTCTCCATGAAGGCTCCATAGAATCCGAAGAAGGATATCAGGAATATGATGACACCGGTTGCAATACAGAACGCTGGTAGAGAGAAGAATCTCTCTGATAGGAACGGGTGGTAACCATTGTACGCCGACTGTACTGACCCGCCGACCGATAGTATAATAATGCCAGTGATCTGTAAATATCACATTCGAAACTAATAACATGGAACTACCTGACGTAGTACAACAAACAGCGACTGACACACACACACACACTACTTACCAAAAACAGAAAATTGACCGTCACTAATATATATTTAACCGTAGTAAACAGTTTGGACCACATTTTGTTATTTATAATATATTCAAATTGCTACGTGTACGCTCGCGTGACAACTTCCACCGTCGTAGTTTTAACTGGCTATAGATATTTTTATCACTATAGGTAGGTATATTAATCTTGATAAGGAAAACGAGCGGATTTATCTCATCGAAGGCGAACGTCGCTCACTCTCATGCACGATATATTTCGAACTGAACTAAACACTTTTTATACGGTTATAAAATTTCGAGATATCAATTATGTTCTATGTATTAGTTTTATCGTTGGAAACGTCATAGATGATAATAAAAACAGAGAGGAATATGTACACAATAGCTTCGTTCGCTATTTACAAGCGATATGACAAAATGTGTTAATTTTAACCCGCCTTGGTGTGCTCGCAACGGCTGCGATGTTAGTACTTACAAGTAGCGATAAGAAAAACACATATAGCATTTTACAATTTAATTTCCATTACAATCTGAACATTTTATTCATGTAGACGACAGTGAACGACGTCAATTGTCGCTTTCTATAAGATCAACGGATATTAGATGGGAGTTAAGAGCAATGTAAAGTATTGTATAGGGAACATCGTTCCGGTATTTTCCTTGAAGTTTTCTTCACTTGTGACTTAAGACTTAAAACCTCACTTAGGTGATAAAATATTTAATTTGTATTTAGTAGGTAGGTATAGAAATAAAGTTGGGAACATGTCACTATTTTTTATTACAACTAGGTAGTTAGAAAAGCTTCGCTTTCTATGTACTTTTAATACTTATTGCAACCTTTTAATCGTATAAATAAACATAAAATTATAGTTGTAGAAACGTACAGGAATATTATAGAGAAACTCTGTTATAGAAATATATTACTATTATAAACAAATAAATGTTTTATTTATCTTTTGTACCCACACGAACTTAAAAATATTTGTATTAAATAACTATACTTACATACTAATTAGAATTTATTAACAAATTAATTAAATACGACAAATAATTCAATAATATTTATTTATGATTCCAAATCGACTTCTTCGAACTTCGACCTGTAAGCCAAGTAGCCGCCCATTAATGAGAGAAGCACCTGAAAAAAAAAAACGCACAGATTAATAATTATATTATAAATTTTCCTCATAAATTGCCTCATTACATTAGTCTAATGGTCAAGGCATGGCTGCTGATCGGGTGCATGGTCTTGGATTCGATAGATGATATTTATTTTTGTAAGTCCCTACATCTGTTGAAGACACTTTCTTAAGTCCAGATTTTTGGCGTTGGCATTTCCTATCTAACTAACTCTGAGAAGAAATGCCGAAACAAAATCAAAGGTCTACGTTTCCTATATAGTCCAGACATCATTTCACTGAACCTATAAATGTTACCATGTAGGGATATGTCTGGGAAGTCATTTTGAGGAAAAAGGCACAGCAGTTTTGACCTGTCCTTTCCTAACTCACGTAGGTATGCATCGGTCATTGTGTAGTTCAACCACAATTCAGGAAGCTCAGACCCGCCAGAACGATACGTTCAATTCCCGGGTCGGAAAGTGTTATCGGATTTACGGTTAGCAAATGATAATCATATTGCTGTGACGATAGCATTTAATTAATTACCTACTAACATAGCTTTAAGATTCTGTTTACTAACAATATATGCAGGACTGTAGGTACCTATAGTATGTATGTATGTCTGAAATAATAAATTAAAATTTCCAGTAGTAGCCCGGAGTTTAGAATTGTGCCCAGTTGAATGCAGTAAGCTTTAGTAGGCGTACTTAAACAAGAGTTAACTCTGTCTACCCCTTCGGGGAATACAGGCGTGATGCATAAACTGTGAAATGTTTTTTTATAGATACTAAATTTAAAAAAAACAAATCCTTGTGGTATCTCAGAGGTTGCTAACCAGCTGGAGCTACAGGCTGTGGATTCAAACCTGGCATTTACCAGAGTGACTTTTTCAATGCCTTGATATTAAAACACACGGCCCTCTACCTTTGCCGGCGGCCATCTGCACAATTCCGAATTATAGACAAAACAATAAATCGGGAATCAAACCTCGTGCTCAGTAGTCGCGTTTGCGACCACTACACTAATGAGGCACTTAAGCCCACTTAGTTAGGCTTAATATTAATTTGTTGTGGTTATCTTTTGTTTTGACTTATATGCTTAAGCTATCTTTTTAGTATCGAAAATGGATCTACTTGTGGCCACTAACTCGCCTATCTACAAAGTACTGCAATCTTACAATACTTAAGCCGATCAAAACGATTAATGAACTAAATGTGTACTTGTAATTGATTACGGTCAGGGCCAAGCAATTTCAGAGTTTAAATAATTCAATTGACACCACAGACAAGGAATCCAATGATACTATAGATGTAGGAAGATTATATCGACGCGTAGGTATATAGTCTAAGATCGACGCCTACCATGACACCTACGTCATCAGAATCATTAGGATGTCGTCAAACTTGACAACAAAATAAATTGTACGATCAAGATATTTAACAAACATATTTTCGTGAAGTGGTTAGCATAACACTATCAATCTGCCTAGCCTTTTCCCAATTGCATTGGGGTCGGCTTCCAGTCAAACCGGTTGCAGCCAGTTAAGACCAGTATTATGCTGCTATATAAATATGTATATGGTTAGCAATGTTAGCATAAAACGATGATAAAAAAGCCGAAAATTCGTAGCTGTTTCACACTGTGTTACATCACTCCTAAAATTTTTGAGCTTAGTAACCCTGTTCGATGTAGGTAGCACAATTCTAACGCAAAAGCATATTCACAATCCCAGTAAACTAATTGGATAAATTCACAAAAACACTACACTCGATCCGTGATTTCGCGAAATTACGAGGATGTTCAGTAAGTTTGTGCTAAAAAACTACCATTTTACATTATTCGTTTTGTATTATTCGACAAACTACGCGTTTCTCCGCCGACGAATGGATACCAAAGAAACAGCATTACAACAGAGCTGCCTATCATATTAATTGTAATTGGTAGGTACAATTACATACTAACATTACTAACCTGAACACAAGTGGTGACCAGCGCACACACAGCAATAACATACGCGTTGTAAGCGAGCCACTCGCCCAGCGCGCTTGCGCAGCCGTTACTGTACGCATTAGCAGTGTTGCACTCGAACGGCGATATGGTGCCGTAGTCGATGTGGCAGCAGCTGACTGGGATCTGGTTGGAGATCCAGTCGAAGCGGCCAACTACACCGCAGCATTCAAACTACAATGGAAGGTTTTTGAAGCTGTTAAGTATACCGTTCTCTTGCGTACACATTAGTTAACGGTAAAATTAACAGTCAGATTTGTTTCAAAATATGAACATGCATTATATTTAGAAGAAATTCTGTTACAGTTTACAAATTAATATTAATAATAATAATATGTTTTATTATTGCAAAATACTAATCTAGCAATGTCTTCCCAATTCCCTATTTCTTAGTAGGACCAAATAACAAAACAGTTAGTTTTCAAACTTCTCGGCAGGTCACCTGGTCACGCATTTCACGT
Source organism: Xylocampa areola (assembly GCA_935421205.1). Taxonomy (NCBI): domain Eukaryota; kingdom Metazoa; phylum Arthropoda; class Insecta; order Lepidoptera; family Noctuidae; genus Xylocampa; species Xylocampa areola. The sequence continues at coordinate 17,648,880 of OW285206.1, forward strand.
GCCTAGATTGTGTTATTATAAACTATTGATATTGTGTTTTGAAGTTATGTTTTATGGGTGTTGTTTGTGTCAATTATCATTAATTTAAATACGCACACGCACAGTCGCGCAGATTGTGTACGAATGAACATTGCTGTAATGTTCTGATCAGGAGCAGCAATTAATTAGCTAAATCCTGTTTAATTTTTATGATGAAACCATACCTACGATCATAAGCGAGGCCTGTACCCACACCATAGGAATTTCCTAGTGCTCTGTTCGTGAGAGCTTACTTGGTATAGCACTCAGTATCTTACATATCCAGGGGCAGACCCTTTGTTTAAGTAAGTACCTGGTTCTTCTGAAAAATTCGCTCGCCGTCGTCTTTTTAGTATTTGTGTGCAATTTACATAGCAGGGAAAACTTCCTTTCTTTAAGGCAACATTAAAATCAATATTACGTAGCATGTGCTCTGGCTTACCACTTTTCCTATCTCTGTCAAATTACACAATTATTTAAATATATTTATTCGACAAAAACAGTGATGATTACAGGTAATCATCATACACAATTTTCTTATTAGGTAATTCTAAATTATTTTATACAATATTTTTGTCAGGTCTATAACATATATTAAGCTAGACGTGCAATATACAGACGATCACGTAGCTAAGCCAAACTAGGTTCGTGCTAAGTATTGCTTAATTATCTTGGCCTTTTACATATAATCAAAGATTCCTTATCAGAAGATTCATTAACATAATTCTACTTACTCCAATCTGAAGATCATCCCACATCCTAGTGATGTCAAGCCGTGATCCGTACAACTGAAGGCTCTGCAGCATCGGCGTCCTGATCTCCGAAGCCGCATCATTGCTGAGCGAGAAGGCTGCTATCACTATTGCTATCTCGAAGACCAGCGTCACCAGGAGAAGCACCACATACTGTAATATCGACTGGATTCATAGAAGAGAAGTAACGTAGGTGTATGTAGATGTACGTGACGTGACACTGGACTTAAAGCTGTTGTGCCTGAGTCATAATTAAGTAGGAGAGTATTATTTAATCTGTAATAAGGGGAAAATTAAAAACTTTTGTGCTTTATTGTTTTACGTTTGACCACGAAGTCGACAATGGAACACGCTTGCCCAATAATAAGGGTAATACGTTTCACGTTTAGGTACCTGCCCGGCCCACATTCCCATGTCAAGTTCAATCAACCCCTGTTATAAAACTTATAGGTATGTTCAGTGGCGGATTTACCAGCAGGCTGAGTAGGCTGGAGCCTAGGGCGGCGGATTTAAGGGTGCGGCAAATTTGGTTTACTCCACCTTATAAGTAGTACATGATTGAGCTTTTCTTAGCTCTGAAATATACCCAAAAACTATTTCTTGTTCTTGTACACTAAATCGTGTGTTGTAATAATAGTCTAGGAACTGACACTTCGATCCCTTAATTTATAATTACACCAATAATAGGAAAAAGCTGATGTAATGAGGACGATAGTGCACTAATCATAAAGTTGCAATTCCATTGACAAAAAATATGGAATTAATATGAATGTGAACTAGGGTATCGAATTGCAGAGGTTAGTAGGGGCGGCAAAATTTGAATAGCCTCCTGGCGGCAAATGTGTAAATCCGCCACTGGGTATGTTAGATAAATTAACGCACCACTACATCGCTACATGTGTGTGTGATTGTGTGTAATTATTTTGTGGGGTAACATAAAAAAAAACTTATGTTCTAATTAATTTGACTTACCCCAGCGACGAAGTAGAAGTGTTCAGATATAGCGCTATAGAATCCGAGCACCGACCCCAACAGTATTATGACGCCGGTCGCCACCACGAATCCTGCCAACCCGAAGAACCGCCTCGTCATCAGCTCATCGTACTCCGAGTATATTACGGACACTGTTATACCCACGCAGAGTAGTAGAAGACCTGTGAGCTGGGAGGAAAAATAAAATTATAAGATAAGATAATACTTTCTTGACTTCCTTATGACAATTTATGTAAGTCCCTAACTCCTGAAGTAGGTGATCCCTGGGTTACTGGAGTTAGTTCCTTTCAATTTTTTTATACAGCTTGGCTAGTCATTGTTAGTTTAGAATATGCGTGCGAGTGTGTGTATGTGTGTGTGTCTCTAACACATCCATCAATCTTTTCTTTGGTCTGCCTCTTCCCCTCCATCCGTCTACGTTCATATTCATTACTGTCTTATTATTAGTCAGATGTCACAGACTGCCTCGTTGGTCTAGTGGTCCCAAGCGCGACTGTTGAGCATGAGGTCTCGAGTTAGATTCCCGGGTCGGGCAAAGTGCTAACAGATTACTATTACCTTTCTACTGTACCCCTGTCATGTCACTTACTGCCCCACACCAAACTGTTAAATTACTCTTAACCGTCGTATATGGACGGCTAACCAGATCATGTTACACTAAAATGCGTATATCTATAGCCACTAAGTAATACAACTACCAATAATATGTTCTAACACACATATTTTAGTAATGAAAAATTATTTAATATATATAAGTTACCTGCTAAAAGCGACCACGTTAATAAGTCTTTAGAGATTTCAATCACGAGACTATCGAAACCAAATGTTCAATACTCGAGAGTTATCGAAAAACTCTTTATGTTTGCAGATGAAACAATTCGAGGTCAACCGATCAACTCACCAGAAACACTCCATTCACAGCCGCTAACGAATACTTCACTGACTTCAATATTTTTGGAACCTTAAAACTAAATTTGAAAGCCATATTTACAAACTAAGAAACTTAAAAGAACTTATAATACATGTAGATACCCACTGAATTTGATAAGTTAACTGAAAAATGAGATGATATATTATCAATCATACAAGCACCAATATCTCGGTTATCTCGACATATCCATCTAATCTCGGAGTATACCTAACACTTATTATACGTGGTTCAAAATAGTTGCAATAAATTTTAAAGCAAGGAAATTAGACGAAGTTTAATCAATTGTTCTTTTAATCAAAATAATTTAAAAAATATAATATGTATTTAAATGTTTTTAAGTTCGTTTTATTTTTCTTTACCCTATTTTTTTTAACCATTGGGTAACATGAAAAATATGCACTTTACTTTAATGTATTGGGTCGGCACAAAAGTTATGAGACACTCTACAAAACTCTATACATTTCCTTTCTTAAGTTAATTGTTTTCGATAATATACTAATATGTTGTAGAACATTGTAGGTACTTCTAATGTGAGGGTATATAAAGCCGCCCCGCGATTGGTTTAGTCAGTTTGAAGAAAAATGGACGAGCGACAAGTTCGAACACTATACTTATACGAGTACTTGTTAGGCCACAGTGCGCGGGCTGCGGCTGATAATATCAACACTGCATTGGGCGCTGGAAGTACTAGCCATGCCACAGTGTCCAGATAGTTTCACCGTTTTGAATCAGGAGACAGGAGCCTTGAAAGTTAGTCACGCACAGGACGACCACCTGCATTCAATGATGACGATTTACGCCGCGAACTGGAGTCGAATCCGGATGCTACCACTCGTGAATTAGCGGAAGCACTTAATTGCAGTCACCACGCTGTGGAATACTAACTGCATGAGCTTGGGTATCGAAAAGTTTTGGCTCGATGGGTACCGCACATCCGTACCGACGCCAGTCGTGCAGTCCGTGTCACCATCTGTCAATCACTTTTGCTGCGACCCTGACGTAAAGAGTTTTTGTCTGATCTGGTTACGGGAGATGAATCATGGATTTATTATGAGAACAATACACGTCGTACTTTTTGGCTGCCCCGAGAAGAAACGCCACCAACTCAACCGAAGCTGAGTCAAAAGAACCCCTTAAAAGTTCTGCTTTGCTGTTTCTGGGACGCACAAGGCATTCTGTTTCATGAACTATTTCACAATGAAACTGTAGACGCTAACAAATATTCAACCCAGCTCACCGAACTATCTTCTGCTATCAAGAAAAAACGACGAAGACGAGTCAATGTAATTTTACTACATGATAACGCTCGACCTCACGTCGCATCTACCGCTCGCCAACAGCTGCAGAACTTGGGCTGGGAGATGACCCACCTTACTCTCCAGACCTCGCACCATCAGACTATCATTTGTTTAGAGCTCTGAAACAACGTTTGCGGGGTAAACAATGTAATGATTTCCATGATGTACAGGCGGAGTTGAACAACTTTTTCGAGGCACAGCCATCAGAGTTCTGGGCGAAAGGCATTCAAACTTTGCCGGATCGTTGGCAAGAAGTCTTAGATGCTAATGGTGATTACATCATTGACTAAACTTTTTGTATTGTAATAATAATAAAAAAATATAAAACTACGATTCTGACACACCTCTTTCGTACGAGTCTAATTGTACTTTACCTCAATATTATTTTTATTATTCATTGCTTTTGTCTTTTAATTTTTTTTTTTTTTTGTTCAATTTAATTCTATTTACTTAACTTAATTCATTTTTCAATTAATATTTTATTTGCTAACTACAGTTGCATGCTATTTCCTACCACGCCTCATACAAACATAGTCACAAAGTCCATCAGAGTTTTAAATAATACTTACATAAATTCTTACACATGAATATTAACTATGTTTTCCTTGTAGGTAAGGAAGACCTACTACCATAACAAAAAACTACCATTTTAAAATAGAAGTTTAAACTAAGCAACACTTTAATGCAAACTTTTAAATTTACATATAGCAACACAGACACTTGCTATTTTCAGCGTATTTTGGACGTCGTTTGTGTTGCTCGCGTTGTAGTTTTATCGCAAAAGATAAATTTTGGCGGTAAGCTTTGTTTTGATATTGTCTGTATAAATAAATGAGAAGCTCGAAAGCGTAGCTATTATTAAAAGTGTTAAAATAAAACAAAAAGTGACTGTGATTCACCTGACCGTGTCAACAAGCAAAAACTACTAATCGATGTTTACCTCGCGCGACACTAACCGTACGCAGAGAAAGGAAATAAAATATTAGTGTCTTTTGTTCCAGATCTAAATTTTTATAATTAGATTAGAAGACAAGATTTAAAAATGGCTATTGGCGCAGGAATGTCGTGTGTGAAGTATTTATTGATTTGCTTCAATCTGGTGTTCGCGGTAAGCATTTTTTTTTTTCTTGAAGGCTTTTGTTTCAGCCTTCGTGATGTTCACCTTCAACTTTTAAAGCGGTACATTTGTAGAGCCTATCTTTTTTCTTAATTAAGGAGTATTTACACTGCTATTTTAAAAACATGTTGTAATTTAAATCGGGAAATACTGTGAAAAAAATACCACGCAATACTCACATCGTACTACCCCCACACTGTTAAGTAGTGTAGTTAAGTATGACTCATTACTTGAAAATGATTGCACAACGTGATTTTAAATGAGCATATTTTAAACTCGTTCTCTATTTTTTAGAGATACAAGTTATTTTTGTTACACTAACAAAACAGTTATTGTAGTTCTCTGTACTTATCATAACTGCCTTATTGGGTCAATGGTCGTAAAGGCAACTCTGAACGTGAAGACATAACTTCAAGTCTCAGTTTGAGTAATTTTGTTGGGTTTTCCGGTCTGGAAATTCTCAGTAACAGCCCGGAGTTTGGAATTGTGTCCAGTTGATGACAGTAGGGTCACCACCTTACACATGGGACTTCTACTTTGGGGAGATATAATGTGGGTGAACAATAATATAGCTCTGACCTATGCTTTATACTTGGCATATTAGTTCTTAAATAAATTTATTATCTTCTTTATTTATAGTTATTTTTAGTAATTTTACTGATTCAATGATTCTTCATCGCATAAATTTAAAAATAATAACACAGGACAACTTAACTATTATTTACAGTTTATTTTTACTTTTAACTCAGGATCCTTGTTATACATCATAAACATCTCTGTTATAGATCACAGGTGCCATAATCCTGGCTGTTGGCATCAAATCTGAGATCAACTCCTCTCCCTATATTGATGTCACTGGGGAGAAGTTCTACACTTCAGGACCCATTCTACTGATCATAGTTGGAGTGATTGTGTTCATTGTTGCCTTCTTCGGATGCTGCGGTGCTGTGAAAGAAAACCACTGTATGATTGTTACTGTAAGTACATATTCTTTTGTTTTACATATTGATGGTTCAAGCAACATTCTTGTGACTTATAAAAATGTTTCTAAAGACTGTTTTTTTAAGGTATATTTTTTAAAAGCACAGAAATTTCACTGAAACCATATTGTGTATGAAGTTTGAGATGTCAGTTGACTGACACACAGTAAAATGTAAGATTCATAATTATACTAAAAACAACTAAAAAAAACTTGTTTTTACCTACAGATAAATTTTCGAAAAGTATTAATGCGTGCATATAGTTTTTGTATTAATATTATTCTATGATCGCATACATAGCTAAAAGTCAGCAGGTATCATTATTAATTACATTTTAATATATTTTCGAATACATTTTAAGCTTCCTACTTGTCTACATAATAATATCTTCAATAAATTATGAACGGACTATATGCATAACGCAACGAAAGGCGTGAAGGACATAATATATACAAAGAAGATACAGTCGGCGACAAAAGTCGATTAACACTCGCTAAAACAACTAACTTTAGTACTGATTATTGTGATATGATGAAATTAATTTTAGCTTTCTCTGAATTTATTTATTGACATCATTGTAATATGTTGTCCTCACGATAGTTTGATGGAGTTTTTAAGCTAAGAGATTTTATAAATTTGGATATGTTTAGCGATTTCTGTCGCCGACCGTACCTCGTACTCATGCAACCGGATTCCATGCTATACCTTCTCGATGACATGTAATTAGAGCTGTGTTGAATTATATGGGTGTCCCAAAAATGTCGGGATTGGAATACATTTGTGGTCCCATTTAATTATTTTTTTGTGTGGACTTCTACTGAATAAACCACACGCTCCTAGCCTTTGCCGAATTTCCGGGTTCGCAGCTGCATTCACCACGACCCCGGCAGGTTTGGCGTCCCGGGATCCCGGAATCGAATCCTTAATTATCACACGTGAATTTATAGCAGTTGAGTTGTCGAACAGTATAATCGAATCGACTGATCGATTATTCATAAAAAGAATAACTCGTTCTACAAGTTTTTATTGCTAACCGTTAAGAAATTTATATAAAGAACGTATGCTTTATTTTTAGTTCTATTCATATTTCTATAGCTAACAAAAAATGAAGCTACATTTTTGTAAACGTACTTGACGCCGTATAAAAATTGAGTTGATTTGATTCAAGTGGGCGAGGATTTGAAACTATAAAGAATAGCTAAAAACACTCAAAGGAGTCTCGGGCCCGAATTTGATAAAAATGAGAACTGCACATTTTTTTTTTTTTTAAACAGTATTCCTAGCCGTGAATTAAACCTGTTGAATTTGAATAAATAAACACACCATGTATTACTACACCATCCGACAGTGTCGCTAAGAGGAAGTAATTGTATATTTATATTCTATATTCACGTCTAAAAACCTATAAATCAGTATGTAGGTATATACCTAAGTAATAAACTGATCTTGGCCTCTGGAATTTTGCTACTCTTTCATAACTTAGTGAACTGCATAATCTGGCGGCTAGCGTTTTATTTTTATAAAGGTCTTCATAGTTCGACGTCCTTTACGGTGGATGCACGGGGTTTGAAAAAAAGAATGTCTTCTGCTAAATTGCAAAGTGTATAAGAATTATTGCCAAATGAAAAAAACTAAATCGTTAAATATAGTTGAAACAAATTAAAAAGTAATTCTGCTAAACATTACAACAAGAAAAGCAAAGCCAATTACGTTTTATTATATTATTACTAAACCAGGCCATGGGGCCGAAAAGCAAAAAAAAATACAATGTTTATTATAATTTCTGCGAACATGCGCCTTTACACCAATATTTAGGTTAGTTAACATTCAAACCGCGATACGTTGCTGTCACTTGTATATTAATCAACCTGCTAACTCGTGCCAGCCTACGCCCGCGCCCGCATTTCTTTACGGAATATATTAGCACAACGGATGCATTTTGCAAGTATAAACTACTTTAGGTCGTACCTTCGTTTTTTGCAAGCTGTTATAAGCTAATGATTAGATCAATCTGACTTAACTAAATCACCACCATCACTTACGAATTACCATTAATATTGTTACTAAATGAGGTGGTTACGGGCCGCCTCTTTTTTTTTATCAAAAATGGATCTAAATTTCGCCACCAACTTGCCTGATGTTAAGCGACGGTGTAGCTGAGGATGGAGTACGTAGATCCAGAAGAAATCTATTCACTGTTGATAGATTCGGGGAGAACGACAGTTGGGAAGTTGATGCAACTGCCCAGACCCATCTCCCACAACGGTTGCACATGACTACATCCAGAAACACGACCAGGTCGTTTCGGCATGGCTTCGCCTGGTGGGTGGTAACCAGCCGTGGCCGAAGCCACCATAGTTGTTTTGCACCACTCAGGGGCCACGTGTAAGGATTCCATTTTAAGGGTGCACTTCTACGAACGCTGGCTCATCCTCCAGAGCGAGATAGATAGCCCTTGGATTTAAACCTGGCATGTACCAAACTACCGATATTATATTTTCAATGTTGTATGTAATTTCATAGTTAATCTAAGATATCACTAACATACGAATGTTCTGTTTAAAGTCCAGACATCATTGTTTATGATTATGTGAGCGTATCAGGTCTAGAATGGCATTTTGAAGAAAGAGTCATCGCAATTTCAAGTTGACCTTTCCTAACGGACGGCACGCATGCACCATCAGCAAACAATATTTTTTCAAGTGTCAATTTAATCACAAGTCAACAACTTCTTTAATCAATAAATGTCAGTGAATGTTCAATAATGTTAAGGTCGTGGTTATCTCCATAATAATATAACATAGTACCTATGCATCAGAGAAAACAGCTTATTTGTTACAGATACTGAAGTCTCAATTATCTTAATAGTCAAAGAGATTTTTATACATACACTTCAATAATTTTGGTCATTAGGTTTCGTTTGTCAAAGCTCATTATTAATCACCCATACCAATTTGAACGATATATTTAATTAGTCAATCAAAATCTGAGTCAGAGTAAACACATTATTGGACCATATTTTCCGGGTTTTATTTAACAAGTTCATTAATGGACATTTTAAATACTATGAGTCACATGGACTGTATCTTTACTTAACGAGAACGAAATTCCGAATTAAATACATAAACATAATCACGCCCTATTGGGGTAGGCAAAGTCCTAACTATTTCTACCTGCTACTATTATATTCTGACACAGTTCCGTCGGTGCGTGGTTTCTCTTCTCTGTCATTTATTCAGAATGCCCACAATACAAAATATATAATTGTTCAATAAATAAAACTAAGTAGGTATACTTCGAAGAACACCTCTTTTATTGTCACGGTTTCGTTTGTGAATTAAATAATTTAAACCTTCTATTAGTAGTGTATATGTAACTTCGTTAAACGAGACAAAAAGAAAAAGAAAAATGTTATACAAATATAATTGCACCGATTGTACCTACGTCGTACGTGCATTGCTTTGGCCCCGAGCGATGTTAACAAACCATTCGTTAGTACGGCAGATATACACAACACAATGTATCACAAATTGCAGTTTTATTACATAACAACTAGTCTTCCATCACATGACGATCTGTTGAACATCGAGTTGTTCGGACAGTCGGACACCTGAAGCTTGTAGATAGTTCGTACGTTTTCTTCAGGAAAAATATTGTTTTCTCAAAATTTGAATGGTTAGCGTTTCATCTCGGTTTTTGTGTGTTACATGAGGAAAAATCTTTCAAGAATCATGTCCATTGTTATTGAAATCTTTTAACTGGGCTTTTGTTTTACTTGACTTGCAAATTAGTCTAGAAAATATTTCAAATTCGAAAAGTATTTACTTTTAATTTTATAGAACTACGCTTCGTAGTCTTTGGAACATCATTTGGTATTTCCATTCGAGTTAATCCCGACACGTCACTGTTCCAAATCGACATCAGAAATAACATTTCCCGATTCGTCACTCTTTTAAATATTATTATTAGCCTAGTCCCGACTTGTCATCAGTAGTTTAAGTAGGCAAAAGTACGTACAGAAAAAAATGCCGAGTTGTCTAAATAAATTTTTATTACTATTTGTATGTATTACTAATAATTATATGTCGTGTTATTCGAGCATAGGGTTGCCAGGTCTTACAACCAAAAAGCCGGACAGACCAACTCGTTTAGCCGGATATTTGAGTAAAAAGGCCGGACACCTTTATTTTTTAGTCTTAGTATAACACGTTTTTTTTTTTAGTAATAAAATGTTTTTATCATTTAACACAAAATCTTCTGAATGTAAATAAAAATGGTCAAAGTTAAAAAGCCGGACACGCAAAAAGCCTGACTGTGTCCGGCTTTATCCGGACGCCTGGCAACGCTATTCGAGCAGATAATTAAATATTATTGCTATTATTAAATCGAAATTAATTTGTTTTCAAATGGCGACAAATCGGTATTTGTTATATGAACAATTTGGTGACAAATCGCAACTGATGACGAGTCGGGACTAACCCTTCTCTTCACATCTGATTGTCTGAGCTTCCTAATTTTGACCTCTAGGTTGTAACTTGCTCTATATTTCACATTTATGTACCTATTTCATTACCTACAAAATCTTTGTCCCAATATCAACGAATAATTCATAATGCACATCAGCTAAATTCGACAAGCACGTAATTGAGCATCAAACAAATAAACACACTAATTTATCCGGCAGCCCTACGGTCAATTGGCCGAGATGAAGTCAACCTGCGACCTTTGACACGCCACTGTCGTCTCATCCAGTTAAATGGCCACATCCTTTTCTACTTATAATTTTAACCAACTATTATGTCGTTATTTCCGTAATAGTCTTAGTTTTTTTTAACCTGTCACTAAATACCTAGGTAGATAATTTTGTAGTCGTCGAAATTATAGGCACCTAAAGATGTGCCAAAAATTGCAAAGCCACTATATTGCCCTACTATAATTGCCCCCAAAATAGATTTTTCTAACACATAAACTATTTTCGCAGTATTATTAATACTACCTAAATCGATCCCGTATCTAACCTACTAATACATTGAACGCGAGGCTTTTCTCGTCATTTATTATGTCTGTCAGTTGTAAAGTTCATATAAATAAAACAAAAACAGCGGCTAAACAATTACAGTGACGTCACATCTACGCTCTGGAACTACTAATTGATTGCGTTAGAAAAGTCTAGAATGTGAACAATGCTTCAGTTTATATCTAAGTAGTTGAGTCACACACTAGTCAGCAACCATCGTGATGCTATCTTATCTTCCTGTTGTTATTCCAGTAACTGTATTCCCGGCATCGGCGATTATAAACAACAAAATTTCATCGTGATGGCGGAAATCAGTTTCATTGAACTTATAAGATATTACAGATAAATCTTTGAAAAGCATTAACGCATGCATAGCGAACTCTAAAAAGATAAACTTTTGTGGTTAGAAAAATACGGTCGTGAGCAGGATTTAAACCTGTGCCTCCCGGATAAATACCCGAAAAAAATAATTAATAACTTTATGAGATATTCATTTAGCAACTCCATCAACGTTTCTTACTCAACGCAAAATTGTTAGCTAACCATAATAACTAATCCGAGATTTGGACTGCATATTACGTCAAAACGTATAATAATTCTGGTTTAATTAATCAAAGCTATTGTAACAATGTACGGACGTGATATCAAGATAAAGTAATTAGGCACAGTAATACAGTTAAACGCGGTACAGCGGACGCTGGAATTTCCTGTTCGTTAATACCACAAAATTACAAAAAAATTGTCATTATATCGTCACTGATTGCGCGTTGGCTATTTAGCTTGGTTTATGGTGCCATTAGGTTGTATTATGCCGGCGTATTTTTTTTTATAGATAATGTTTTAATAAACGTAAAGTAAATCCATTCCAGATTATAAGATATTTTAAATCCTGTGATTTGCATAATATCGAATTTAATTCAGAACCTAGAAGTATTTGAGACGGATTTCAAATACTTCTAGAACTCTGGTTCTGAATTAAAATATTTATCAAGTTTCTCGAAATGGGTACATCTACTAGTTCCCCTATTCTTTGGCGCACTCGTGATTCCCAACCCCTTTGTTAACCTGTCCAACTGTCAAATACAGGAAACTTGGCAAGACTGTTCGGAAATAAACTATGCTGCAAAAATAAGATCAGAATCGATAAGAAATTCATTTCTTGTGTACTATTTTTCTAGAATTGCCCTTTGCAATAGTAGGTACCTACTTGTTCAAGTGCCCCAGCGATTCCCCAGGAGGCTATAATTAGAGACGGACATCTGACAGATTTAAGCATTATTATTTACGTTTAATAAATTAGGCACCTATTAACATTTACAACATTGAAAACCGTTGTCAGAATCCAAAAATAGAGAGGACCAGTAACGACCTAGTAGATCGATATTTAGATCTGCTGCCTTTGAAACGACTATTTCTTTTATTTTTGCGAGTTATAGGCGTTTTCGTGACGGTCGCATATTTTGCTTAGGTCCGTAACATTGCTTTATTTATTCAACAACTACATTAAAAAACCACGACTCAGATAATTAAGTCTGCAAAAAGACTTGGCTATCTCATTCAGGATTTCATTTAATCATGGGCCAGAATACCAATAAAATAACGTATAACGACCTAATTTTATCAACAGGATAAGGATCCTGCGATCAGGAACCATAGTCTAATTAAAAAGAAACCATAGCCATATATACCATAGTTTTGGAAACTAGTCTCTCACATAATATTGTAGGAATGCACAGTTCTACGAAAATCAACGTTGCAGCAGTAACATCAGTAATTCACCGACGTGTAAGGTTCCTTCCTACTTATCGCCACATACTTGTTGACTGCAATATATCGACCAGTGACCGATAAATGTATACGTATAAATTCAATAGAACAAACGTTGTTTGTATTATTTAATATATAAATATGAAAATGAATCAGCATTGTTTGCGTGAGATATTAGAATTTCAGATTCCGGTGACAAGATCCGAACTTGTTATTGTTCGCAAATCAATCTTAACGTCTTTACGAGGGCAATTTGATAAATCAGTGACTTTTTGAATTTCCCGTGCAGTAACTCTGCTTCCTTCAACAATTTAATCTATATATTATGTTTTAACTATTTATTATATTTATATATATTATATTTTCAATCTATTAATAGACTAATGGCAAAATTTTAGCAAGCTGGGTCATTGCGTTTGTGTATGACAACCGTTGCAACCAGACAACCTCGTGAATTTTAATGAAAATGGAAGAAGTGAATATCGTGTGCTGAATAAACATTATTTTATGCGTAAAATACCATTACCGAAACCAAGGAAAAGCTTGATACATATGATAGGGACTCTGCATGACCAATTTGTGTATCACTGTGTTCCGTTGTGGTCGTACCAGCAGCACAAATGACGCCGAACGTTCAAGGCGCTCAAAAGAGGTAGTCTCGCAGAAATTGACGATAAAATCTATGGAATGATATTAAACGACAGTAGAATAAAAGTGCGTGAGGTTGCTTTGGCTTTAGGCATTTCAACTGCGCGGATACATCATAATTATATTAAATGAACATTTGAATGAAACCCATAAAAAAGCTATTCGCGCGATGGGTGCCGCGATTACTCACACACGACGAAAAGCGCAACCGTATTTATAGGAGTGTTTGGTGATGTTTAGCTGCAATCCGAACAAGTTTTGGTTCATTATCATGGATCCATCACAACACACCAGAGACCAAGGAATAGTCGAAACAGCGGGTTTCTACGAGTGAGCTTTAAGGCCAAGAGCCATAAAGCTTGAAACACACGCCTATTTTGAGGGCTTTAAGAAAACCTATTTATTGGAAGGAATAAAAATAAATTAAACAGTCTACTAAATGTATACAGCTAGAAGGAGACTATGTTGACATACTGCTCTCGTATAACGGTGATCGTTGGAACATTTCAGTTTTGAGGTGTTGTTGTGATTGAGAGTATACAGTAAATATTGTCTGTTATGCCAGTTTTTAAAGTGAGATTTGAACTTATTTTGAACCAGATGAAACCCTCCAAGAGGTCACCAGCAAGATCAAAGTCCTGCTAGCCTCTCTTAAGGAGTTGGTGTGTGATATGTCTTTGACAATGAAACGTCAAGATTCAAAGCTGACTGATATTTATTTAGAAAATATATACGTTTACCCCCTTACAATCTTTTTTTTATACCCTACATAACAGGCTGGATCGAATAATCCATTCCCACCTCGGACGTAAAACACTCACCTAGAGTCGACAGTTACGGAAAACGGTCCGTTTTATAAATGACAGTACAGACGTGGACCAGGACAAGGTTCATTGAAGAATATGAAGTAAAACCTACTTTCGTAAGGGAAAATGAAGACCAATAAATGTCAATCAATACAAATACAATAAAAATAGCACGCAATTTTGTATCACCATCACCGTCGTGTCTCGCCTTTTTTTAAATCTTTAGACCCGCATCCGCATGTGAGCCTTCAAAAATCTGCACCCGCAACATCCCTAATTAGCACCTTGCTGCTCATTTATAATAATAAAAAATAAATAAAACTTAACCCTAGAATGATAAAATAAAAACTTTAAAAGAGAGAACAAGTACGTTTACGTACGCTTCAACTTCAAGATAAGTTGCTAATTGCATCTCTCGCGCTGTCACGGTCGCCTGGTTGCGCCCTCTCGTCTTTAATCGATAACTCAAAGGTCGCAAGTCCAGTCACTTTAGCTGTTATCAGTCTATGATCACTACTTAGGCCTACAATCTAGGCAAATTGAAAGCTAAAGTGAATGGATTTCTTCGGGATATACATGCTCCATTCTCGGCCACACTGTCGCTTACCATCAAACGAGTTAGTGGCCAAACGTAGATCTGTTTTTGATAATAAAACACACTCCTTAACCTTTTGAAAGTTGTATATTTTGTACAAGTTTTGTGGCTAATACATATTCATCAGTTCATATTGAAGGCTGCTATAAAAGTAAGTAGTGCAAGAATATGCTAAGCAAGTATTATGAATTAATGTTACGTAATCCTATCTGACCAACTCTGCTCCATGTAATAAAGTGCTCTCCGTTCGTTAAAAATAAAGAGCCTGACACAAACACCAAAGCATCACACAGGATTTGTAGGAACACAGTTTTCGTAGTTTGTCGTAGACGGTGATTGAATTAAATGCATCAATATCTTTTCTTTTTGTATACCTACTGAGTCACTGATGCCCTACTTCTAATGACACCTACTTGAGATGCAGGACGACTATTTTGCGTTTGCTTATGAACTCAGACCAAAGGCTAGAAATCTTTAGCGACGAAGTAGGTTATTCTCAATGGAAGTTATAACAAATAATTAATTCTTATAGTTAAAGCATCTATAGCCTTGTGGAAATGTGGATGTCACATTTGGTTTGTAGAATCCGCTGTTTTACTAAACTACTAGCTGTGTTAAAAATCAGAACAGATACTGTATTCTGAATTGTCTTTCCGTGACTGGGTCGTCGGAGCTCGGGCTCCTATTCTTCTGTCTGTAAGGTCAGAAAAAAACCTATACACGAAGGTGATGACGGGGGCCAGTGAGCGAGCGAACTACCCCGTGTCCTCTTCGAAACTAACATGTCCGTGTCGAGATACACTAACTCCCGAACTCGCTTCGCTCACTCGTGCGTCAATTTAATTTATTTTTAACCGACTTCCAAAACGGAGGAGGTTATCAATTCGGTTGTAAATTTTTACTTTTCATAATATCGTTTTTCTTTTTTATTTTCAAAAATCATCTGACGTTTCATTTCACGCTGTTTTACACTCGCTGGTTGACCCGCTGCATTGATAAATGCAAAACATTTATATAATTCTGCGTATTTTAGTCCACTAATTATGCAAAACCGCTAAACGTTCAGCTGACATAACGGCACTGTTTTGTATATCAGCTAGCAGTTTTATAAAACAGCTGATCCTACAATGCATCTGCGACGTGCCCACAAGCCCATTAAGTGCACAGTACGGTATCAAACAGACTAACAGTGTACGAGGGGCGTTCAATGTATTCTCGGTATCGGTATGAAAAAAAAACTTAATTCAAATAAAATTATTTTTATTTTTCAATATAATCCCCCATAACCTCAATGCATTTGTTACATCTCGAAATAAATTTTTCACTACCCTGTAAAAAAAATCTCTGTAAAATGCGCATTTATGGCCGCTCTAAGCTCTTAATCTTTGGAAAATCGTTTTCCCCGAAGATCTTTTTTCAAATTAGGGAACAAATAATAATCGCTAGGGGCTAAGTCTGGACTATAGGGTGGGTGGTTTATTTCTTCGAAACCACAATCTCGCACAGCAGCCTTGGCAACACGCGCCGTGTGGACTGGGGCGTTGTCGTGAAGAAGCAACACACCGGCGGTCAGTTTACCCCGTCTTTTTTCTTTAATTGCCTCCCGTAAATTTCTCAAAGTGGATGCGTAGGATGCTGCGTTTATGGTTTCACCTTTTTTTGTGTACTCAATCAACAAAATTCCCTTTGAGTCCCAAAACATCGTGGCCATGACTTTTCCGGCAGACGGAACGTCTTTGAATT
This sequence comes from Xylocampa areola, assembly GCA_935421205.1. Taxonomy (NCBI): domain Eukaryota; kingdom Metazoa; phylum Arthropoda; class Insecta; order Lepidoptera; family Noctuidae; genus Xylocampa; species Xylocampa areola. The sequence goes on from OW285206.1 coordinate 17,665,545, forward strand.
TCTTAGGGGGGGCACTACCCTTCTTGTGCCACTGCATGGACTCCTGCTTACTTTCAGGGTCATAATGGTGAACCCACGTTTCATCTCCAGTAACAATTCGATCGAAAATACTTGATGGGTCTTCACTACAGAGCTTTAAAAACTCTCTACAGCACTCGATTCGCACTTGTTTTTGAGGCGCCGTGAGCATTCGCGGCACCCATCTTGCACTGACTTTTGAGAAACTTTGACTTTTGAGTTAAGGAGGTCATGCAGAATAGTGTGTACGGTACCAACGGAGAGGTGGGTCATCTCTGCTATAATTTTGACCTTCATTCGGGCATCCTCAGTATTAACTTCTCAACTTTTTTCACGTTTTCTTCCGTAGAGGCAGTAACCGGGCCGCCCGAGCGAGTGTCATCTTCAATACTCTCTCTGCCCTTTTAAATTCACTTGACCACTTTTGTACTGTCGATAACGAAGGTGCAGAATCTTGGTAAACAGCCACCATCTCTTCGTGAATAGTTTTTTGACTTTTTCCTTGTTTGGTAAGGAATTTAATCACAGCGCGGTGCTCGATTTTCTTCGACATTGTCACGTTAGCCATTCCAGTTGTCGTTGACTAAGGGTAACTAGCAAACTAATGATCAGAACTATATGAAATTACATATTTATACCCTCAGATAATGTCATTACTTAATTAATTAGTCAAATTAGCCACATCATTATTAAATCACCCCCATACCGAGAATACATTGAACGCCCCTCGTAACTGTAGAGTAACCAAGTAGATATACGTATTGGTAGTTAGTTCAATGAATAACTATGTACATTATTCGTACTGACCTTGCAGTGTTCTGCGATAAAGCCCGTGGTCAAGGACTGGTCTGTACTTACGTGCAGTATTTTTTTGTTTTCGCTTTCCCTATTCGAAAACAATTATTGAATTCGAACCTCGATGCAAATAAATATTACGTTTTTAGCGAGATTAAGTCCCGTTTGGATTCAATAATAGTTAATTTATTGTCCAGATTACACGGTAAGGTAAATCTTAACATAAAAATTAAGTTAACGGGTTGAGTACCGCTCTCTTATGAAGAGACAGTGCCGAACCTCTATCAATATTATCAAGGACAAATAAGACGAAGCAATGTCATAATTTACTGGATCTGTACTAACCACCCGTGAATACCGATGATCACATATTCACTGTTTGAAAGTCAGATGTGCATATTAAATATTATTAAATAGGACAAATAGGTACCTTTGTCCTATTTAATAATATTTTCTCGGAACAATTTACAACACACGCTTAAACACCGAGATGGAATCTAGAAATTTGCAGCGATTTTGTTGCGCCACGCAGTTATACACCCCTGCCTCCAGGAATATTTACTGTAATAAGTCCTATGTCCTATTTCAGGGTCACAAGTATCTCTTTATATCAAAATTCGTCCAAATCCGTCCAACAATGGCTGCGTGATTGAATATCAAACATCGAAATTCACAAAGACCCATACTTTCACCTTTTTATTATTATGTAGGAAGTACTATAAGCCAGCGTTCCTCCGGAAAGTGAGAAACATACCTACCTAAGTCTTGTCCATGGTCCTGTCACACACATTACGTCAGCATTGTATCATCTCTCATAATTCTCTTAAGCGTTTAAAGTATAAACATGAACAGTTCCATGTAATTAAAGTACGGTTACTTGTGCCAATATTAAATCTGCTTTATTACATATACTGGTTGCATAAAACTTTCAAAAACCAGTTTTTCATTTTCCTCATTCGGTTTACCTGTTAAGATGCTGACATACTTACCCGTCGCGCGGGGATTTAGCATACATAGTAAAAAAAAAAAACTATAAACATGTACTTATTAGAAGCACACAATCAATATGACTCAATCTTGCATAATTAAGATTTTCTTGGATAGGTCAAAAAAACTGGCAGGTAATCTCGAAGTTAAATTAAACATAACTAAAACTTAGGGGCCGTCCATTAATCACGTTAGGCTCGAAGGGGGGGGGGGGGGCGCTAAATCCCCTCCGGGTTTGGCAAAAATCATGAAATATCACTAGGGGGAGGGGGGTGTACCAAGATATGTATTTATTTTCTGTATTTAAAGATAATATTCTAAAAATATTAAGATTCTTTGTCTGTACTAAAAAATACACGAGATTTTTGGGGGGGGTGGGGGTTTAGTCTTAAACCTCACCACGTATCACCAAGTGGGGTGGGGGGTTAAAAAATGCTAAAAAGAAACATCACGTGATTAATGGATGGCCCCTTAGTAACTTGTTTATTACATAATATACTATTCTAATGTTTTGAGGAATTCCCATAAGCTCATATGAACGGAAACGGAAGCTCATAGGAACGGAACATGTATGGAGTGTATGGTATGGTATTTGTAAACCTGTCTTGAACAATTATTGTATTTTTATGACAGACCACTCGAGCTAAATAAATACCAACAATAGCGAGAATTTAACCAAAAGCTTAAATAAACTGTTACGAGTATTTTTGGATAAATAGGTTATTATGCTACTTTAGAGTTCCCACCCGGAGTGGCTCCGATACCAATAAGGAATCAATAACCGATTAATATTCTCGGCAGCGGTTACTGTAGATAAGCCACCTCACTACACTTATAGGAAAATTACTTTATGCATACATATTTACATGATTATTTTATACTTAATATGTATACAAAAGTAAAGTGTTGTCTGTCTATGACATAGTCACAATTGCCCTACCAATAATTAATTGATTTTTGAATTGATTTGCTGGCTCGCGAAAAATCGAAGCGGCTGATTAAGCCGGAGCCGATGTTGGGTCGGTAACCTAACATCCTGGGGGTGGGTAGCGTGGGTACAGCCCCCCGGCTCCCCCCTTACACGAGGGCAGTTTGATAAGTCAGTGACTTTTGAAGTTCCCGTGCAGTAACTTTATGGCAACTCTGCTCCCGTCAACTGCCATCTATTTGAGTAATTGCGTTTGTATATGACAGCCATTGAAAGCAGGCAATCTCGTGGATTTGATAGAATACAGAAAAAGTGAATTACAGGTACTGATTATGTGTTATTTTTTGCGTAAAAAACCGTCACCGAATCCAAGGACAGGCTTGATACATATTATGAGTGCTGCACGACCAATTAAATTACTGAATTTTGTTGTGGTCGTACCGACACAAATGACGCCAAACGTTCAGATCACCCAAAACAGATTGTCACGCCAAAAATCGACGATAAAGTTCATGGAATAATATTAGACGACAGGAGATTAAAAGTGCGTGAGGTGGTTGAGGCTTTAGGAATTTCAACTGAGCGGATACATCATATTTTACATTAATATTTGCACATGAAAAACCTGGGCATCGCTATCCGATGGGTGCCGCGATTGCTCACACTCTACCAAATTTCCAATATACTCGGAGGAAATTTTCGATGAGACTCTTGTTTTTTTAAATGCGAAATGGATATTCAATACAAAAATTGATATAAAAAGGGTATGATTAAGTACAATGGCCAGTAAACAGCTGATACATTATCAATATCATATTCGTTCCCAATATAATAATGATTCTGTAACTATAGAAAATAACAGAAACAGTTGATATCGAGTTTATTTCCATGTGCTCTGTTTACCTGATGAGTGATGCGATGACTGATAAAAGTAACAACCCGTGCACGCACACACTCACACATCTTATTTAAATCGCACAATAACATTGGAAGGATATCCTACAGTACGTAGAACTTCTACTTCAAATAAGTCTGCTTTGCAATTTGGGTCCTAAATTCAATGTATAATAGTTTATATTCATTTTGAAATTAGCTTAATTTATATAGAATTAGAGTTGAAATTTCTGCGTAACTATGACGTTTTTAACTGTTACAATAACTGGCTTTATTTATTCCAAGAACGTAGATAAGCTTTAAAACGATAATACGCACTTGAAATCGTAATTGTTTCGCCCTCGTGTCAAAAATCTTAAAAAAGAATACGGCGTCAAGCCAACTCGGTTGCCAGATGACGTCAGCTCTTAATCCGAGTGTTTGTTGTAAACATGTAAGAACTAGATAATAACTTTATACTTAGATGTTCTAGATACAAAACAAAGAGCCGCAGTTGCTATAACTGGGACAATAATTATGTGTTCATTTTGAGGCTTGTGTCATCATTTGTACATGGCAATCAAGACCACTGTACCATGAGCGTGTATTATCGGTCTCTTTCATTATACTAATTACAGACACTTTGCAATAAAATTTCATATGTAGAAACAAAAAAAATGTCATCTAATACCAATGAGATTTTTTTGTTTATAATATCATTATCTAATACTAAAAAATACTTTTAAATTAAGTGCGTACCTACTATATCTGCTTAACCTCTGCTTCCACTCTAACCAGATACTTGCAGCTAAATACCACTATTTTACATGGAACAACTGCCTTTTCTGAACTTCACAACCCAGTTACTGGGTAACACCATATCTCGTGTAAGAGTAAGACTGGTTGTCAAACTTTCATCTACCCGTATCGGCTGTCAAAGATCTTCATTTGCGAGACCTACGGTTTAAAGTGCTCTCCGAGACACGGGGGGGTCTCGATATGAAATTATGGTCTCTCATCGCTGTGGACGAACGTGGCCAATATTTACCTTACAGAAAGAAAAAAAACGCTACTAAATTTTCTTATTTTTATAGGGTTTTATTATTATATGAAGCCACGTAGTAACTTGTTAATCTCTTATTTTACTATTCTTTATTCCAGTTCTCAGTGTTCTTGCTGATCATCTTCGTCATAGAGCTCTCCGTCGGCATTGCTGCCTATGTGAAACACCAGGATCTGGAGAACTCCATAGTGAACCACTTGAACACCACCATCAAGGAATACCCTACAAATCCGAACATTGCCAAGACATACGACATCCTTCAGACTGATGTAAGTAGATGATCTATCTAATATCAATATTGATATTGTTACTCTAGAGCAGGGGTACCCAACCTTTTTTTGTCTACTGCCCACTTTAAGAATAAATTATTTTTTAACGCCCCCCTTTTTAAACATACTTAAAAACCGCTAGGTACTTATAACTGATTATTGAAACGCAAATTTATAGTATTCGGACAGAGTATCTTTTATTGAAAATAAAACAAACATAATCAATTCTTATATAAAAACTAATGTGAAGGTTGAATCTGATGCTGTTCAATAAGTTTGTTGATATCAGGTTCCAATTTACTCAAAAACAGCCGCAAGTCGCCACGTTCGGTAACATGCAAACGATTTCTCTTTTTAGTAAGCAGCGTTGCCACAGCACTAAATCCACGTTCACACAAATATGACGATGGGAATGCTATCAAAAATCGTTGAACAATTGACCACAATCCAGGGTACAATTGCGGGATCGGTTTTTGTAGCCAAAATTCATGATATCCATTTTTGAACTTGATTTTTATTTCTTCGTTTGTTGTCAATTCTATAAGTTCTTCTTCCAGCTGAGGTGACATTGCTGTGTTGACATTTGAAAACGGATCCAACACCCAGTCTGGTATTTCCAAGTTTAAAATGTCCTGGTATCGTTCGGTGAAGTCAATGTGGAGGTTTTCCAAATGTTGGCAGTAGGCAAACAAGTCGTCGTTACTGCAGTATACTGATAAATTCGGAAATTTGTGAAACTCACGTCTGCCCATATTCTTTTTGTGCAGAAGCAGTTTGGCTGCGAAAGCAGCAACGACATTTTTTGTTTTAATTAAATTTAGTTCATCGCCTTGCAGTTGAAGGTTCATGTCGTTGAACATTTTATACAGGTCTGTCATGTAAGCTATATCATTCTTTGATGTTATGAGCTTGTTGCGCAGTTCTGTATCTTTAGTTTCCAAGAACTCTATCATAGAGTCAAACAGGTTGTAAAATCGAATCAGACAATTGCCTCTTGACAGCCAACGAACTTCAGTATGAAGCAACAAACGGTTGAAATCTTCGTCATTAGTAACACAAAGCTGATGAAATAATCTATCATTCAAAGAGCTGCTATGGATTTTATTGACTGCTTTGATGACATATTGCAGTGATTGAAATAGTCGTTCACTTAAGTTTCTAGCAACCAAATGTTGTCTATGAATAACGCAATGTATAGCAAGGACATCTGGAATTTTATTCTTTAAGTATGCTATGAAGCCTTTATGGCGCCCTGTCATAGCCGGAGCGCCATCCGTAGCAACTGATATAATATTTTTCAAAGGAATCTCTTTCTCTTCACAAAACTTTTCCAATGTATTGAATATGGTTTCGCCTTTTGTATCTGTCTCCAAATTTCTGGCAAACAATAGTTCTTCACGTATTTTCTCATCTTTAATAAACCTCACGTAAGATAGCAACAACGCTTCATTAGTTGGTAAAGTGGACTCATCGAGCTGAATTGAGAATTGACTAGTCCTCAGATGATTGCACAATGATTCTTCAATGTTTTCAGCCATTTCATCAATTCGTCTTTGCACAGAATTATTACTCAAATAAATTTTTCGGATAATCTCTGCGGCCGGTTTATGAAGCACAGTAGTTATTACTTCCTTTATTGCTGGCAAAATTAACTCCGATGTTGTGTGGTTTGCCTTTTTGAGCAATTAACAAAGAGATATTGTACGAAGCTCGAAGTCCGTCGTCATCTTGCTTAGCAGCCGCCGAAAATAGTTTTGATACACTTGGCTGAGTATTATGCTTCTTCTCTAGGTCTTGAAAATATGCTACATTCTTTTCTGTCTTATCTGGATGCATTTTATACAAATGATCTTGCAGTTAAAAAATGTTTTTAGACATAGAAGACACAAAGGTGACGACGGGTTTGTGGGATTTTCAATAAATCCGAATTTAATATATTCCGCAGAGTATTGCCGTCTCTTCTTTTTTACTTCCGATATTGTTTTGTTTTAAGAAATACGTAAGTGTTGAAATCAAGTACTGCTTATCTATTATGCGCGAAACCGCAAATGAAAATAAATTTACGTCGTTTATATAGGATTGCATAAGCAGCACGCACCAACAGGAATAAGACAAACGTGCATAAACTCGTTTATCTCATTCGACGCCCAATCGTACTCGACAAGCAAGAACAAGTATTATAGAACCAGCCGATTGGTATAGGAATGTACAATTCGGATTATTTAACAAAAACTTGTTAAAACATGATTGCCCGCGGTCTTTTATATCGAACCGAGTTTGAGCTATATCTTAATTAATATTAGTTGATGTTCACAAGATGTAGTCGAAAGTCGAGAGCTCAGTCGGTGTCTTAGAGTCATCCTAGCTAGGTAGATGAAATTATAAATCGACCCCAAAGCCCTACACAATGCCCCCTTTTTTTCTGGGTCTCTTACCGCCCCCCTTTAGGCCTGCAGCGCCCACAAGGGGGCGTTATCGCCCACGTTGGGAAAGACTGCTCTAGAGAGATAGAGACTAAATAGATGACGATGATATCACCCTAATACGTATTAATATGGAAGAAATATTCGAAATAGTGAGCACAGGGTCAGGAGTATTTATCGTGCGCAGATTAAATTCCTGCTTACAATCGTGTTTTTTTATCTACAACTAGCGACCCGCCCCGACTTCGCAAGGGTATTATAAATAAGAAAAAAGTGTTGTTACGCTTAGCCATGTAAATTTATTTTTAGGGGGCTTGGCGACAATTTTCTTTTTCTACTATTTGAAAAATCATCATCAAAATCCGTTGCGTGGTTTAGGAGTGAGCGGATAAACAGACAGACGCGGATTTTGTTTTATATTCTGTAGAGATAACACCGCTGCGTCAATTTGTGACTAAGAACTGAGTTTGAAAACAAAATATGCTCACTTGAAAACATACCAACAGAAAAGTAATACACATATATTTTTTTAAATGTCACCTCTAACAAAAGCAGAAAACGGAAAGTACCTATTATTCAAACAATCAATGTCAGGCAGCGTTACATTGGTGAATATTGGTATTTTCCACAACAAGACATTATGGGACGATGAATCCTTCTGCCGCACCAAAAAAACTCATTCTCGGACACCACAAAGGCATGTTGCGGATCCAAATGGCAGCAATTCAATAATTTACCTACGAGCCCGTCGTCAGTTTCGCATTATCATTACCAACTACACGTACATAGGTGTATCTTATATTCAAAAATTTAAATTGTCTAAAAGTTGTTGCATTTTTTTATTTTGGTTTTTAAACTAAGACTAGAACACCAGACCAACAAACTTGTGAAGATAATTGTATAAAACACGTCAAACTGGCGTCACTTATTTCATTTACATTTTCCTTACATTGTTTCTGTATGCGGGGGGATTCTTTTGTGTATTTGTGGTAATCAAGTTGTAATTAATGGTAATGCATGATATTTTTAATGTTAATTTTTCTTCACAATATAATGTTAGTTTAGTTTCATGCATGCAATATAACGGTGACATTATTATTCCATCTTCGGAAATCGGTGAACATCAAGTTCATTAATTTCTTAGCTATCTTGTTTTGTTGTTAAACAAGATTCATTCAATCAACAAGATTAACTTACTCAACAACACTCCATGACTACATGTGTTTTAAAAAACATTCAACGTCTATACTTATCACTTTCCAAAATTAATTTAACAAACTCAAACTAATTGCAATAGTCTAATTTTCTCAATATCACTATTGCTTTCAGAAACACCATACAAATATCTCCGAGTTCCGATAACTTAACTGAACCGACCATACACAATAGCAACATAATCTGATCCTCAATTTACCCATTCCAGCTCCATTGCTGTGGTATCACCGGCCCCGAGGACTGGCCGAAAAATGGCATCCCTATACCCAGCACGTGCTGCTCTGCCCAGGAGATCGCGAGCGGAATCCCCGTACCTTGCACGCCGATGTCGGAAAATTTCCACAAGGACGGCTGCCTTCCCAAACTCGTCGATTACTTGAAGGATATTGCTCTGGTACTCGGTGGAGTCGGCATTGGAGTCGCTCTAGTTCAGGTAAGTCTCCAAATTTTATTCGCAATCGCGTTTGGTATTGCCTCAACATTTACACCACTCGATAGCTAAAGGATCAAAGAATTCGTTACGTTGAGTGAGGACTGTGACGAATCGTGTGACTAACACTGGCTTGGCCACCATCAGGGAGTTTAATTGTTATAACACAAAAAAATTGTCGCCAAATATCAGAATTAGTCGGTTACTGGTTTGAAAGTTATAAGGGTTATAGGTGGCCGATCTGGGGAATATGCCCCCAGCTGCTGCAATATTTTGGCTTTATGCGACATATAAATACTTATTACTATTTAATTGCCTCATTGATCTAGTTTCTGAGCCTAAGGTCCTGGGTTTGACTCCTGGGTCAAGCAGTGTTGTTTTTCTGTTTTTGATGAGCACGAAAACCGTCGGTCCTGCGCCTTATCTCTCTCCGGTCGTGTCGGATAGACTATGAGAGTAAAATGAAGAGAGTGCACCTGTTCGCGCATAGACTTGTGCAATATCTCCTACGTATTGAGCTAATCTCCGTGGAAATAGGCCGCCGTGACCGAGAATTCGGTCGGGATAACTTATATTTTACTTTGTCTTGAGTCTACCCAAAGAAATAATATATAGAGATAGGGGTCTATCAAATTAAGATAACGGGTCAAAACTTCCAAGACTTGAGGAGGATAGTCTTGATTATTATTTATATTGCAATGGTTTGTTTACTTTTCAGCTGCTGGGTGTCATATTCGCGTGTTGTCTCGCTCGCTCCATCCGCAGTCAGTACGAGACAGTATAAACACGCACTAATGTGGTATTTTTATATGGTTATCTATAATCTAGATGTAATAGCAGTGCCCAATATTTTCCACAAGAATATCATTTTAATTTTAAAGTTTGTCATCAAGTACACCTCTACAATGTCTATGTATATTTTGATGTAATTTATTTTATTTTATTGTTATTCCAGATGATTTTATTTTAATGTAAGATTTAAATACCTATTATAATATCTCATAAGTGCTATAACCATTATCATGAGGTACTGTTTTATGCGTGTAATTTTATATTTGCCTTATTTGCAAATGTTGGGAGTGATTAAGCACAATGCACAGATTTTCTTAAGTTTTCTATGAAGTGTGCTCAGTGTAGAAGACTGATTTTTCGAATAGAAATGGATACATTATGCCAAAAACTTTATCGGAATTTCCTACTTTTTGTACTTTCCTAAATCTCAATTCTACTATATAGTATTAAAATAATAATTATTGTACTTTTTACTATTCATATTTAACCAATGTAGAAGTGGTGCACATTTATATTATTAGATTTGTACGATTCGTTTGTTGATTAGAGGCAATATCACCAACATCGCCAGATTTCTGTTATTGCGGCACAAATAAATTATCTGAAGTGCATGAATTGCATCTAATTTAAAAACGAAAATTAAATCATTGTAACGTTTGGAAAGTATTTCTAGGTCATGTATATTTATAATAAAATCTGCAATATCCAAAATGACTTTTAATTAGGAATATAATGAAACAGCATTGAGTGCCCTAGTTACACACATTTTTATTTTCCTATTTTATACCATGATATAAATTGTAACAAAGGATGGCTATTAGGTATCAGAGCATCATGAACGTTGAGTTACGAGGAACATCAGTCGCGTTAAATACAGCTGTGGTCTTGCAAGCAATTCGAAGTCGCAATCGAGTCACAGTATAAAATAATTAAAAAATCACATTGACAAAATATACCAGTCCCGAATACAGTATCAGTATTCATCTCTCTATTGTATGTCGCAAGCATCTGAATCTCACAGCACCAGTTCCGACACTCGCGATATCACCCAATTTATAAAAATCTTCATTTTCACGACGGTATCACCTAAACATTCATATACGCGCGACATACATACACTTTTAGCTAAAATCATTATAACGCTAAAATTCTAATTAGTTCTAGGGTTAAGACATACATTATACATTATCTAGACAATAAAATAACTTACATCTAATACTGTTTATATACTAAACGGAATATTTTAGAACAGTTGGAGATGTCAGAGCGGAGGCCAATGTGCCCGAGTTTTGGCACTTTATTAAGGTAATGGTAAAATTATTATAACAAATAAATCAAATTATTCTTCGTCCAGGTGCAACTTTGATATGTGTTAATGAGTAAAACAGACTATCAAATCCATAGCTCGCTACTTCCATGACGACGCCGCATAATAGATATTGTCGAATCACATTACACCAAACGATTAAAATGATGTAATCACAAAAAGTTATAACACAATACGTAATATATGCTTTCATAACTTCATATTATAAAAATAAATAGGTTATTAATTATATCCCTGACCTAATCTACTCAATGTTAAAATCGTTATTAAAGTCATAATAATTATGTAATGTAAAAATATAACTCAAGATTTTATATATAAATCCCCATTAAATTGCACAATAAAAACAAAAATACTACCCAAAAATCTTTCGGTCACGAAGTCCTAAAATTCCAAATAATTTTACTATCTAATCCTTAACAAAATGGACCAGGTTGAAAAACCTATCTAATGAAACTTTCCTTTTCAGTCAAATCAGGCTTTTTAGTGATATAACTTCGGCCTTCGTTAATAAAATAATAAACCCAAATAAGATTCGAATAATAAATATAATACGTAGTACTCCAAAGCACCGGGTGACCATTTACAATGTGATCATCCGACACTAGCCATCATATTTATACATTCACAAAACTATAATTTTGCATTGTTTCCTCAGCCAACATGTGACATCTCACAAGAAGTTTAGCAACTGATTTGCCTCGTTTTGAAATTAGATTTTCTTAATTATAATTACAAAGCATTGAAGTAATTATTGGATTGGTTTGTTCTTCACGATATCTTTAAAACAATCATAGTTTGTACTTGTCAATGCTGCCAGTTCTGTCACATACTATCCAAGAAATATAAGTACTATTTTATAACGAATTACAAAAATGTATACAGAATAGGATGAGAGAAATTACAACCATTCAATGACTCATTTGAAGACAATTGGTGGAGGTAGAAAATGTATGAACATCATACATAAAAGTTCTAGATAGTATTTCTTGTTTTAACTGGATTTTCACATAAAATGAAAGCAAATGAACTTAAAAAGGGCTCATAAAGACTATTTGATGGATTAAAATCTAATATTTTAATGAATTTTTGTTTCAGCTATGACTATAACAGACTTGAGGACACTGACAGCAGTAAAAATATAGCCTTTAAAATATTAGTAATCTAAATCCAATAAGACATGCAAGTATTACCCTGAAATTAAAAACATTTTACAAAACATTAATGCGATTTATTCCCAAATATATAATAGTAGGTATCGCAAAGTTCAGACATACTTACACATAAGTAGTAACAGTTGAAGAGTGTATGAGATCATCGCGGTATAGCGGCAAAATTGACTCAAATCACTGGTTAAACCTACGATACACTTTCATTAGTAAACTTATCACTGTATTTATATAACACAGAGCTAGAAACATTAACAGAAAATCGTTCATTTCATAACTAAATCGTTCGTCATTCTAAAATTATACAATTCAGACCGTCATAAGCATGTTGAAATCACAATAATTGCAACTAAAAATTATTAAGCTGTTTAAACACCACACCCTTGATGGGGCACATTTGTTACATGTACCTAATGAGTTTGAAAGTTAACAAATGTGTCGCAAGGAGCGTATGGTCATCGGATATAACATTATAAGCTTACATTTACGTGAACAGGATGGATTTAGAACAGAATGGTATTGAGTATGATACTGCAGGTTGTTCCTTGGCGGCGTTGCGGGGGCAGTGCAATCATGTCGCGTAGCGCTTGGTCCAGAGGCGCGCGATGCGATCGTGCTCCTCTCGATTCTGGAGATACTGTGTTGCAATGCTGCCCACTAGCGGATCCGCTGAAAATTAATTTAATTTTAGTTAGGGTTTTTTTCTGTTTAAATACCAAATTTCACCTTCCAAATCCCTTGATGACATACAATTTGGCTTTTTAGATCAAACTTATATTTAGGTTAAGTAGGAATTAAAATTCCCGATCTCAATCATATTATTAATAAACGAGTTACGACGCACTTCAAACTAGTATCGATAAAAATACACGGGCCATAGGATTCGCTACACACGAGCAAAACAATCGGGAGGACATTGAGGACGATAGGGCTTTGACCTCTCCAGACTATGGAACAACCTTTTGTAATAGAATAATCAATATGCTACATAGAATGGTTATTTTCGGAATAATATGGAATTCTGGAGTGAACTATCCAACAATCTTTCACGACTATCATAAACAGCATAGGCAGACTTACGAATGACTTTTATTCAGTAAATTGATTGTAAGATCTTGTTTTAAGTTTAGATAATGGTCATTGACATTGGCCTTTCAATTAATTTCGGAATTTTTATTTTTCGGTGCTTAGGTTACATAGAGGTTAATATCTCTATGAAGTCCAGGCATTCATATTTTAAACCTATGAAATAATTTAGCTGAGTTTTGTACCACTCAGGAAAATGAAGATTTGTATACCATATAAAGTAATAAATATATCATACCTGGATTACAGTCAGTAAGCAGGGAACATATTGATAGTAACACTTTAGATATTGTCAGTGCCGGAGACCAGTTGTCTTTGAGAATATCTAGACATATCACTCCCTGGCTATTGATGTTACAATGATATATCCTAGTTCGGAATGTCACCTGAAACAGATAAAATTTATAAATATGGAGACTAGTTTGTTATTGATGATAACCTTTCAGTATTGTTTATTATAGATGTCTACTGTATTTAAACATAATTATTATATTGATAATGTCTTTGCAGTATGAGCTTGTGATATGGTCACAGAGCTTCAACAATAACAGATATAATATTATGAAAATTAATTAATATATTGACATGTCCATCTTCACGTAACTGAGTCATGACACTAAAAACAAACAATTTGCTAGAACTTAAAAATCGTCTTATTACTATCACAACTTGCATGTCGTCGTAATGGTAATGAATGATCACAATTCACTTCATCTAATTAAGATAAGTATCAATCTAGTCAGAATATTGTCTTAAAGAATAAATAGCATTCAAAATACAATCACGCGAAAGGTATCACAGTAAACTTGGATTGTAATATCAAATTGAGGAATGGGATACTAAATAATTTGGTCCATCCAACGCTCAGTTGACCCAGCTTTTAAAATAAGTAAATTTAGTTTTATATTTTTAAAGCACCCGAGAGCTGACAAATGGGAACCTTATAGATCTGTTGATAAATTGCATCCTAATCTACATAATAGTAAACGTATTAAAACCATCGTGTATAAAAATTGCATCACGGAAAAGGATTCAGGTACGTGACGTAAGCAGCTAATTATAGTATGGACCAAATGAATCTCATCCCACGCAATTTGAAAGAGAAGTAAGGACGATGCGTTATTGCAGTGATCTGCGCTCTGACTAACATTATTATCATATACATTTTGATAATCGAGGTATGTTGTAATAAAACCAAATAATTGTGATAAATCTGAGATGTGTCTCACACGAAAACTACATATTGTATTTGCAGCTGTACAACATCCGCCATAAGGATGTGCCAGCGATGAGTCCCGTAATTCGACACTGTAGCGACTGGCGACCCCTCACGCACACAAACACTGAAAATTATTATAAATGGTAGGAACCCTAGTTGTTTTATGCATAGTCAGTCAATCCGCAGAACAAAGGATGAATTTCCATGGAAATATTCTTAAAACCTTAATAAATATGTTTTATAACATCATCACAATCAGTCGGCAGTTGCCTGCTGACTATACTTGATTATACACTGTCGACTTTACAAAAAGTGATTAAAAGATCTATACCCAAAAAGTATTTCTAAGAACTGCCAGATTCATGTTCAGACATCAAAGAAAAACAATAATTAGGACCCATATTAAGTTGGGGTTTGGTAAAGATAAAATCGAAAAGTATGCGTACGAAAATCACGAACGAGGTAGCAGGTATACACAATGAGATGATGCGTAAAGAATATGATGCATGACATTGATTGATGTTATGCGCCGGAGATGTATTTTTAGAAGACAGGCCTCGTCCTATATTCTATTAAGATCTACTATTTTCATCCTTAAGTAGCCATAATAAAATTGCATCATTTTCCAATACTATTTAATATCAAGAAAATCATAACACGGCAATCACCAGGGTGCGCTCTATTTCGTTTTGGCCATAACCGCCACTGGCAAAAGGAAATACTTCCGACATAAAAAAAAGAACGAAATGTCAGTCAATACTGTGTAAACCTCAGTTATGTATTTAGTTTTATTGATATATCGGACGATAGCGAGCCGAGGGCACTGCACTAATTAAATACCAGGGTGTCCACCCCATGTGGGGATCGGGTCTCCATTGGGGCGTTGCTAGACACGGCTCGAGTAGGATTTAGGAGAAATGAATTGATTTGATATGTGTACCTACATACCTATACGTGTACGTAAAGGTGGTGTATAATTATACAGATTTATATGGTGGCTACAGGTAATTATGAGCTACTTTTAAAACACGGTTTGATGAAGAACTAATAAAGCAGCATCTATACTCATACTATAAAAAGAAAGATTTGTTTTTTTGTAATCGATAAACTCTGAAATTACAGAAAATAATTCTTTCAAAGCTATGTTATCCAGAAGTAATTGGCTATATTTTATTCCAGTATTAATAAGATTTCAGGCTGAAATTACACACCGGCGAAGCCACGGGCACAGCTATATAGTCTGTACTATTTAAAAACTTGAGTTTCTTAAAACAATAATAAAATAAAAACTTCTTGGTCATATTCATAGAACCTAAAAGTTCTTGAGGAAAACATGATACAAGGGCAAAAAGACACCATTGAACTAATAATAACAACACTTCTCTTTGTAAGTAGAGCCTAGTTCCATGTGGTTGTCCCCAACATCTGCTGAGGATATCACACAAGAAGAATTATTAATAAGATTGAACTATTGTCCTCAATTTTGCCTTCATTCATTATATTTGTGAGTATAATTTAGACTAAAAGTAGTAATCACTCCTCATATCCCAAAATCTTAAAATCCAGTAGTGAAAGATGTTAAGCACAAAGTAAAGTTACTCCTATACAGTGTGAGTCTTCATAATAGTGAGACTAGACGTAATATTGTAAACGGAAAATATAGTAAAAATAATTTACTCCTTGTTAAATTTTTGATTATGAATTTTGGACCTTTTCTAAACAAAACACTTTTTTTAATACGTGGTCTATCATGTCTCTTGGTCTGACAGACTCAGTAATAATGATTGTAAACAATAGACCAATGAATTAAATTTAACCAACATTACTGTCACATAAAATGACCAAGAATTTATTAGAAAAAGTGATTTTATTACACAGGTGCTAATAAAAAGGTCTATATATTTTTTTTTTTAGATATAATAATGTTTAGTTTCACCCAATTTCAAATGTGTACTTCTCCATCAAGACTCACATTTTTATTTGTTATTAACATTCATTCAATGCTACTAGTGTCCTACCATGACAAACTGATATTCATCATATTGGTATATGACTGTAATTATTAAGGCCAAAGATGCTTAAAAGGTGAATCTCAAACAAAGCATGCTATATAGTGTCTGGAGTTTGTTTCGGCGTTTCTTCTCAGAGATAGTCAGATAGGAAACGCCGGCGCCATCTAGTTTATAAAATGACTTGTAAATGTAAAAGATCTATTTACAGAAATAACATCATTAAACATTTAGAGTAGTACAGATAGTGATAATTCAATTACTTAAAAAATGAATATTACTTCTGTTCATATTCCAACATCATCTCTATCAAACATAAGAATGTAAATAGATCAAGCATGAAAATATTAAAATAATTAAATTAAGAATGCATATGAAGCAGACTCAACAACAAAATACTATACTATACTGTAAACTTTCACGAATATGACACCTGATAGTGAATTTGCAAGTCTGAAAACTTGTATGTACCTATGTTATGCAATCTCAAACAGAATTATGAAGAGTATCCGATAAAATTTGTTATACTATGAAACACACAGAATTCCTACATAGGAACTCTGTATTTACAGGGAATCCTACTGATAAAACAACAGTGTGCCACTAGTATAGCCTATGTTCCACAAGACAATGCCAATCTCATTATAAAAAAAAAACAGTATCTATATTAAAGAGATATCTAATATTTGGAACTACCAAGAATCTCAACAGAAATAAACATAAAAACATTTACCTTCGGAGGTTTGAATGGATACTCTGGAGAGAAGTGGATGTCCAGGAAGAATACTCCACCCTCATACACTGAACCAGGCGGGCCTAGAATGGTGGAAACCCATTCATACAGGTTATCTCCTTTAGGCCCTGCACTGCAGTTTGGTGGTGGATCTAGTGTAATCTCTGCAAGTTCCTTCTGGATCCTCTTAGCTGAAGTCCCAAGTGCCTTCGACATCTTAGGATTTGGTTTATTTTCTTTTGTGTCTGGTTTACTGTCAGCAACTGCTCCACTAGAGCTAGCACCTCCTCTGCCACGTCCCGTACCACTCCCTGATGAACCAGATGCACCGCTCATTATCTAAAAGCACCAAACGTCTCATTCCGCTAAACCAAAAGCCGCTACTTAGAAAGCTTTAATGATATGAGTGTCATGATGGTAAAGCTGATAAATAATTACTGAAAAACACATGCTTTCTTGAATATTACTTAAACACAATTTCTAAAGTTGGAAAAATGATTCCCAAAATAAACAGGTTTGGTGACAACATTGTTATGTGCAAATATGTATGTAAAAGTGCAATGACATGTAAAATGCGAAATGATTCACATTGATCAATATTGGATGATAGCATGTGATTAATATAATGCAGCTACAACCAGTAACACGTAACTTTTAGTTATGAAAATCACAAAAGAAGTACATTTTCACAAGACGTTTTTTTATTCTAAACAAGAACACAATCAGTAGAACAAAGACATTACTGATCCCTACACATATAACACTAAACATCAGCATTGAAATAAAAAAACAGTACTATGCTCTACGCATATTCGATAAACAAATAAAACTCAAATTAACATTGATCTAGTAATAGGGAAAAAGATTTATTGGTACCTTACGAATAACAGTCGGCCATCTTGTGGGCTGGCGTTATCCGATAATTTACTATTTTTTGATTCAGCACTGACCCAATTCAATGAGAAATACGGCTCCTGATACGTGATAGTTAGTAGTATACAAAGAAAATCATCCACAACATGTGCAAATTTTGTGCAATGCTATCAATGTAATCCGTGTTAGATGCTCCGCACTGCAAAGCGTAAATAGGCAGCCCGTTACTTTCCGCTCAATTACTGCTGCTTGTTAAGAGGTATATGAATAAAATGTACCTTAATCGATGATTAGACTCGAATTTGGTGTTCCGGCACGATTTTCAGAGCTTCAATCTACTTCTACCACATTTCATCCATTTGTCAGTCACCCTCACCAACACAAACAACCACTGAAATTCACAGAATGCACACAAGCTCAAATATAAGACATATACACGTAAAAACAGTAATTATGTTATATGAATACTTACAGGTTGATATTTAGAACTAATTAAGCTAGTGTGCTCAAAAAAATAAGCAATATTTAGTTAAATAAAATAATGAAATTAAGAAAAATTACACGAAGCACAACCACTTTCCGACATTTTTTAACTTTTTAATTATTTTTTGCGATGATGGTGTTGCCAGTAACAATACTATTTCTTCTTTAATAAATCTTTGTACTAAATAAAATCGATTTAGATTTAAATTTATACATACTAATTTTGTATGGCATGTGACACATTCTTGAAAGAAAACTCAACTATGTTTTATTAAGATAAAACAAAGTTAACAATTCGATATGTAAGATTGATCATTGAGGTATTTAGAAACCTGCAAAACACTATATGTTCACTATATAATAATCACTATATATGTTCTGCATACCTATTCGCTATCTCGGTTGGCAACCGGGATAGCGAATAGATGCGCGAGGTGCGCTGTGTATTTATGTCGTTTCAACCCTCACTTCAGAGTCTCAGCCTGAGACTTCAAAAAATCAAAATACAACACTCGATCTTCTTAGGCCTGACATGTTCAGATGTCAACTCAATCGGCGTAATGTCCTGATCATTGCGCCGATTGAGTTGACTCACTTCTTTGAAAAGTGATTCCGCACAGCGAATCAATGAGATAGACGCATGCTGATGACCCTATACGCGTATATAATAACGTACTCTGTGGTACCCTCAACACATCCGTGCACTGTCCTCTCTCGTTGATTCACTCAGTCAATCGCTGCGCTAACGTACCTAGTACAGTACGTCGCTTGATGCCTACGAGCGTGAGGTGAAAAAGGCGCACGGTGCGCTTTGCAGCCTTTTGAAGCTCACTCGACACCACTTAGTGATGCTGACGCATCTCGACACGTTGCACTTAACTGCACGCAATTTTGAGTTAACTGAAAGTGCCGGCGCAGTGAGCTGCGCCAGAGTTACTGAGGTGATGCAAGAAATTTTGCTGATTTACCCGTCTCGAATCGTGTACAATACTCAGACTACTTAGAGATATTTCCTTGCCCTATCTACGAAAAAGTCGTGCCAATTTAACGACGATTAGACGAATGGAAAATAATATATTATGGACGCCAAACAGTGCCCTTTAAATATTTTTTTTATCATATTTTTAAATTTCACCATTAATATTTATTTATTTATTTATCAGGAACAATAAATTGTGTTTGATACATTACATACATCATAATTAATCATATTAATATAACTTCTACAGTGGCATGCAATAATATAAGACATGCAGCAATAATTAAAAACATAACATAACAATAATATTCAATTTAAAAAAAATACATGTTCAAAAACAACAATAATAAAATGCCATTTTTTTTTTTTATATATAGGGAAATGGAATTATAAATCACAGTTCGTCTACTGAGTACAAATTTCTACCCAACAGAAATGCTTTTAGCTTAGCCTTAAAGGAGCTAGTGTAAAACAATATTTTTAAGTCCGCTGGCAGTCTATTAAATATTTGTATAGCTTGGTAATGAGGGCTATGCTTGACAATGTTGAAATTATGTACAACTTTATTTTTAAAATCCTTCCTACGAGTTTTTTCCCTGGCTATTCTTTCTTCCCCAGACTCGAATTCATGGACATATTTTTTTAAAATAACTAACAAAACAAGTATGTATAATCTGGGCAATGTTAGAATATTTAAACGCTTAAAATGAGATCGACAGCTTTCTCTTTGTGAAATTCTAACAATAGCACGTATTGCTCTTTTTTGGAGAATGAAGGCTCTTTGAGGATTATAACCGTAGCTTTTCCCCCAGAACTGTATACTGTATCGAAGTCTGGATTCGACAAGAGCATAATATACCATCTTTAACTGTTCCGTATTAATTTCGTCTCTCAATTTCCTCAGTGCATAACGTGCAGATGATATAGTGGAGTCTATATGTGCTAGTTCTTTTTTCCAGTTCAGTAAATTGTCTAAATGGATACCTAGAAATTTGACGTCGGTCACTAGTTCAATCTTTTCATTGTTAAGGGTTATATCCATATTATCCTTATTGCCTGCAGTGGTCCGAAACAACATGATGTTCGTTTTTTGAATATTGATTATTAATCTATTTGTGTTAAACCAAAAATGAAATGCTGCCAACGCAGTATTGACCTTTTTTGTCAGTTCATCAATAGTTCTCGCTCCTGCTACAGCGTTAGTATCATCAGCAAATACTACGAGATTAATGTCTGGAATTTTTGTTTTAATATAATTTATCAAATCGTTTGTGAAAATAATAAACAGAATTGGACCCAATATGGAACCCTGTGGAACGCCCGTGGTAATATTAATCATGGATGATTGGTATGTTTTCCGTTGTCCATTTTGTTCTATGGTGCTGATTTCTACATACATTTTCCTGTTTTTTAAATAGGATGTAAATAATTGTAGGGCTCTGCCTCTAACACCATAATAATTTAGTTTGGCAATAAGTAGATTGTGATCTATCGTATCAAATGCGGAAGATATATCCAGAAAAATACCTGCTACCTTTAATTTATGGTTTATTTTACTAGTAACATCATCAGCTAAAAGTTTATAGATGGCATCTCCAGTGCCAATTCCTTTCTGGTAACCGAACTGTCTATCATGAAGAACTTTATTCATATGAAGATGAGTCAATAGACGAGATTTCAATATTTTTTCAAATTTTTTTGAAAGTGTGGGTAGAAGCGAAATGGGTCTATAATTTTTAGGGTCCGTTTTTGAACCCTTTTTATAAACTGGCACAACCTTTGCAATTTTTAATTCTTCCGGAAAAATTCCCTGCTCTAGACAGTTGTTAATAAAGGTAGACAGTGGCCCAGCCAATATTTTTATGTGTTCTAAAAATTAGTGGTAAGAATAGCAATAGGGATTTCATCCCACTGGAGTGCTTGTTTGTCATAGTTTTAATTATTTGTGTTATTTCTTTGGGTGTAGTAGGCGTGAGTGACAAATCATTTATAACCCTTTCACAACTATGTTGAAGAAGCAATAAAGCTTCTTCCGTTTTAGTTTCAGCTGGATCACAATTTTGGTTGAACTGTCTTGAATTTAAGTAAGATTAACCTAAATTGAGCGTGGAAACCTTTTATAGATACTTATAGTCAGCTATATGTACTAAGGGATATTGAGATGACCATATAGAAACATGCCAACTATTCCAAGTGCTTATTTATCAACTTGAATTTTTATATCATAAATTGTAATAATTTTGCACGCCATAAAATGACAACATATGCAGAAATTTCAAAAATTTACAACTTTATATACCCATATTGCGAAGTAATAAATGATTTGACCACAGACTACTAAAGTTGATTTGACTTGGATTTGAAACTACCCCAGCGTCCAAGCAATAAGCGTGATTAACTGTCATTGACCTTAATTATCTGTAGTTTTTGACAGTAAAACCCAATGACCAAAGAAGTAGAGGACATGAAATAAACAATAATTTGGTGCGCCAAAAAAGAAACTAAAATGGCATAGACCCCGCCCATTACCTAGTGCTGCCCATGGCAGTTAATAAAATGATAATCATTTTTATTACATCGATAAAATCGATTTATCGTTATCATTAGGGTCACCTTATCTTATGTATCCACTTGAATCTTATTTAACCACTGTTTTTGGATTTCCGGAATCTTTGGGAATCATAAATGACAACATTTACATAATATACTGCTTTATTTACAAACAGACAAATATTTACAATTAAACACTTAACACTATACACCTATAAAATAAATACTATTCTAACTTTAAAATAAAATAAGAAAATTTACTCAGGTGTCAAAGTATTCCTCCGCGTCGCTGTCTTCTGGAAAAGTGCCCAGAAGACTGGCAGCATTGCCCCGTTGGATGGCAATGCTTATTCTCTGACCGAGATATAAGCCAACCCTCTGGTCATACGAAGTGTCGACCAGTCTCCGCGAAAATAATGTAATATAATAATAAGTACTAAGAACACAAATGTAATAAAATAGTAAATATTTATTCGTTTCGCCATAGTTGCCGTCCCCGGTTGAATTGGTTCAGAATTTTCCATGCAAATATCTTCTAAATCACCTTCATTGGCAGCAATTGATGTTGTTGTCTTATTATATTGCTCTTGATAAAAAAAAAACATATATCGAAATACGATTCGTTCGACAATCCAACTGCAAATGTATGTTTGTAATTGTATTTTTTTATGATATAACTTTTTTTTTTTTTTTTTTTTTTTATGTTATGGCATCTCGCAGGTCAACCTAGGAGGTTGTCGACTGCTTAACCGGACTTTCCTGTGGATGCCCTAATAATAAACTATTATTAAGGCCTCCAGCCAGGGGCATACGACTAAATTAATTCTAAAGCGACAACGCTAAGGGCACCCCCTGTGGGGTACGAGCCTCGGCTTAGGGCGTCGCTTGAGGGAGGACAGCAAGGGACTGGCTGGATCGAACAGGAATTATCATAATTATTATTATTAGGGGAATTTAAAGCTACAGGCTCAGCGGCTACGCGGGCTGGCACGAGCAAGGGTCGGGGAGGTGATGCATTAGGTGCATTACGGGGACGTCGCGACGGGCCTCGGCGGCGAGGCCTAAATGACGGCGGTCTGTGTTTGTGTACTGTGCTGGTGGCCCTACGGCTCTCTTGGAGCAGGGTTATAGCGTCATCGGGGTACAATAGTGAATGCCTAGGACGGCGAATTCTACTTATCTGGGAGGGGGTGTAGGATGATATAACTACGAATTCACGATTTTATATACCTTCTCGCGTACCTGAAAAAAGAGGTCTTAACAGTCAGACAGAGGGACAAGAAAGTCATCTTATAAGTGTTACTTTTATGCTTTTGAGGAACGGAACCCTAAAAAGACATAATGTTTTCTCATGATTGTCGAGCCAAAAAGTCTCTTCTTTAGGAATCTCGTCTTTTAAAAGATTTTGCTGGTTAGGAGCCATGACAGGCCATAGGATATCGGTGTGAGTAATGCAAGTTTCGTAATTTACCTTAGGAAGCCTTGTAGGTATTGCATTGTCCTGAAGTCTTATTATACCCAGAGTTCTATTAATACAGGACTCTTCAAAATGTAGAGAACATGCAAATGTTATATCGTGGCTGGTATCAATATTCTCTTGATCCAATGATTCCATCCACTTTTTTAAGAACTTCATTTTTAGTAACCTAAAAAATGTTAGGTAATTTGGTCAAAATAAAAGTTTTCGAAAAATTTGAGAAAATTATAATCGGAATCGTTGTTTAAATCAGGAGAACAACACTAAATTATTCTGTAAACAGTGCGTAATAAACAGTGACCAGCAGGGCTATTGCGTATCTCCACTGACAGTTCAAAGTGAAGATCACTAGGCAAAGTGTAGAACGATTAACTGTCAAATTACTTCTTTGGTATCGGCTAACGTCAGTGACCAATCATAATGACGTCATGGACACTGAATCCCAGTGATATACACCGTAACTCAATTTGACAGATGTGATCGTATCGATAGTTTGAAAATTCGCATTTTGTAAGCTAAGTGAAGATCAAATTGATGATCACTATGATTGTCAAGTGTTTTGTGAAAGTAGAGGTGGCAAAAGTGTATCATTTTTGCGATTGGAACATTTGCATCTCGATCACTGAAATGTTCCGAAACACTGATATGTTTCATTTGGCTCATTTGGATCATCGACTCAAAAGTTATAAAATACAGAATGTTACGAATACATTTAGTTGCATCGCGGGCGTTTATTACTGACTGAGTCTATGAAATGTTATGTAGTTACAATGCTGAACGTGTTTCGGTTATTTACTGTGTATCGTAATAAGATTGTGTATAAAATCGATTCTCCTTCATACTTTATCCAGGCTTAGGACTGGCGGCAAGTCCTTTATGACCAGCTGGCGTATTTAAAAATCAATTCTATTTACAGTGATTTTTGATTAAATTTAGTCCTCTTTTTGTTTTTATTTTAATCTTTTTTTTGTGTTTACATAAAATTATAATTTAAAAATAGCATTTTTGAAACTTTGTCATCTTTTAACATTGTTCGACGCGTATTCAGTATGTGGCCTGCTTTTGAAAAAACACGTTCGCATGGAACAGATGTTGCGGTAATGCACAATCTCTTTTTAACATATTGGTGCAGAATAGGATAAATTCCTTTTCTGCTTTCCCACCAAATTAAGGGATCTTGATTTCTAGGCAGCATTTCGTCATTCAAATATTTATCTAGCTCTCTTATTCCAGCTGCCATTTGATTTCGCGGTCTGAGATGCTGACTTAGTTCAGCGTCAAAATCGGCCCATAGCGATGCTGATGTTGTAGCCACAGGTTGAGTTGCAGTTTCAGCCGTAGTTGCAGATGTCGACTCCATGGTACAGCCACGGACAGTTTCAGCAGCTGTATTTGCTAGACGTCGTCTTAAAGTCGTAACAGCTACTTTAAATTTTTCTTGGTCTCTGAACGCGAAACCTTTGAAACGCGGGTCTAAAATTGTTGCTTCCGCGTATAGAGGATTGGATTCAATATTTTGGAATCTATCCGACAACTGCTGCTTCAGGGTCTCCAATAATAATGTTATTTGCGCAGGAAATCCAGCGTCCTCATTAAAGTGCTTGTTCACATGTTTAATCATAAATTTTGTAAACACGATTACTTTACTTAAAGTAACCTGTGTTTCTGAACTCATCTCCACTGTGACGTTGTAAAATATTTCCAATATTTTAATCGCGAGGTCAACGATTTTCCAGTCTTCCGGTGTTAACATTTCCAGATCTGTGCCGAGTATTGCCACAGTAGAAATTATGGCCTCTTTCAATTTAAGGAATCGAGATAACATGTCATGTGTCGAGTTCCATCGTGTGATTACGTCCTGTTTTAGTTTTAATTCTGGAAGACCCATTTGCTGCTGGCTTTCTTTTAATTTTGCCAATGCTGACGAACTCCTTTTAAAATATTCTACGATGGCCTTCACTTTTGATAGAGTATTTTTAATCTCTTTTAAACCCGATTGTACGACTAAATTCACAGAATGGGCAAAGCATCCGATATGTTTCCAGCCACCCATCCTAATAGCAGCCGAGACATTGGCGGCATTGTCACTCACAACAGCAACGACTTTATTTTGAATCTTCCATTCGACTACTTTTGCTTGTAAAGATTGGCACAGATTTTCTGCGGTGTGTCTGTCAGAGAATGGAAAACAATCTAAAAGATATGATCTCATAATGTTAATAATATCTAAATAATGGGCGGTGACAGAAACGAAACTGACATTATTTATCGACGTCCAGGAATCGGTAGTTAGACAGACAGCCCAGGCGGAGTCTATGTTAACCTGAACTTTTTCCAGACATTCCTGATATATTTTTGGCAAGAGACTGTTTGATACTGTTTTTCTAGTCGGTAAATTGTAACCAGGAATAATCATGGCGAACAATTCTTTTACTTCTGGTTGCTCTACGAGCGCAAACGGGTGATATTTTTTGACAATTATTTTGAGTATTTGTTTGTCGATCTCATTTGTTTTTTTAACAGGTACGGGTTTGTGAATAAATTCGGCCATAGTGGATTGTTTTGGTGGTCCATGAGAAGTTGACGGTAGGGAGATATGTGGCATTGCAGCTACTACATCTTGAGATAGAGATATGACTGATGACGTAGATGGTACTGGGTCTGGTATTGATGTTACTGGCTGCTGTTGAATTGTATTCTGTTGTCTGCTTAACTGTATTTGTATTGTAGGATGTTTCAGTTTCATGTGTCTGCTCAAATTACCGATGGATTTATTGGGTATACTCAAAATTTGTGCACAATAACCACATTTCGCTTTGTTGTCCGCGAGCTCACTAAAATGGTTCCACAGTGCACTTCTCTTTTTTGTTGGCGGCATTTTAATAATATATAGGTCAGACAATACTTATTTACCTTAAAAAGTCAGTCACTTCAAAGTTCGAACACGTAGAATTAATAAGTACACATTTATCCACTCATTTACTGAGAGTTCGAGAAAAGTCATTAAAAACTAGCAAACTAAACCTATTAACACAAATAACAATGTATATTTACACAAAACAAAAATGTCCATTTACTCATAATAACAATGTCTATTTATACTGAATTCTCTCGTAAAGTCTCATAACTTTAACTTTATAATTCATTACGCAAAGCATAGCAATATAACATAAGTATGCTTTCGTAAACAGGCGCGAACGAACATAAACAATAAAATTTGACAAGTAACGCATCTACCTCAAATGACAACTTTTTAATACAAATATTACATGCAAAAAACGACCGTATAGTCTTGAAACGTAAGGGTCTTAGTGGCCATTTTTATGTGCATGAATAATGACAGCGAAAATCCGTAGAGTTGAATGATACACTTCGCATGACGTGTTATCTCTTTCTGATTTGTATAGGTTGTAATTATTTCGCCTGCTCACTCGCTCTCGCGACTCAGTGACTCAGTGTCTCAGTGTCTCAGTCTGTCTCACTCGCTCGCAGCTCAGTCACCTCGCGAGCGACGTGTTGCGCGAAATGAGCCAGAGCAAAGTAATGTTTCAGATCCAAATGATGCATTTGAAACATTGATAATGAACCAATCTTTTGGAACACCTAAATGTTTCGGATCAGTGAGTCATATCAGTAAAGAGTTACACATGCCTAGAAAGGAACTAGTAGAGAGCAGTGTTTAATTCAAAATTAGTGATCAACACTATTATCCGACTACAGTAAATAGTACCAAAACTGTTATAAGTAATAGACAATTTATGATCATTTAAATTTGGAAGACTATAGTTCTCATGTGGATGTTTTGCGTTTGGTACATTTTGTGTTGGTTTTAGTAAATTTGTATACTTATTTTCTTTGTTTGGAGTTTACTTGCGTATATTTATCATGGCCCGTGCTTTTTTGTTGGCTTTTGCGGAAGAAGAAAGGAAGCGTAATTTATTACGTATTGAGAGACGCCGCCTGCGCGACGCTTGCGACCCGTTGCAGTTGCCCGAGCGAGACTTCATTGCAAATTTTAGGCTGAATAAAGAGGCATACCTGCAATTATTGCAAGAACTTGGTCCACATCTTCCCCCAACTTTGCGAACGACGGCTGTTCGAAATGAAATAAAAGTAAGTGTACCTTTTACTTTGTACAGACATGTAACAGTGCTTTATGAAACTATACAAAATAACTGCTATTATAAGAAACGTAAATATTTTTGACCACTGTCTTCCTAACAGCACACTATACTTTACATCTTTGGAATAGGTAGTGGAATATGCCTTGGCTTGATATTATTTTTTTGAATATTTATTGCAGATTTTGGCAGCCTTAAACTTTTTCGCCAATGGGTCGTATCAGCGAAATGTGGGTGCCTCTTTCCTTTTGAATATGTCCCAACCCACTCTGAGTAAATGCCTACATGAGGTTGCTGATGCACTTAATTCAAGGGATATACTTTTAAAATACATCAAATTTCCTTCATCCCTACGGGACAGGGAAATCATAATGCAAGGGTGAGTTGACAGCATATATTTTATACAGAAATAGCATACTATATGGATTATCAATTATATTTACACTTTATTTTTACAGCTTTATGGAAAAATTTGGGTTCCCAGGCATTATAGGGTGTATTGATGGCACTCATGTGGCATTAATTCGGCCAGTTGAACATGAAGAAACATATTTTAATAGAAAAAATTATCATTCTTTAAATGTGTTGATTGTAAGTAAATAAATTAAAGACAGGTGCTTTGAACAATATTTTAATACTTCAAAGTGACTAAATGGCTACTTTCATTGCAGATTTGTGATGCCTATTTAAATATTTCACATGTTGATGCATCATTTGGTGGTGCTTCGCATGATTCATATGTATGGAATCAATGCCCATTGAAGCCCATCATTGAAATGTTGCACCAAAATGGAGAGCGTTGTTGGCTTTTAGGTATGTATTGCTGCAGAAATGCAATTAATTTAAATAAAAAGAGAAACTTGAGAAGTGCTATGTCACTGTGTAATTTATAAAATTAATTATTGGCTTTTTATATTGTTTCCTGTCAGATGTTGTAAGAACATTGCATTTTATTTTGTTAGCATTACCTTGTTTTCATATTCATATCACATATTTATTTACAGGTGATTCTGGATATGCCCAACGCCCTTGGATGATGACACCCATCTTAGGGGCGGGTCCAGGAACACCAGAGGCATACTACACTGACCTACATTGTCGTGTCAGAAATAGTGTAGAGCGTTGCATTGGGGTGCTGAAAGCTCGTTGGCGATGTTTGTTAGCACACAGAGTGCTTCACTATGACCCAATCACTACTGCCAATATAGTGAATGCATGTATAGTTCTTCACAACATTGCCAATGCGCGGAATGTCCCAATGCCCGAGCTTCAGGATCTAGACACTGATAGTGATCGACAGCCCCGACTCTCCAGAGATGCAGGAAGAAGCGATCCCCGTGACCACTATAGGGAAACTCTCGTCCAAAGGTTGTGGAATGCGAGGCCCTAGTTTTTATTTTTATATAAAACAATGTATGTTTATATTGTAAATTGTCTCATGACTATAAATATTTTAATTTCCAAAAGTCTAATGTATGTATTAGATAGTTTTTTTTTAATTATTGGCAATTAACCAGTCTTAATGATTATATTTTTAGCTTGTAATGATTTGACAATTTTATTATTGTTTCGATCTTATTTATTATTGATTCGTTTGTAAATATCGCGGTACTCAAGCTGTAACTATTATCAGCGAATAGTATTATTGCTTGCTTTATTTTTGTGAAGTCATATAAATAAATGAAGGGGAATAAAAGGGGAGTTCTTGAGGGACTCCATATTTTATAAATGGTCAGTGTTAGTCTTTGTATTGTATTAATCTACACTATTGTTTTTTTCCCTGTGTTATAATTTTATTTGAATGTGAAATATACAAGCTTTTATTATAAACGTATCTTTATTGACCTCCATAATAATTGCATTTATTGGATTAAGAGTAATAAAATAAATTTTATGTATTGAAATTATTTATTTAGTCTGTAATATTTGTTACAACCATGAAATCACTATCTAAAACAATAAAACTATCTTTAATTTTGTTAGATATAACAATCATTTATTTTAATAAATGATACTTAAACATTTAAAAGAACTAATTTTTACAAACTTAATAGAACACATTAAAAACAAAAATCAAAAGGTAATAATTCTTAATATTAGTATAATTGACGTCATTGATTAAGTTTTAAATCTAAAATTTAATTAATTATTAGTTATGTAACTGTTGAGGTCGAGCCTGATCCCTCTTAATAATTCGACCATCGCCTCTAAGGCGGTCGCGATTCTTTGCTGACTCGCAATATGCTGTAGCTCGAGGTTGTATGCCCATCGGGGCACGTTCTCATCGCGTATAACTGAAAGTAAAAGTTGCGTTAGTAGTTATAATATTATATTGTTAAGTGCTACTATAAAATATCATTATTAATTTAATTTATAATTTGATATTATTGACTGTTTGGATTGCTTCTTCTTTTGGTGCTCTAGTTCTGGACCGGCCGGTCGGCTTTCAGCTTCGCCAAACATTGATAGGCAGAAGAAATATTTAGTAAAAGTAATTCTGTCTACTTGTTAATATTTTTCAGCTCAGTTGGTAAGACGTGGTAAACTGGACCTTGGATAAGATTGGATAATGTCACTTAAATTCCATATGTTACACTGTGAGACATATTTGTATGGTAGAAATTAACAAAAAAACATTGCTAACCTTGCCTATTTGACCTCGATCTTCGTGCAGGACGTGGGTTGGGTGTCGCCGGTGAGCGCCGGGGATGATCTAACAAATTAAGATATTAATTTGTAAATTGCTTTGTTTATTGTAAGTACCTGACTAGCTATTTTTTTTTATAGTTAAGTTTAGCAGTGGTGTCTCAAGTGCGTTGCCAGCCTTTTAAAGGTTGTGGGCCTCCGGTACCCTCACTGACTCGGCGAAAAACAACGCAAGCGTTGTTACACGTCGGTTTTTTGTGAGGCCGTGGTATCACTCCGGTCGAGCCGGCCCATACGTGCCGAAGCATGGCTCTCCCACGGTAAATACATATATATTGAAATTATATATATATGTACTTACTATCCTCTCTTGCCACAACATCTTCAACTGCTTGCTGGTCCACTGATTGAGGTACCTCTATCTCCTCCTCTCTAGGTTGAGGTATTTCATTAATTGGTGATGCTGGTCCCTGAATATTTTCTTCCAGCCATTCCTCCTGAATCTCCAAATCAGGCACAGGAACAGATACCATTGAATCTGGCTCTATATTGGGAGGAGCTGGTACCTCAGTTGTTGATGGTATCTGCAAAGTATTGTAAATAGTTAAATATGCAGGGTGAATTTTTCAAGTGGAGTGGATGGCCTAATCCAAAACTATAAGGAATAGCGAAAAGTACTCAAAGGAGTCTTGGACCCGATTATGATGAAAACTAAAATTGCATCAATGGATTTTTTTAAATCTATATATTTTTGTAATCAAGTATCAAACCTGTTGATTTTTGTCCGATAGTGTTGCTAAGAGGGAGCAAATTTTGGGAAATAATTAAATTTGGCAAACTAAAGGAAAAAGCTCATTTATAACAAATTACAAAATAAAATAGTATTTGGTAAAAAAATTGCTTTCTCAATAGCGACACTATCTATATATATATTTATATTTCTCAATAGCGATATCTATATATCATGGTTCATATGATGTGTTTTTCTTCCATCAACTGGATTGATTAGTTGATGGGAATATTTATTTTTCAAAAATCCAATGATGCAATTTTAGTTTTCGTCAAAATCGGGCCCACAACTCCTTTAAGTATTTTTCGTAATAGTTTTGTTCAGGATAACTATGCACGCCCACTTAAAAAATACACCTGTATAATAAATTGCTTATAATAAAGTGATATAATTTATAAACATGCATTTGAAATTATGAGATGTTACATAAGACACAAACTCAACATCATCATCCATCCCCCTGCTGTTATCCCTGATTAATTGTGGTCGGCCCAGTATTTATTCTTGCTTGTTGTACATAAGACACAAACTAACTTAAATTATGTTTAAACTACACACATCTACATATAAAAATAAACAAAAATACAACTAGACTACTATAGCGCACTGAAATAAGTAATATTAGTAAATTAATTTATAAACTTAAACTAATTATGTTACATAAGACACAAACTACATAACTTATTTAATATAATTACATTTAAACCACACACTATCTACATATAAAAATAAACAACAACACAACTAAACAATACTATTCAACACTGAAATAAGTAATATAAGTAAATTAATTTATAAACTTAAACTAACAGGTATGCGAACACCAGGCAATCCCTCCACGGCTACTGGACCAATGAGTACCAGTATCCGCTCTTCCAGATCGGTGAGGGGTTTCAGTTTACTGGGCCCTCCACCGGTTCCAGAGGCATGCCTTCTGGAGTCTGCTGCCTTACTTTTGGTTTTGGCTTTAAGCTCAATCCAGTACTAGATAGGCAAAGTTAATTAAATTTTGTATCACAAAATAAAAAGCATGAAAAACATCAACTCCAAGGTTTTTGTGGTGCATGTACTAAACTGTTTTCTGCACCCCATGAAGGGAGAAGACTTTTGGCCACAGGGTGCAGTGTTCCATTGCTTCCACGGACAAGTGCCACAAGACAGCAGAAAGACATGTCAAACAGACAATGCAAAGTGAAGTGCTAGTAACATAGTCTTAAATTACTAACACTGTTTTGTATTTATTTTATATAGTTTGTAAGGTATATCTATGGGTCATTAAAGTCTGAGAGTAAATGATTTATTATTATTATTATTGAAGTCTGATGTAATAAGATGAAGGTGTCCTATTGCCATCACAATTCCTAACCCCAGGCTGCTACTAACAATTTCCTAACAGAAAAACCCAATAATACTTTGCCCAACCTGGAAATCAATCTCAGGGCTTCATGATTGGCAGTCACCCTTATTACCACTAGACCAATAATGCAGTCTTTAAGTAAAGCTAATAAAAACTCACTCAAGGATATAGGGAAGGGAGGCTTTTGCCCTGCAGTGGAACAACTCAACATGCTACATAAAAAGCAATTAAAAACTTGATATATGTGTGATAGGTGATACTATAGAATAAGGTCACCAAAGGTGCAGTGCCAACTACTAATTCCTGAAGCATGCTTACTAGAATTAATTTTTGTTTAAAATTCTATCCACAAGTTATAAATATCATAAGATTGTATTTTGTAACACAAAATAAAAATTAAACATCTAGTAAGACTAATAACACCTTATTGATTATAACACTGGTGAACATAATTATAAGGAGGAGGATATTATATAGATATATAGATAATTATAATAACATGAAATTGGTGAAGTATTATTAGTATCAAAGTATATGTTTTCTTTTCCTTGTAATTAATATGTGTATCCAATGAAGAATATTATATTGTTTAAATGATAAATGTGCTAACTTACTCTTCGCCATTGG
Source organism: Xylocampa areola (assembly GCA_935421205.1). NCBI lineage: Eukaryota > Metazoa > Arthropoda > Insecta > Lepidoptera > Noctuidae > Xylocampa > Xylocampa areola. The sequence goes on from OW285206.1 coordinate 17,698,784, forward strand.
TCACCAGTTTTAATTACTCCCTCTGCCACTGAGTTGAGCTGTAGACTAATCCCATCCCAAGCAAGCTTCATTGTTTGGCTTGCTTGTGGTCCCACAAAGCGCCCTAGCGCAATATCGCGATTGGCCTCAGCAAATTCTACCAACAATGTCATTTGCCTTACAGATAATTTTCTTTTCTGTGGCATCTAAAAAGTATATAACATTTAAATCAGACAATTTTCAATTATTTGTTACATATAAATAAACTACTGCTATGAATTAATGCTTACTGTTTCGTTTTGTTCATCAAATAGAATACAATAACAATATTATAAAAATGTATGCTTTGTTCAAACTGTTAATGCCCCCTTACCTACTTAGTAAAATGTTTACTGGTGAACTCTGAAATATTGTGCAGTATTGAAACCACAGTCTTAGCCACGTCAAAGGTAAGTGATTATTAGAAACTTTCTTACACGCAAAATTAATTTATTTCTAGTTTTAACCAATGTTTTCTCAAATATTTAATTTACTGTTTGTAAAAACTAGGTAAAGTTGATACATGAAATCAATTAAATAAGACTAATAAAGGGCGAACAAAACAAACGAAGGCTTAATTCTTTAATATAAAACAATATTCTGATTCTAATTTCTAACAAGGTACTTACGGCTACACGACTTCGAGTTCACGAGTTTCCACAATCACAAGGCAACTGTGCAGTTACAGCTAGTACTTATTAGTAGTACGAAGTGGGTACGAATATTCTCAAAAGAAGAACAGCAGAATTCTTAAGTTGATTAAGGTTTTAGTTTAGCGGCAAATTGGATGCAAAACACACAATGTTATTGGACACTAGACATGTCAAGTGTCTTTATCTTAAAAAAATCTACTAAATTGAAAAGTCCCAAAGTCCATATAAAATACGCCTGTAGGGATAAATTTAACTTAGCCGCATAATGTCGATAAAAATTAGTGGTGTCCAGTGGTCTGCCGAAAGGCACCGTAAAGTCACCGTAAATCGTTTTGATACGCAATACCAATGCTATAGAATTCTCAGTTGACATCAAAGTTCGGTGTACAACCAAACCTAGTTCGCCACTTGAAATGTCAAAGATAGCCAATAGCCCCCCTGGTCATATGTGACGTTATATTTATTACTTGCAATTTCAGAAAATTGACAAATTAAGGATTTCTCTTTTTACACTAGTAGAATCACATAAGTTAAAAAGAAATGCATATAGTTTTTCTATTACTGTATCGAATCGTATGATATTTCTATAACGTATTATTTATATAGATTAATAGGACACGTCCTTTACTTCTTCTTTAATCATTGCTAAAACCACAGGTAAAATAAGTTATATGGTCAAAATCAAAAATTACAAAAAATTACTTTGACAATTTGATTGACATACACACTGATACGGGCAACAATATCCTAAAGGAAAAGGTGTTTATTTTGTATATATTGTTTCACTTTCTTACTTTGACTCTCATATCATATCTTAAAAGTCTACAAAACCTTACAAAATGGGTAAACGACAGCACCAAAAGGATAAAATGTAAGTCTTTTTAGTTACTACACGTCGCAGGTGAATATGTTCACCTACTCATTTATATTTTGACGTTTTCTCAATAGTTTTAATTTAGTAGTTTATTATTATTTAATTTTTTAGTTTTAACTTTGTGATTTGTTGATTTAGGTACCTAACTTATACGGAGTGGACTACTTTATATGGAGGGAAAAGATCAGGAACTAGCAAAGAAGAAGATACCACATTCAAGCGTTTACCATTCGATCATTGCTGCCTATGTCTGCAGCCTTTTGATGACCCATACTGCGATACAGACGGCAATATATTTGAGTTTCAAGCAATATTACAGTTTCTTAAGAAGTTTAAAGTGAACCCAGTTACAGGAAAAGTAAGTAAATACAGTATTCATAAATGATGTAAACCTAAGCTGTGGAGAGCAGTTTGTTAAAGTTCTATGCTGCAGTTAATATCATAAAACGACACAGTTAAAAGAGTATCTAAAGACAATGTCCTTGATCCTTCAACAAAATATTATTCTGCTAAAAGCTGGTACATATATATATTCTAAAGCAACTTACTTTCTGTGAAATTGTAGAAATTATTTGTATATGGTAGATCTGTATAATATTTTATAAATATTAAATATCACTAAACTTAATTTTAGAAAATGGATATCAAGTCCTTGGTAAAGGTGAACTTCTTCAAGAATGCTCAAGAGGATTACCACTGCCCAGTCCTGTTCAAACAGTTTACAAAGAACTCTCATATTGTTGCAATTTTAACTAGTGGAAATGTGTATTCAAATGAAGCTGTGGAACAACTTAATATTAAAGGAAAGAACTGGAAGGATCTAATCAATGATACTCCATTTACAAGGAATGAGATTATTACTATACAAGACCCAAACAACTTGAACAAGTTCAATATATCTACATTCCATCATATTAAAAATAATTTGAGAGTTGAAACTGAAGGTAAACTTATCTATACTAATATACTAATAATAATATTAAAAAGAGGAAAAATTTGTATTTGTGTATGTAATGAATAAACTCAAAAACTAATAGCCTGATTAAATAAATTCTTCCATCATTAGAATGCTACATAATCCCTGAGTAAAATAGGCTATATTTATTACTAGAAAATATTAGTGATCCTTATTAAAACTTCAATAATTTAACCCAAGGTGTAAATGTTCACCCATGCGAAGCCGGGACGGACCGCTAGTATATTATATTTTCTGCAGACAACACCTCAAGAAACATAAATAAAAAGATAATGTCACTATTGTTAATTGAAGATTATTTATTTTATTTATAACAGCTGACCTATAAAATGAAGCAATCATGACTTGACACATAATTAACTGTGAAGAAAAAATTCAAATGATATTCAAAGTAAACAAAAAGATTATCTACAACAACAAATTAGTAATATAATTATGGTGTGCACACACACACTATTAAACACACCTTTAAATTTTATTTTCAATACATTGTTAAAAATCCAGATTGTTAGAAATACAGACACACATATTTTCTTTCTCCTATGTTGACATAGGATTTAGGTCAAAATTTGGAGAAGGCCTACCTAGGTCTACCTAGTTTAGGAGTCAGTCTTTGTAAGTTTGTTTTTTAATCTTATGTCAATAAAGAACTATTATTATTATTATTTGTGAAAGAAAATAATGTTACACATATTTAAATAACTGAAACATTATAATGTAAGTCCATGTGTATTTACAGAGGAAATAGCAATGAGAAAAGACCCACATGCAAGACTAAAAACTGTATCAGCTGAAACTAAGGATATTTTACAAGAACTAGAAAAAGAGTACAAGGCACCAGAGAAAAAAGAAGTTAAAAAAGAGGTAGGTGTCTGGAGACTTACCTACCTTACTTATCTATTGTAAATTTATTTGCTTTAATACCAATTATGATTTGCATAACTTCATATAAACAAGAATAATATAATTATTATAACATATTTCTATTTTAAATACCTTTAAAAATCAGGAGTAGATTTTTTAATTTCTGGAGTTAATTTATTTAGATTTCCAATAATCATAGATGCTGACTTTTATGGAAGGGTAGGGGACCGCATTCAGCTGATATATTAGACTTAGCTTACAATAAACTAGCTGGTACCCGCGACGTTGTCTGTGCGACTAATGGTAGCCTATGTCCTTCCCCTAGATACAATCTATCTCCTTGCCAAATTTTATTACAATCAGTTCAGCCATTTAGTCGTGAAAAGGTAAGAAACAAATGTTACTTTGGCATTCTTTTTTTTTTTTTTTTTAAGTAATGCATAAATAATATAATAACTAGCATACCGGTTTATAACATACATGTGCATACACAAAGAGGTAGAACTGATAGAGGTGTGTCAGACAGAATCATAGCAAGTGGAAATCAGTAGTCTGTGCCAACTCCAATGTTTTTATTTTTTATGAAGGTTGCTGACAAATTCAATGCAGCACACTACTCTACCGGCATGGTGGCCGCAAGCTTCACATCAACAGCCATGATGCCGGAGACAGTACATGAAGCAGCCATAATATGTGAAGATGATGTTAAATATGATATGGTGAAGAAAAAAGGTGTGTGAAAGCATTTTTGTCTAATCTATACTAATATTATTACTACGAGTATATAAAGAGTAAGTAACATTTGCTGAAGGCTTGAAAAAGAAAATTGTGTTTACATTGCAGAAAATATTCTGTTTATGTTTGAGTAAAAGGTGTAAGGCATAAGGCCATGTTGTTTGCAATCAGCAACTGCTCTTAAGGTCTATTGTTAACTTTCAAAGCCCTAACTTAGCAGTTGTCTCACTAAGAAAAGCACGCGTGCGTCATAATGAAACTTAAAGCGGTGCAATAAAAGCCACTTTATGAGCAGCAGATTTTTCGTCCTAAATTGCTGATATCTTATTTCATAGTGTTATTCTAACTTTTGGCTTGTAGGATATGTGAGACTAGTGACAAACATGGGTCCTCTAAACTTTGAGTTGTACTGTGACCTGACGCCAAAAGCATGTGACAACTTCATAAGACATTGCAACAACGGTTACTACAATGGCACAAAGTTCCACAGATCCATTCGGAATTTTATGGTTAGTGGATTTATCTTACTTGTTTAATTTATTTTTAAATATTTTTTTATACATGTTAAGGCCATGTAATGCCTATATTAATTATTCTTTTCTAGGAAACATTGAAAAATAATAGACACGAGCAGGACTCGAACCCGCAACCCTTGACGTACCGTGTCATGGCTCTGCAACTGAGCTATGGTGTCGTGCTACCATCCATTAATTTTCAAGTCCCATTCTCGTCTTAAGGAGACGCCTGGCGATTTCTATTTAGCCATAATTTAAAGATTACTAAACTTAAAGTTCATCTAATTTAAATTATTATACCTATAGTATTTGGATGTCCTTTCAGCGCCTTACACCTACAAAGTAGTAGCTGAGAGTAAGCTAAATACATATATATCGCCAGGCGTCTCGGTAAGAGGATGAAGGGAACTTGAAAATTAATATATACGAACATGCGGCACGGTAGCGGTAAAAAATAAACATGTTTGTACAAATATGTCATATGAAGAGCCTATAAGATAATCCGATTCATCTTTTATGTATGATAGGAAGATAAGATGCCTGGAACAGGCATCTTATCTTCTGCTGAGTCATGGGCATAACTAGGATCATCATTCCCCTGCCCTAATCCCCACTTATTTGGGGTCGGCGCAGCATGAATTCTTCTTCCACTTTCGAATTGTTTTTGAAATTGCATACTGCTAAAGTTTCGACAATGTTTTATGACTGGCCGCCTGCCTGACTTCAACCCTCACCCATCTCACCATTTTATCCCTGCGCCAGTTTCTGATGTTATTTCACTCCACTATCCCCGGATATTATTATATTATTTCATATCCTAGTTATGCTAGGATATGAAATAATAACATGTTAATAATTAAGCCGACATAGTTTTAAGTTATTTGCTATTTCCCAATTGTCGCAAAAAAAAATATCGCAAAACATCCTTACTATATACTATTGTAAATAACGTTCAGATACAAGGTGGAGATCCAACTGGAACTGGACTGGGTGGTGAATCAATTTGGAAGAAGCCATTTGAAGACGAAATTAAGCCAAACCTGCACCACACAGGCCGAGGGGTGCTGTCTATGGCTAATTCTGGACCTAACACCAATGGGTCACAGTTGTAAGTATAAAATTGACAAATTATATATTCTGGGGATTTAAGGTGAACGCAGACTTGGCCGCACCGCAGTCTCCGCAGTCCCCGCAGTCATCGCTTTTTGTTAATGGCCTCGCACATCTATCCGCACCGCAGTCACTGCAGTCGTTCCCGTCGCCGCACGCATCTCACTTGATTTCTTTCATTCAGTTTGTAATATAAATTAAGAGTGGGCGTGTATTACAGTATGGATCTTGACGAACAATTTGTTGTCAGTTGTTTATTATTAGAGGAAGAAGAAAATGAAATACCAACAAGAGTTAAAAATGCGTTGGTGACGTCATCAGATGCGGCTTGGGGAGTTCGGGTCTTTCAGGGACTACGGCGACTGCGACGCGGGTGGGTGTGCGAGGTTGCATAGAACTTCATATAAAGAATTCGAATGCGAAGACTGCGGCGCGTGCGGTGCGGCCAAGTCTGTGTTCACCTTTAAGTTGCACAGTGGTATCAATTCTAATGTAGCAAACTAAAGTTTTGGATGGTCTAATTAAAAATTAGACCATCCAAAACAGCATTACTGCATAAAAGCATTTTCTGTATGGCACCCAAAATTTATAATAAGATACCACACGATATTAAAGCTCTAAATTCAGCCCTATTTAAAAATAAATTACGAAAAATATTAATTAATAAAAGCTACTACTCTGTTCAAGACATTCTGTCTGACAATTTCTAGAGTGACTGACATGATTGTTAATTATTAAACTATGTATTGTTTTTTGTATTCATACGTAATTCAATAGCAAACAAAGTTGACAATTTATAAAAATGATATAGCTACTAACTAATAACATAAGTTCACGATAGTTAGGTGGTATTACTAATATAAATAATATACGTATTGTGTAAGCCAGCAGGCAGGTTTTGGAGACACCTATATTTATTAAGCTATAAGATACCTGTATACCCAAAATCACACAAATAAAGATTCTGATACTGATTCTGTCGAATTATAATCTCTGAACGTTTTCCGAGTAGGCAGTTTTAGGTAGCGACTAAAATAAAAAAAGATTTCAAATGACAATTTATGGAAATTTTTGGTAGACATGATTAATGGCTTCTACTACTAATTGATTTTTATACTACTAAGGTAAGGTAAGCTGCCTTGTTGGTCTAGTGGCCCTAAGTGCGACTACTGAGTATGAGATCCTGGGTTCGATTCCCGAGTCAGGCAGTATTATTGGGATTTTCGATTAGGAAATTCTATAGCAGCCCGGTAGATGGCAATAAGCTCACCACCTATTACATGGGAGTTAATAACAGCATTGGTGAAATATGGGTGTACAATTGTGTACACATCTGCCTTCCTCTTCTGCGAATACAGCCCTGATGCCGTTATGTTACTACTAAGGTGGTAAATATGTGTACGGTCCGCGATTCTCCTTATTGCCAACACAAGGCTTAAAGTTATTATATTAAATGGAAAAAGAATATGGTCGCGAACAGGATTCGTACCTGCGCCTCCCGGATGAATACTCCAGGCGCTCTGACCACTAAGCTATCTCGACCTCTGCGCACCACCGCGAATTCTTCTTCCATATTTTGACACGTCTTATGGCGACGTTATTGCTATCAATTCAGTCACCCGTATAGGGACTGTATTCTTTTTCCAGTTAATATAATAACTTTAGAGTTCGCTAAGCATGTGTTAATGTTTTTCAAAGATTTATCTAGAACACAAGGCTTTCTCAAGAAGTACTGATGAGTATTAATGACACAACACTGAAGATTGTGCAACAACAGTGTTAATTAGGTATAACTTATCAGGTCCAATTTTTCTCTCATACTTCTCTAAGTATACGCTATTAGGGGCAATGTAATTAATTGTTACATTTTGTCTCCTCTAATTCTCGTCAGGCTCGCAAGTTTCAAAAAAACTTTAATAGAGATATTATATTTCACTTTTCCAGTTTCATAACCTTCCGATCATGCAAGCAACTCGACGGTAAACACACAATATTCGGCAAGCTAGTCGGTGGCATGGACACTCTTACAGCCATGGAGCAGATAGAAGTAGATAATAAGGACCGGCCGATACAAGACATCGTGATAGACGTCGCGCAGGTGTTTGTAGATCCCTTCGCGGAGGCCGAAGAACAGGTTTGTAATCAATTTCTTCCTGTATTGTGTATTGTGGGTGCGTTTACAGACATGTAATCTCACATACACACACAGACCCAGAACAATTATCTGTACATTGTACAAATATTTGCTCCATATCTGTCGTAGAAAATTTACTGGAGATTATTTTTTTATTTAAACTAGCGAGAATTTACTACTTTGCTTTTACTATACATTTGATTTTACTTTCTTTACTGAAGCTACAATATTAAGGGCATTGACGTGACTTGTCTTTGTTACAGCTTGTCAAAGACAGAGCAGAGGAACTAAAAAGGATAGCTGAAAACGAAGGGTCACAAACAAGGCCAAAAAAGGCTAAACAACCGCTAAAAGTATTTAGGGATGGAGTGGGGAAATATCTTAATTTGCAAGAAGTGGCAACACCAACCACCAGTAAAACTACTATCAAAACACAAGAAGTCCCCACCAAAAAAGTTAAAAAAGATGGAAAAATTGGTTTTGGTGGTTTTGACAATTGGTAGTGCTTATTTATTAAAGAATAGTACAGTTATAGATATACAATATTAAAATTATTATGTTAGTACTTGTATGTAAGTGTATAAAATAAAATGTGTATTGTAATCTTATGTTTTATTTTTATACCTTCTAAAATACTCACAACTAAATAAATTCATAACATTTTCCTTTTACAATTATTTAAATAAATGTACATCTAAAATGCAACACACCAAAATCATAACACAATAGGTGCAATTATTATGTTTAAATATTGATTTTATGTAATTATTTAATAACCCTTAAGTCTTAAATATATGAGTAAATATAACTAGGTAACACAAGAATGCTATATTGTTGTTCAACACTTTGTTTTGCATTTATAATGAGCCTCTTGTAAATACAGTTACTTGTATCTTTAAAAAGCAAAAAATGAAACTCTATATTTAATTTTCCATTGTACCTATTCGGTACATGGTGATTGTTTAACTATTGTGTCGACTTGGTGGATTGTGTCTATACATAATTTATCATCACATATCACAACAAGAAGGAACATGTTGCCATAGTTTATCAAAAAGTTACAATAAAAATTTAACAATTGATATATATAATAAATATTCATAACATAATCTTTCTAGCAAAAGAAATCATTCAGCCTCTCTGCTTTCATCATATTATTAGTACTGCATAAAGCTAATGGGCTAAATGATTTGAATAATGTCAGGCAGCCATTAAGATTTGGAAGAGTATGTGCCATATAAACAAGGTATATCTAAATTACTTTTAGTAAATCACCATGCAATATCCTTATTCTTAAAAATATTACTGCCTCATTGGTCTAACGGTCACAAGTGCAACTGCTGAGTGTGAGGTCCTGGGTTTGATTCCCATTTTGGGCATAGTATTATTGGATTTTTCTGTTAGGAAATTCTCAATAAGTAAGTGACTCTAGGGAGTCAGAAAGTTGGTGGTGTAACAACCCCGTGCTTCAGAGAGCACTTAAAGCTGTCGGTCCTGCGCCTCTCTCTGGTCGTGTTGCATACCTTCCCATTGAAATATGAGAGTGAAGGAAGAGGGAGTGCACTTGTGTTTGTGCAAGTGTATGCATACACTTGTGTTCCATAATATCCCCGTGGAGATAGGCCGCCATGACCGAAATATGGTCGGGAGTATTATTCCTAAAAATTACTTATGTAGCACAATATTATTCATTTCGCATTTAGACATGAGTTTTATCTTATTATTTTGTCATTCAATATATGTGCATGTTCTGACCAAGTTCAGATATCTGTGCAACACTTGACCCATATCAAAACATACCACATTATTGTAGATTTTAGCTTTATCATGTAACATAGTGGTTTTATTTGGCTATTTTAATGTGCTCAATTGTAGTTGGTGCGCCGCCGAGCAGTTCTCTGTTTATCAAATCTCATTTCCATTTCTTCTAAAACTTTTGGAGTGTATCTCACTACTAACTTCACTGAACCAACAGCTTGCTTCAATAATTCTACAGCCTTCTCGTGGTTTTCGCCTTCTACAGACACTCCATTAACAGACAACAGCTGGTCACCTCTTTTGAGTCCACCATGGCGATCGGCGACGCCACCAGGAATGATTCGTGATATGTAAATGGGAGAGTTTTGTTCTTTGCCACCCATTACGTTGAAACCTAAGCCTTCTTCTGTCTTCGGAAGTTCGACAACCCTGGGATGAGCATGGCCTTCAGCTGCCGCGAATGCGGCTACTGTGGCCTTAGCTGTGGCGGAAGCCCGAATGTCCGCCGAGCCTTGGATATCCACAGTTTCATAAACATGTTCATATACTTCTCGTACAGCGTTTAAAAAATCACTTTGTAGCACTTTCTGTAGCGCTGCTAGCTTCGTTGCGGGAACTTCACCACTTTGTTGAAGTTTTTCGAGTAATTCGATAGCTCTTTTAATGTCTCTAGCCAATGTTAACTGTTCACCTGAACTGCTCATGGTGTATTAATTGTTTATCTTTACAAATAACTAACAATTATGAGACACTGGGCGTATTTTATAACACGTAAGTCAAAATCAACTGGGATAAATCGATCGATATACAGCACAGACTTGACGTTCAGAAACGATGTTTTTAATACAGTTTGTAACATGATGTACACAACTGGTATTGTTTGTTTTTTAATCATATTAGTTATAGTACAAAAGTTATTTTAATTATACAGTCCCATTTAAGATAATATTGGCAAATTTTAGATTTGAATAACGTTTCAAATCTAAAATTTGTGTTCATTATTTTTAAATTCAATACAATATGTCAAATAAAATTTTATTTTCCCATCAGAATTTACAAATGATTCGGAACGTTTCTCGGTTGACATATTTTATTTCGTAGTTGGTAGCTACATTTTCGTTTGGAAACAATAATTTTAATTTTGTGGATTTAGTTTCCTCAATTTAAATATAAGACTCCAAAATTCTAAATCAAATTTAAAGTATTTTTGATTAGATTGAAACCTGTAGAAAGGTATTTTAAACTTCAGACGTAAAAAATATCTGCTAGGCTTCTGTTCATTCAGGAATAGTGACATAATTGACAAGTTTTCAGTTACGCCAACATATCGCCAAAAAATGCTAAATAACTAAATTGCCCTAAATGGGTTGTAATTTTCAACTTTAGTTTGTATTGTTATTCTAGTATTTGGCGGATTATATAATTGAGCGTAGGCATAAACATAGTGTAACGTAACAAGTGAAGTGTAAGTGAGTGCCGCGATTTGGTATTTGCAGAAGCCATGGATGATTTAGGTAAGTTTAGTCTTATCGTAACCTGTTTGGTTGCTGTGTATGATATGACGTGTTCTGCTAAAATAACTTGTAATTTGCATATTTCCTCCTTGTCAGACCTTCTAGTCTTATCCATGGCTCTGTATTCAAATATAGCTGCGAATTGTATAACACCTCGATCGGTGATAATTTTTCTTAGCTTACAGCTTCCTGTATTCAAAACAATAATATGTTTAAATTAGTAATTATGTGATTCAGTTCATGAATTCAGAATTATTTAATCAGACAATAGTCGTCTATAGAAATGTCTTTGTGATTGGATGGCATGCTCTTTATTTACATTACCTTATCTAACCATACTTACAAAATGATAAACACACTTTGACATACAATTAAGTCAGTGACATCAGTATTCATTAATATTATTTTATTTTGATTCAATATATAATTATTATATAAATGTATGAATATAAAGGAAAACATTATGAGGAAAATTGGACTTAGTATGAAAGCACCAACATGCAGTGCACTAACATGGTGATCAATGCTCATGCTTCTCTGTAGAAAAGGCCCTTGCCCTGAAGTGGAATGTTTTTGGGCTGAATCTGTTTTTTTTTTTTATTTAAACATTAAGGTATACCACTGGTTAATAAACATGTTTTTTGAAGAGATGATACAATTTCAGATTTAATTAAAGGCCTGCAATGGTTATTTCTTTTATATATTTTTTTCTGTTATAATAACATAATATACTTTTTATACACACAGAGACGTTATTATAATACAATTTTTTTTATTTTTAACATTGTCACATAACTTATTTTTTTCCGAGCTTAGGTGTTTCACTCTTATGTCTATACTTTTTGAGTGTTTGGAAGTAGACATGAGTCCGATATATCATATCGTAATTAAAAACGGATATACACATATATCATATCGTATCGATAGGCCACACACAGAAAACCGTTTTTACAATATCGATCAAATCATATCGAACTAAACGAAAAACGAACTATCCATATCCATATCCGTTTACGTAGTTTACTCAACTTCTCATATTCATATCTATCTCGTGGTTAGATATTCGCCGTCTCTCTGTCCAACCGATGACGTTACCGGGTGTGAAAACGAGACAAAGTGAATATTGTTCAGCGTTTGCTGTAGATATCTAAAAACGGTTTTTCATATCGATATGAAAACTTCATATCGGATATGTAACCGTTTACAGAAAATACCAAAAACGCCCATGTCTATTTGGAAGTGCTAATCAATGATAAATTATTTGTATGGGGTACCTATTTTATGTGTGCTAAGATTTTACAACTCATTAGTTATTAAAAAAATAACTACCCAAGACATTTACTGCTATTTGAACAAATAAAATGTGTAATTAAAATTAAACAACTTTTTACTCAATTAATGTTTGTATTTTTATGTGTTTGAAATAGCAGGCAAAACAAAATACAATAATCCACAAGATTATTCCAGTTAAAAGTTGTGTTATTATAGTGTGTAGTGATTGCAGAAACCAAAGGTATTACTATCTATAATTAAATTTCATTTACATATAGATATAGAGGGGTTTCAGGCTAAGTAACAAAAACTCATCTAAAGTATATGCCTGCGCGTCCTAGATAAAGACTCCAGGCACCCTGACCACTAAGCCATCTCAACCTCTTATTATTCACAGAGCACCTGGAGTATTTATCCGGGAGGCGCAGGTTCGAATCCTGCTCACGACCATATTTTTTTTCCATTTAATACAACAACTTTAGAGTACGCTAAGCATGCGTTAATGCTTTTCAAAGATTTATCTTTAAAAACTCATTTGTTTAGTTTAACCTTACAGGATTTTATTGGATTATTTTATTCATCAACCAATAGTAGTAGAACTTAGCCCAAAGATTTGTTCCTGGACCAAAAGTATGTTTGCTGTGTAGATATTGTCTGACAATGTGGTTGGCACAATAGCTGAGCTATATTCTGTGCTGCAGATCATCTAAATGTTCCGGTTCTGGTTATACAGATAAAGTTGGAGAGTATCATTAAATGTTGCTGATATCAATTTGGTGCGCTTTTATTAGCGGTTGCATTAAATTTTAGGGGCTGAGTTGCCCGCGTCCGTAGGAGTGCACCCTTTAAAAGGAATCCCTACACGTGGCCCCTGGGTGGAGCAAACGAGGCAACACAACTCTGGTGGGAGGTTTCGGCCGCGGCTGGTTACCACCCACCGGACGAAGCCATGTCTTGTAGCGACCTAGTTTTGTTTCGGGATGTAGTCTGGTGCAACCGTTGTGGGAGACGGGTCTGGGCAGTTGCATCAACTCCCCAACTATCGTTCTCCCCAAATCTATCCACTCTACTTAAGATTGATTATGCCTATGTCACTGGTGGAAACTATTGTATAATAATAATATGGTAATGTCATGCTGTCATGCAACATATGTTTCGTTACGCACCTCTAAGTAACGCATCGCGCCAATGCGCACTTCAACGTGCTGCGTCAACGCAAATGTGCGACATACCAGGTGGCGTGTCCTTAATGTATAGGCAGCCCGCGCCGTCGCCGCCGCACAAGCATGACCCGTCAACTTTTAAATATATCAAACACAATTTGATGTGTAAATATCAAGTTCGAGAATGTGGTACTAATCAATAAATAAATAACATATCATCTTCAAGGGAGACACTAAACAGGTCTGCAGGAATGTGGCCCACCAAGCAAGTTTACGCGTAACTAATGAAATATCGCAACATAATATCCTGATTACGCGATTTTTATAATAAATATTAATATTTATGAGATTTCCAACAAATGCAAAAGGCCTTATAATATGTATTGTGGTAATTTTAAGCCGTAGAGTCAAATACAATATGTACGCTATACACATGGTTTTTTGAAAAGATGCGTATAATGGAACTCCGGTTAAGGCAGTTAAGGATCACCGTTCGTTTTAGTCGGTAAGAGGAACGCCATAACACCCAAGAGGTCAAGACGATGATAATTTGCTAGGATTATGATTGATCATCATGTAAAAATATAAAATTAAAGTCGTAAGGAGCTGATTTCGATATGCCAACGTAGAAAATTTCACAAGATCCTATGTGAGGACATAGAAAGAAAATATAGACAGGACCAGCGTTAAATTATGCTGAAAAGTATGTGATCGTTTTTATTTTATTTTATTTCCATGTGTAAAGGATATGTACATCCAAAATCTGCATGTAATGATAAACTATATCTACTTTAACGTTTACTAAGGACATTACATAACAGCTTTTATAAAATTGCAAGGTGGGCCCGACATCGCCGGTCATTAATCACCGCAACGGGATGGGGTGTCATCAAGGGTTATTTCTAAAGCCATCAACGGCTATTTAACTCTGGCAAGTTATTTAGATAGATGTACTAGCTTGATGGGAATCGTGTTTTTATTGGGCCTTCATAGCGTGAATTCTCACGATTCCAGATACATGTTCGGTCAAAAACCATTCTGAACAAATGTGAACCATTTAATACGCTATTGTACTTAATTTTTGTATGTGATCATGAATAGAAACACAAATAAAACAATTCGTCGTAAAATATATTCTTACTAATATGCAAAGAACAAATGCCTTCTGGATTAAAGCGGGTATTAGCGCGACGTCGATATAACAATTGCATGAATAACAAGACTCTATTGAACAACAGATGCAAATACAGAGGCCGACCTTATCATAAATAGCAATTTCATTGAACAAGAAAGGGACCGACAAATGGCATGAGAAAGTTCTTAATAGCTTAAACATCTTATATGTTATTGTATCCTCTTATATTATTTTTAGATGACAACGATGCAGTGAACTACTCCCACTAACTAGTAGATTAAAATGAGATATTGCAGCAGTCCATCAGTATTAGTTATATCATGCCACACAATATGGCGCGCAATTTCCCATTAAAAACCAATCAACGTTAAGTGGTCCAGCTATATCTTAACAAGCTATGATGTGCATTAATTCCCTCATAGCCCCATACCTACACGTATATTCTAAAAATATAGCCGTAGGGATTAATCAGACACTCGAGAAGTATCCCAGAGAGGGAATGCGAGAAATCTGTTACATGTCAGTGTGGAATGTCCATGTGAACTGACAGTTCAATAAATCGGATTCTCGAGTTGAAATCGAGATAAATGTTCGTTGAGCTACGACCAAAAATAATCGATTAATTAGATCGTATCAGTTGGTGACATTTCGGTAGTCTGGAATGTGTAAAGAGTTGCAGTCTGCACGGTCTGCAGTCGATAATAGATTAGTGGTAATAATTTGAGTCTACGATATACTGTTTCCCGAATGTTGGAAATGCCACATCAGTGCCATTTGACTTTTATTTTTAGAAAATGATTATTTAAAAGTTTAAAAATAAACAGTGTCGCAAATCATTTTACCGTAAAAAAGCGTGGGGTGCTAGATGTCAATTCTTGTAAATATTTTATTGGCAGATATTGTAAAAGTAAGTACCCAACACTTTTTTACGATTAAATGTTTTTTTCTTAACCACTTTTTTTTTTAACTTATAGACAATAATTTTCCAATTTTTAGTTCGGCTAGTTTTTTTTAACTATTATTTATTTTTGCTTTTTTGGTCCTGAAATCGTTAATCCTGAAGAACCTGATCAGGATAATCGGACAATATTATTGAATTATTGTGTTGCCATTGGTCTTTGATAAGTGTGCGAAGTTTCAATTCAATCCAACGTTTTAAAGTGGGTGAAAATCGCGTTCAAAGATTCCGTTACATAGATATTAGATACACATCAAGCTAATAAAAGCGTGTTAAAAATATTCTTTATTTATTTTTCAATCATTCGTTATTCTGGTAGAAAAAAATGTTTCTTTGTTTTTATAAAGCTTACTCCTAATTAAATAAAAGAAAATCATATTTAATTAAGTAGGTAAATAACAAATTTCAACTGGAGAATAATTGTATAGGTACTAGCAATAATGTTTTATAGCCAATTTGGCTTTAATTACGACGCACACAGCATTAGACTTTCCAAAAGCCATAAATGCTTTTAAATATATTATTACTCTACTCTACTACTTAATGTATCGATAAATTTAAATATTATTAACTACTAGCTGACCCGGCAAACGTTGTTTTGCCATATAAATAATTTCCTAAAATAAGGGTTGATCGTAGAAGGGTGAAAATTGAGGATTGTATGTATTTTTGTATGTTGTATCATAAAAAAATAGAAATTAAAAATTTTGTCTAAAAAATAAAATTAGGGTTGGACTACCCCTAACATTTAGGGGGATGAAAAATAGATGTTGGCCGATTCTATGAGAATCGGCCAACATCTATTTTTCATCCCCCGATACCGGATAAGATAACAAAAAATTTCATCAAAATCGGTCAAGCCGTTTCGGAGGAGTATGGCAACGAAAACTGTGACACGAGAATTTTATATATTAGATTTAAATTTATCGATACATTAAGGTAGACCGAAACTTCCGTAGGAGCAAAATCCTGAACTGGTAACCAGAAATATTAATAGCAGTGATAGTCTAGTGGTGGACCGTTGGACTGACACGTCAAAGTTCGCAAGTTCGAATCTAAGGCTGTCTTTTCGAAGTCATGTGCATATTATAAATTATTTATCACTTGCTTAAAACGGTGAAGGAAATCATCGTGAGGAAACCATTATCCTGACTGCCGACCCTGAATGTGATGTGTTTGCTGATGAATGGAAGAAAGTAATGCGTGCTTGTCTGGTGTTTTGTGAGAGACAGTATGCGAGGGTGTCCACTGTTACATGTTAGCTTATGTTAGTTGTGATGTATTTAATTTATTCAACCATTTACTCAAATAATTATTAATAATTTAACCACGAATTGTATATCTTTGAATTTTAATTTAATTTAATTTAATTTTTGTACTGTATGTTATTTGAATGCTTATTTTATTCTATTTTTTATAATTCTATGTTAATTAATGTAATTGGACCTGTGCCGTTTTAATTAACTATAAATAAATAAATAAATTATAAAGCAGCAGCGTGTGTAAAACCATGTCAGAGACCCGGGTGGTTTAAACTCCGACACTAGATTGTTCATCAACCACACGATAAGAAGAAGAACAGAAATATTTTTAGCAATCGGAATAATGATAGTGTGGGCGAATGAAAATACCTTTACCAAATATATTAAAAATGTAGATTTGGCAGTCCTGAGAAATCCGACACGGAAGAGGAGTCGGTATTATTGTGTTGTGATTTGTAAGAAATAATAAAATGGAATATACTGGGCATTTTATTGAAATTGCAATTGTCAATTGTGTGTTAATTTTGTTTTATAAGTAAGTATATAATTTGGTAAAGAACATGATACTTAGCCTCTAGACTTTCCAAAGGCCTTCGACACTTTAGACACAAATCTAAAGCTTAAAAAATGCGTCTCGTTACCATAGATATCTCATTTTCACATTTTACACACACAATTCACGCGACACCACACTTAATGTACTACGTTCCCGTTCTGTCTAATTAATTTAATTAGTCGTCGTGCACTGGGGAATGTTGTAATAGGCGACACACCTACCTCATGTGATTGGAATGGAATGTAATTTGGGACAGTGGATCAATAAAGTTATTTGATGAAAGACTTCAGAATTAAAAAAATAATGTGAAATAATAAATAATATCCCGCTTAGGCATGCAGGCTTACGTTATGGTAAGCCTACATGCCTAGACTAGGTGCCTGCATGCCTTAAACATAATTGAAAAAGAAAACATATTAATGATTTTTAATCTAGTCATTTGGGATTCGCCTTAGTTGTAAAATATTTACCAATTAATATGGGCACTTTTTTATAAGTAGTGGCTCCACATTATATTAATATGTCGTAATTTCAAATAGCATGACATTTAAATACTATAAATGAATGATCTCAGAAGCCTTGGAAACTGTATGATCTCAGAATTACTGGGAAATTACAACTTCAGCCTTGAACTCTGTGTTATAGACTAACAGCTGATAAAATGGATCGTCTACCAGTTTTTGTTTAATACCATTAACTTTCCCTGTCTGACCTAAATCGTATCAGTTCGGCAATATTGTCTGTTCGTAGATAAGGCTGTTATTACATAGTTCAGTGACGTCACCGAACCGTCATTGACTCCGATGAGTTGCGTGTAACGCCTTCCCGACATCTGTCAGTCGCACGCGTAGACCCAATCCTCACGTACCGGTGGAAAATAGTAATACTTTATGTAGTTCATCATAAACAAAAAGTTTTTTCGTAATTTAGTCTTGGATTTTCTATCGGTTACTCTAAAATTTTGTTTTAGGTTGTTATTCGGTGTTTTGGCTACATAAGTCGACGTTTGTAATAATCAAAAATGTTATTATAATTGTAATTGAAAAATAGTGTTTACGTAAAGAAGGGATGGCTAAATAATATTTGTACGTTCGGTGATCTAGATTTTCCGCATTCAGCTGCAATGATTTCCAGATTGCGAGTTTTTTTAGGGCTTCATTCATGGGACTTTTGAAAATTGTGAACTTTCAGTATTTCTTTACTATTTTTATATATATACCCTTGGCAATAAGAACGACTGTTCTTGGCGTGGTTTCAAAATTGAATCGAGTTTAGGGACTGTTAGTTCAAGACTATCAAGGTTGAAAATACCCGTAATGATTTATATACAAAACCTAAAATGTTCTGTTTTTATTCATGATTTAAACATTCTTAGTAATAAAAACAGCTTTCTACTAGCTATAGCAAATAGCGCGGATAATTCTTTGCACTGTACGATAGTTTGCTATGCAAGTGGGTTGAGTTAGCACCGTGCTAGTACCACTCAAATATTTACTTCCTTATTAGAGACCAGCCAGGGAACAATAGAACAGTTAGCTCGATCGTAAAATGGACAAGTTGTAAAATGCACTCCGCTGTACAAAGTTTTATGTCCATATTTAGTTGTTAGATGCGTAAAAGCAACCAATTTGTGGAATGTCTGCATTTTGTGCAAATATTTACAGAAATTTAAGAACATAAGTAACATTTAAACACTTATTTACGCGTTTTACTTAATTAACATGATTCTCATTTCAGTATGGAGCTGTTATAAACTTTATAGCTATTTCTTTTCAAATAGATCAAAGTAGCAGTTGCCACTTCTCTCTAATGTCAATCGTAAACTTATAGTGAAGCGTGATGGAGTGGAATGATGAGCCGGAAGTCTTAAGTCAAGAGATTCGTGCGCATCGTATTGCTGCCGGATGCGGCTTGGTTGCGGTATTTGGCGGGGACGAGGCACAAAATTAGTTTTTTTCCCCGTCAAGGAATCCATGATTGATCGCCCTCTCTCTGGCTTGGTGACATCTCTACCTCCAAAGTGAGAATAACGGGAATTCCTTAGATACGTATAGCTGGTTTATCGTTCTTTGGAGTCGTAAATATGTGAGGTATCGTTTCTTTTGATCTAGTTTTGCGTTTTCCGAGTAATTTTTGTCATCATTACTCATTATAATCCTTCAAATCATTTAATTTTGAATGAAATCCTGCGATAGCTTAGAGTTTTCTGGTTTCATGAAATATTATCTAGTGCGTGATCTTAAAATAATTTATTGATCGTTTTATGGTTTTCCTCAATAAATTCAGTATAGGACCCGGAACAAACGGATCGATTTTGACAAATGCATTGATTTGTTGCCGTCCCTGCGTATAAATAATACTGGAAGTGTAGCCAGTGTGGCTGCGCGCGCGCCGGCACCAACATACGACAGTTGTGACCGCGCCGCGTTGACGAATACTCTACTCTGAGCACTGCGACCTCGGCCCCGTGACATTGCCTTATCACTTATCATTGTGCTTATCGATAACAAAAGAAAATCATTGATATGATGATCGATACTACCAAACTCTACCGATAGCTTTCAGTCGCATCACGTCCTTGTGATAGCCGAATATCGCACATAAATAATTAATTGTTTTCATACACTACTACTGTATAAATAATTGCAAGTGTTTTGCATTTCCTCGCGTAGGACGTCGTTTACGCCGATAGTGTGTAGGTTGTGATTATGGTGCGCTGACGCTGTTGCGGTTCCTGTGGGTGTTTTAATTCTCAAAGACAGCTGTGATTGGCCGAAGATGGATCGAACAATGTATGGCAAGGTGCTGCCAGGCACTTACTATCCGTTCCGCTGCGCTATGAAGGAGAACGGAATATCGCCCGGCTGTGAGTATTTTATTTAATAAATCAGTTTAATTGCGAACAAATTCTGTTATGGTTATAATACATCGGAGTCTCTCATTCAGTGTGTTTGTTTACCGTAATTACGTGTGTGGCTACAGCTATTTCCCGGACTCTGTGTTTATTTTCTCGTGTGAGCTCCTCGAGTGCATCCACGTGGAGTCGTGGGACTGGTCTCTCAATGTGTGTTTATTTACTACGATGCGTGAACTGTACAGATGTCCGTTTCTCTTTTGTAATTCAAGTGATGTTTGCCAGCTTGCTATTTTTGGAGTGTTTAGTACCTATATAGCGTCTAATCGCTTGTAGTGTCAACACGTTCGTATATTTCTATGATTAGTTCGTACAACAATTGTCTTTACTAAACCATATGTTCGTTTAATAGTACTCAACTCAATTAGATTTTTAATGCTGTGATGTTTTATAGCGTACTTGTAGTGAAGTCATTCTTGTTCGTAGTCAGGTTAATTTGGTTTCATTAGCATTAGTTGACGGGTTTGCGGTTTTGTTCTGTTCTTTTATGACGGTCTTGTCTATTCCTGGAAGACCTCGTGGGTGGTGACCAAACCGTACGAACTTTTACTGTCACATCATCAGCTTCATAGTGTATTTTAGAAGATAATTCGCTATTAACAATTTATTTGTTACTTACGTTATCGTGCATGATTTACATTATGAATCAGTGTTATGCAGTTTTTTCTCTGGAATATCGGACATTTTGTATCCAAGTGGCAATGTTACTGGAATATTGTTCAAATGACAAAATGTAGTGTACGTAGTTTGTATTATACCCAGTATCGGTGTTAAAGCTATTACTGAGTTATCATCATTGTGGCCCAGCCCACGTTAGCAATTTAGCATTTAGTTACTAAATGTTGTATTTCATCACTAAATGGAATGTGGTGCAGTGACATTGTAAGGTCGTGTTTTGTGCGAAAATGTGTTACATTGGCTTATACATGATAGAGGTCTGTTAGAGGTTGTGTGAGTTAGAGCTGATAATTGAAAAGTTTAGAGTAGAATGGTACGTATTCAAAGCCTACAAGTAATACAAAATAAAAACAGCTATTTTTCGATTTTGTTTGCTTTATTTATAAACAAATTTTACATTTAAATTTTTTTTCATTTGTCTATTAAATCAAGGTGCTTGCAAATCAAATGGTGCTTAAAGAAATCAATCAATCGCAAACCTTTCCAAAGACATATGACATTCATATATTAGAAACTTATCGCATAATTAATCGCCTGCAGAAAGGGCGTCAAAATTTGTATGTAACCATTTGTTGTTCTTCTCTGACAGATCCATCCAATATTTCATAATTTATGTTACCCACTTTAATGTTTTATTTGAAATAAGTGTGGCAATAAGGAAAGATAACAGTATTATTAATCGATTGGTTTTGTCCATGCCTTATCTTATTGTTATCAGGACTGTTGATTTAATTACTTGGTACTTCAATAAAAGTAATATAATCGTAATTAAAAAATATCATAACGTACGAAAAAAATATCTATCGCTTTTATGGATTTCTTTTATCCGTTCGGTAATACGTATGATTCGTGTTTAAGCTGTTGCCTCGCTTATTAGCAGACACAATAGATTTTTATTGTTACAACGTATAATTCTGTACGTTGCTGAGCCGAAAGGTAAAAACAAAACGCGTGACGAATGTAGAATTTTTATTGATTTGCGAATTCCATGGACAATTAGGAATTTCTGAGGCCTCAAATCACCAGATCCAGATCACCAGGATCCTAATAGATTGTAAAATTTTGTATAGCTTTCTCGACTTATGACATTCAGTTTTAAATTACACTTGTAAAAAAATATTGTGAGGGGTTCCCCAAGGTTGAAACAATGCCTTGGGGGACCCCTCGTCCGTACATTTAATTTTCATTTATCTTGATTAAGATTATAATAAACACATTTTAACTGCCTTTCCTTCGGAGTTTAGCAGCAATTGTGAACTAAATCTTGCTAATACCCGAAAATAATTCATGAACTACTAAAAATAATTACATGAGATCTGTGTTAGAGTTCATAACTCCCGTGGTCCACATCATATTTTCATAATCCTTAAAGTTCATTGTTTATTTTCTTCAACTGGCTTTTCTGCATTACATTCTCTACAATTAAAAAATATTTATTGTTCAGAATATTCCAGAGTAACAAATTGGTAATCCTTCGAGTTTCCCAAATTTCTCGCCCCGTTAGTATCAGATCTGTGACAAACAAAATTCATCGCCATTTTATAGACACTTAACTATATTGAATTCGCTCCAACACTTAGTTATTGTAGGTATTAGTAATTAACGCAAGGTCACGATACTTGTAAATATTACATAAAGCCGCTGGCCGACGCCATCGCCATGTGATTTACATATGTGTGTCATGCATGCGCGTACGCATACGCTTTTGTTATTAGATTTAAAATATTAAATACAATTGTTTTATTTAAATGTTATTTATGTGGTAATATTGACAGGATTTATTAGAATTTATGGTGGGATGGCTGTTTAACTGTTATGTTTTTATCAATTTGTGTTTGTATTATAAAGTACCTACTTTCTTCCCACAACTTCCAGACAATTAACGAATGAATGAGCATGAATTAATTGTTATTAAACAGAACTACACCAGCCTTGGCACAAAAGCCACATCGAAATCGGAAAGACTGTTCGTCTTGTGGGAAACATGTTTTCATTGAAACGTGTATGATATAAGATATAAACGGTGGATAAAGTTGCCTCGACATCGACCTTTGCGAGGTCTTGACATAATGTCGGTTACGCAGATGGAAATAAAGTAGGTAAGGATCATGTCCTGTGTTTCACCTCATTGCAATTGAGTGTCGTTGATGTCAGAGACCTGACAAGAGCTGAATAGTCTGTGTCCTTATTTTTACAGCTTACATAAGTTGTCCGTCCAAGAGCTGGTTTGTTCAAAAATAAATACGATGAAGCAATAATCTTAAAGCCATTGTTTTTTAATCTATCATAGGTACTAATGCTACTATTTGAAATTCTGAATGCCTAAGCTCATTATCACGTGACTGCTAAATATTATCAAAATAGTATATATGAAACGTATTTGCAAGTACGCAAATCCTATTCCTTTTACACCGACAATGCTGCGGTATTAGTAAGGTAACACGCTTGCGCAAATGCCGGCCATATGTTATTTCATTGGGCCTGTAAACTTGATTGTGTATTCATAAGTCGTCTCACGTAATCATATCTATTTCTACGTCTAGTGCAGTACCAAAGACTGCCGCAGTGAATTCATTATCATTTCAATATTTATGCAAATTCAAATCTGCCCTAAACGAGAGTCTAATTAAAACCTCAATACATATTGACCGGTACTGAATAAATTGCCGTTCGCCTTGATAGCCTGCGTCGTAGTATTTGGTTTATATTGATGTTGGGAATTCGAAAGATTTTCGTATTATATTCAAAACAAAGAGTTTAATAAATATTTACTAAACCCAATTTTGTCTATTAAAAATGAATTATGTCAGTTTCGACAAAATATTTTTAGTTGGTAAATACACGTTTATGGTATGTAAGTTCAACGTTGTGATTAAAATTCGCACTGATTTCGCGCCGAACTTGAGACGAGCTTGAGCCGTTACGTTAGTTTGCAACTTCCAAAAACAATTTCCACAGACACTAGACGCTCATCTAGATTTCCTTATTAGTGGCACAATAACTTACGTATACGGCTGGCCTCTGACTCAGTTCTCTAGGAAGGTCAGACGAAAGCGCCCTTATATGGACGTCCATTGAATGGCTCATTACTCTTACTCGGGTTTTGTATCACCTTGATACCAAGGGAATTTTGATTATCAAGATCTCCACTTGTATTATTAATTTTGTATAGAGGTTAATTAATTATTTTGCTGTAATTTTTATGTATTAAGACATGTTTTGTGGTCTATGCTTCGTTTTGTAGTCCGGCCCCGCCGTACCGGTCACCACTCACAGTTGGAAAATTATCATTACCTACAGTAATTTTTGTAGAATTCAGTTTCATAAAAAGATTATCATTAAACTTCTCTTGACATTTTATATCAAGTTTTATTTTTATGTAATATGTTCCAAATATAGCCAAACTTTCTGACTAAGTCTTTGTAACGGAGGTATATTAGTTTATCTCAATTTTGATTAATATCCTCTACACGACACGCACAACCTATTATTTCGATATTATGGCTTAGCTAACGACATTCATGATTAGCGGACAGTTCATTTATAAAAACATGAGGTCATTATTTACTTGATTTTTAAAATCACCAGAAAGATAATAATATATTTTGTCCCAAGTATCTATATTGTTGCAAGTACTTATGAAGATCTGGGTTAGTTCAATTGTTACTGTCGCTACCTTTCGTTTACAGATAATCATACTCAGTTTACACCAGAGCAGTTGATACCAAAACTGGTTCATTTTAAATGTCGGAACATTTTATAATGTTTCAAAATAACACTCATTAATTATCTCATGGATTAGGTATTGCAATATTTTTACCAAGATACTAATACCGAAAAAACAATTCACATTATTTCTAACTTTAAACAGCTTGTTGTTAAATACAGACATGCTTTCCATAAGTTTGTTTCTCCCTGGATCCGTAAATGTTACGTGACGAATCGTCCCCATCATTACATGTAACGGTACCGTATTCTCTCATCATTAAATTCATTGTCCAAAACATTGTTAGTTTTATTTAACGAGGCATAATATTATGAGTTACAAGTTGTTTCAGTATTATTAATGAGTTACGTGTTTGCTTAACATTACCCATATTTAGTTTCAATTACCAAACTTATTCGCTCAATGCCATGTGTCTGTGTGTCACCGACCGGGCAGTTGCTATACTCTGTGCTTGCTGTGCTGGTAACTTATTAAATAAAAACACGATATTATCGTGATTAATAAATGATACGTCATTAATAAATGAGATTTGTTAGAAATCTGGTATGCTTATAGAACCCTCTGATTGTAAGAGCGTTTAGTGTTTAAGGCAATATTTCTACTAAGTATTGGTTCCGGCTTGCAGCTTTTGCATGCTTATTTCCAATTCGTCATGGACTCTTCTCACGTTTCGAAAACAAATTCATTCTGCTTCAAAGACAAGGACACAAAAACCTGCAGCATATATGAAACAAAAAGTAAAGATGTTGAACCTCTAGGCATTTTGAATTCTTGAGAAGTTCATTAAACTATCCGAAAATTTTGATATAGCAGTCGAAATTCCTTCAAAGCTTGTGCAAACAGAAAATGTTTTACTAAACAAGTTATCGGGTCATTTGCTAATTAGGTCTGTTGTTGAACTTCTAATTCAGCTAATAGAGGCTTTATTCAATCTCCCGTTTGACTCACATTTCCACACAATGTTACTCTTCAGGAATTAATTAGTGCGTTTGAGTTACCGGCTTGAGCTTCTGGTATGCAAGCTTGTTTGCACCGAGCTATTTTAGCACCAATTTGTACCTGAATCATATTTCCTGTATCCATATTTGTTCTTGTACGCTTTGATGTTACTAGTGTGTTATGTAATTTAACTGATTGCATACTGATCAACTTTACTTTCTTCGTATTAAAGTTTTCTTCATCTATCATTTATTAAAAAATCTAGTACAGTTCTTATAAATATATGAATGCATAAAATTAAGATTATTCTAATGCGGCAAAACAATCTTGTAAAATTCAAGACGTAACATTTCTAATTGGATGATAATAAAATCAAGCAATTGGAACAAGCGTAGAGTTAACTGGGAAGCAAGCAATTTAAATGTAAACGATGCTTCATCATCATGCCCACTCTTTTCTTGTATTTTATTATCTAAATAAAGCAAGCAAAAAGCAACAGATCTCGAGCAACGATCAATATTTTCAGTTGATTCAGGAATCAAATTATAATATCTACACCAGGGATAATCTAAATTACCTAACTTCAAAAGCTTTCCTCAATAAAATTCTGTTTACCAACATTGTTAATCCCTTCAATATTTATGAGTGCAATCATTCGAAGACAAACCGGCACAGAAATAAAGTAGTTTGCCCTAATTCCTGGATCCAGCTGGCCAGAAAAAAACACGTTGCATAAATTGTTATCTAATGCTATTTTCACGTTATTTACAGTATCGTTAATCGTGTTTATAGATGCCATCTTGAAAGTCTTTCAGATTCCGTAGACATAATATTTATTGAAAATGAAACTGTCTCTAGTGTTTTGAAAAATGAGTTTAGACAAAATATAATTTCGATCTCTCCATTCAGTTTTATTGGCAGTTTTGATAGAAATATTGGATATTAGCTTGATTTAGTCTCGCATTATAGAAATCTAGGTTTTTTATTATTATTTTTACTTTGGCAGATAGGTTGGGTGTTTAATAAGGCAGACGATTATGTTTTTCATTTTAGTGTATGACCTCATCAAATTAAAATAAAACTATTTCTAATGAAATCCTAATCTTCAGTGTAAATTCTTGTGTGAATGAAAAAATTGTCAATGAACGGTCATTGGCACCAGCATCATGTATCTACGTGCGGCAATTAATTGTGACACTTGGCTGAATGCCCACTAAGTTTTAATTTGTGACAATAATTTGAATATTTCGCTATCTTGCAACACTATTGCTTTACCAGCCAAGATAAAATATACCAATTTTAAAGACACAATTCTTTAAAACGCGTGATTCAGAAAGCTTTTTGAGTGTGTAGACAATGAACTGTGTTGAAAGTTTTTAGACTTTCAACATCAAAAGTGTTTTTGTATTAGCATAGCCGCATTTTTGAACATTAATACACAGGACTCTTTAACAGCATTTTTTTCACCATATAATATCGATGTACTACCTTTAATTTAGTCACTTTCAGCGTTCAGGGTGCGAGTCCTTTCTTCACCCGTGTTCAGACTAATTGTACACGTGTAAACTTATTCCATCGAAAGGTTCTAAGGACTAATCGTTTCTCTGATAGCGGTTGACAAAATCTAATGAAACGTCGTAACCGCCGATAGTTAGTCGAATACGTATTCAACCAGCGTAATACCATTTACATTTCTCTAAAGGGGTTTACGCCCCTTTAGAGAAATGTAAATGGTTCATTGGTAAATAATCAATGGGTAATCCGTCACATTCTTGCATACTGATGACTGATTTCGTATAGAGAAAGAAGCTTTCATTTCCTTTTGCTTAATTATTTCGTTACTGAACATTCAGAGCATCATTTCATTATAATTTAATGCTTTATTTCTTCAGATAGCTTGACAAATATTTAATTTTATAGACTAATAGTTTCTGAGTTGAGTCAAATGACTAGTCGAAAGAAAAAAATATGAGTTTATTTAACCTCTTGATTCTTCCCATTAATTATTTCTAGACTATTTTATTCTTCTAATAAAATCTCGCATGAGTATAAATAAATTGCTGTAGCCTTTATTACGTCACACTTTTATAGCTCCTAACCGGCGTAATAGATTTGCTATCATTTCAGCGGCATCCAATCGACTAAATGCTTTTAGCTTCTATCATAGCACTGACCCAGCCCAGCCATGATAATCTAAATGTTTCGTGTCAAGGGATCTATTATTTGCATTTGACAAATTGACCATTTGTCCTCGACAAACCTTAGATTTGTCCGGCCCGAGGCCAGTCATGGAAAGAGATAAAAATTCTTGATTTAATTACGATAGGTAGATTAGAGTAAAACTTCCAAATGTCTACTTTATCTTATTGGTTTATGGCCAAAATTTATTCCGTTCAATTTAATTTAAACTTTGTAGAAGAGTATTTTTGTTATTATTTATCAGTTATCAGATATATGACGTGGTTTGCAGCCACACAGGTGTCCTCTAATTAATGAAAAAATGATTTTCTCTCTTTTCATCTTATAATATTCACTGTGGCTTGTTTCCGATCCATCATAAACATTTTCTTCTAAGACATCTTGTTGGTCGTTCAGGCCAGATATATTATTAATATTATTTTCTTCTTATCAGTTAATCCGATTCGAATAATTAATTTAGACCAGTGCTTTTGAACCAAAAGAAATATGCAAAAAATAAAATCGGCGTCGCCGCGTATTAAATTTTTTGCATATTTCTTAAGCTTTTCTTTATGTCTCTTTCTTTTGCTACCCTAATTCAGACAGATTTAAAATATGGGGTTACAAATACCAACGTGTTTTTCTGTGCTTCGGTTATCAACCTCATTCCGTTCATGTTACTAGCCAAATATTTTTTCTGCCAGTCCCTTTATTTTTATCACCAGTTATTTCCACGTCTATTATTGGATTCGTTAAAAAACATAATTTGTCAATTTTCCAGACAACGTTTTCCGTTTTAAATTTTTAACGTTATACAGTTGTTTTTAATAGTTTGAAGGGCCTATTTGTTTTCTCTACATAAAACATAGTAATCTATTTTTTTTGTATTGCGCAAAGTTGCTAAATTCTTACTTGATACTTTAATAAAGTTTACTTCAACAGGAATATTTATTAAAATTTATGTAATTTCTCGAAACTGGTAATTTTCTCTTTAACTGATGGTTATAACGCCATCTATGTGTTCCTAGGAAAACTTCGGCCTTTGCCCACAGTCCGATGTATGATTCATGCTACTCGATGAAATCGCTTGCCTCGGCGTTCTAAGTTGACCAACTAGGTGGCGCTCGACAGTTTTTTTTTTATATTATTGAAAAGCGGACATAAAAAATTTCTTTATTTATTGAGTTTACATACTTTTTTTCTAATTTCACTTAAATAAAACACAAGTAATTGAATTATAATAGTTCCGTATTTTGGTTTGTTAATTTCTGATCGATCGTTATCATCCTGGTGCTCTATGACGTCACGGGTGCATTAACCCTCGCAGTGCCGCGTCGAATGCACCCGCCCGCCCACATCCCTGGGAAAACTGCAATGTCAGTCGCCGATCCTTGAACCTTTGTTACACACTTGAATGTTTACATCGCTTAAAGACTTTGACTTTTGGCACAGTAGTTTACTTACACACTAAAGTTTTTAAAACACTACTAAACGGTCCCAATTTAAAGTAGATTGTACAGTCAAATTGTCGAACAATCGTCCCACTTACAATTTGCGGGAAGTTCTTTAGCTACCAGTAACCACCCACACGTTCCAATAAAGGATGGTACATAACTACACGGTTACGCCCGGTTGCCAATACTAGTTATCCCGACTTATACGAAACATATGGCGGGAGCTCGCATTCCAGTGCGAACATTCTGGAATAACGCAGTTCTGTTATAATCTTCGCGGAAAAGCCTGTGTTTGAAAGTATCAGTGACTTTTGTAATTTCACTCTAAGGGACTGACGTCATCGACGCCATAATGACGGGTAAGTAGTAACAGCCACTTTTGGTAAATAGGAATGGTATGTTATTTGGGTTTCGTGTTTTCGTATGATTATTTCGTATTAGGAGATGATGGGCCCTTAGCTTGTTATGGGTAGACCTTGATAGCGTTGTATGTAGTTTTAAGGCGGCATCTGTTCTTGAAATGTTTTTATGATTATTTATATGTTATATATAGGGTATAAAAATTATTTGATAGTATTAAAAGCTTTCTGACGCAAGCAACTTACTATCGTGTTTTCTATTTATGGGTAGTGTTCTATGAGAACTTGGTAGCTTTCTTAAAATTAGTTCTAGGTATGTTTATTTTTGATAGCAAAGATATTTAAGATCGATTTAAGAAAACGAACTGTGTAATTATTAATGATTTCAGTTAAAAAAATCGTACGATGAAGTGGTTTAAGTTTAGCTGCATAGAACCACAAACCAAAACGTCATCTGTGTATATCATTTTTGTTTTTGTTTATGTTTTGAAAAAGCAATGAATTTTTTTTTTTTTTAATATGGTGCACCTCTGAAGTAGGCCAGGTAGTACCTATCAAACAAAAAAATTAACATCAAAATCAATTTATCATTGGCGTAATGATCGCGTAACAAACATACAAAAAAATATACAGTCGAATTAAGAACCTCCTCTTTGATGTCGAGTAACGATTCAGCTACGACTATCGGAATCTTTCTGAAACTAATGATTAATAGGCAAAAACATTAAACAGTTACCTCAAAATATTGTTCACTTATAAATTGTTCATCGTACATCATAGACAGACCCTCATTTTACTGGCAAGTCTATCCTGATTTATAGGGCATATTTATACATTTCCTACCTTCACTCCCGCCAAAGGGTGAAAGATAAAACATATTGCTGAGTCATAAAAGATAATGATCTTCTAATAAATAAACGTCCACCTGTCATGGCGGCGACTCGGCTTTGAGAAATAACAGCAATCAGTGTGTCAAACGCGTCAAATCGGTCCGCGGATCCGCTGTCCCTCCAAGTATGGGTGCGCTGGCGCAAGCGGACTCACGGGAAAATGCACTCATTACCTCGGCGGCCCGGCTAGACCATGCCCTTCATTTTGTGGAGAAGTGATTCTATAGTTGTTGTTGAATTGAATTGCGGTGCTTTTGTTTGTGTGTCCTGAACTTGAACAGAATTTGCAAATTCTGTTTGGTTAGATTAGATAGACATTTTGTTGTCGTCCTAACGATTTTGTGGAACTAGTATCAAATTCGTAGTATTCTTATGGACTCAGTATTCAATTAATACATCCTATTGGTTGCCAAGGAGAAAAATGTTTTCTGCAAATACTAATTAGGTACTTCGTATGGTCCTGGTGAATGCTACTGGCTGTTGAGCAAAAATATTTAAAAAAACCGCCAGTTGGAACAGCATACTTAGCATAGCATCACGCCTGTATTCCCTGAAGGGGTAGGCAGAGGTGCATCTACACAATTGTACACCCACATTTCACCAATACTGTTATCAAATCCCAGGTAATAAGGAGGTGATCGTATTGCCATCAACCTGGCAGAATTCCAAACACCGGGTTGCTACTGAGTGTTTCTTTACAGAAAAATCCAATAACACATTGGCCGACTCGGGAATCGAACCCGAGACCTCCTGCTCAGCAGTCGCGCTACGGACCACTAAACCAACGAGGCAGTTGAAGTATGGAAACGTTTACGTTAAAATAGTACTTTTGCATTACACGGTTGTTCTATAGTATCTCCTGTTTTTATTACCAGCTCCAATCAAGTTATACAAGCCAATAATCTAGCTTTCTTAGATAGATTTAAACTACGATGCTCTATCTTCTTCTAATATATAAAATTCTCGTGTCACAGTTTTCGTTGCCATACTCCTCCGAAACGGCTTGACCGATTTTAATGAAATTTTTTGTGCTTATCCGGTATCTATGAGAATCGGCCAACATCTATTTTTCATCCCCCTAAATGTTAGGGGTAGTCCACCCCTAAATTTTTTATTTATATGGCAAAACAACGTTTGCCGGGTCAGCTAGTATGCTATATATAATTTGGATGCATATTTAATGTCAATAGCAGTGATAGCCTAATGGTATGACGATTGGATTGGCAAGCCAAAGGTCACAGGTTCGAATCCAAGGCACATACCACTGACTTCCGAAATCACGTGCCTATTATAAAATAAATCATCACTTGCGAAGGAAAACATCTTGAGCAAACCAGCACACCTGAGATTGTCTCGATGGTGTGTAAAGCCATGTCAGAGACCTACAGGTGACTTAAACTCTGACACTAGGCTGTTCATCAAGTATACAATAAAAAGAAGATTTTTTAATTGTTGTCTTGTCGCAGTTGTCGCAATAGCTTCGTTGGCAGAGCTCTTGAAGTGGCGATCCAGGGGTTGCTGGCTGAAACCTCGCTCCCGGACTAATATTTTTATCCACAATAATATAACATTAGAGGTTTAAAATTGCTTTTGCTTAATTCAATTAAATTTTATATTGCGAATGTGTCATGTCAACTGTGTTTTTCAATTTAAAATACTATTGTTCACGATCATACCAAGAAGGTCGTAAACGTCGTAACTATTCATAATCTGGGATTTATTTTCTATTATAAATTATATTTTTATTTCTGGCTCTAACATTAT
This sequence comes from Xylocampa areola, assembly GCA_935421205.1. Taxonomy (NCBI): domain Eukaryota; kingdom Metazoa; phylum Arthropoda; class Insecta; order Lepidoptera; family Noctuidae; genus Xylocampa; species Xylocampa areola. Next base: position 17,731,184 of record OW285206.1, read on the forward strand.
TGATGCTATTACGAAAACAACAATGCTAATGAGTACAGATAATTGCAATGACGTCGGCAAAAGACGTTCTAAATTGTGGAAGAAGAATTCGCAGTACAGCACAGGTCGAGATGGCTTAGCGGTCAGAACGCCTGGAATATTTATCCGGAAGGCGCAGGTTCGAATCCTGCTCGCGACCGTATTCTTTTTCCACAAAAAATAATAACTTAAGAGTTCGCTAAGCATGCGTGGATGGTTTTTAAAGATTTATCTTTATTTGCTAAGGTATGTCATATCTAGAAAACCAAACGCAAATAGTCCAAATAGATAATTATAATACCAACACAAATAATATAACCACAGTACGATCACGAGAAAGAAAAATGACATGTTCTATCCCACAAGAAAGCGTGTTAGGATGTATATTATTTCTCATATATATTAACGATCTACCTAAAATCTTAAATAAAGAAATAACGTTACCAGTCTTATTCGCGGATGATATATAAAATATGAAAACACTAATACCCCTAACCTTATACTACAAGAAATTTTACAAAGTGTAACAAATTGGCTTCAGGACCACAACTTAGAAATAAATTATAACAAAACTAAAACTATACAATTCAGATCATACAAAAAACCCGCCATAAATATAAACACAACTTTTCAAAATACATCCCTAGAGACTGTAGAGAATTTTAACTTACTCGGAATAAATATTGACACACACGTAAATTGGAAAACACACATCGAATGTACATTGACACAAAATCAAATCTATCAAAATTTATATACGCTCTTTTTCAACTATAATGTAGTACTGATGAAAAAACTGAGCTATCCGCATACTATGCCTACGCATACTCATGGTTGATATGGTGTCATGCTATGGGGTAATTGTGTAAATAGTCAAGAATTATTTATTTTACAAAAGAAATGCATCAGAATAATAGCCCAAATAGAAAACCAAGATAGCTGCAGGCCTTATTTTATCAAATATAATTTATTAACACTTCCATCCATACATATATGTCGCAGATGGATTGTAGAATCCGCTGTTTTACAAAATCTCTAGCTGCCTTACAAAACAGTACTGTTTTGTAAATCAGCTAGCAGTTTTGTATAATAGCTTATTCTACAATCCATCTGCGACATATACATGATGTTAGCTTATTTACGTTCAAAAATATAGATTATTTCGCAAAAGTGAAAGATACACACAATATTAATAAGCCACAAAGATAGATTATATTTACCTTATTCCAGAATTAAAATGCTTAACCAAAGTCCGTACAATATGGCTGTAAACATTTTCAATAAATTACCCAATAAGGTAAAAAAAGAAAAAAAAATACACAATTTAATAGAAAATTAAAAATATTTTTAATACAGAAATGTTTTTATTCATTAGAAGAATATTTTGAAAACTCAAAGATAAACAATTAAATACAAAATAGTGTTACAATAACTAATATAACGTAAAGAAAAAAATATATAACTTAAAAAAAGTTAATATTTATTAAAAATATTATATTCTGCTCATTAGTAATTTCATTTAATTGCTTGTTGTTAGTTTAGTTATGTTTTAAGTTTTATTAATAATTTGTAATAAGTAGAGTAAGAGCCCTTAAGTTGCAGCGCTTGAAGGCACTAAGTCATGACCTAAAATAATATTAGACCTTGTATGTACACTTAGTTTGCAAATAAACGTTTGACTTTGACTTTGTAATTGCATCTGTACGACATTGTATTAACTACAAAATATATGGCAATGACGTCGCCAAAAGACGTATTAAAATGTGGAAGAAGAATTCGCGGTAGGGAGCAGAGGTCGAGATGTTTTAACTCCTAAACTAGATCCTTCATCAAACACGTAATAGAAAAAAAAAATGTCCAAGCCTTAAAAGTATGTCTCTGGGGTCCCTAATTACTAGGCAAATTTCTCTACTTATGTAAGTAGAGAAATTTAAATTTAAATAAGAAAGATGTCTACAGCTATCGTCCCATGTCCCCACGGGGGGGGGGGGGGGGGCAAACTCTATACGGTATATGCAACACGCCTCCCGTGATATCGAACACGTATGAGTTCCCAGCCAATTTGTGCCGGTGGCTTTTAATTAGGTAATAAAAAAAACACTAACGTTACTTACTTGTTTTCATGCGATCGAGGAGTTCTCATAGGACCTGTATATGAATCGTGATCATATTTGGACGTCATTATTTTTATTTTTTCCATTTATTACTTACTAGTTTATCTGATGGATCGAAAGTATTAAGACTTGGTAATAAACTAGAGATACTCAAAGATATGATGCGAATTGCAGGTTCTTGAATTTCTACACTACTTTCTGCAGCCAAAATTGGGATTCCCATAACAAAGACGCTTTTAGAAATTTAACCTGTGTGAACGTTTTCAAAGTAATCTACGTTTGCTTTAAGCAACACAGCACTTATGAATCATACAAGAGCAATACAGAACGTTTCTGTACTTGATAGCTTGTCTGCTATATGTAACGCAACTATTCTGATACACACATTTAATTTTGCTCATTTATCTAGTTAGTCTGTTGCGCATACAATTAAGTTATGTATCCTGGCAGCAGGATGTCATAAGACCTCACGAACCCTAGACAGTGGCTACGTCATTACAGTGTTAATTACAGAAGTAGCCCTATACGCATCATCTACACCAACACTAGCAGTATCAGTTTCCAAAGCTACTATAATATTGCAATTAAGTTTGGCTACTTTATTTGCTGTTTTAGACTATAAATTGTTTCGCATTAATAGTGTTTCTGAGGAACAATTGGCCATAAATTGTGGTATCTGTGAGGAGCAATATATTCACGGTGCGAAATGAATGGAGCTACTAGTGTTGTCACTCAGAGATAACGTTGTATTTTATATTAACGACCTCACACTGCGTTCCCTCAATTAAAAGCTTAGTGCATCTCTGTCTATGGTCAGATTGTTATGTAAGATCTGTGGCGACGGGCGTCTTTATTGATCTGTTAATAAAACTGTTTGTTTTGTTTCATATGCGATCTCTTATATTATTAGGATTGTTTATATACCTACTAATATATTATTGATTTTGAAGAAACATATTCAAATATTGGTAGAGTCAAATATATTTCTCATTAGAAATTTCACAATCCATTAGTGCGTGAAAACTGTTATTTATAACAAATAATTAATAACAGTTAACAGTACTATAGAATTCCTGACCCCTGCTCCACACGAATGTTTATCGTATTAGAAGAAAGTCAAATAAGTAGTTTTATTGCTTTTAATGTTTTTCGATATATTACAGTAGAAACTTTTCAAATCAAATTACTGTTATGTATGTTTCATACTTGATAGCAATGAAGAGAGTGGTCGTAAAACTTATCAATACAAATGACTCTACGATTTAGTAGTTCATAGAGCGGAAATTACTTCTTTGCCCGATTAGACGAATCGATTTTGATAGTCAGATGTATATAATTATGTATAGTAGACAAATAATTGTGTTCTCTGCCTGGTTAAGTAGAGTTAGTAGAGTTCAAGCTACTTAAGCATTAATTGTTTTAGAACCACTAAAGTTTTATTAAATAACACTCCTTTATTTTTAACTGATTAATAAAAATAATGCTATACGCATAAACATGTATTGTAAGTACAGTAACCACTTCACAGTTCTAACATATCATTAGCATCGTACAAAAATAGTGTTGATAACAATCTTCGCCTTTAACTACGGGTGCCCTACAATTTGCGCGACTGACCAGAGACAAGTTACCAAAAATAGTGGTCACCCACTCGCGGCCGACCAGGAAACGATACACCTCATTATGGATAGCTAATGCTAATAAGAAATTCGGAATGTCTGGTTAGTGTATTACGTTTGTTGTTATTTCCAGGCTTAGAAGTTCGATAAAAATACAATCAGGATAACATTTGCCCTTGTCTCTATTGTGAAGCGCTTGTCATCTCTTTTTCGCTTTCCAGAAAGCTCAACTTCTATACAAGTATCTTTTTTCTTCTGCCCCCTTAGATAATCTATATTAAACCACCCAGATATTTCCAATACTTGTGGTTTTCTAGCTTTTGCTAGCTTTTGTTATAGACCGCAGTTGACGTATTTTTGATATATGGGTCGTTAAGTATATTGTACATAATATTGGCTATACATCTTGTTTCGTCGTTTAGAAACTTAAAGACAATAATGTTTTGCCGTACTTTACGCTTTGTTGAGTTTACCATGAATGGCATTGACCACGCGATTCGTTATGGTATGTACCTCGTCATCGTCGTTAGCGATCTTTGTTTGGTATTTCGGTCTTCTTTTTAACTATAATTTCCTAAGCTGGTTTTATATTTATGGTAAGCTCTTATCGAACATGAAATGTGGTTATCTTCTTTAGCCTTTAGTTTGTGATTAAACTCCGACAGAACTAGCTATATTTATAACAAACTTTTATCCATAAATAACTTGCCAAATGTTAATGAAAATCTCTGGCATTGACTTTATAAATAGCTCCTGCCAATCGTTACTCAAAGAATCAAGGACAAGGTTCTCTCCGCATTTTTACGTTTCTGCAATAATTTAACGACGAGCTAGGAAGCAATCTGCACAAGCCGGTAACATTCCTCTGAACGCCGACCGCGTCCTGCATTCCCATTCGTGGTGGCTTCTGAGAACATAGCGATCCGCTATGTCTTCTAACTAGGCAATCCCCTACCTCCCCTGAACACCATTTGCCGATTGGACCATTGCCCACATACTCATTACGAGTTCAATTCCACACCACAATGAAACTAAGATCATTAGACACCGTCCTACAGTTGCGTCTTAAGAGTTAAGAACGCGACAGTTGTCAGTCGCTGCGACGACTTCCATCCGATCAAACCGTTGCGACCGAGCGCGGAACGTTCGTTGACGATCGACAGTTGCGTACGAAACTAATGCCGTGTTTTTAATTTGAAGTTTTGGACGTTTCACTCCGGTCCCTGTGAATCAATTGGTAACGGTTGATGTGCCTAGTGTGAAACTAATTCGGCAACTTGTGTTCGTTAGTGCGGTGTACACTGTGAGCTGGCGGACGTTAGACTAATATCCCTTTGATGTAACAAAGCAGCAATTAGAGCGTGGATTTAAAAATAACTGCGCCCACTCTTTCTTGTGCGTGCGTCTTTAAATTGATTAATAACAATACAAATATAGCTTAATTATTTAGAAAATGAATAATGATATTAAATTAAATACTGTTTTTAGTGAGTTTAGCTCATTGCGTTTGTTTCGAGCCATGTTTAAACACCGCGTCTCAATATATCAACAGTCAATCAAATGATCATGAAGCCATAGTTTTAGACGCAAGACGTCAGTGTTAATTGCCTATAAATAAAACAGGGCCATCGTACTGGCCAATTTATATAGAACCCTGTTTGCTAATAGATTTTGTAAAAGGACAGATAATTTCGTAGAAATAGGACATTCAATAGAGATCGAGTTTGATTGGTAACAAACATACGTTACTGAAGTGTTTCCGGGATAGAGAAGTTTATAGGTTTCTTTACTTACGTGTTGCCATTAAGCCATTGAGGTTTTTTGTGTGAATAGTTGGACCTGTTTGAATCTAGTACACCATCTTATCTATGTACTCAGCATGAGCTAATTACAGCAACAATAAAAGGCATTTCAGCAAAGCATTTCTACCAATGTGTTAGGGTAATGTCTTGATTATCTTTGCCTATGTTTCCTTGTTGATGTTTTTCATATTATATTGCCGAGTTATTTATTCAAAGTCTATCATATGAAATATGCATAACTCGATCTGTATGACACTCAACATACCCACATGCTACTGTACTTGGAAAATGGAAACTTGTGTTTGTCAACGACCTTCCGTTATGGCGTGAAATTTTAATGTCAACTTATCCGTTGGATATGTTACATTATTCATTCGTCGTACAAACGTTATTGATTTATTTTGTTAATAGTTTTCAGGTATTTCGTTTGTACATCCGGTATTTGCTCAAAATAAGATATGTCTAACTGTTAATTCTAATTATTGTTGAGACTGTTACCTTTAATAAATAAAAAATGGCCCTATAAACTGGTACTCAGTTTTGTTTAAATTCAGTTCTACCTTTTAAAGGTTTACGCATTTGCCTTGTTATCAACAACTGAATCTGTTTTAGTACAAGTTGCTTTAAAAGTCGTGTACTTCATTCCATACCATAATTGTTAATGAATTCAATTAATGTACTCATGTAATGTCTTAAACAGCATTAGTTATAGTCTAAGGTACTATAATTAATTAATTTCCCAAGCCGCTTGAATGTCAAATATAGAATAGAATGTTGAAATGATTGATTATGTTTTTTTGAAGCAAGCTTGTAAGTTGTAAAGATGTCTAGACAATATTGTGGGTGGCTGATCCGATTATGTTTCATTGTTTTTGGTCCAAAGTATCTGTATTGAAAACGTAGCTTTGGAGCGAAATGGTTAGTCATCTTCTTGTTCAAGTCAATTAAGTATTTATCACGTTCACTATGTTAGCAAAATCTTGGGTAAAACAACGATTTAGTACAAATCGCTTGCCTAATGAAGATCTCCTAGACTGGTTTTTTTTGTTGTAACATTTTTACCGACCTGAAATATTATTCGATTTGCAGTACATATAGTTATCTATAAAAATCTAGTGTATCGAATTAAACAGAACTCATTGGCTTCTACCGAATACATAACTGTCACATTCTTCGCCTTAGTTGAAGACATCTTGAAAGACAATTCTGTAGCTAATACATGAATTACTTTTTGTATAAATGTCCCGATTTTATTTGGATTTCTATGATCGCGTAATTACTGATTTGCTTTAAAGTATTATTTTGTACAACTGACGTACTATTTTTGTATAAAAACTTTCGTGAGACTTATTCATATGGTAGGTAAGTTACTACTCACATGCATTTTTCGGGATTGCCCGACTAGTTTCGAACTCGAACGGAGCCCTTAGTCAGTTTGACTCGCGACATCGCCGCGGGCTCAGCTCAAGACTAAGGCCTCCGTTCGAGTTCGAAATTAGTCGGGCAATCCCGAAAAATGCATGTGAGAGGTAACCGGTGAACATTAATTGAACTGAATGTACGGATGAATGAAAAGCATTCCTTTTGGATGTAAGACTACAATTGTTTATATAGTGTTATTTTGTCTTGTTTTCATCCTTCTGTTCCTCTACATGTTCCAATTTGCCTTATTTCCAGTATTATCGTGACTATTATCCTAATCATCTTTAACACTTCAGTAATTCCATGAACTTTGAAGTCCTTTAACACATCCAATCAAACGATCCATCTAAACAGTTCCTATTATTATTGATTCGTTTTAGTATTAACCGCATTCTTATCAATCTTATCTAGCCTTTATTGACACCTCGGTAATTGCTATCTCGTCGGCACTGCTATCTTTAGTTAATAGGTTATGTTATTTCATGTAATAAAATCGTGTTGCGTATAGATGGTAAGAGTCCTTGCATTAAAGCTGATCTACTTTAGGTTATTTCTGAAGTAACTAGTCTAGTCTAGCAATTGGTCTATTTTTGACTATCTTAAAATGATTTTATTGTCTGATCTCATAAAATATCACTTTACCAGGTATCATCACGAGTCTATGACTAATGTGATTGCCGAATACAATTATCATCCAATAAGAGCATTCCGGTAATTGCTAGTAATTGCAAGACTTAGTCATAGACAAGCAGTCACGGTCAATTGTTGATGACCTACCTTTCAGCACAATTTCTATGCCTATTATTGTATATTTTTACGCTGATCTGAAAAAATTAATATTATAAAATAGAGCTATACTTCTGGCTTTTCATTGCTGATGATTCTTCTAGTTTTCTAGGCTGTATCTGGTTGTTGCAATGCTTAATAAAGAAATCATGTTCAAAAAAAGATCGAGTTGACTCTGATAGCGTAAAGTATAAAAATATCGCTCAATTAAATGCTGAGCGGTAAATGCTATTGCTATGCTAATTATATAATAACTCTGGTCTGGAAATCCTACAATTTTGATATTACACGGTTCATATTTATTCCAAAAGTAATACTACTTTTAAAATAGAGACAGTTTTCAGTCCATGTGTAGGTGTGTTTTAATTAACGAGATGAACGTTAAATCGTTATGTGATAATCCTATAAATTTCTTACATAATAAGCAGATTTCCATCAATGCGCGTAATAATTAAGTGTGGGTTTTTAAGGTTCTTATAACGACATAAATAGCTGGGCAGATTGTGGCCCTCGCCCACGACCACCATAGTCATATAGTTCTATCAATGGACAAGCCAGAATTGTTTTTATATAAATTCTGCATGTAAAACAAGCATAACGTGTTATTATTGTTTACAAGTTGTATTGTTGCTCGCGGTTATTTCTGGATCTTTGTAGCATTAATTATACTGACTTGTCTATCTATCTGTCACCAATTTTACCTGATTAAATTGCTGCTGTAATCCAAGTAATATTGGCCTCAAATTATTTCATCTTGTAATATTAATTGATACGCCTAAAAACTCTTAAAAGATTATTTTAGAGAAGTAGCTGTCATAAGGGTCTAGGACACTAGACATACGGATAAATGTTCTATAGAGATCAGTCAAGTTGTAATTATCGGAAATACATCGCACATGTTTGTGTCTTTATCTTCTGTATCTACCGCGACCTTCAATACTTCTGCTGTGGTTCCACCCACGGATGGGCGTCACCCACACGGCAAAGACAATGAATACAGTATCGATATATTTTATACAATTTCCTTTTAAAGGCTAGCTAATTATTTATTAGAACAATTTATGCTACATGTTATTGTATCCTGATTAAATGTCTCGTTGACCAAAAATTATAAAGCAAAAAGATTGGCTACCATAGCACTTAATTTATTTATGCTAATTTATATTTCGGTTCTTAACCTGTTTTTCTTTTTATTCGGATGTAGACAAAGCCTAATCGGATTAGTATTTGAATTATTATGATCGTAAAGCATTCCCTGGACTTCCTTTTTATATAGAGCTGTATTTATTATACTTCTCTTGAATAGAAATTGAAGTCGAATAAATTATCTTCTCAAAGGCATGGAGTTATTATTCCAATCAATTGTCTGATGCATTGCTTCCTCAATGAGTTTGTTACTGACTTTCTCTCATCATTATTTTTATGTGAAGTCGCATTCACCGATGCTAATGTTTCCAATGGCATGGAAAAGTTACAGTTTAGCTCTACTTTACTGTGATTTACTTTTTATTGCTTTCTAGAGGCATTAGTAAATTGAATAAAACTTCGTTTAAAACGTTTATCTACTTGATTTAGTACAATTTGACATCAATATTACCGTTTCTAACAGTTCTTTTAAACAGAGCTCCTATTTTAAACAAACCACAGTTCATACCATTGTTTACGAAATAACGAATGTAAACGTTAGTGATGTTTGCCCTACTTACTCGCGTGGTTGTAATGTCTATACGTCATTATATGTAATCTACTGTATAATAGCTTAATTGCATTCAATGAGCCCTTGTATTTCCGTCGAAATAATCTTTGTATTTTGACATCATTAAAATCACCATTAAGCCACAAACCAATTTTATTATTTGCTGCGAGAAAACAAATTAATAATGCTTACTCGCGGTGTCCACGTGAGTTTCACGTAGATCTTGTAGGGCGCCGCCCGCCCACGTGGCCGCCACACACAAACCTGTCACTTACATAATAAACTGGCTCAGACATAACCCTACGCACATTTAATATCTTTTTTCACGCTTTTTACAAAGAGGTTAATGAAGTCGGTTCGCGATCTGTTGTGAAACACGTAACGGCGGAAATGACCACCTGACGGGAATAGCGCGTCGCGCAACTCTGTCGCCAGCTCACAGTGTGACCGCGCTATCACCCGGCGTCGCTCGCGCCGTAGATAACCCTGCATCACACCAAAAATAACCAGTCTACTCTTAGCCGTGGTCCAGCCACGACTGTCACAAATTTGACCCATCCCGCCTTATATACCGTGAAGAGGGATGGCATCCGTGCGCACGCGCTCTGCATCCCCCAAAACTGTTTCGTTCTCCCCGATATTGGAGCGAAAGTACAGTGTTGAGCGAACACCGGCGAGTCCTCCCGAGCTGAAGTCGACAGACTGGAGGACATACTTTACTGATTTCAGTGCATATCTTGGTGAGTGAAATAAGTGAGGTGTTTGGGACTAATTCATGTGTGAGTCAGGTCGCTTTTATTGTACGGCCTTGCGCTATATCGGTTGCGTGTTAGTGGAGCATTCGGGACCGCTGCGTAAACAAAACTTGCGTAATCGCGGCTATTGGTTTTGTAAAGATGTTCGATATAATCACGTCACTCAAGTTATGACCTCTGTCATTTAAATTGCGAAAATAATTTCATTTGTAAATAAATGCTCTTTATTTCGGATGGATAGTCTTTAAGCTCTTAGGCGTAGAGAGGTAGCACAAATGTAAACACAAGATTGTTTTTTTTTGTCTAATTATTTTTCTTTTAGTGTTGCACTGAAGTGAAACATCTTCCTGTTGTATCAAAAAATAAATTAATATATCCCAAAGATCTAATTCATGCGAAGACTCTGAAATTTATATTCTAAAATGAACCATTCAAGAGGCCATTAAAAATATCTCGTGTGCTAACGCAATAAAATCTTTATTATTCACTGAACACAACTACGTCCACAAAAGCCAGTCCTAGTTTCAGATTTGGTGTAATTAACTCTCATACCAGAGAACAATTGAGAGCCGTATCAGTTGACCAAGGCGAGGTGTCAGTTCCCCGCAGATAACCTTGCCGACTGTGGTCAAATGTGGTCTGCACCGCAAAATGTTCTATCAACACTATATCACATTGTTTACTTGTCATGTCTTACAGCACTATTATTTATAGATATCCAGATATGAAGTTGATTTAATCGGCAAGCAAAATTTTTGCGCGTGTTTTTTCGTTTGCGAGATGACTGACGCAAAGCTGTCAATGCAATTAAGCTCAATTGAACCAACTGTATTTAGCTGGTCCGGGATGATATTTGAAGTTTCACCAAAGCTTTGGGAAATTTGTAAAACTGAGCTCCCATAGTTTCGTGCGATCTTTGCAAACATTTTCATATACAAAATGCGTATGCGCGTTTCTAAGCAGCGTTTTATACCCTTAATAAAGTTCACAAAAAAAAAACAGTAAATGTTGCGGTACGGATCCCATGCTTTTTTTTTTACTAAAACTCCATTATATTCCTTCTGATAATTCCCAGGGTTTTAGGGATCACTACTAATATTGCCCGTTATTAAAAAAAAGGGTGTGTTTAAAGGCACAAATCTAACATTCACACACACCCATCCCATGTTGCGATGAATACAGCTGGAGTCCCGGAACTCCTGTAAAGGTATTGAGGGATAAAAAAGTCGCCAAAATCGGCAACATATTCAAATATACCTATTATTTAAATAAATTTGTAAGCTGGAAGAGGCCAACGTAACATCATTCTCATCCTGCCCTTACCCGATTTATTTGGTATCGGCGCAGCACGTCTTATTCTTCCATACATCTCTGTTAGCCGTTGTCTCAATAACCACTCAAAGCATCCATTAGTTTTTCCACTCGTTAAAAAAGACCCGCTACTACGGTTAATGAGGCAACATTAACGGTCGGCGTATGCGCATAACAACTGCGATCACCGGGTGCGTTTGCCAAGTGTGGTGATCTTGGCACTATTCCCTCGGGACTACTCATTGTTACGGTTTGTAGGAATTGGTGTAAATGAATTATTGCCAGTGAGATGGTGGAATATGAAGGTTTTTAAGGTGACTAATTTAGTTACTAATTGAATTTAACGCATCTTAATTTAGAGCGTTGGAATTAAGGCAATCCCTTATTTCCTGTTACCTGCACATTAGTATGTGGTAGATAGAGATGTTTTTGTTATTTATTTTTATGTGACTTGAAGCCTTGAAATTATCATTTTTTATATTTCTAGGTGCTTCTTCATTTTATCACTGTATTTTGGTTAAACAATAAGTACTACTTATTTGAATTATTTAAACAAATGTTCTAGTTTTTATTCGTATATATTTCCATAAACATGTTGTTTATTCAAATCTTATTTTTAAGAGTTTTTTACAAGTTGTTCAAATAGTCATCAGTTTCGAAACTTGGCCAACCATTAACGCCATCTAGCGATTTAAACTAGCAACAACAACACAACGAGCTTCTTGTATGCGAAGCTGCTCATAAAACTCCAATCTCATAGTATTACTGTTGGGAATAAGGGTAAGAGAATTATGACAGCCGTTGCGTGTACACATAATTACGAATCGATAGAATATTTAAAGTTATAATTTTTTGTGGAAAATAATACGGCCGCAAGCAGGAATCGAACCTGCGCTTCCTGGATAAATACGCCAGGTCGAGATGGCTTAGTGGTCAGAGCGCCTGGATTATTAATCCTGCTCGTGACCGTATTCTTTTTCCACAAAAATGTATAACTTTAAGGTTCGCTAAACATGCGTTAATGCTTTTCAAAGATTTATCTGTATTCGACAGAATATTTGTATTGAATCGTATATTTTGTATGTCACTGAATACCACTTAAATTAAATTCAACAGCACTTACACTTCACGGTCAGTTGTCCTGATGTAAGTACAAATCGTATGATATTTACAATGCGCCTAGTAGTAAAACGATAGCAACCACTTTTAATCACACCAACACTTGTTGCTATTGCAATTTGGTAAGGCGTTTAACTGACGCCTAACTTCCTAACTAATGTTAAAATATTGTTAGCAACTTAGCATGTGAAGTTTGTTAATTTTTATATAAATTGCTTTTAAATAATTAACTTGATAATGATGATAATTTTCGTGAATAGTTTCGAATTAGAATCGTCGAGCTTAAATGTGACCCAAAACTATGCTTAGCCAGTTTAACATTTGATCTGAAGCATGGTTATTAGCATTACTGATTACTAGTAGTACGTAGATATTAATTACTTAGAATTTGGAAAGTCGCTGCCTTATTGTTCTAGCTAGTGGATGCTAGTACGACTGACCGTGAAGTGGGTTCGGATTTTCTTTTGGGAATTTCTCAGTAGCAGCGCGTGGTTTGGAATTATGGCCGGTAGTTGGCAATAAGACAAAAATACATTCTTACCTAACCCTTCGGAAATATAAGCGTGATGCTGTGTTACGCTATTGGTCACAGACTCATCAGCAGGCATTACGGGCATCTGATGAAGGTCTTCGAAGATAAACAATGGAATTCTTCAATGAATTACAGAAAATCACTCGCAATTGCTGTAATCGCATGTTCATGTATAGTTCATGCCACTCAATACATATATAGCATCACGCCTGTATTGCCCGATGGGTTAGGCAGAGGTTTACACTGCTGTACACAAACATTTCAGTCGCAGCAAAATTTGCATATAATAAAATAATTCTAAAAGAATAAGAGGTATATAATAATAATCTCTTATTTTTGGAGTCGATGCCTGATGTATGTTAGGTTTACAATACATAAAAAAAAACAATCTTACATAATAAGTAAACGCCGGTAACGAAACCATAGCGCAACGAACATAAGTGACTAACAAGAGGAAAACAATAACCCTCTCCCAGTACAGGCACCGAGTCCAAAAATAACAGATTATTATTATATATTGGTCTTTTAAAATTATTGCATGATTTGCAAATTTTTATATTACATTTAATTTTTTAGTGTTTATGTAGATTTTTGAAGGCGGTTTATATTTTTTGTTAAAAAATAATTTTATTGATGGCGGTTTTTATTTTTTGTTAAAAAATAATTTTATTTTCTAATAATACGTTATAAGTCGAAACTTAGTTACGAAGAAATAACTGAATAAAGCTGACGTACTCTAATGTATCTATTTGATGTAATTATATTATGTTTAGGTAAGGTAAACAGCATCGGTCACAAATCAAGGAAAATACAATTTTCCTCTAGTCGATGACTCGGTTGGTCTTTCCTATTCAACTATTACAGATAAAAACATGCCCTAATTTAACACGTTCCCTGTCCACGTAGCAAACCCAAATGTTAAACAATCGCGACCACATGTGGTTCATTGGACAGTGAAAGGGTTAATATGTATATTTTTCGACTCTCGTTGACGATATAAGTACATATATCTGTCGCAGATGGATTGTAGAATCTCCTGTTTTACAAAACTGCTAGCTGATTTATAAAACAGTGCTGTTATGAAAAATAATTACTGAACTATAACACGCAGAATTGAATGAACGTTTTGCGTTCATCGATGCAGCGGGTCAAAGATCAGAGATTATGTAAAACAGTGTGAAATAAACTATCAAATTGTTGATATTAGTTCGAAATTTTGTCGCATATGGCTCTGTATGTCTTAACAATAATAACCTAACTTTATTTTACTTGTCAATAGCAAAAACAATATGTAAATTTTGAATGACGTAAATTCTAAACCACTATAATAGTCGACAATATATCGGGTATATGAAAGAAAATAAACGAAATTGATCCATGAGCGAGCGAAGCGAGCTCGGGAGTTTCGTGTATCCCGACACGGACAGGTTAGGTTCGAAGAGGATGACGGGGGCAAACAGCTGAACGTCGTTCAGCTGTTTTATAAAACAGTACTGTTTTGTAAATCAGCTAAAAGTTTTGTAAAACAGCGGATTCTATTGAGTTGGCACAAAAGTAATGAGACACTTGGTTTACTTTTTTTTTATTATTATTATTACAATACAAAAAGCTTAGTCAATGAGGTAATCACCATTAGCATCTAAGGCTTCTTGCCAACGATTCGGCAAAGTTTGGATGCCTTTCGCCCAGAACTCTTCTGATGGCTGTGCCTCGAAAAAGTTGTTCAACTCCGCCTGTACATCATGGAAATCATTAAATTGTTTACCCCGCAAATGTTGTTTCAGGGCTCTAAAAAAATGATAGTATGATGGTGCGAGGTCTGGAGAGTAAGGTGGGTAGGGTATCGTCTCCCAGCCCAAGTTCTGCAGTTGTTGGCGAACGGTAGATGCGACGTGAGGTTGAGCGTTATCATGTAGTAAAATTACATTGACTCGTCTTCGTCGTTTTTTCTTGATAGCAGAAGATAATTCGGTGAGCTGGGTTGAATATTTGTTAGCGTCTACAGTTTCATTGTGTAATAGTTCATGAAACAGCATGCCTTGCGCGTCCCAGAAACAGCAAAGCAGAATTTTTAAGCGGTTCTTTTGACTTAGCTTCGGTTGAGTTGGTGGCGTGTCTTCTCGAGGCAGCCAAAAAGTACGACGTGTATCGTTCTCATAATAAATCCATGATTCATCTCCCGTAACCAGATCAGACAAAAACTCTTTACGTCGGGGTCGCAGCAAAAGTGATTGACAGATGGTGACACGGACTGCACGACTGGCGTCGGTAAGGATGTGCGGTACCCATCGAGCCAAAACTTTTCGATACCCAAGCTCATGCAGATGGTATTCCACAGCGTGGTGTCTGCAGTTAAGTGCTTCCGCTAATTCACGAGTGGTAGCATCCGGATTCGACTCCAGTTTGCTGCGTAAATCGTCATCATTGAATGCAGGGGGTCGTCCTGAGCGTGACTGACTTTCAAGGCTCCTGTCTCCTGATTCAAAACGGTCAAACCATCTGGACACCGTGGCATGGCTAGTACTTCCAGCGCCCAATGCAGTGTTGATATTGTCAGCCGCAGTCCGGGCACTGTGGCCTAACAAGTACTCGTATAAGTATAGTGTTCGAACTTGTCGCTCGTCCATTTTTCTTCAAACTGACTAAACCAATCGCGAGGGCGGCTTTATATACCCCCACATTAGAAGTACCTAGAATGTTCTACAACATATTAGAATATTATCGAAAACAATTAACTTAAGAAAGGAAATGTATAGAGTTTTGTAGAGTGTCTCATTACTTTTGTGCCGACCCAATACAATCCAATAGCGACATATCTATAAGGTTAATCCTTCAGCTATTTGATAACTCTCAAATAAATAATAACTCTAGGTTAATGCTACCCTTATAATCATTATAATAATATAGTAACACCAACGGGAGCCGAAACGATGGTAGTCAGAAACATGAAATTTAAAACAGTCGCTACCTTTTGTGACGTAACCAAGTACTAAGAAAATGAATCCCCTAGAGGGTAAACCAAGGGCTAAAAGTTGGTACACACGTGTCCGGTTATTTTTGAAGATGCAGACGTACGATTTGAAAAATAGACTTCTGATTATAAACGATGCATAAGCATTTTTTTAGGCACAATTTATATATATTTTAAAGACAATATTACCTTACGACAAATAATATAATAAACTATATGAACAATATACTTATAACTAAAAATAATAATAATGATTATATATACTATAGAGCGTCGAAAAATTCATCCGCATCACTACCAACTGGTAACGTGCCCAAAAGGCTGGCAGCATTGCCACGTTGAATGGCAATGCTGATTCTCTGTGCGAAGAATAGACCAGCTATCAGCCAAAAATGCTATATTTTTGTTTGGAAACTAATTCCCTAAAGGCAGAAAAAACATGAAAACAGAATCAGTATAATATGAATAGATAGGTGAGAGCTATAAGACGTTCGGAGTAACTTTGAAAGATAGACTGAGGAACGGCATGATAATGGAACGCAATCAAAGAGGGTGTAGTGATGAAGATTGGGAAAGGTTTGGGCATGTAGAAAGTATGAATGAAACTTGAAAGACAATTGACAAAACTAGTATATGAGGCGAGTGTGAATGGAAGATTCTTCGGAGAAGGCCCATCTTGACGTGCTTCCGTGACGACCGAAGTTCTCAAAATTAACGGACCTGCGTGCATGAAGTGTATGATGAACATAGGTGAAACGAAAGAGGTGTGTCAGAATCGTAACAAGTGGAACTCGATAGTCTGCTTATCCCAATGAGAAACAGGCGTGATTGTATATATGTATGTATGAATTCCCTAAAGATATGAAAGTTAGAGGCAGACACGTCATTTTTGGAGATACAGTTATTTAATTTGGTAATTATTGTTGTGTTTAGAAATAAAACGAATATGATTTTAGCATTTTGGAAATGCATGCTATAAGGGGACAGTTAATATAGGAGATTCATAATTTTCAATATATTTATTTTGATGGGTAATTAATAGTCAATCAGTGAGAAACGATTAACCATAATTTGGGCATTTTTGAAAAAACATTCCCCAAATAAAAAATTGTTATACATTATAAAATATATTAATTCTGTCAATTCAATATTTTTTTTCTCGTAGGCATAATATGTTCATGACTTCATGTACCGTGCCTCATAATCTCCGATCGTGGTCAAAGTTCAGTGCTTCCACGAAATTCCAAAAGTGCTTACTAATCGCCGTCTCCTTTCCCCAACAACCTAACCGAGCTTCACGACTTGCCAGAGAGGGCTAGCAGACAAATTCCTCAGTAGACGTGTCATCCTATGACGCCTCAACGCCGTATTATCACAGGGTGGCGTCAGCGAGTTCATTGACGAACCACACTATCAAGCACTTTAAGCGCTAAATTTTAACGTATTACAACGTCTAACATCTGTTTTACTTTCAACCTACTTCTATAACGGATTTAGTTTACTTTTGTCCTGACATACGGAACTGACTCGACCAAAATACTAATTCGTGACCTCATCTCACTCAGCGTTTCTACAAACACGGACTATTAAAGAATCGCAAATATTTATGTGAACAATGTGTTATGTTGTGAGCGATTTTTGCGGTCTGCGCTTACGGAGGTGAATCAGTACTGCATTAGTCCATAAGAGAGTCGCCCGCGCCTCCTTGCACGCACGAGGGCAAAGGAGATATATTTAAATTTAGAATCCCTTCCTCCGCCCTTGAGGCGAAACCTTTTTTGTTCTTTATTTTTATAGCGTTTCTCGCGAATTCGCCGCGGCCAGTTTCTTGTGAACCGTATTAAGTGATACCAAAAAGGTATTAGTTCAGAATTTTTAAAATGGCTCAATCTCATTATACGGTGAACGACGATATTTACGGGAAAATATTAAAAAGTAGTAAGAGTTCCTCGCCAAATCAAATAGAATATGCTGAAGTGTTTGAAGCTGTTGAAGATTTGGGTAAATATATTTTTTTAATGTTAAGAAAACTTTATTATTATGTTGTCAGTTAAGTGGACATTGAGCCACTTAAATTTGTTATTGACTTAACCTCGTTATGATGTACCTACTTAATTTTTACTAGAATCAATTACAAAAGGAACTTTGTGTTATGGAGACAACCATGTTTTTTTTATCAGTACACACGTAATTATTAACAGAGGTTTCTTATCTATGGTAGGCAATTTGCGTAACTTGACCGATAAGGAGTTACGCCATTTAGTCTCAGCAAGATTTTGATGGAGGAGAGTATACTTATTTTAAGGCTTTAGAAGGCATTGAACTCCGAAAAGCAAACTAGTTCCTGACAAACAAGTCTTGGGGTACTGTATCGGCTGGGTGCGCTTGCGCAGCGAAATGTATTAATTTTTAATTATATGCAAAAACTGTCGTAACTCTCATTCTACGGTTTCAGGTAATTGTTAACATTTTAAACTGGATCAACTACTTTATGGTTTTGTTAGCAATTAAATATGTGCCTTTTTCGTGCTAAAGCATCTACTGCCTGTATTAACTAGGTATTATTATGAAAAAGAAGCTAAAGCTCAGTCAGTAAGTTACAAATTAAATTTATCTAAACCTTGCAAAACGCTTCGAATCTCCAGTTTCCTTGGGGACTTCGGAATAGAAAGTAAATGAAAAACCACATGTATTATATCAGCTAGAAATAAACAAAAATATAACCATTGCTATTATCAACTCTTTTTTTCGGAAATCCAATGGCAGTCACTTCTGTAGGGACATTCTCAACCGTCAGAAATTTTAAAAATCCGAGAGTAAAAAATACGAATAAATGCGTTATTTATTCGCAGATGCTGTGAACATTTTTTTTATATATGTGCAAGAATACTGAATTATGACGATACAGACACACACGATTAAAACGACACTGATAATTTGATAACTGATGATTTTACGATACGGAACCTTTCGACAGTTGAGAATATCGCTACTGGGTTCATTTCTCATATTCAGTGTTTGTGAATGGAACCTGGCAATTTACTAGACAAAAGGCTGATGATTTTAAACGCTGAATCCTGAATGCATCGTTTGGTGCCATAATATTAATTTCGTTCAATTAAATGGGCCCCGTTTTGCTCCAACAATAACAAACATGATGTCATTGAACAAATGTGGCTCAGTTTATTTATGTTAATTGATTGGTTTAATAAATACTGGCTATTGTAAATGTATAATAAATCTTCAGTTATACCTCTGTTCTTTATGTTATTGTTTTTAAGTGTTTTCCGTCAAAATCATATCAAGTTATTACTCTGTCCGTTTTTCATTGGGTTTTGTACACTAAATTCAGTATAAAAAATCATAGCGCCTTTAGTTATTTGCATTTACTTCTTTCAATTACTATTTTATGGAGAGTTATTTTTAGTTTTCTTCTATATTTATGTTCAGCAAACTTTTCATGTCAAACCATGCTATTTTAATTCTGCCGCATCTTTAAGCATTTTATTTTTATGATTGTTATTTGTTATAGACAATAACATAAAACATTTTAAAAGCAGTTTTTTTTTTCAGCATGTTTCGTTTCATGTACTCGTATAACAGGCAAATAGAGAGATTTTAAAATGTATATATAGCTAGGTGATGTTATTTTCCCGATCAAAGCTACCGGTGTGGATATCTGCAACCATAATAAAATATTAGTTGATAATGTGCGATCAATTTGTACTAATTAAATATGTCTGTCGGAGCCACAACACAGTGGTCACTCGTTTACATTAAGATATAAGTCGAAATATTAATTAAGCATATAACAGAAACAATTATACAGAAAATAGGGGAAAAATTTACAAATAACAATTCTAGTCTAAAAATAATTTCATAATATATATTCTCTTGCGGGGGTAGGTTTATCACTACAGGCGGAATTAAAATCAAAATAAGATTCATAATAAAATGTACTTAGAATTCTTATATATATGTATGGCATTTTCCATACTATTTAGGTATTTATGTATTTTTTGTTAACTATTCTTATTCTCTAATCTAAAGTTACTCGCATCCAGGAGTAGAACAGAACCATCTGACGGTCGTTGGAATAGACGTTGTGGAAATGGGCCGGCACAGACCAGCAATCGGTATTTACGTCTCAACAAGTTCGATACTGATCAAACGTATTAACGCATGTGTAGCGAACTTAAAAAAAAATACGGTAGGAAAAATACTGTCATGAGCGGGATTTCAACGACGCCTCCCGGATAAATACTCGCGGTGCCACGTGAGCTATCCCGACCCTTACTCACTATTATCAAATATTCTTACACATTTTAATACTTCTTATGGTGACGTCATCGCTATATAGTCCCGTTCGAATAACCATAGTTACTGTTGTTCTTATTTTATCAGCGCATTATAATGAATTGCTCAAAACGGTCGAGGATAACATGGCGAGGAAACCAGCATACCTGAGAGGTGAGGGTGCAAAGCCATGTCAGAGATCTACGAGTGGTTTAAACTCTTACATTAGGTTGTTCATACACTATACGATAAAAATTATATTAACCTCTGGTATACCGCATTTGCAGAACACAATTACAATTCAAGACATTAAATGCTTCTTCCAAATATTACTCAATCAAGTCTAAAAAATTTAATTTTTCATAGTCATATCTAATTATAAACAAGGTCTATCTCCGTCTACTAACATTTTAATCCAACATTGTCACAACAATCTAGACTAACCAAATAATTTTATCAGAATTGTACTATTATTGTGAAATTGTAACAAAGGTACACATTAATGGTCCTACTCATAAACGTAGGATAGAAAAAAAAAAATCTAATTTTATGGTCCTACTATAAAGTAAAAGAATTGACAGTTTAGTTCAGTAAATATGTATAAACGAGGTAGTAACCTATACAATAGAGATTACGTTTGCCAGAACATTGTTATTTTTACTAGTGTGTTGTGAATAAATACTTCTAATATGCGTAACAGTACAGTAGAGAGATATACGTTTTATTAGATATTTAGTCATCAACTCTCATGACACTGAAAAGAGTCTCTCCTAAGCGGATCTTGCCGTCACCATTATTTACTTAGGAGGTACCTAAATGGAAAACCGGCTTAGACATATTTAAACAATATGTCTGTACAAAAATATGATGAAATGAATTATATATATATACTATAGTACTAGCTAATTTGTGTATTTTAAACCAACATACAACATTGACTGTCTTACCTTTTGTATTAAAGTACAATTTCCCTTGATTCCAGATGCGCTGCTTGCCGACTTGCAGAACTCTATCAATCCGGGTGCCAGGGTTGGCAGTCCTGGCGGAAGGAGCTCCCCTGGTGGAAGGACCACCTCACCTGGTAGAACCAGCTCGCCACTCGGCAGGGGCAGTTCTCCAGGACGTCTCAGTTCACCGGGAGGCAGTTTGAATTCACCCTCGTCTACTGGTTATGGCTCAATAAACGGATCTAGGAATATATCGTCAGATTATACTAAACCTGCTTCGGTAAGTGAAACATTATTATGTTTAACAAAAAAAAGAGTGATCGATGTGTCTGTCAATTTGCATTAATCATAAGAGCCTGTGGCACTAGTTCCAAAACAAGTTTAGGAGTCTCTCAGCCAGATACGATATTTGTTCGTAGTGCATTCTATACAAAGTCGCTTGCGACTGCAAGGATTGGCGAAATGAGGTGCACTGTTAATTTATATTGAAAGTTGGCATCTGAATAATAATTTCGTTAAATAGTGTACTGAATATAAATTATCACTTTATGTTCACGTGAGCCTAACAGGATAATCTTTGGTATTGTTTGAGGGTCAACCCTGCATCATGTGGACTAAGAATGTTGCAAATAAAGCCATTGCTTGAAATTAAAAAATCTTCTTTACTTGACTCAATATTTATGTATTCCTTAAATACATTTGGACCAGTAAGTGGCACACTGGATATCCTTGACTGAAGCTCGTATTAGATTCTCTCGGGAGCAGGCAGTGTGGCATAGTGGGCAGGACAGCAGTTGAGATCTAGTTTTGCGTCGGAGCTCCGACATTAAAAATCATAATTTCAGTCTCGCAGGCTCATTTGGAGCCGGAATTACCGGATTATTAGGAGCCAAACTAGGACTAATTCAAATTTACCGTCAAGGGTCTATTTACCACCACTCGTGTGTTCGGTTGTCTCGTAATAGATCAATTATAAGACGATTATTTGTACACAATAACATGCCAAGCTCAGCTAATAAGTGTGTATCTAGGGCGACCATGTCCGACTGACCCGAATTACCGTCTTGATGGGATAGCCTATCATTTGGTTGATTATTCCACATTATGGCTCTGAATTTATATAATACATAATGAAAGATGGCAAGCTGGCTTAATGTTATGCTGTCGAGACTAAATCTGCCTAGTCTATTCCCAATTATGTTGACGTGGATTTTTAGTCGAACCGGATGCGGCTTAATGTCTGTATTTTACATGGAACGACTGTCTGTCTGAACTCAACCCAATTACTGGGTCGCACGATATATTTTGGTGAGAATGGTTGTTAGACTTCAAGCACCTGAGTACCCGTTAATGGATGTCATAGATCAGTTGTAGTGATGACAGCCTGTATCATCCCCCTACTGGGCAAAGGTCTGAACCGATGATTTTCACACAGATTGACCTATAGCTAAGCTGCATCAGTTCTAATACATTTCTATGACGCATTAACTAAATAAAAACACACATAGCGAGCGGTGACGGCGATAGCTTTGTTAGCAAGAGTAATTGATTTGCCTAACTAAAAGGCCGCAGGTTCTCTGTCCCGCTAGCCTAGAATTTTATTTTTACCATAAAATATTATAACTTTGTGTGCAGCAAAAACAAAGTTATTCCACCTAATTCCCCAAGGCGTTGGGTTTGACCCTTGCCATAACACTCAAACGTTTTATTACTAAAACAATATTAATTCATAGAAATAGTCATCAAAGGGATTCATTAATGACTTGTTGATGGGTTTAGGTTTCTCAGAGTTTGATTGGACAATAATAATTAATTTAACCAAAGTCAAAGTTTACTTTATAATTGTTAAATAAGCAGCGGTTTCTAGGAATGTCACAGAACCAGTTAAATGTGTCACTACTAGTTAAATGCGGATGGCAAAATATTGTGGTTACTATTTTATTCGAGTTTTAATCATAAGGTCACATCTACTAGTTCCAAACGCAATAATTGTGTGCTCTATAGAGCTAAAAGAAATTATTAAGAGCTTAAAGGTAAGAGACGTGAATACCACGTCTCAGGATATTGCCATCAACAAGAACAACTCGCATATTATAAATCTTTATCGACCCCCGACGCAAAAAAGACGGGCTCTATAATTTTTAAGCAAACTTGTCTCTCTATTGCATTGTAGCTCCCAAACAGGTAAACCGATTATAATGCGGTATTTTTCAAAATTATTTTCTAAATCTATTTCTGTAAGTCTTTTAATAAATTTTAGTTTATCATTGACCTCATCATCTTTTTGTGACGTTCCTCAAACAGGAGTTTGAATCCAGGTCGTCAATTTAGGAGAAAATTGTATTTAGTTTTAAAACCAAAGGCAAGGTTATCAATGTACTAGATTAGACGATGAGGTGCATAAGTTGCCGAGAGCTTTCTTCTTGTTTTCGTATCAGAACTTGATGAGGGTGAAAAATCATCATATTTTCGCCCGGCTGCGGACAAAGGACCAGTGATTTGGTAATCACTAATTAAGAAATTACTTATATCTAAGTTATTAATACTTACTTTATAACAGGTACTATGCATATTTGTAATACATACAATGACCTACAAAGACTGGCCTAGTGCACTAAAGTCAAGAACAACTACTCATTGAAATAACAAGACATTCCTTATTTTATAATATATTAATATGTTGTTAGTTACTGCATACATATTGATAAGTGATAAATTGTTTACCTAACAGCTGGTATTGTATTTTAAACTGTCTTTATCTGCTTTACATTAGGGCTGGAGATAGCCGATAGGGTTGCCAGATTACGAAAGAAAAACCCCAGATTTTCATTTGTCAGAAGCCTAGTACTACTTTTCATAACAAATTATGAAGTTATCATTGTTTTTGAACATTAATCTCAGTAGTTTTATTGATAACACCTCTAGACATAATGTTATTTATATGACACATATGACCTTACCGACCGACTCTGTTGTTGCGGTTACGGGCTATTTTATTAATACTCTTAAATCATGATTCATAAAAATAATGTGGATACTAAAAGAGACGCTTGAATAAAAAGTTTTATTATTATGCATTGTTTCGATGGAATACCTGTTTTCTTTTCATAAAACAGTTATAGCGCTTTTTTTTTTAAATATTGCAATAAGAAAAAGGGAAAGGAAAAAATAAACAAAAAATGCAATCATAGACATTGCATACCTACATATAAATAATAATGAAGTATTAGAAACTCCTATATAAAAGCTACAGTTATTATTATATGGAGCGCCATCTAGCTTTAGCTAACGTAAATGTAACGAGATTCTCCAGTTGAAATGGTTCCAAGAAGTTTGGCATCGTGTGTAGATGTCACTAGTTGACTAATAATTCTGATTTAGCCATGGAACACCAAGGTCTTGTTTGCCTTGTAATCATAAAATTTTATCAATATTCAACCACCGTTTTTTCTATATTTTTCTATATTTTTCCAGTGAATATGCCTAGTTGCTAAGTTTGAGCAGTTGTGATTGGTCCCTTACAACAATCTCTATAATAGGCAACTACCAAAACAAAGAATAGCCCCCATAATCATAACCGTGCTTCAGATATCTTTTAGCTGAAATGTTTCTGCTTGACCAGTCGCGATTTGACTACTAGACCAACGAGGCAGTGTTGGTCTAGTAGTCAAATCGTGACTGCTGAGCAGGAGGTATCGGGTTCGATTCCCGGGTCAAGCAGTGTTATCGAGTTTTTACGATGGGAAATTCTCAGTACAAGCCTGCGGTTTGGAATTGTGCCCGGTAGATGGCAGTAGGATCACCACTTATTACATGGCACATAATAACAGCATTGGTGAAATGTGGATGTACAACTGTGTACACCTCTGCCTATCCCGTAGGGCTCTATTAAAAAATATGTAAATAGAAAAAGCCGCTTCGAACCAGTAAAATCGAACAGAGTTGAACTTGGAGTTTGATAAAAGGAAATTCAATCTCAACCATAAAACAAAAATAATCTAACGTATCTGCTGTACTCTGCAGTCACAGGGTATGACCATTTTATTATTATTTATATCAAAACTTCGTATCCGTATCTGAAATCGAGATCATAAATAACACCCATCAAGTACGTCTTCCATTTATTTTACGACTCTAACACTATTGGAGTCATGTTTTCCTTGATGTTTGATTTTCTGCGCAGAATTATGACACTGCTACCAAACCTAGTTTTACATGTATTCGTAACTTTAGAATGACACAGTCATTAGTGTTAAAAAGTTTATGTTTTGTCGTATTGTTTTATAGCTCTCTCACAGCCTTGGGGTATGACGTATGAGACAACGTTTGCTGCATGGAGATACTTGCTTACTACTTCGGTCGGGAAGCCAAACTGATTTTAGTTGTTCAACAACCCCGGGACCGACACGACAGTTGAACGAGCCCTCTGAAACATGGAGACTCTAAGATGAAATTGCCCCTAGCAGTCATTCATCTACAGATTCAACCAATGATTGTTCACCGACCATAGTTAACAGGGAGGTATGAACGCCTCCGCCATATAGGAACATCATTACCCTGTAAAATTTAAAGTTTTCTAACAAGTATTTAAGAGATTACTTAAATCCAATCCAAATTTAGATGATTAATGCTCCATCGTGTCATCATGATTCTGGTAATGTCAAGGTTGGATAACACACTTTTAAACATTACCAAAGGTGACCGGTGGGAAAGCTAAGGTACGGTTCACGCGAATAATATGTGTTGAGTCAATGTTTAGCAAGGTACAAGTATTTACGTATAATGTGTACATGTAACAAAACACTAATAAATGTACGTAACCTATTAATCATCACGGTTTATGTCATTTGTCGCTATTCTTGCGCATGATCATCGTGATGTCAATATAATACACAGCTTTTGATTTTAAGGTCTTTGCATATGACATAGAATTATAGATGATGCACACCGTGGGTGGAAAAATGTTAGTAGTCAAAGACGGATTTCCAGGTGTGTTTAAAATGCTGAGAAAAAAGTGCCTTAACAAAAATTTGTAATAATATGACAATATTCGCACGGGTAGGGAAACGCCCAAGTTGCGCTAGCCTGCTACTGTGTGAAACGGTAATATGTAGACGTGCAAAAATTTTACGGAGGAAAAAAAAAATATTAAGAAAGGTTTTTGGGTATCTTGCCTCGGTGTAATCAGAAACGATGAGAGTAGTAGCGGCAACTGTTATGTTCTACATGGCTCAGTTGATATGGTGACAAGCATTTGACCAGCATATCTGACAAGCCATTAAGGGGCACACGGACGAATTACAGAGATTTTTGTTCCTTGGCACTACTGACGTGATCTACCGAAATTAGCGTACTTTCCATATTAGCAAAATTAACTCCAAACTCAGTTCGAGATGTGCGCCGTGTAAACTCCGAAGTAACTATTTAGTAGCATAAGAGTACAATAATTAAACATCCTTTCTCTTTGCCCACAGCCCACGTATCAAAACACATCATCACTCCATGAGAAAGTGGCTCCAGTTAAATACAACACGACAAATACAAGCTATGGTAGCCACACCAACTACAACGCGGGACAGCCCGGCTATGGCAGGACAGGGGACAGGAGCGGACGCGGCCACCTGACGGAGTTGGATACCCTACTCGATGATCTGAGCAACGCGAGATACGGAAACTATGTAGACAAGTCTACGTATAGCGAAAGAAATGGTGAGTGATAAATTCATTTCTTAGGATACCGAAATCATGGTCACTGGTATATGGTATATAAGATAAAAAAGGAGTTCGAAATGTAACGGGAAGAGTTTTTTTGCATGTTTGTGATAGTTGTTTAGAGAGATACGAGTTGCCTACCTTAAATAAAAGCCATTATTACAATGACATCACAAGTGGATAAAGCTAAGACTATTGAGTCACTATTGTTCAGAAAATGTATTAATGTACAGAATTTGGTTTCATTTGTTTTACAATAACTTTCGCTAGGCCAGGAGGGTTCATGGGTGGGTGAGTGTTTACTGTTTACATAGATTTTGATAAGTGTGGCTTTAGTGTAGTTTCTCATTTTACAAGAAGAGTCACGCTATCTGTAGTATATTACTAATTCCACGACTTATGCCTCGGGCCTGTGACGATATATATGCCCAAAAATCTTTCGATAACACACGCTATCGATCCAAATAACGTATGATTCTATCAATTTGCAATGTTTATATCATCATCAATCTATAGCTGTCCTTAGCTCCAGTCTATAGCTGCTGGACATAGGTCTTTCCCCCCTCTCTCTTATACTTATGAAATACTTAAATTATATTTTTCTTCTGAAAACACATTTCACTGTCACTTGTTACAAAATTACACGCTCAGATGAATACTCAAGCGACATTAATGAAGGGGCGTGGATGCGAAACGCCAGCCTCAACAAGTGCATGGAATTAGATAAAGACCTTCGTAAATGTCGAATGTGTTCTATTTTCCCGTTCGTCTTTAATTCAGCATTTTTAGTACTTATCTATCTATACATTCCATTTCTTCTCTCTTGTATCATGCGTGTGAGTCACATCAATTTCTAAATCGGATTATATGAGTAACTTAAAATTACGACAAGAATGTTTCATTACCTTTTTATTTGACCCTTAACTTCAACATGCGCGCGTACTACCGAATTAATTAAAATGTACACCTACCAGAATACATCTTTGAAATAACCAGGAGCGATTTATTAGTTCCTAAGATGAGATAAACATGATTTATCAAGCGCTCCCATAATTCGTAGCTCGGATGCGAAAATTATTTCATGTACGCTGAAACGATTCATTTGAGATGACTTTGGGGCTCCTGCGTAACATTTCTGTAATATATTACAGCTGTTACCTAAATTTGAAGTTAAAAAGGAGATTCATAAAAAAAAAATTAGTTCAAGTACAAGTCAAATGTATTTCTGCTGAAACTAGAGACTTTTCTCAACGGTGTTGATGTCTAGCGATAAACCCGCTGATTATATTTTTTTTTCGTTTATAACTAGGCGCATTTCCCTTTGCAAGTGATGTACAATATTATATTCTTCAATATTGATGATAGTCATTGCTGTCTTTTACTTAGTCACAAGAGCGAGAAGGGACTAAATTTGAATTTGACGACTTCATATTTTTTTTCTATATCGCGGTAGTATCGATACCATTACTTATTAATATATGAAAGTACCCATGTCAAAATTATACATATTGTGAAAAATAGAATACAGTCGTGAGCAGGATTTGAACCATGGGGCGCCGCTGGATGCATACCTAGGCGCTCTGCCAACTGACTTATCCCGACCTCTGCTCATTTTTCTTCCACTTTTATACGTCTTATGGTGACGGCATCGCTATCTATTCAGTCCCAAAGTGATAGTAACTAAATTTATCTGTATAATGTCTCTCCAATTTACAATAATAGATGCCAATTTCTTTAATCCATACCAATTATGCAGTCTCCATACATCATCTTGTAACAAATACATTGTAATACAGTAATAAATTGTTGTCTATAGCTGCAAGTAATCGCCAAATGTCTACACCAAGGCCAGGCGTCGTCACATCAAAAATAGAACATCGTACCAAATTGTTTGGTTTACAAACTAATGTTGGATTACTGGATTTGAATATATTTTCATTATTGACTTAGTACTATTTGGTATTTTAATAATCATCATGTCAAGCCTTACTGTCTGAGATGTGGTGCTCCTTTGTGAATTATTTAGTTCGGAAGTTAGATGGGACAGGAGGACAGGAGGACATTCAGGGTCATATAGAAATTATTGATACGTTGTCGTTTCCAAATTCAGGTTTTCATCTATAGTTTTATATTACTATTCACTCAAGTTATCTTACCCATCCCTTTGCAAGAAAAAAAGTTGTAGGGATAAATTTGCATACTTGCAACTTTTGTTGTCTTTACGAAATTTCGCCAATAAACTTTTCAGTTAATTAGGAGTAGTGTCAAATTTGTGGTGCATTGTGTCTTCAATCTAATAAATTTGAATTACCCGCTCATTTACGACATTTGGCATCACACTGACACTTGTTCAGACGTTGAATCCCGTGTTTTGACATCACCATATTTTATTTAAATCACTATGTTCCTCCTCTGTAATGTTTGGCGCAATCTCTGGAAATCTAGACATGCATGTAATATTTAATTTGAAAATTGCGTGTTGCTATCTCCACTTGGACAGATCAAACGGAACGTGTGCACTTTTTCGATAGTTTTCATTCACATTAATTCCTCAGCCGTGTCGGCAGATCAGATTTTGTATCAAGTCTTTTTTTAAATAGGTTATTCGTGAATACGACTCAACCTTTTCTTTTTTTTTAATGCACTATAACCAAATTGGTGTATTTTATACTTTTGTCGATCAAGATTTCGCATCGATTTATTGGTTACCTTTATCTAAGGTTATTTTTATCTAACTGCCTCGTTGGTGTAATGGTCCCAGGGGCGACTGCTGAGCAAGAGATGTCGGGTTCGATTCCCAGGTCGGGCAGTGTTATTGAGTTTTTCTGTTAGGAAATTCTCAGTCACAGCCCGGTGTCTGGAATTGTGCCCGGTATATGGCAATAGGCTCAGCACCTATTACATGGCACAATAACAGCATTGGTGAAATATGGGTTTGCAACTGTGTACACCTCTGCCTACCCCTTTGGGGATACAGGTGTGATGCTATGTATGTATGTATTTTTATCTTGCAGAAAAATCGTTTCATAATGTCGCTTCTAACATAACAAACATTCTCTAGTAATTCAATTAAAACAACACTGTATGTAATTGAGTCCACCTCTTAATCCATTGGTCATAACTGTCTAATCGGGTCGTCCAATACGCAGTAGGTACACTTATGACTTTGATCTTCAAACATGCGAGACATCTCACAAACTCATCTAGTTGTCATCACTTCATCTTTCGTTACCTTATACCCAAACTGGCAACGTCATCAGCTGGAATCTTTTAAACAGTTCATGCTCAACATTAGTACGAAGTTTAGCGAAAATGTTTTTAAGCTAGATGAAATGTTTTACATATATCACCGTATATTGCTTCAAGTATATGTACCTTATAATTTCTTTAGAGGCAAGAAGATCATTATAATCACACGCTAATGCTATGCTGGAAGTAGGTGCTTTAATTCAGTATTAGTGATAGATGTCCAGCTTATCTAATAAAAAAATGTTACATTAATCTTTAGGACCACTTAAGCAGCGGAAGGGTCAGAAGTCTAAAGGTCAACTACAGCATCTGGTTTCTATAGCTCTTTAATTTTCTTCAAAGATAATCGATACATACTTATCGATTTATCTTCTGAATGATTTAAATACACAACACATTTATTAATAATGCGTTCAAAAATAAACTTAAGAAATCTTTGACCCCAGACGTATTGGCAAACAATATTTTTCTACAAGGGCCTGGCATTGGGCCTGTACTTGGCATTGGGCGAATTCGTCCGTCCGTCTCGTTCATTACTCTAACAAAACAAATTATTTTTGCCCAAGTTTAATGTTTCATACATTTTAGTTTTCATAGTCGTACTTGTCAAAACTTTATGTAAACAAGCCGTTAACTACTGCGGAGTAGTGTTAAAATAATTTGTAAATTTTAAACGTTTTACTCTTAATGTTAATGGACCTAGAAATATTGTTCATAATGTGGGTTTGGTTGCCAGAAATTTCAGTTCATATCGCACGCTTGAGAGCAGATATGATTAGCAAGATTTCAGTGATCATAAATAATATGAGCTGCAGTGTTGCCTTCAAAACGAACATTTTAATCATATGTAGACTGCACATAATCAAACCCAGTTATCCCCGAAATTTGAATCTTAATTGTGTTCCAATGATCATATCGTACGGAACAAACTCCCTTGAGACTTGGTAAACAAAAAATTGTTACTTAGAAATTAACACAAATAGATGCCTTATTAAAAGATCTCGTCGTATTGTTTCAGAATTTTCATAAGGCATTTATTATTCAACAAATACGTGATGACGATAATAACGCATTCCATAAGGTTTAAATCACTCAATTGGTTCTACAAACACTATTTTCATTTCACTTTATTTATCTACACCGGTATTTTCGTAACATAATCAATTAACTAGCACGAAACTAATACGAATGCTTGGTTTTACGATTGTAGATCCGATAAACACTGAAATACGTAGCAATGTGAAACTCGAAACTGGGTGTTTCAAGATTTTATAGGACGTTCATCATCGGCTTTTGCGTCTATAAGAGCTGACGATTCATGGAGATGGATATTCAATTGATACCTTAATTATGCTTTTTAGGTTTCTGATTTCTATGTGCATTGCAATTTCGGAACAGCCTTAGCTAGTCTTTGTGCTATTAGGGTGACTTTCTACTAAAGCTATGCGGAGTAGTGCATGGCTGTGAAACGTACACTTTCAGGGTGCATTTGCCTCCCTCTCACCCACTTCTCGTTTATATTACATTTACGTACGTACAAAGACTTGCTCTACTATATCTTTGCCACTAGACTTGGAAGGCAAGGCCAGGCAAAGAAGCAAACGTATTGATATATTTTTTCTCCTCACCGCTCTTAAAGACTTGAACAGTGACGTGAAATTGGTAAGAGTTATGTCCTTTCAAAGGTCTTTGACGTTGAAAAATGATGGAGTTAAAATAAAGTTGGGCTGGACGGCCGGCAAGGCGTAGTGTTGATAGGTGGAGTAAGGATGTAACGAATTGGTGTCGAAGAACAGGGTGTAGAAGTGATCATCCGGCAGCGAAATGGGTCAATGATATTGTTACCATTGCTGGTAAAATCTGGACGAGATCGTGGAGATTGGCACTAGTAGTGAGAGGCCTATGCCCAGCAGTGGGTGAATTCAGACTGTGAATGATATGATAATGTCCTTTAGTGTTGTGATAGCTATTAGCTTATGACGTAAATAACGGGGCCATTTGTCTATTGATTTGCTTAGTGTTTTTCTTTTCTTTGTCGGTCACAGAGGGGTATGCACGCACCAATGGCACAGCCAGCCCGGCGTCCTCCAGGCCTACGGTGGACTCCCTCCTGGACCAACTCAGTGCGGACCTGCCTAATGGGTAAGTCGAACATATTAAATAATTTACACACAATGCCCTTTTAGAATTTGTATTTTTTCTTCCGTGTGGTTACCAACTTATATAATACATATAAGAGTTCTGGAAGCCTAGTAGTATTAACAGTTGGGACCAAGGGAGGATAAAGGAAAGGGGCACAAGGGTACCCCCCACTCCCCACCGTCTAACCGTTTTGGAACCGTGCACCTAAATTCTGATCTTTCAGAAGTGCCTTTGTACCATACAGAGGCACTTATGAAAGGTCAGTTTTATCTAAATATACAATAAAAATAAAATGTAACGGATCGCTGTCTGTACATGGAAGATATATCGAAAAAATATTATTGGGACCTTTATCAACGCAAATAACACCCAAAACAATGATTGTCAGAATTTTTGGCTGTTTGTCTGTACGTTTGTGCACGCTCATCTCAGAAACGGCTTATCCGATTCAGATGTGGTCACTAATATATTGTGGTAAGCTTCACTTAACATTTAGTGTTTGTTTCATGTCAATCGGTTCATAAATAAAAAAGTTATGCCAATTTAAAGAATCACGTCGAACCTTAAACCTTAAAAAACGTAAACGTAACGTAATGTTTTTTATAAGTGATCGAAGCGTCGAACATTTGTTAATATACGACATCCACGCGGATGGAGTCGCAGGCACAGCTAGTATATAATAAAAACCTTTGACTTGAAATAGAGTGTTCAAATAAAATAAGGTACCTAAGTGTTTCTGAGAGATTAATACCAAATACACGTACCGGTTTCCTCACTTCTGTGACTCTTTTGTGCCACCCAGAAATAAATCCTGGATCCGCTCTTGGTCGGGACAGAAAGATTAACCTCCGAATCACAGAAATGCTCAGATTAAATTGCTCATAGCTGCTACCCATCTCAGCGTTGCCTAACCTAACGACCGAGAACAGTTTGCAACGCCTAGACTTAGTACGTTACTTTGTCCCTAACACTGTGTCATTTATACATTCTTTCTTTTTTCTCTGATCAGAACTGAGTGGGTGTCTCTAGCCCGTGGTCGTGTTATTCCCTACCAATGACCTCAGGTGTTATGTATAGAATACAGATATAAGAATATTTATTATCAACGAGTGGGCTTTACACCATAAAAACAATTTATTGTTGTAAAAATAGTTCACGCATAAGTCGGGATAAACAACTCGGATCTCTTGCGAGTCAAATCAATATTTCAATGGATTACAGAGAATTTTATTAACACCAAAATTATATAAGTTTTCACCACCTATTATTACTTGCGACTTTTAACGGCATTGATGTGGATGTACATGTCTGACTTCCACTTCCGAGAATATAGGCGTGGGTTGTATCATATTCGTACGTAATTAGTTGATAGTTATTTGTTGTGCTTTGTTTTTAGTTTTATTACTTACCTGGCTTTTTGAAATTTGTTGTTTGTAAGTTCTTTGGTATTTTGGTTTAATAAACTTACTTTCTTTCTTCTATCTGTCTTATTTGTTTAAAAAAAATCTTGCTGAGTTGGTTTTGCGTTCTATAATGTGTCAGTGTTTCAGCTGTAAGAGACTATGCCACTAATTTCGATCTTTGCTCGTACCTTGACACTCAAATGTACACGACATTAAAAATAAATTATATTATTAAATACAAAATAATAACATGTTATACAACATTGCACATAATACAACAAACTATTTATTTCGGTCGTAGACACACCCACCATTTTTTTTTTGCCGTTCTCGCGCTGTTATTTCGCCAGAACATATTAAATTATACACACAAGAAAAATCAACGAGAACTATGAATTAAAAAGTTTCCACTTGTCGTTTATAGGAATAACAACCTGTACCCCACGCTTTCACCCGTGTATGATTATATTATAATTAGTCTAAGTTACTTCTTATACAGCTACCTGCCAGTAAAATCGTATCAGAATCGGACTAACCGTTTCGAAGATTTGCCGGAACAAACAGACAGACAGACAACAATTTTAAAAACATATTTTTAGGCGTGTGTATCGTCAAATAACCGTATGAGCTTAAAAAAGCTATTATTTTGACATTAAAAACAGACACTCAATTTTATTTATTTGTATTGATTAATGTCAGAAATAACTTCAAACATAAATTAAGACCCAGTAATAACTGCCAAGTGCCAAGTTCTCGAACATATTAATTCTAATATAAGGAAAACTCATTATGTATATATATAGGCCAGTAAAAAAATGGCGTCCAGTTTTCTTTGATGTGTGTAAACGACCACATTTTGTGGCTTAAATAATGGGATCATGGTCATAAACACTGGTAGAATAGAAAAACAAACTATTTGAATATAACTATAAAGTTTTGTAATTAAAAAACTAGATGCCTCGGTAATATTTCAGTTCTGGATATTGTGCTTCAGCTCAAGAATAACATGGGTTAATGTGAAGACCAGACCACAATTCCTTGATTATAATTCCAGTAATTTTCTGTTCTAAGTCCTAGAAATAAGTTACAGTACGGTCCGAAAAGAGAATCTAAAACAAGAACTCTTATTTTGCATTTATAGCTCTACTAGCGGATACCCGGCGAGTGCTACTCCGTTTTAAGGATTCCGTACCTCAAAAGGATAAAACGGAACCCTTATAGGATCACTTTGTTGTCCGTCTGTATGTCTGTCTGTCTGTCTGTCTATCTGTCCGTCTGTCTGTCAAGACCCTTTATCTCGGGAACGCGTGGTGGTATCGAGTTGAAAACTATATAATCAAGTCTACAGTTCCTTGAAGCTGTGAAAAAATCAAACTTCTAAGTTAACGTAAAAAAAAGATACGGCCATTTATGCCGGAAAAAAATGACAATATTGCCGTATATTTCGACACTCAAGGGAATAAAAATGTATAGGGTACTTTCCGTTGACCTAGCACTATGAAATTTATAATAAAACAGTCCTCCTGCGACCACGAACGCTGCAAAGTGTTCGAAACGTCAGGAAAAACAAAAAACCAATAATACACGCGATTAATCCGGTTAAAAGTTGTTTTATTATAACGGTAGTGACCGCGCAAACCTAAGATATTACTACTATGAAATTTGGCAAGTAATATCGTCTTATACTACAAGTACAGTGAAAAATCTGAAAACTATACATAAGTATGTTATTAAATCATAAAAAATATAGTCCTTATATGTTCTGGAAACTGAATTTCTGGAAAAGTTCGGAAAAATAACTGCGAGACTAGATTCATGAACTATTTATAATATGTACCTACAAATTTGTACGGAACCCTCGGTGGGAGAGTCCGACTCGCACTTGTCCGGTTTTTTCTTTTCATTATTTTAGTGGTCCAAAACCATCTTCGCATTATTGCCACCACAAACATCGGGTAGATGGTTTCAAAGTCTATAACGGACATTGGTAGTTTTTTTTTGTGTTTTTTATATATTAGGATTATATTTTGGTGCCCTTAATAAACAATATGTATTAACAAGTACGTAAAAATAAATGACCCATCTTTTAACATTTGTAACTAGAAATGACATTAGATAGCTCTGCCAATTCTTGTGGGAGAATTATGACGTATCTCCTTCTATAAATAATTTGGCATATCAAACTGATATATTAGTTTTTAGAATGTTTATTGACAAGTTTGTTGAAGTATGTGTGCAGTAGCATGTAGTGATATTTATCACCATTTATATTATGCAATGTATACGCTATTGTTTACAGAATTGGCAATGGTAATGGATGAAGGAACTCTTCGCATGTGCATTGTATTTGTGCTGTACATTTGCTTATGAGGCAACAGTTCCTTTGCAAACAGGCAAAGACAATAGACAAATATTGTCTTGACAATAACCTGATATATCCTATCTCCATGGAGATTAGCCAAGTACGCACGAGATATTATAGTGCACAAGTGATAGATGCATAAACACAGGTGCGCTCCTTCTTCCTTCACTCTCATAGTCCGATGGGACGGCAATTCGACACGACTGGAGAGAGATCAGGCTTTACGTGCTACGGGCTGCTACTGAGAATTTCCTGACAGCAACACCCAATAACACTGCCGGACTGGGAATTGAGTACCTCATGCTCAGCAGTCGCGCTAGTGACCACTAGACAGATCAGTCCTGACAACCTGATATAAGTGTTAGGATGAAAAAAATGTGTTGCAAATATCAAATATTTTTAACATTACACTTTAGTTGACAGCAGATACGGCACGGTCGTTATTTCTGACTGAATTTATGAATGTTCACGTCTGTGCATAACGTGCGTTCAATACATCTGTGGGCTTTGCATTTTTTTTACTATTCTGAAGTTTAGTAGATAAAAGGTAAGGGCGTACAGATTAGCGATTTTTGAAGTCGACATTTCTGTCTAATAAGCTACCTATATAGGTAGCACTTAGCTATTTGACAGATATCTGTCAAATAAAATAAAAAAGTGTAATCCGTTAGAGATGTCGGTAGCGTATAACAATTAAATAGACTCGTAAATCTAGGCAATTTGAGCAAACTTTAATTTTATCTGTGAGTCTTGCTTAAAACCGGACATTCCATTGTAACAGTCAGCAACTCCTCGAAACAAGACATGGCTAAAAAGAGTGATTGCTGATATTATAAATGCATTACTTTACATATAAAAACACTGTTTTTATATTTCAATTGGAGAGCACGCTAACCCATCCATCCTGGCTGTCAAATGAAGATATGAATACGAACGTGACAGCATTCGTCACGGATAGTCAAGTGCCTACGAATCTGACAACCGATATCGTGTTAGCCAACTGAGTTTTAAAGGACAGACAGGCAGTAGCTCCAAATTAAATACTTGTATTAAGCTGCATCCGGTTAGACTGCAAGCCAACCCCAACGTTGATGAGAAAAGTTCAGCCTATCCGACATCTCTGCTCGGCAAAGGCGTATCTATCAACAAAGCAAGTTAATTACATGCACTAGTTAATCTTTTAGTGCGGAACCCGAAAAAATACATGAATAGATAGATAGTCTGTGGGGCCGTGGGCCGTCGACTGGGCCGTGTGAAACTGCTACCTATTTCTGTAACGCACGCACAAATAGCGCTGTATGACGTCACCACACTGTTTTGTTATTATAATCGCCCCTTTGGTGTGGCCACACCGTACAATCTCGAGGGACTGACTGTCCGGTCCCCGCAAGTTCTGGCGCAAGATGTTAAATGATTTACTGATGTTTTTTTATGATTTTTGTATTCTTCTTAGGAGACTTTATAACCTGGTAAAGCGAACTTTATTTCAGTCTTATTTTTTTTATTACTGATCTACTACTAACAATATTATGATTTTGTGCGAATTTATGCTCCACTTTAGTATTTGGAAACACTGTTATGCTAGTGTATTTTTACCAAAATCAGAAATACAAGGGTAGTCTATTTTTGTAATGATTCATGTTTGAGTTACTCAATTCTAAAACATAAAACACACTGAAATGTCACTAACTGTATCCACCAAAACCTTAGTAAGGAATACTACAAAGTGTTCGATTCATTAAATTTTCAATTGCCGTCGCAAATATTAGAATTATTTGATGGTTCGTGGAAGTTCGTGTGCAAGTCTTAAAATAATAACATAATAACTAAACTGCAAGTAAACGTATCTACTACTACTAGTACTAAAGTGAACTGCATGTAAAATGTATTGAAGTATTTCACTTATTCAGAGTTGCAAGTTCCAATTTAAGTTAGACACACATGTTAGGTTTATTTGCGTTCCTTTACAATCCAGACATACTCTGACGCTGACGTCATAAGATGACGTATCATTCTGGAGTTTATTTCAACATTTAACTCAATGGGGAAGTATATAATCACGTCTAAGTTAATTAATTTGGTAACGAGGTAGGAGCTATTCTGGACTACTACATTCATCTATTCTTGTATTCGGACAACCAACACCTGGTTAAGCGATTTAAAACAACATGAGAAGGAAGTGACATTCTGAACAAAAACTCATTTGTTATAACAAAGATACTTGAATATATTTCCTAGAAAAATGTTCAAACTTTATAACCCTAAACAACTACAGCAAACGGTTGAAAATCAAATGAAGAATATCGCCCGTTCTGACTTCTCTTCGCATTCGATTTAGTGAAGCTTAGACATATTATTGTACACCTACAGTATTTACAAACGTACCGGATATCAGCCAGATATTCCAGCCAATAAATCACAGAATATATTTAGTTAAGACAAACAGAGTTATGCTGTGGACAGGAGAAATACAGTCTATTACTAAACAGCTGTTATTACTGTCATAAATACAGAGTTTTTTTTCATCTGAAGGTGTCTGTATAAATTAATAGAATTCGATAATCCAACGTAGCGGTGAGAATAGACGTTATTTTTTTTTTCAAATGTTATAAAGAATTACTAGTTACATAAAAAAATTATTACATTTAAATATAAACGTTTAAACGTGTTTATTAAAACAACTTTTAACCACGAACGCTGCAAAGTATTCGAAACGTCAGGAAAAACAAAAAACCAATAATACGCGCGATTAATCCGGTTAAAAGTTGTTTTATTATAATGTGTAGTGATCGCGCAAACCTAAGATATTACTATGTGTTTTATTAACTCTTATGTTAAAATTTGTTGCCTACTATAATTATAACGTTTATTTGTACAATATAATTAAATGAACTGGTGGCCACATTCTTTTACCTTCTTTATCCAGCAACCGTGTCCGGTTGGTTTGCTAAAAGTTATAACTTTTAACGATATGTATTAAAATAAATAATAATGTATTTAAAAGTAACGTTTAATGGTTGAATCTAACAGTTATAACTTTTAATGATCAACTCTAAAATCAAGTTAGAGGCCTACGAACGGCCTGAATAACTTCGACACAAGGTTGACTCCTGAAGAACTGAAATAAAAACAGATGCAGTCAGCTGCCTAAATCCTACATGTGCAGAGTGCAGATGCCATTTGTTTGCCTGCATATTAATCTCTTTTGCTTACTATACGAAAGCTTATATTGGGCCACTGCACTTCATCGCTTATAATAACTTCCTCACGACACGTAGCGTCGTTAGCGTCGTGAAAATACATATTTTTCTCTCACACTACTCCGATGATAGTATTGTAATGACCAGCAGAAAGATTTACACATAAGTAATGTTTCTCAAATGTACGATTTGCGTATTTCTATCAGCGCCAGGTATCTAAGAATCGTTTTTGTTTTTTTCATATTCGTCTACACACTTAAGTAAGGTAGGCTGCATGCCAGTGGTAACAAAATAAGTATAAGCTAGCCTCACATACTATTGAAACTCCCTAGTACGATAGACCAGCTCACAGTCAAAGTGTTACCAAGGACTTGCGGTCTACTGAACAACTGTACAACGAAAGAAAGAAAAACTTGTCAAAAATTCACAAGTATTGAAATCCTAATTAAACGACATACACGCACCGCAGGCCTGCATCGTTGTATCACTAACAAATCCCCAAAATATATCAAAAGAAGGTCTAGAGTTCGGCACCACATCCGAGACAGATTTCCAAATATTATTAAGGTCTAGGCCATAATAATAAAAAAAGTATGCACCGAACGATACTATTTCAGTGTCAAAATATATAGGTACACTGCAAGGTTTTATAGCAGACGATATCCGCTTGATTTTAATATTATTATCATAACCTCATCGTATAACTTCTGATTCGAAAGCAACGTTTGTTTTTCTAAGCAATTTTTCATCATCGGATTTTGGCAATGATCCACGACATCCGTTGGACCAGAATATTTTTATCGGCCGATATACTAGACTCATGTGTTGTAATAAATATCGTATTATTTCGAACACAGACACGTTGACAGTGATCGGTCTTACGTCAAGAAATCTCTTGTAATATTATGATGGGTTCCAGACAGAGGAAATTGAGGCAATAATTCAATAGATAGGAAGGTAATTGAACTCTTAATGAGAAATTTGCCTCGTAATGTTTAGCAAAAAGGTTTGGCAGGTATTGGGCTGTGAAATCGATGCTCTACCGAATTATTCTTCGTAAAGCAAAATTTTAACGAAGTTTGGAGATAAATATACATGTTACATTTTGAGCTGGGCAGGGGGTCATTACTTCTTCTTCTTGCTTAATATGCTTCGCGCTATCTTCATAATTCACAGGCTGCAATTATCCTCTGCTGAGTGAAGCCTACTTTCAGTGACGCCAAATTTCTCTGCCTCTTGCTGGTTTTATCCAATTTGGCTCTCCCAGATAACTAGTGCCTAATGGTCAATGGAGTTGCAGCAAACTTCACCTGTCGCTAACTTTTACTGTCTAAGCATTTATTACTATGTTGTTGGGCTGCTGAGTAAATAACAAAGAATCACTGCAATAAGCAGTCTTTAATATTAAGCGTTGTGTCGCTGCCCTTAATGTCATTACAGGGAATGATATGATATAAACAGTACGCCAAATATTTTGACTGCGTATCGTAAATCCAAACACGCTGAGGGATTACATAAGTTTAATTAACAGATTTACCTTGACATTGTTATACATCGTACCGTGATTATCAATCCTTTTGCCAAAAGTGTTGATTAATATTTTATCCCCACATTTTGGATGGATTTCCACATGGATTCATATTTAGCGAGGACTTATTAATTATTTTTAAAGTGTCATTAAACTGCTTGGGCGATTGCACTGCATTTGCGTAGGGAGAGTCAGTTGAAAATGAGTATTCTGTTTCATTAAAGTAGTACTGGAAAATCATGCGAAAGATTCGCTTCTCTCCCAGACTCAGATAACATATAATATGAAGTATATCTGGATGGACATACTGATAGCAGCTTTCTGAAAACGTGAAGAACTTTAAAGAGCGGAATAAGTGCTAACGGTTCGATTACTACATATGTTTGACATTTAACTCGAAACAAATTCAATCATCAATCAGTTTTCTTCCAAATCCCCCCAACAAAGGTCGACAATGTAAAATAATTGTTTTTGGCATGGCCGAGCGACTCTCGCGCACGTTTCCGCTCACTAATTAGTATTTATGTGTTACCGGACGGTAATTGCACCTGCTGCTGAGCTTCTACCAAATGTATGTGTTGTATTATTAACAAGAACACATTAGTTGGAGGCAGAGACGGCCTTAGAATATAAAATAAGGAAGGGAATTTTGTTGACTAGTATACGGGTCTATAAGACAGCTCTACTCTAACAAGCCTGAAGCCCCTAACACCTATTGCTATTAGCAGAAAGACCAGCATTTACAACTGCGAAATGCCTGTTATTGTAAGCCTTAAAGACGGAGATTGGATTGGAAAATACGAAGTGTAATTCGTGTGATCCACGCAGGAAATGTGTAAGCCCCTGGTGTCTTGGCAGGAATACCAAACATTTTAATGTTTCTATGAACTTCATAGAATCATTGAAAAGTATTGAAACTCTACTAGAAAACAAGAATATAATTAAATGGCCTTTATGCTCTAATGCATTTGTAAAGAGTTTTCAGAATTTACAAATAACAGTCATTGGTTAAACATAATTTTGGATAAGATTGAAATGTTTATAAACCTAGGTATGCATGTGGATTGGCAGGTTAAAAGCTCTATATTGTTTTAAGCACTAACATTGCTCTTAGAGCAATTAGGAGATTGATGGGTATTGTCTTCGTTATTGTATAGGAAGATGTTGCGTAGTCACCTAAAATAATCTTCGACATAATCTTATGTCCGGTTTTTAAAGACAGTTCCCTTGGAAATGTTTTTATAAAACTTGTTTCATCAAGTTCATCATCATCAACAGTCTGTAGACTTTAGCAAGCCGCTGCTGGATTCTCAGAGCCTTCTCAGTTGCATGGTTACGGCCTTGACTACACCCAGCTTGTTGCAAGGATTATTAGCGTTACTAATACCAATAAATATTACGGGTAAATAAAACTATTTGTCTTTCGATAAAAGAACAGGCTACCGAACAGCCATTGAGAGTGTCAGAAAAATATATGACTCCATTATTCTTTTTAATTGCCCCCATCAAGTCAGTACCTGCACATGCCATATTAACAAATGCATGCATGACATAGATTTACAACTAAATATATATTTAGTCATATTGGAAGGACAACAATCGGCTATTTACGGAACTAAGACGCAATGAAGACGCTGGCCAATCTTTAATAGCTCTTTACGTACTGGAGTAATTTATAACTGCTTTCTGTAAACATAGGAGATGACATGTCCACCAATCACGAGCTATGATTATGGACTGAAATATCGGCGTTTTAGTTAATAGATGAATATCCAGACTGGAACTAAACGGCAAAAAAAAAAAAGTATATAACTCCGCTAGTCTTAAAATATGCTCTTTAAGTGAAAGGTCCTTAAGTCGTCTGAAATAATTTATGAGAACTGCTACTGCATAAAAAAAATGTTATGTGTAAATATTATTCATTATAATAAAACAACTTTTAAACGGATTAATCGCGTGTAAAACGTCAGAAAAAACAAAATCCAATAATTGTTTTTTGTTTTTTTCTGACGTTTCGAACACTTTGCAGCGTTCGTGGTCGCAGGAGGAAACATTATTTCCTTAGAAAATACCCAAAAACACATCCTTAACCGCTTTATAGTGAACCATCTGTCGCAAATCTTAATCATTTCTTTTCTTTTGTCCCCAGTCGCGCCTCAACATCTCCGGTCCCGCCGTCACAAGGAGGCACTCTACCGCGGCCTGGCACCAAGCAAGTTACGGTCACAGTCCAAGAGACGGTGGTGGAACCTGCACAGAGCCAGCAGCAACCAGCGCCCACAGCTCC
This sequence comes from Xylocampa areola, assembly GCA_935421205.1. Lineage (NCBI taxonomy): Eukaryota > Metazoa > Arthropoda > Insecta > Lepidoptera > Noctuidae > Xylocampa > Xylocampa areola. Next base: position 17,774,455 of record OW285206.1, read on the forward strand.
GGCAGTGCGTCATCACCACCACGCCTCCAATGCCACGAAGGAGTTAGATGATCTGATGGCTTCGTTGTCAGATTTCAAAGTAAGCTAGCAGTCACCTACAATACATTTTTGACACAATTTACTTAATATGTACTCTATACTTGGCCACAGCGTCGGTTACCACCAGGTGAGTCGGTGATCATAAGAAGATCGCACCATATTATTATTCAAAACATTCTACTTAAGCAACATCTTGAGACTCCTTTTGATGCAAACTTTTTATTAAAACGTAGGAATCACATAGTTTGTACACGAAAGCATAATCCGAAAACTTCATTTATTAGAAGATTTTACATTTTTATTGGTCCCTATTTATATAATAAAATTAACAAAATTGCTAACATATATACCCTTAATAAATCCAGTTGCAGGAAAAACATTTTTAATTATCTAGTAGGACTTTCATATGATGAAACTGAGAAGTTAATCTACATACCGACTTAGTTTAAACTGATACACACATTCACGCTCATAAACTCACCCAAAAACTACATGTATACACACACAAATACACATACACTCACATTTACACTATTCACTTCACATATTTACCTACACACGCACTTGATGTATAAATATTACTTACTATTCATATATGGCTAAAAACTGTATAACTTTTTGGAGGGGAAGAGCTGCATCTTGAGATACAGGTGTAAACCTAGTTCGAGTGCAGACGTTCCTATGTTACGAAGTACCACTAGCCTTTTAACTTGTATACTTTTTGTTATCCTCTCTAGTGCTTTGTAAAAAGTGTTTAATATTTTTTGTGTAATAATAATAAATAAAAAAAAAAAAAAAATATATGATTAAAAAACAACCAGATTTGTTCATGGGATATGAAACTTGAAATTTTCGGGGAGTCGTGTAAAAACATCGTGTTTTTTAACCGACTTCAAAAAAGGAGGAGGTTTCTCAATTCGACCGTATATATATAAATTTTTTTTTTTTATGTGTGTTCGGGGATAACTTCGTCGTTTATGAACCGATTTTGATAATTCTTTTTTTTGTTGAAAAGAAGAAATCTCAACGGTGGTACCATGATAAGGAAACCAGGATCTGATGATGGATCCCCAGGAAATCGAGGGAAACCTTCGAAAATTGTAGGGGCGACAAGTGCATTTGTTAATTTTTTCATTTAGTATTTTAAAGCACTACTATTTAATGAAGGTGTGGAGTCGATCTGATGATGGAGCTGAAAGACAGTCGAGGGAACTCTTTAAAGATTTACAGCAATTACCTGGTGTTTGGGCTTGATTAATTTGTATTGATGAGAACTTTACACCTAGATGGGTTGTGACTGTAATTAGGGGTCTGATGATGAAGACGAAGGACAGTCAAGGGAACTCCTCAACGTTTTACAGTAGCTACCATGTTTTGTTATGTATGTCCGTCGATATCTTTGTTTGAAAGCGTAGTCCCCAGAGGTGGTCCCATTTAAATTTAGTAAAGATCTGATGAAGACCTTCGAAGTTAGTCGATGGAACTCTTCAATGAATTACAGCAAATCACTCTCAATTGCTGTAATCGCATTTTCATGTATAGTTCATGCCACTCAATACATGCATAGCATTATACCTGTATTGCCCGATGGGGTAGGCAGAAGTTTCCAATGTTGTACACAAACATTTCACCGATGCAGTAATTAAGTCCTAGCTTGGCCTAGGCTTTCGAAAGCCTACCCATATTATTAAATTTCTAAATTAACTTATTTATGAAGTATACAAACTTAAATATGACCTATACAATATATATATAACACACTTAAAACTAAAAAGACTAAAATAAATTAATTTTAAACAAAAAATGAAAACCGCCTTCAAAAATCTACTACACTAAAAAGTTTAAAATAATATGAAAATTTGCTTATAATAAAATAATTTTAAAAGAACAATATATAATAATAATCTGTTAATTTTGGAGTCGGTGCCTGATGTATATGGGGTTTACAACCAGATACAAAGGCCGGTAACATAACCACAGCGCAACGAACATAAGTTACTAACAAGAGGAAAACAATAACCCTCTACCAGTACAGGCACCGACCCCACAATTAACAGATTATTATTATATATTGTTCTTTTAAAATTATTTTATTACAAGCAAATTTTCATATTATTTTAAAATTTTTAGTGTAGTAGATTTTTGAAGGCGGTTTTCATTTTTTGTTTAAAATTAATTTATATATAGTACACATCCGTATTTCTTTGCCCTTGGTTACGCATTGCTAGATTACAATCAAGTCAAAAGTGTCTTAATGATTTCAGAACCATTCTTCGAGACTCATCAGTGACTATGTTCAATTGGTAATCATTAGTTAAAAAAGGCTTTCTTTTCTAGGACAGTCATTCCCGTCCCTTATAGCCACTACCACAATCGGCAATCTAAGTGATATGATATCTAAAGTACTCATAGACTAACACGTGTAGCCCATCTTTACTTCATATTTCTAAGACGTTTCTACGATGAGTTTCGAATTAATGTAAATCCCTAAATAAGGTACCTATATCACTTTATTTACGTTTACCGCGTTTGTTTATTCCAGAAGCGAATTGGTATAAGGCTTAAGAAGCTTGATAAGTGTTCACTATTCAGTATTCGGAATGATCTTACTGATCCATGAGTCATGACATTATCCACAAAATTTTCCCTTAGAAAGACCAATTCACCCACTGACGTCTACATGAATGTTATCAAGACAAATCTTTGGGATCGGCGTCACTTTTATTAGATTAATATCATAAATATTATCGTTCAAAGCTTACTCAATGTTAAAAATTACACAAATTCAGTAAATGCCAAAATAGCCAAAATACCTATATGCCCAAAACTATATTTTAGGAAACTTCGTTTTCAACGAATGGTGAAGTAAACATATATACGAGTATATCTTTGCGTTATTGCTGTTGTTTCCTGCGAAAGAAATGACTACTTATTGCGATTGTATACAAATTGCAAGGTTATTTGCAAAATAAAGGATAGTTGATGATCCCAAAGCTGCCAAAAAGATATTGGAGCTGTGTCTTAGCAATAACCACCTCTAATACCATTGTTTATGTCTTCTACCGTTATCACAGTATTTTTCATTCATGAACACGTATTTACTGAATAAACTTAGAATTTATAATCTAGTGGATCGTTTCGGTTGAGTTTACGATTCGATTCTGTAGTAATATATGAAGTTCTAAGTGTGAGTCATCGCCACCCTAAGGTCTAATATCGGTCGGCATCTGTCACGGCCACCTCGGCACACTGCACTACAGCAGTCTCCTCTTTTCCGTTTATTATAATATTTACAAGTCGCCTTTCTTGGTCCACGGCTATTTCCAGCCGCGCTAGAAGCCGTTCCTCCAGCGCTCGGGTGGTCTCCCTCGCACTCGCGTGCCGCCCGACGTCTAAAGATAGTTCCCAGCGTTACATCACAGGCGTGGTGGGGACGCGAGCTTATAATATTAGAGTACATAGACAAACATTTCACTCGGTCGGCATTCGCTCCAATCCACCTCGAACGTGCGGGTTTACTTCTGTACGTTGGGATTACGATGAATTTTCGGTCTTTTACTTGGACTTGATATTTGTATCATTTATAATTGAAGTCCAAGTAAAAGGTTCAAGTTCACTCCCAGCTTCATTCATTCCAGTTTTCTATTTTGCCATCAGTCATCTTCTATAACTTTCACCAAAATTTACTTTTTCTGATAGCGATTTAGAAACGTATTTATAATTATTTGGTCAATTTCTCAGGTAAGCGGCACAAGCGGCGATAGCGGTACCCACGTATATCGCGAAAAGCGTGCGTGGCAAGAACACTACCGCAGCAACCCGCGGCAACCAGAGTCCGCCTCTCTAGAGCATATGCTCGGATCTCTCCGAGCAGACATGAGCCGCCAAGGAGTCCAAACCCCCCAAAAGGGATGCTGTAACGCATGCGAAAAGCCCATCGTCGGACAGGTGGATATCCAATAGTGACGGGAGCAGAATTTGACCTCAAACACCGCAAAACAAGACTGAAAGTCGCAGTGAAATGCAATTCTGCTCCCGAAAGTGAAAAGTGTTTTGCTAAAGCAGTGAATAACGAACTGTTCTGTGATTCAGGTCATTACCGCGTTGGGTCGCACGTGGCACCCTGAGCATTTCACCTGCGCTCACTGCAACCAGGAGCTCGGCACCAGGAACTTCTTCGAGCGCGATGGAAGGCCTTACTGCGAGCCTGACTACCACAACTTGTTCTCGCCCAGATGCGCTTACTGCAACGGACCAATCCTCGACGTTAGTGTCGCACCATATGCTTAACTAAAATCAAACTTTAAACTCATGGTGCTAAGGTATTCTTTTGATTTCAGAAATGCGTAACAGCTCTGGAAAAGACTTGGCACACAGAGCACTTTTTCTGTGCTCAGTGTGGCCAGCAATTCGGTGAGGATGGCTTCCACGAGAGGGATGGCAAACCCTACTGCCGCAATGACTACTTCGATATGTTTGCCCCCAAATGCGGCGGCTGCAATAAGCCCATCATGGAGAACTACATCTCAGCACTCAACACACAATGGCACCCTGATTGCTTCGTATGCAAGGTCAGTATTGGTCTCTCCGTCACAGGTATCTTTGCAGTTGGCTGTTCATTTACAAATAACGCCAGAATATACCAGGTCAAGTATCGGTGTCGACCTAAATATGCAAAAGCATGCAGCTTTTGGATATTTGGGACATTGAATTTCTAATATAATATATTTACCTTACACAGGACTGCGAAAAAGCCGTCAAGGGTAAATCTTTCTATGCCATGGAAGGAAAGCCGGTATGCCCAAAATGCGTCGGAGTCGATGAGGATGAATAGAGGATGACTACTTCAATGCCCCCCTCTCAAAACGAATGCCCTCCCCCCAATTTCTTTTACAGCTATGCTCGTCGTTATGAAACCACAAGGGAATGATCTAAACACACACACAAACACAGATGTTATTTACACACACTAAAAGCTACAACAACACTAGTCTAGTATTTGATAGGGAAAATTATTTATGTAATATATTTTTGTAATATTATTGTAATGCTAAGATTTATAATAAAGAGAACAAAAAATAAAAAAATAAACAAAAATAAATAAAAACAATACATAACTATATTAAATTGCGGATGTGCCCTCTGAAGGCATTCAAGGTCACGTGCGTACGCGCAGGCGTACGACAATGACCTTTCATCGTATCTCATTGTTGTTGCATAGGGAAGGACGCTGTGGTAAAAATGCAGCAGTCTTGGAGCAGGTCAAGTGCCGAGTATAGGGTTTCCCGCACGGCTCCCAAACTTTCTATTAATAGTAGCCTGTATGACGTCACCGGATCGTCTGCAGCCACACCGGCTGCTAGTAATCAGCGCGTTTTGTTGATGGGCCATTGGTTTCAACACTATTTTTAAATCAGTACACTCTATTAATACCCAGTCGTTACGCGGACAAAATAAACGACGAATTAAGGGTAATAGTGCAAGTTTAATGCTCAATAATGTAACTTTAATACCTAGAACTGTTGTTGTAGTTACGAAACGGACGCGTGCGCTTGCCAGCCTATTGCGTAATATGAAAACAAAATGTTTAGAAATGTTTCGACTACGCAACGTTTATTTGCCAATCCATTTTAATGTTTTTCGGTCGATTTTTTATCGAACGTAGATTTCGAGATAAGTAAAAGGAAGAATTTTAATATAACTAGTCTTCTTTTGGACCCGTCAAAGATGTTGGTTGGGCTGATAGCAACTGCTAGAGATCCACTGCTTAACGTGCTCTCCGAACCACGGAGACGCCAAAATAAATATTCCTGTCACCCATCTACAGACTTATCGCCCAAGCGTTGCTTAACTTCAACGCAAGGCCGTAGCAGGAATTAATTTCGGGGCGTTTTACCCTTTTTTACATGTGACACAAGTGTATTAAGAATAATCTCACTTCTTGACTGGGGTTGCGTCCCCCTGGCTACGTCCATTCAACGAACGTTTCCAACGGGCTTTATACACCAGCGCCTCGAATATAGCGTAGGAACAAGTAAAAGGCTGATTTAATTATATGTATGTAAAACTTAGTACACGAGTTATCTAACACCCAAAACTATGAATAAAAATGTTATATTTTAAAATTTGCTGCATTTATTTATTTTACTTGTTTGACAACATAATTTTTCACGTCATTACACTATGAGATACAACTTGTATGTTTTTTTACTGGGATAATGTGACATTTTCATGGATTCTCGCCAAATGATAATTGTCCAGCAAATAAAAATAAAACATTGAATTACGTAATTATTCATTCGTGGATATGTGCTGTATTATTTCAATCAACATTTCAAACAATTCTTATTCAAACTAACTGTTAACAACTGTTTCACACATTTGCAAATATATAAGATGGTGGGGTACACATATGGAGAGCTTGTATCATAATGAGACTGGAATACGGTTGTTGGCCCAGGCATAAACCTAGAATTATGTTATGGACAAGAGAGAATTTAGCACTTGGTTTTTGACAATTTAACGGGGCGAGTGCATCCTCTATTTGGCATTTCGTATGACGTCATCGGGACGCTTCGCAATTGTAGCCCTAAATTTGTGGACGGACTTTACGACTTACTATACAAATAATTATTTAATTGCAATGCGTTCGATGAGTACGTTAAAGGCTAGAATATTTTAGCTGCGACGCCGATCCGCGCAGTTTTATAATTAAAAATAAAAGAAATAACATTTATATATTCGGATCGTTATTTGTTAATCATCGCAAATGTTCGGTTGTTGTTTTGCTCGGCAAAACAAACATCACACACAAAATACAGTACGTACAAATCTTAAGCATACGAGCCAAACATTTTAACTGAACTATGATTTTGCTATGACACAAAGTAGTTACACTTCTTCCTCTACAAAGATTTCCCGATAACCTTCTGAAAAAAAATTACCAGCCAATCTAAAATAGCAGACCATCTAGCGTAATTTCTCAAAGTTACATCCTCATCGGTCCGATTTTCCGAACTCTCGTTTTTTATTTTCTAATTCATGTTTCAACTGGCATTTATTGTCACACTTAAACCTCCTTTTTCGTTATTTCCAGGAATGCCGCGAACCTTTCCACGGTGGTTCCTTCTTCGAACACGAAGGCCAACCGTACTGCGAGACACATTACCATGGGAAGAGGGGTTCCCTATGCGCTGGTTGCCATAAACCCATCGCCGGTCGCTGCATCACTGCCATGTTCAGGAAGTTCCACCCTGAACACTTCGTATGCGCCTTCTGCCTGAGACAACTCAATAAAGGAACATTTAAAGAACAAAATGATAAGCCATACTGTCACACGTGCTTTGATAAGCTGTTCGGTTAAGTTTTGTCATGTCATATGACGTCACAGTGCTGGATACCGTCTATGGTCGTTCATTCTTAATTTAACACTTTGATAGACACATGACGACACAAAATAGAAGTTTTAAAGCTATGACGTCTATAGACGTCGTGTTTCAAAAAGTGTTAGACTTTGATAGGGAAGGGATGATTTTGGATCGATTAGTCTTCAATAAACTGTGAGCGTTCGAACTTCGAGATAATATAAAAAAATGGCGCTGTGACTGATAAACGAAAAAAAATCGACTAATGATTGCAGTATTTTATTGTAAAATGTTCAAATTATGAAGGGAATGGTTCTAATTATTATAACAAAGTGTCGACTGTAAGTCGAGCTAGTGCCATACGTCGATTACAAGAGATAATATGTATGATAATACTATAAATGATGTTACGTCGTAACCTATAAAGAAATACTAACTTTATTTATGTTGTAATAAAAATCAGTTTTAAATGCACCAATGAAATCTGATGTCAATAATAGTGACACACATGAATCGACTAGAAAAAAATCGAGATTATATCTAAATCTGAACGATAATAATACGTGTAAATATTTCTTTATCTACCGATAATGTAATTCCAATTGAATAAACAAGATATAAATATTCTTTAAGTGCCTCACGATATATGAATTTCTTACTTTAATACTGCACAATAAATTGAAATATAGCACACAAATCCTTACCTCTACTTGTCGTGTGGCTGTCGAACAACCTAGCATCAAAGTTTAAACCACCCATAGGCATCTGACATGGCTTTACATACTATCGAAAACATCTCTTAGGTGTGCTGGTTTCCTCATTATCATTTCCTTGTTAAAAAGCAATCATTCTATCATTGTTACAAGTTTTCTTTTTTTATGATAAGGTTATAAACTTGTGGAAAGAATAACACGGTCGTGAGCAGGATTCTAACCTGCGCCTCCCGGATTAATACTACAGGAGCTCTGACCAACTAAGCCATCTTAACCTCTGCTCCCTACTCCAAATTATTCTCCTACAGTTTAATAGGTCATTGGTTTTCAGTCCCTTTACAGATGACTGAACCGACACGACTAACCTTGCATGTAATACAATGTCCTACAGATTCGATTAACATAACAAATACAAATAAATCTTTCAAACGCATTGGCGCATGCGTAGCGAACTCTAAAGTTATAATGTTTTGTGGAAAGAAAAATATGGCCATGAGCAGGAAAATACGCCTGGACATAGACGTAGCAAGGTGGAGGGGGGGGACAGAGGGGCTTGGCTGCTACGCCTATGCGCCTGGAGTATTTATCCGGGAGGCGGTAAGTAAGTTCGAATCCTGCTCATTACCGTATTTTCTACCCACAACAATGTATAATTTTAGAGTTCGCTAAGCATACCTTAAACCGTTTGTCTAAGATTTATCTGTATCCTTTGATAATTTTTACAGTAAATCCCTCAATGACCTTGGTTTCTATTATGCCTACTACTTTATGCTTATTTGATACGAACCGTTGACAATCCGATAAGCTATGATTATAAAAATGGCAATGAAACCAAACATTTTAATTGCGCATAGGCATGTCCTTTCACGAATGGAATAAGTGTAAACATATTAAAAATAGCTTAACTGGGATTTCGGGTCTTCGGTCTGGGAGTTTTTAGAAGGGGGGGGGGGTGAACCTTCCATACACCCCTCCCCCCGGGCTAACGCCATGAAACTTAGGCCTTCATGCTAACCAGCAGTGCTTGCCACCAGTAGACCAATGAGGCTATCTTAGTCATGTCGTTAGGTACTTAATTTATCATGTGTGACTTTCATAATACCAAACCTAAAAGGACGTGCACGTACGGAAATCCGTGTGACGTCACTGGCATACAATTTTATTATGCCTGGTCACAGTACTAACTTATTTACTTTCAACCTCGCTCGAAACAGTTTTATTTGAATCTGTTTTTGTTACAACTGACATTCATTTTTCAATAGTTACAATTAAAATTTTATGTCATAATACATACATATATTGTGCATTATTAAAGTAGGATCCATCGCAACAGTTGATACGATTTGAAAGCTCAAAAATATCAATGATTTTCGTCAAAATAATAGTTTACGTTTTAGATGGAATAAGCCCCGCAACACAACTTTATACAGTTGTCATTGACAATGTATAATAAAACAAAGCTAATTACTTTATGAAATTAATGAACAAAAAAACATCAAAAATCATAGACAAGTGACAAGTGAATTACGTCCTTCAATTAGAATATAATAATTAATTGAATGTACAAAACTATCACAGCCATACATTAATGTATGTTTATTTAGAGTTTTAGTACACAATTTCAAAGTGAGATGTAAATATTGAGATCTGTAGTAATAAACCGCTTTCAAAATGGCGCCTGCCTGAGAGCAGAACTGTCAAAATATTAACCGTCATATGAATTTAAAAATAAATCAATGCACATGATATATATCATTCAATCATAATATTCTAATCATATTTAAAAAGTCGGCTCTCAAATGAAAGTGATTTATTATACGGACCGAAAATTTATGCAAAATTACAAAAAAAAAGCTCACATATAACATTCTAGCAATTATTGATGTAGTCTAACTAGTGCATGTGATTTAAACTAATTAAGAATAGTGTTTATACTAAAAATCGTTCTACGAATAGATAGGATACAAATTTTGGAAATGTTATTGCAAATAGTGCTATTGTACGGTCTAAAATGTCTCAGACATTATTTTTAGTAATAAGGCTTAGTATGCTGTATTTTATGGGTAAACCACGACGGAATACTTTAATACCTTTATAGGGTAACATTTTCGAAAAAAATGTCTAAACCTACGTTTTAGACATGTACACAAATACTAAATTTGAAAAATAGAACAGTATCCTAAAAACCATACGTAATTCCGTTTATCTTAAAGTCTGCAAATGGCCGACCACTATATGTGTGTGCGTGATTTCGCGCGCAACGATTGGTAGAACTGTCGACTTGGTGTATTTGTGTGCGTGTCCCTCGCGTATTATTACAAACGAAATTCTAAGACCTAGTCTCAAACATTTTCCGTGCAACGTTACGTCCATACTTTTTTTAGATCTGTGTATCCGAGCAAATTAGTGATTTGTGTTGTAGAACTGAACTTAGAGTTATTATTGTTTCCGACAGACCATAATTCCGTCGTGTAATTCAAATTTGGAACGGCATATTCTCACTATGACAATCCAATAGTTTTACATGCATTTTATTTATGTTTATGTTATACGCTTTCAGTAATGTAATCGGTTCGACTCAATTATATCGATAAGTTGTGTATCTTCCATTAGCGTTACGCTGTAAAGTTATTTGCTATGTTGTTATTATATTTTTATTACTCCATTTTACGTTATTGCTTGAAGTTCGTTATAAAGTGCCAAACTTATCGGGCAACATTAAGGCCAGCGCTCACGGACTTACTTAACATTAAAATTTGCGTTCCAACATGTTTCAGAATACATTTTATTAATATGTCTATTCATTCGTCACGCATAATATTTCCAGTTGTGAAAACAAAATTCATTACACGACTATAGCTACCGTGCCAACTAAGGCATTACAAGCAAATACAATTATTATTTACTTTTATTATGTAACATCGAAAGTCATTTCAGTTGGGGTCTACGTTACCTCCAAGACCTTTCATTTTCTCATCTACATTGGGGTCGACTTCCAGTCAAACCAGATGCAGTTTAATACCAGTATTTTACATGCAACGACTGCCTTTCTGACCTCCACAACCCAGTTACTGGGTAACACGATATCTCGTGATACGACTGGTTGTCAGACTTTCAGGCCTCTGACTCCCTGTAATGGCTATCATAGATCTTAATTTGACAACCGGGACCGACGGCTTAACGTGCTCTCCGAGGCACCGAGGGGTCTGTATGAAATTATGGTCACCCATCCACAGACTGACCGCGGCAAGCGCAGCTTAACCTCAATTGATCAATCTGTGCGGCTGTTACTTAACCACGAGCCCCTCGTTAACTCCAATAAGTAACACAGTTAAAATGTACAACTCAAAATATGTTGTATTTGTCCGTGAGAGCTGGCATTACCTTTATCGCTTCATTTGGCTTGATAACAGCGGTAACGAGGCGTGTGCGTCAACCGACGGCAAAGCGTTATGCGTAGTTACTTGGTAACGTACCGTGCCGTACGAGTATGTAATCTATGAGACACGATTTTATTGAATCTGTAATATTTTAACAAATATATTTAATGTTTTTTTAATGTGTTGTTTTATTGAGAATTATGAAATTCACGTGATGTTGGTCTAATGGTCGCAAGCGTGGCTGCAGAGCGTGAGGTCGTGGGTTCGATTCCTGGGTTTGGCAGTGTCAATGGTTTTTTCTGGTAAGAAATTCTCAGTAGGTATGTAGGTGTCAAAACAGTATACCTCTGAAAGCAGAACACAAATGCTGGTCACAGCTGTAGTGAAAAAAAAATAGTGCATTAAATTAAGCAAACATCAATCTTTTTCGATCAATCGTTTTATAGATAGGAAATGGGAGGGACCCCGAGACTTGCATTGCCTAGACTCCTAGAGCCTTCTTCTATATGATTTAATTCGGCCCTGCGAATTGAAGATTTTTTTATTTCAAGTAACTGGGTATTTTACTCCCGACGTTCGTTACATACGATTTTTTTCATTTCTCTTTCGTCTTGGGTCCCTCTTTTCAGAGCACTCGGGTTTTTTAATTTTAAATAATTTAATATATTGTGACCGGATTTAAAATTAATCTAACAACGCCATATTCACTGCACCTTCTATTTCTCACATTTGTTATGAAAATCGATATCTGTGTTATCATTCAATCGACCTACCAACTAATTGAGAGAGAAAACAGGTGTGTATACATAATTAATACATCGCTATTGATTTTATCGTGTCCTTCGTAACATGTTTATTACTATCTACTATTGAATAGATTCAGGCGTTACTTTGCGGAAGTCCATTATAATGGATGCCAATAAATACAATATCTAGCTACTTCCACAACATTGAGGGTATCTAGATCAAAACTTAAAACTATATTATTTCAATACTATTTATTGTATTTAACCACACATGTTTAGATATTAGTAATTATATACTTTAGCCCTCAAATTTGCAACGCCTGTAAAAGGCCGCTAAGTTTTAAGTTCCCAATATATAAATAAGACCTATTATGTACACTTGACTTGCGAATAACTGTTTTGAGTTTTGAGTTTTTGAGGTAGTCATGCAATTACCTGTGCACTGCTCGGCTGCCCGCAAATATATGCGCACACGCAAGCGGTGAAAAAAGAGAGAGCAGGCATGAAAGGCAGACTCGGTGGCGGACATTGGACGGTCTAAGAGATCCTGATGATATCCCGTGGGAGGAGGGCGAAACACATGTAGAGTAGCGTATATGCATATAATTGCGGGCGGGCGGTGCACAGGTAATTGCATGAGTACCCTCAATGTTATGGAAGTAGCTAGATATTGTATTTGCTTGCATCCATACTATCTAATATTTGCCATTTATTCAAAGTTTTATATACCATCACGCTTTAGGTATTTTCCGGAGGGTAATACAGAGTTTTTACTGGATACATTTCGGTGAGAGTGCCTAACAGGTTCAAGAGCTTCTCCCACCGTCTTCCTTTTACTACAGGATAAGTAAAAGGACGGCACACTTCACACTACCACCCGTTCCTCGTGGAAATTCCGAACATTCAAACATTTTTGTTAGGCATGAATCTTTTACTGCTACCTCCAATGTCTTTTTACATTCATTAAATTATCGTTTTTTGTAATTGTTAAGTGAGTTGAGTTTTATATTACTTTGGAATGGTTTTTATGTATTGAGTGTGTATGTTAGCTGTTATTGTGATCCATAAGACGAATTTATATAATGTATGTTGTGTAAGTGTCTCCGAACCCTGTTATTCTAACAGTAAGTAAATACTATTTTGAAGTACCTATAATAAGATTTCCCAACGCTGTTTATAAATGTAGGGCACGTAATGCTCACTCTGCTCGCTAATATTATTTAACTGAAATTGTTGTTCTCATTAAGTGAAATTTGTTGTAAATTTCTTTTGAGTAATAAATTCTATAACCATATAGACGTTCATCACGTAACTCCCTGCCGTTTTCCGTATTTCCCGAAAAAATCCAATCTAGGCATATTCAAGACTAGAGTGAATAGATTTCTTTTGGATCTACGAGCCCCATTCTCGACCACACCGTCGATGATCATCAGACAAGCAGGGGTGGATTTGATACGTTGGCTGCCCTAGGCCTACGAAAGATTGCCACCCCCCTATGTGCTGTAAAGCATGGAAAATTAAATAAACTATAGAAATTAAATAAAAATTTAAAAAAAACGATAGTAAATGATTTAATTATCTCAATCAGTATTTCAGATATCATTCCATTTGTAATTGTTCTATTTGTTTTCTCACAATTTCTATTTGTGAGAAGCAATGAATCGTTATTCACAAATTGTCTTTTGCCTGGCTTTCTGGGCAGCGAATTTGTTCATCAAATCATCAGAATCTAAAGACCTTGGAAAAAACTAGTAAGCAAACATTCAGTTGGATGAGCAACACTTCTAATAATCGTAATCGCCATACATGTAAATTTTTTTGCGGGATGCTATATGGACACATTTTTGAGTTATTACACGTAGGCGCGTGAGCAATAACAAAAAAAAAATACATGACCAAATTTTGCCGCCCTAGGCCCGGGCCTACTTGGCCTATAGGGAAATCCGCCCCTGCAGACAAGCTGGTGGCCAAACTTAGATCAGTTTATGATAAACAAAGGGGTACTGTGCACTATGTAAATCCACATTTCACCGATACTGCAAGGTATATTGCCATCTACCGGGCAAAATTCCAAACTTCCAGCTTTTACTGGTACTCCTAATAGAAAAATCCAACAGCACTGCCTGACCTTTGAATGGAACCCAGGTCCTGACGCTCAGCATCCAAGCTTGCGACCACTAGAACAATCAGGCAGTATTGTCAACTTATCTGTGGCTACCTTGGCTGAAGGTGGCTACTAACCATTCTGTCTGTCTGTGATTAGGTATATCATTATCAACGCTTTTGAAAAAGGAAAGCTGAAATTCGACTGCTCCGTTAATTTATCGACAGAAAACATTGTCGTAATAACCACTCATAATGATCGATCGTCGATTTAAATTTGTTTTTATTACTTATCGGGTTTATTCATTTAGTACCTACCTGCAATGTTTCCTCATAAAAAAGCCTCGACATTTCCGACTATATCAAGAGGTTTATTTTATAAGGTTTACGCTATGTTTACGCCTTAGATATAGTAGATATCTATTTATGCATATAAAAATTTAACAAATAAGTACCTACGTGAATGACTATGACAAAAATATGATAAGATTTTTCATATTGAACTACCTATATTAGGTCATTCTGTATAGCCGTGCAATTGACCGGGACATATTATTCTTATTACGTATCTATTATAAATTATATTTTGTATTAAACTAACAAAATTTATTTAATTATCCTCCTGGTTACGTAAATGTAGTTATTTAAACAGCCGTTCTTGTTACATGTCCTTATCAACACTGAACATTTGCGAATTACCGATTTACAAAATGGAATTAAAATGGAATTTTCGAGTAAGTAATTTACATTTTGTGTATCTGATAAAATTAATTACGTAGAAATACTTAAAACTTTTGTACGTTGTTATGTAGTAGAATACCAGGTAGGTGTGCAATATTATATGTACACACTTACATAATATATGTAGGTATTGGTAAAATATTTAAATAAGTAGTTACTAGTTAGTTCTTTGAGTATAACACAGGTCAATGAGTGAGGATATGATAAAAATTGTGGAAAACGGAATACGTTCGTCAGCAAGATTTGGGCATGCGTCCCAACTGAATGAATACTCCGGGGACAGCAGGTAATCAGGGATCGATTTGTTTTGTTGTGATACATATTTCACAGAGCAAAAAATACAAATTAGATCAGATCTCATATTTGATTTGAAGATCAGTCTCACGTTAAGATAGTATATATAATTTAAACTATCTATGCGTAATGCCTCATTCATTTAATTATAAACATTAGATTGAAATTAATGAGGCATCTGATAAAAAATAAACTTCAATTATAGGCCAAGTTTATAACTGTGAGCGATAAATCCTTGATGGCCTGATTAAATACCGAATGGCAGTACTTTGAAGTAGATAACTAGTAGGTAAATACTTACATCATGTCCGTCATTAGAAAACTGTGGGCGTATACCAGCGAATGATAAAAAAAATGCGTCGCTGACATACCAACCAATGTGGGTAGTTTTGCATTAACCCTTTTGAGTTTTTAAAATAAGGTCAACGCTTAACCGAAAAAAGTTGTCAACCTTATTAGGTAGGTACAGGTGTTGTGACGCAGCGTAATAGTAAAGTGTTTAGTTATAGAAAGATAAAATAATGATAATAGTTAATTCATAAATAAATCAGAATGACAGACTAACAAGAAGATCTGGCGAGAGCTTGTAACGCGATCTTCAATTCGTATAAAAGGTTCGTAAATGAGGGTGCGTAGATATGTCCTACCTACTGTCTACGGTACTTACATATTAATATTTGTGATGTTATTACAAAAATCTGTTCATGATAGGTTTTACTAAACTGCCTCATAGGTCTAGTGGCCGCAAGCGCGACTGCTGAGCATGAGGTGCTGGGTTGAATTCCAGGGCCGAATAGTGTGGTTAGGTTTATTGTTAGTAAATTCTCAGTAGTAGCCGTTTTCAGGGTCACGTATAGAATATAATGTTTAGGTAATCGGGTATAACTATACTAATTATCTAATCAAATGCGTGTCGTGCTACTTTATCGTAGAACTATATTACTAATCTGTGCTATTTAAAAACAGATATGTGTCTTGAGTTTCTGGGCAGCGAATTTGTTCATCAAATCATCAGAATCTAAAGACCTTGGAAAAAACTAGTAAGCAAACATTCAGTTGGATGAGCAACACTTCTAATAATCGTAATCGCCATACATGTAATTTTTTTTGCGGGATGCTATATGGACTCATTTTTGAGTTATTACACGTAGGCGCGTGAGCAATAACAAAAAAAAAATACATGACCAAATTTTGCCACCCCCTAAATTTTGCCGCCCTAGGCCCGGGCCTACTCGGCCTATAGGGAAATCCGCCCCTGCAGACAAGCTGGCGGCCAAACTTAGATCAGTTTATGATAAACAAAGGGGTACTGTGCACTATGTAAATCCACATTTCACCGATACTGCAAGGTATATTGCCATCTACCGGGCAAAATTCCAAACTTCCAGCTTTTACTGGTACTCCTAATAGAAAAATCCAACCATTTAAATTACCTCATAGGTCTAGTGGCCGCAAGCGCGACTGCTGAGCATGATGTGCTGGGTTGAACTCCAGGGCCGAATATTGTGGTTAGGTTTATTGTTAGTAAATTCTCAGTAGTAGCCGTTTTCAGGGTCACGTATAGAATATAATGTTTAGGTAATCGGGTATAACTATATTAATTATCTAATCAAATGCGTGTCGTGCTACTTTATCGTAGAACTATATTACTAATCTGTGCTATTTAAAAACAGATATGTGTGCCTATCTAATAAATTGCGTATTTTCGATAAAATAAACGGAAATAGTGTAAGATGAGAGAAATATTATTACTATCGCTGGAAAAACCTGGATTAGACTAGCACAGGAGCGTGGAGATTGGCAAAAGCAAAGAGGTGCCTATTTTGAATAATCATTGTTGTTCTTAATTATTGTGTTACTGTGCTATCAGATCGACGACAAAGCAAAATATTTACGATCTCCTTGAACACTTGTGACAGTGTATACAAGTGTCCGTCGCTAGTTGCTTTGTATCCACGCTAATGAAGCGCTTATCAATCGTCGTTATCGCTAATTATTGTATTTTTATCATTTTCAGCACGTTAATTTCGTGACAATTGGATTATTCATACGTAGTATCTATAAGTAGTCTGTGGATTATTCCATTCTGAGTATAAAGGTAAATAATTATTGCTAATTATCTCACACTTGTCTTGGTAACAACGTCCATATAATATACAGCTGATTCAAAATGAGTATGTAAAATAAAAGCTAGAAATCAAAACGGTTCCAATTAAATACTAATTTGTTTAGTACCTAAATAGTAAGTTTTTTATAGAGACCATCCAGTTTGTGATAGTGCATTGTAAATAAAAGTACCTAAAAGTTAAAAATATTTACTATTATTTGAATTTTTAGATAACTCATAGATCGGTATGGATATGAAATATGCAGTCTGAAACTCCGAATCGCGATCATCAATCCGTGTCACCCATATTGTAAAACATGGGGGCTATGGTAATTTTCCTTATTGGATAGGTACGTATTGACCATTGTTGAAATAATTCAAATGAAACAATCAAATTCGACAAGACACTGTTTATTTACAAGCTATGTGCATCCTAACACTAAAATATAATTTGTTATATATTATAAAAACATTTACTTAACAATTAATACGTAATGTGAAACACTACAAAATTGTCATTTCATAACTTAACAATAATTATAGATTCAATAACTTAGAACTTAAACTAATCAGTCTTTGGTGGGAGTCAAAATGCAGAAACATTCTATGCTAGACCAGGGAATAATTCTGAAAATGATTCGCACCAAAAGTCTGACAAGTCCATAGATTCTGGCTCACTGAGTGGTGACGCCAATGACTCGTATCCCAGGTCGGAACTCAGGATCGTGTGCGAAGGTGATAGGCCTAAGTTTTCCTCTACAGATTTAGGTGACATTGTCATTGGAGAGAGCATTTTCATGTCACACTCCAATGTGATTTCTGCACAGTTGTTTGTCAAGGTGCTGAAGTCAGTCTCAACCTGTAAAGGTGTTTCTTCCACTATGTGTTCTTCACATGGCACTTCAATCGTGATGCAGTCATTAGCTTCATCACAGCTGGCATAGAATATGTCTCCTTTGTCATTGTTCTCTTCTTTAATTTGTACTTCATCTGTGTCAGTGACAACAATCTCTGGTTTGTAAGGATGCGCATAGGAATGTTGTGACAGTATCCTGTGGACGTCATGTTTGATGTCTATGACTGCACCTCCACTGGATTCCAGGTGCTCTGCTGCGGGCCCCACCACTTTAGTTCCTTCAGGGCACTCTCCAATTTTCCTGACTGTGTCCTGTAACAAGATTGTTTTTTTTTTCGTAAAATGTTCTTTAACATGACTAATTTACCATATATCTTAAATATTAATATTATTGTGTTCCAAACCAACTACAGGTGGTCTATTTGCATATCAAACTGGTTTAGGATCTTTTGCAGTGGTTGTTTTATTCTGATGTAATGTTTGTACCACATTGCATCATAATCATGTTTCTATCCATTCTAGATAATTATGTAGGTTAATATCCCATTTTTGGTATTTGATAATCTTATCTATTTAATCAGTTAAAATATATACAACTTTTAATAGAGAGTGTTTTATTATAGTTTTAGGTATGATTATTTTATTGCAGCATAAATTGCCAATGAATATTCATATTCATATCTGGGTGACCTAAAGGAAGTTGTTTGTCAATTCAAACAAACAGGAAAGCCGATGATGTATGATCAACTTATAATTTAATTGTATATATTCATCAATATTTGACTATCCAAAGTAAATTTTGTTACTACTCTAATGGTTTTTTTATGTTCGACTTACATTTTGAGGCGTTCCTGCAGCACTTGCATCAATTTCTTTGAGGAGGGAGTCTGCAAGTTGAGTGAGGGTATCGAGGTATTCTTCTGAATCGAAGTGTGCGAGGAGGTCTGCGAGAGGAGAACCATCGTTAGCAGCAGGCGCGCCGCGCGGATCGCCGTCGGGGGCCCTTCCTTCTGCTGAGGAATAGACTCTGCCGGTCTGGGGGCCCCCGCGACGCTCCGCGCCGCCGCGTTTTCGCTACGTAACGAAGCATTCTCGCTCAACAAACGCTCATTTAACGCCTTCAAACTCTCCATCTCGCTTGTCAACCGCTCATTCTTATCCATAAAGTATTTTATCCGACTCTCCATCTCATCCATTTTCGCCTTCTTCCTGTCGCGTGAAGTCTGAGCCGCTACGCGGTTCTTCAGCTTCCTAAACAAACAATCCCAATTTAATACAATTTGCTGTTACTCTTACTTTATAGTTATATGAAAGGAAGCTGCTAACTGTACCTACATAACGGAGCGAGAGGTCAACACACTCTGGAAATTTTTGTTATCGTATCTGTAATGTAATCGAAATTTCTATTTTGTACCAATATTCAGATTGTCATTACAGACGTATCTTGTATTGGTTTTTCAATATGATTTATAATTTTAACAATCGTTTAATGGAACAATAGTAGGTAGTAAGAAACATCTATTAAGTCAGCAACGTCATTGACCGCAGCCCACTCTAACTTGACCTCCCGGTCTACAATGGAAAATACGCGACACGCAGGCAATGTTTATGAAATCATGAATGACTCACTTTCTTTGCATCTTCTCCTCCCATGATAAGTGGTCCAGACGACGTTTCCTGGACGGTGCTGGAGACGGCAGATCAACCACTACCTTTGACTCCATCTCCTCAACCGCCTCCATGGTCAAGTAGTTGTTAGGAACCGTGATGATTATAGGAGCGCTCATCTTGTTGACTTTTTTAAACACAACTTATAAACAATCACTCCACAACACCGGTAGTTGACAATTATCTAATGTTTTAACTTTAACATACTAGTTTCCGTATTAACCATTCGTTAGAGCACTTTTAAATGATATTTCCTCGTAGGCGAGCTATAAACGATTGCGTCGTACATGTTCGGGTGCTCAACGAGTAATAAATATTTTGCTAGATTCTCGAAAATGTGTATGTGGTCAATTGTGATTGGTTGAACCTTATCAAGGAGGAGGTGACATAATCCAGGCAACTATATGAAAGACAAAGATAAATTATGAACCACATTGGTAAGATAGAGATACAACATTTCGTCACTTGACAGTAGTTGATAGTTGAAAGAAATAGCGCTATGGTATTTTTCCTTTTCACGACAAAGACAAAAAATATAATGAAAAATTTAATTGAGAATTGCATTTACCCCAACATTTACCAGTGTGTGTATTTGCAATAGTAGAGAATAAAGCGATATTAAAATTTTAATCGACGATTTCAATTTGTCGAGATTAATGCTCGATACAAAACAAAACCTTTTTTTTATCATTTGACATGTTTGTAGATTTCTTATGTGACTGTTTACCTAGAATTGTGACTTGAGTAGTGAGTTGAGTCATCGTATGACGAAAAATACCCGGTGATGGCCGACCTACCGGCTGATGCAAGGTTTTTGAAAGCAAGGTAATTTGTTTTGGATGAATGATGATGTTCTGATGTAAGAAAATGAAATTATGTTTTCAATTCATTTGGTTGAATTGGGATTTACCAGTCTTCTATGTATATTATGTTTTCTAATAATTAAGAGCTTTAACTCACAGACATTCTAGTAGATTCAAACGATCCAAGTAGATTCATTGGAATCATTAGCCAGTGGATATACTTGGATTTGATTACCAAGTCTAGAATTATATACCATACAGGATTCTATTGGCACCAGTGGCATAGGTAGTGCGGGGCCCTGTATCAAAATTTATTCGGGGCCCTTCTATAACAACATTACGATTTTTTGCTTACTTAGTAAAGACAATGGGCCCTTGTGGCTCGGGGGCCCCGTATCATTGATACAACTGATAAGGCGGTAGATACGCCTCTGATTGGAACCTAGCCACTACTGGCTACTCTACAGATTTTAATTGTTTTAAGTATGGCGATAAAAAATAGGCATGTCTTCTTTTCCTAAATTTTAATCGTCTGCCTTAATAATTTAATATTCATTGTTTTTGCACGATTGTATAGAGGCGGTCTTAATGCCTTAGGAATTCTCTGCCAGTCAACCTTCGGGTGGTGCAGAAAGAAAGAAAGCGAACTTAAAAATAAACGTTATTTGAAGAATACCTAACTCATTCAACTACTGTATACAGATGCAAACTGTTAACAAAAGTGCGTAGCGAAATGGTTAAAATTCCATTTCGCTACGCACTTTTGTTATCAAAATCAGAGTTAAATATTAGTTATAGTTTAACGGTTATTACTCACGCGCATACTTCGGGATTGCCCGACTAGTTTCGAACTCGAACGGAGCTCTTATTCATGAGCTGAGCCCGCGGCGATGTCGCGAGTCAAACTAGCGCTGCACCGCATCGCATAGCGCTGCGCGCGGGCCGATGATGTACTCGGTGCCGGCGTCGGGAGTGTTCGTGTGTTCCCGTCATTCGTCGTGTCCGTGTTGTCCATTGTGCATACCGCGCTAACTGTGTCGCACTCCAGACTTGACTCACTTCTGTATGATGTAGACTTCAGAGCTGGCTTCCAGGCAGGCGGCAATGTCCAACCACAGTCTCTGTTGAAGTTCGGGCGTCGGCTTATTTCGATAGCTTCACGTACTTTTCGCGGAACGAAATATTTTTCTCTCGCCAGTACGGATGCCTTATCGAACCGTATGAAATGAGCCGCGCCCTTGCTGCATGCGTGTTCCGCGACTGCCGACCTGTTAATGTCCATACTCTTCATATTACGTATGTGTTCACCAAGTCTGGTTGCGATGTTGCGACGAGTTTCACCAATATAACTTAGGCCACAGTCGCACGGTATCATGTAGACTCCGGGAACTCCTAGCGGATCCTTATCCTTCGGTGACCGCAGTAACTGTCGCAGCCGTCCGGGTGGGCGATAGACCGTCTTGACGCTATATTTTCGGCGAAGTATATGTCCTATCTTATCAGTGACTCCTCGCACGAAAGGTAGGAACTACGTTCCGCGCCCGCCGGTCGACTACGACTCGTGTCTACCGTATTTAGGTTGCGAATGCATCGTCGCCACTGGTAACCGTTGCTCTCCAGCACGTGTCGCAGGTGTCCCAACTCCGCGTCTACGTACTGAGGATCGCAAAGACTGAGTGCTCGGTTAAGCAGCGATCTGGGTACAGAAGATAGGTGTGCTGGATGGTGGTGGGAGTCTGCGCGTAGATACCGGTCAGTGTGTGTCGGTTTCCTGTAGACAGTGTGTGACACACGACCGCCAGGTTCTCGGATGACGAGAACGTCTAAGAATGGCAGAACTCCATTATCCTCCTCTTCTATTGTGACCGCTATCTTCCTATGCATCCCGTTCAGGTGATCTGTGAAATAGCTAAGCGCATCCCGGTCTATTATTGCGAATATGTCATCTACATATCGCCACCAGTATCTTGGCTTTGTTATGGCGGACTCCAAGGCTTGACTTTCAAACCATTCCATAAAAATGTTGGCCACCACCGACGCGATTGGTGAGCCCATTGACACTCCGTCTACTTGCAGATAAAACTCATTATTCCATAGAAAATAGCCACTTCTTAAACAGTATCTGATACACTCAATGTATCCAGTGGGTAATGTACTACCAGTTAGTTGTGTTGAAATAATATTTATAACTTCCTCCACTGGAACATTGGTAAAAAGTGAGGTGATGTCGAAACTGACCATTATTTCTGAATCTTTAAGCTGTTATATTGGTGAAACTCGTCGCAACATCGCAACCAGACTTGGTGAACACATACGTAATATGAAGAGTATGGACATTAACAGGTCGGCAGTCGCGGAACACGCATGCAGCAAGGGCGCGGCTCATTTCATACGGTTCGATAAGGCATCCGTACTGGCGAGAGAAAAATATTTCGTTCCGCGAAAAGTACGTGAAGCTATCGAAATAAGCCGACGCCCGAACTTCAACAGAGACTGTGGTTGGACATTGCCGCCTGCCTGGAAGCCAGCTCTGAAGTCTACATCATACAGAAGTGAGTCAAGTCTGGAGTGCGACACAGTTAGCGCGGTATGCACAATGGACAACACGGACACGACGAATGACGGGAACACACGAACACTCCCGACGCCGGCACCGAGTACATCATCGGCCCGCGCGCAGCGCTATGCGATGCGATGCAGCGCTAGTTTGACTCGCGACATCGCCGCGGGCTCAGCTCATGAATAAGAGCTCCGTTCGAGTTCGAAACTAGTCGGGCAATCCCGAAGTATGCGCGTGAGTAATAACCGTTAAACTATAACTAATATGAATGTGTCTTACGAAAGTTATTATACAAAAAAAGAGTTAAATATTCTCGCTAATTGAATACGTTATTCTATTTGAGAAATAAATATCTTTAACCATATTTAAATAGTTACAAAACAATACTTTAAAGTTATAATATTAAACGGAAAAAGAATACAGTCGTGAGTAGGAGTCGCACCTGTGCCTCCCGGATAAATACTCCAGATTATAACTTTAGAGTTCGCTGAGCATGCATTAATGCTTTTCAAAGATTTATCTTTAACAACAATACTTATATAGGTATGTGACTGTAAAAGCTCGTATATCGGCTGATCATATGATTTACCGACATGATTTGGTAAATGTAAGGATTTATAAAATAATTTTTAACAAAAAAAGGAACCGACTCCAAAAATCTTTCTGTCAAGTAAAATTGCACTAAAAAGTTATAAAATAATTGCATTATTTACTTACTACAATTTATATAAAAAAAAAAAAAAAAATTTTAGAGGATTCTGAATATAATCAATTTATTAGGACAATAATATACAATTATTATTATTTTTGGAGTCGGTGCCAGACAAACTTTAAAAATATTTAGGAAGTTTCCTAAAATTTGCAAAGTATATTTAAAGGTACATTAACCGTCATTATTTTTACAATAATGTATTATACCTAATTGAACCTTACAAATGAACACAACAACTGCCTAAAGCGAACGTAATACGCTACTTCATGAATGTACTTACACGTTTATTATCCTTTACTGGCACCGACTCCAAAAATAATAATAATTGTATTTTATTGTCCTAATAAATTGATTATATTCAGAATCCTCTAAAATTAAAAAAATATTTTTATATAAATTGTAGTAAGTAAATAATGCAATTATTTTATAACTTTTAGTGCAATTTTACTTGACAGAAAGATTTTTGGAGTCGGTTCCTTTTTTTGTTAAAAATTATTTTATTTCTTACTTTTTAGTGAATCTTGCGTACCATAACTGATTTATCGGAAGTGAATATGGGTAGACCTATTCAACGCGCTGTCCATATATATCCGTCGCAGAGGGATTGTAGAATCCGCTGTTTTACAAAATCTCTAGCTGCTTTACAAAACAGTACTGTTTTATAAAACAGCTGAACAACGTTCAGCTGGATTGTCATTGCGATACGTTTAACAAAACTGCTACCCACCTTTAGACGTAATGCAGAATGACATATCTACAGTGGGACAGGTTTGTTTATTGTATAGGTATATTAAATGGATAGTCATCATTCAAGTAAAAAAGCGATACTGTATTCTGATTTGACTTTCCGTGGCTGGGTCGACGGAGCCTATTTTTGTGTCCGTAAGGTTAGAAAAAACCTAAACACGAAGAGGATTACGGGGGCCCGTGAGCGAGCGTAGCGAGCGAACAGCCTCTTCGAACCTAACCTGTCCGTGTCAGGATACACGAAACTCCCGAGCTCGCTTCGCTCGCTCATGGATCAATTTAATTTATTTTCTTTCATAATCCCGATATATTGTCGACTATTATAGTGGTTTAGTATTTACGTCATTAAAAATTTTCATATTTTTTTTGCTATTGACAAGTAAAATAAAGTTAGGTTATTATTATTGTTCATACAGCGCGTCACACATATGCGTCATGCGACAAAATTTCGAACTAAAATCAACAATCTGACAGTTCATTTCACACTGTTTTACATAATCTCTGATCGTTGACCCGCTGCATTGATAAACGCAAAACGTTCATTCATTTCTGCGTTATGTTGGAATAGGTAAAGAAACTCACAAACATACATGATGCTATGATACATACTTATATACACTCCGTTTTTTGAGCACTCGTGTAAAAAGATATGTTTGAGAATGCGGTCTTACACTAAAAAGTATTTAATAGCAAAAAAAATATGACGGATTTCCGGTGCTTATGTTCCGGTTTCATCATCATCATCATCTGATGATGAAGCTGGAAAATAGGCAGTTCATTAGAACTATTCTAGAGACCGTAAACACCACCGGAAAGTCACAAGAAAGCAAAATACACCATTGCGTTTACTTCGACGACGTATTTTTTTTCAGTTATTTTGATTTAAATACCAAACTACTAAACCAATTTTCATAAAATTTTAATGGGACCAATCTGAAAGTAAATCCCTTAAAATAAAAAAATAATTTTCCAAATCGGTTCATAAATGACGGAGTTCTGAGGTAACAAACATAAAAAAAATAAAAAAATACAACCGAATTGATAACCTCCTCCTTTTTGGAAGTCGGTTAAAAAAAGGGACGATTTTTTCGGGGTTTTACCATAAGAACTCAGTACGTGCGCGGTTTTACCAGTGATGGTTGGTAACTGTTGGTTTTGGGCATTAAACAATGCTTACCCAACTTTAATAAGGATGCGTGAGCGAGCGAAGCGAGCTCGGGAACCCCGTGCACCCTGACATGGACAGGTTAGGTTCGAAGGGGATGACGGGGCTGGTGAGTGAGCGCAGCGAGCGAACTGCCCGCGACATTCCCTTAGTGTTTAGGTTTTTTGTGACCTTCAAGACACGGAAATAGGAGCCTCGTGAAGCGGGGCTCCGTCGACCTAATCGAAGGCAAAATTCATAATAATAATAATTGTTTATTGTCTCAAAAAAGTCACTTACATAATTTTATTCCCTAGACCCCACACTAGGATTCCCTGTATTCATTTAGAATAAAGTAGTCGTTTGTAGTAGTAAGTGACATTGTTTGACCGGGTAGAACGTTTATACTATTGGAATAAATAGTTGCATAATAATAATAATTCGATTAGAGCGCCACGCAATGATTGTCGATACCACTATGATGAGAACGATGCTTTATACTCATTACTCCGATACATTTACTGTTTATGAGTATTATATATACATAGATGGCAATATGTTATTTTTCAGTACGAGTAGTCCTTCGTAGCTACTTCTGCTTTTGAATTAGGGATGTTACGGAAGTGGTTATATCGGAACCGAATTCGGAATCGGAGTTATTTAATTTGACTTATCGGAACCGGAACCGGAATCGAACTGAAATCGGAGGTGGGGGCAGAAGGGAGATGTGTTAAGGGCAGGTCTAGAATATCAGTTATATTCTTATTATTAGTTCAAAAAGTTGGCTCGATGTAGCACAAGCTTTTGATAAAGTCTGGCACGTGGGCATAGTGCATACATTGAAACTGATGTTACCTAAAGAGCTTGCGGATATCTTAGAATCCTATATATCCAACAGAGGGTTTCGGATACGACACGAAGCTTATTCTAAAGTTGTACTATTAAGATTCGGTGTACCCCAGGGAAGTGTGTTAGGTCCAGTTCTATACCTATTATACATGTGTGATATTCCAGAGCCCCAAAGTAATTTCATAGCAACCTTTGCTGATGACATAGCTATTATGGCGATAGGAAAAACTCACGAGGAAGCTGTCGAAAAGGTGCAAGTAACCATCGATCAAGTCTTGATTTGGACCAAAAAATGGAGAATCAAGTTAAATGAAGCCAAGTCAGTGCATATTGACTTTACTAACAAGAAACTGCAGCACTTTCTGGTATTTATAAAAACCAGGCAGTACCATATTGAAACACCGTCAAATATCTGGGAATAACACTTGAAAACTTGCGAAGCTTCGTCGCTGAAAAGCACACGTCAAGAAGAAGCGAGAGGAACTAGAATTGCGGTATAAAAATATCCATTGGCTGATAGGCAGATCGTCGCCCATGTCAATACACAACAAATTGCTTTTATACAAACAAGTCCTAATGCGTATGGACCTAAGGAATTCAGCTATGGGGCTGCTCCAAACAAAGCAATAGAGAAATCATCCAGCGATTTTAAAATAAAGTAGTCAAGGACCTCGCCAAAGAACCTTGGTACATCAGGAATTCAACATGGATGTCGTAGCCAGAGTAATTAAGAATTATGCAGAAGCTCATGAGCAGAGACTTCTCCATCACGTGAATGTCGAGGCAATCCAGCTTCTCGATAACACAGAATTAGTGCGTAGACTAAATCAGACAAAACCATTGGAATTAGTTTAGTGAATAGTGCCATATAGACAAAATATATTGATACGTGCTGCCTAGTAAGAAGACGTGAAAAAAGTGTCTGCCTATATTATCTAGAAACTAAGAAAAGTTATTGGATGTTATTTTCAAATGATTGTTTATACATGTTAAGACCATGTTGTGCAATTATTGGACGTTCTCTTAGAATTTTAATACCAAAGGAATTTAGGTTAAAATTAAATTATTCATTAGCTGAGCTTAGGCTACATTGTAAATAAAATAAATGACCTATTCGTCATGGTACCTTATAGTAAAAAAAAAAGTGAAAGAGTAATCGACAGAAGGCACGGGAGAAGAGAGGTTCCCCGCGCGACAAGTATTAACTGGTATGTACGCGCTGATCGCCGCTGTGCATCGACCTCCGATATAACTTCCGAAAATTTATCGGAACCGGAATCGGAATCGAATGTGCAAAATCAATCGGAAGTTCCGAACATTCGGAATCGGAATCGAACCTCCGTAACATCTCTGATTTGAATTAGCAACAAAATGCCCAAATCATTTTTAATTACTCCTCAGTGCTGCCAAAAAAATAAACCCCTCTTCAGTGTTGACAATTCCCCGAAATTCTCCGCTTCTTTTTGATTCATTCCTCACAAATTACCGAAATAATATTTTTGGAATAAAAAAAAACTGTTTATTACAAAAAACTTATTTTTTTATTTGGTTGATTTTATCAGTAGCTGCACTCTTTAACCACATTTCCCTAATTTTACTGACAATTTCAAACGGAAACAATGATTTATTGATGTAGAAATGGATACGTTCAAGAAATACAAAATCGTGTTCAAATGACAGTTGAGCAGGCATTTGTGGTGCTGCCATTCAAAATTATGGTAGTAGTGTCAAGCTGTATCTCTGCCAAGTCCGAACAAAAAAAAACATTTTTTGTTGTAAGTATTACCCGACATACCCGTTTAATACCACCGAAAAAAATGGTCTTCCCCGATTTTTGTCATTCCCCGCGCTAGCCCTCAATTCCCCACAAATCGGCGATTTTCCCCGCGTTCGGCATCGCTGTCCATATGACATTGACGGATTGCGAATCAATCCGACCGAACCGTCAACGTCAAGAACAAATGTCATTGCATTTGCCATTGTGTTTTTTGGTGTTTTCTACGTTTTTTTTTGAAAATAACAAAGTACTTTCAATCCAATAGAACATATAATAAAATATCTGTTCAATATGGCATCTACAAGTGCCGATTCGCAATCATCTATAGCCCAAAAAACATGGGTGATGGCTAACAATATCGAATCAGTATCCAGTGTGGACGAAATCTATCGTTATGACAAGAAGCAACAACAAGACATCCTCGCCGCTAAACCATGGGAAAAAGAGTAAGTCTTCAATTCATTTTAATAACTTACGCGTAAAATATAAATGAATGAATTATGATATTTTTTTTGTAGTCCACATTTCTTCAAAGATATCAAAATATCTGCATTGGCTCTGCTAAAAATGGTAATGCACGCCAGATCTGGAGGCACATTGGAAGTTATGGGATTACTTTTAGGTAAGTAAAAATATGATCTAATAATGATAACTATATTACAATGAGCTATATAGCTAATGGTAAGCTTTTTTACAGGTAAGGTAGATGCAAACACAATGTTAGTGATGGACTCATTTGCATTGCCAGTAGAGGGTACTGAGACACGGGTCAATGCACAAGCACAGGCTTATGAGTACATGACAGCTTACATAGAAGCTGCCAAGCAGGTTATTATCAGTATTGTCATATTTGTTGAGATTGATAAATTATTTATATGGATTATTGAATTGTAGTCTTCTATTTTGTAGGTGGGACGTCATGAGAATGCCATTGGTTGGTATCACAGTCACCCAGGCTATGGTTGTTGGTTGTCGGGTATTGATGTCTCCACACAGATGCTAAACCAGAACTTCCAGGAACCATTTGTAGCTATAGTCATTGACCCTGTAAGAACCATCTCAGCTGGCAAAGTGTGCCTTGGTGCTTTTAGGACATATCCTAAGGTTAATAAAACAGGACTTTTTTAATTCATTTGTCTAGGTTATTTTGAGCAATATGTATATTATTAAGTTTTTTAGGGCTACAAACCAGCCAATGAGGAGCCCTCGGAATACCAAACAATTCCCCTCAATAAGATAGAAGACTTCGGAGTGCACTGTAAGCAGTACTACTCTCTAGAGGTATCTTACTTCAAGTCCTCACTGGACCGGAGACTGCTGGACTCTCTGTGGAACAAATACTGGGTGAACACACTGAGCAGTTCCAGTCTGATCACAAATGCTGATTATACTACTGGACAGATATTTGACTTGTCTGATAAATTGGAGCAGAGTGAAGTATGCTTGGGTAAGTTTGTGCCTTTCAGTAACTTTGGTGATACCCTCATGCTATTTAGATATTTTTGCACAATGAATGTTCAGTTGTATTTCAGTAAAAAAGAACATGATTTAAGTCTTGTTTTGATTGGATAAAGCCGAGTTTAGATTGTAGCTTAAACCCTTTGGCCCCTCATACAAATACATACTTCATAACAATAAAAATCTATTGTGTCTGCTAATGAGTGAGCCAACAGCATAATGACTTAATTAGATAATAGTGTCAAGCCAACTGAAATCCAGGGTGTGAATGCATGTCATAGAATTATAAAGAAAACATTTTATAATGAAAATTGGTTCAGTACATATATATGATCTCATGGTATGTCTCATACTTTTATGAAATCATATGGCTATTTTTTTACCATCATCAAACAGCTATAACAGCAATTCAATCAGAGCGCATTAGCCAGAGATTATCAGAAGCGAAAATTATAATACCTTAAATTTTTCTTAAATATAAATTTCTATTTAGGTCGTGGAGGATTTATAGTAGCTGGTGCAGATCCACATGAAAAGCGAACAGAAGACAAACTTGGTAAGGCTACCAAGGATGCTTGTAAGACCACCATCGAAGTGATCCACGGCCTGATGGCGCAGATGATTAAAGACAGGCTGTTCAATAGTGTGAGCGGACGACCGGCGCCCGCGACGCCCATGATTGAGTAATCTTAGTACCAGAGCTCAATGTATAAATTGTCTGTGAAGTAATAAATGTATCAGTGATTTTTGAACTAAAATATTTTCTTGACTCAATTTCCATTCAAATTTGCAGAAATCAGGGTATGTTTAACAAAATAAAACCAACAGATTGATTATATAAACATTCTCAAATATTTATTAACCAATTTACATAAAATCATTATAATCATTATGTACATCTTTCACATAGCTTTAGTTATACACAAAATCATAAACATCTCACATTGTGGAGGGCCTTCTATTTATCAGATATAGTAAAACGAAGCACCAAATTGACGATATAATCTTTTGCAAAGCTCTCTTTACATAATCAAAAATAAAATATATGCCTTCACGTTTGTCACATGAACGCTTTACAGAGGATATAAAAAACTATTAAAGAGCATGTGCAACTTCTATATTTTCAGTGGTTTTCAAATTATATCTAGATTTACATACGCCTACGATATTTCATTAAAATATGTTGGTTAGTCGATAACCTAAACATAAATAGGATGAAAATAAAAATACGATATAACTAATTTCTAAATGTTAATGTCCGCTGATCGCCGAATCGGGTGTAAAAATCTTATAATAATCCATAATTTGCGAAAACTACGTGTTTGATGAGATGTATATTATTATTTACATCGTCGCAAAATATAAAATTCTAAGGAACAGCATTCAAATGTCATCTCTGTTTAGTATTTGAAGCATCTCACAAGTTTCATAAACAATAACTATTCGTAACAAAATGCGGTATGTATATATCTGGTCTACTTTCAAACTAGTGACAACACAGATTATCTGGAAATTAGTCTAAAATACACATACAAGCAAATAATCAAGTCACAAAATTTATAAATAATTGAGTTCTAAAACAATTTATACACAGACTGGAAAGTTCATAAAACCTCTTAACAATATCATACTAGCATGCAAGAGTGATTTGCCATTTGAGCTCAGCAGTGTATTTCAGACCATTGACTACTTCCATGCAAAGCCATTATATTGGCTTGCGTCCTAAAGTGCATTATCACACGAAATTTATTATATTAGTGATTCATATTTTATTAAGTACATTCCATACAGCCCTCCAATTCACAGGTTACTTACTATAATCGTTTATACATACTCAATCTCAATTTATGTACAGCGCGAGCGACACAAAAAGTCCTAGTACATCAATATACAATTTAAGAAGAGCAAAATTCTCAATTTCGGGAATGTTCACAACGGCTCGAAACCACAAGATAATACGACTAATTAATAAATCTTAATGACAACGTTTTTCATTTGTGTCGCAATGCTAGAGAAATGTAACGTAGAAGCAACTGTTTCAGATTTATCAATTTTGCAAGAATTTGTAGAAGTGAATAAAGGACCTGATTGTTGTAATTAGGTGCTAGATCAGCCGATAAATAAAGCTTGCAATTTTATGGCAGGAGGCAGTAAGTTAACCACACTGGTATTCATAGTTGCTTTGAGATTTTAATAATACTGACGCAATGTGCCCTGAGAAATATAAAAAGCAAAACCTCTTTACTGACGTCAAGGTTTCTATTACGTAAAATACTCGCATTTTGATCTCTGGTCACCCAACAATAAACCAAACCAACAATCTTTCATTTATCCCTCTCTGGACTCATAAACTTTAAACACTACGTAACACATGGAATGTTTCGCGAATCTCATAGAAATCAAGTGAGCTATTTAGCTGTGCATATCTCGACATGACGGCTGTGTCGCAGATTGATTTAGAAAGGTGGCCTGTGGTCAGTCTTTGTCGAGTAAGGTGGAAGTCGCCGTCATTTGAGACGCAGAAGGCAGTCATCGATTGTAGTGTATGTGATATTTGAAATATTTAAATCTCATTAGTTATTTGGGTATACTTGTTTGTGGTAGCAATCACCAACTGCCCTAATTTATATATTCGAAGGGCCGAAGTGCACTCGAGTTTACTGAAAAGTGAAAATATACCGAGTATGCAGTATTTACTATATAATTCTCAATTCATTAGATTACGTATATAACTTCCAATCGATGACCGTTGCCGTGAACTACCGAGTACAATAATTAAAGACGAGTGATATTCTGTCGTGCGGTCGCTAGAGGCAGTAGCCGGGCGGGCTGGCCCCTCGTCAGTTGAACAGGTCTGGGGGGAAGCTGTTCACCTCCGCCTGTTCCAGGACTGGGGAGCCGTCCACGTTGTAAGAGACTCGTATCCGTAGCCGCAGGGCAGACTGGAATCATTTAGAGGAGTATTATTAATTGTATTGTGTGAGAAGTACAGGTGTGCGACGTATATTATTTTGTTTCTTTAATTTTGATAGAAAAATGCAACATCGACACTAAAATAAAATATAAATGAGACATTTATATTTTATTTTAGTTCCACGATTCCATCATAGGTTTATCGTTTGTACGATTAATAAAATAGATTTTTGCTTACCCTGGATGGATTAGTGATTTTGAGTACTTGAGTGATTTCACCCTGGGGCGGCAATACCGTGCCGGAAGGCGACATCATGTCTAACTGGAAGGTCTGCAAAGTGAAAATATTAGCAAAGTTACTTTACTGAACAAGTTACAGGGTCAATAAAAAAAGAAATATGTTATGAGGATCCTTTTACTTTTTAAGCACTTATTATTTTACATCAAATATCTATAAAATCTAGTTTGAACAAATTTCTTGATAGAAGAGAATCTTGGATAGACGAGTTAGTTATAGCCACCAAAATTTATATAATCAACAAAAGTCTATTGTAAGCAGTGTTGAGCATAAACTAAAGGTTTTCTTACCCTGGGTACAGCAGCCTGGAACAAGAAGTCAGTGAGAGTAGATGTTCCAGAAGAGGCCGCACGCATCGTCAGCGTGACGACGTCGCCTCCGCGCTGAACGCCGAACACTATGCGGAGACCGTTCTTCTCTAAGGCCGTCACTGTAGGCAGGTCCACTGAGACAAATAGATGAGAAATTAGTTGAATACAGATTATAATATAAATTTCTTAAATGGATGACGACACATGTATTCTAAATACAGCAGGCCCAAAACTTTATAGGGTGTTTGAGACGGCAAAATCTGATAATCGAACGAGTTTTTATTAATTGTGATTTGGTAAATTACTTGATAGAAAAAAATGTGGAGATCTACAATCAATAGGATGGGCAGTCTTATTATGTGATATATTACACAATATTACGTAAGAACCGTGTAGGCATGTGTAATTGAGCTGGATCGTAAAGGGCACATGCAATAATGTGAAACAGTATTATAAAATTATTAGTCAATCAATCATCTCCGCTTGCTTCAACCTATCCAATCCACACTGCTAGTTGAGCTTTTCGTCGCATTTAGCTGAATTATGCTGAAGCGACCAATTAGTACAACTTTCTATCTTGTCATAACAACTATGCTTAAAATGCAAAATTAATTATAAGCTAAAAAGATTCAGTGTAATCGGTTCACAACTAGCTAATATAAAGGACATATTTAAAAAAAAAACTGACGTATTGATAAGCGCCTCCTTTTAGAAGTCGGTTAAAAAGCACGCCTGCCATGTGCGACTTATATGTTTTATAATATGCCTATGTTATCCGGGATAAATCATCTTAATCGGTTAAGGCGTTTAGAAGTTATGGTTAAATAAAGAAACTCACATACATACATGAACCCTTAAAACATAACACTCTTTTTTGGGCAGTCCTTTAAATACGTTTAAATTAAGTGATAGCCTAATGGTATGACCATAGGACTGGCAAGTCAAAGGTCCAGGTTCGAATCTAACCACTCTCATCTCATATTTGTATTAGAAAGTAATTATCACTTGCTTAAAACAGTAAAGGTTAACAGGAAAGTAGCACACCTGAGAGATGTTGAAGCCGTGACAGAGGCCTATGGGTGGTTTAAACTTCATCACTGGGTTGTGTGCAACCTTACGATAAGAAGAAGAGAAAAAAGTATTATGTGTTTACCTTGTGTGGTAGGAGTGTTTATATGCGCGGGCTGAGCGAATAATCCGTCAAGCAGTAAAGAGGCAGGCGGCGCCGCCGATACGGGCGTCGGTAAGTTGTTGTTCATCACGCTAGGGGGCGCTGTCGGCGTCAGGTCTAAACCGCTCAGCAGGTCCAGGATATCCTACAAAGATTATATATCATTATGAATAAGTTTAAGTACATAATCGTGTTTGACAGTTATTGTAGGAGCATATTAATCAAGATGGCGTTTGTTACTCTTTCACGCAAAAACGGAATTTTTGAAAGAACAGTTTTGGATGGAAATTGGCAGACAGATAGTTTATAACCTGCATTAACACATTAGGACTCAATCTTGAAGTCCACGCAGTCAAAGTCACGGGTAGAAGCTAGTTTGTTATATTTTGATCACGCCGGCTTTGAATGAAACGTGTTATATAAGCGGAATTACAGGCGACAATTTTAAAGATAAATATGCATTTATTTGTATATTATAAAATTAATATGTTGTTACAAAATATACAGCAAAATTATCAACATGTCCTGCCACTACGTACAAATTATTTTGATATAGACACTAAATTCTATAACTGACTTAACAATACAATTTGAATACTATTATCATTTAGAAATTCACGTAAATATGTGTATAAAGAGTTACCTAACTTTTTCCCCAATTTACAATTAAAAGGTACGGTACTCACGTTACTGCTTGTATTGTTGTTGGTAAGAGGGGGCTGCGAAGGCTTGTGGTCCAAGTCACCATTCGTCAGCGAGTCCGAGCCGATGATCAGGTCTAACAGCGCATCCTGAAAATAACAAAGATTTTGAGTCTCTTCGTTGTTATAATCTATATATATAAAAATCAATTCAAAACTCGAGAACGGCTGGGCCGATTTAGCTGATTTTGGTTTTGAAATGTTTGTCATAGTCCAGGGAAGGTTTAAACGGTGAGAAAATGAAGAAAATTTGCGAGGAACTTAGTAAATCAAAAATTTTATTTGCCCATATAAACTGTTCTACCTACTTTCCTGTCAAATATTTGAAGTTCGAGGTGATACGAAGTACACCGGGTCATCTAGTCTCTAATACAATTTAATGATTATGTGATTATCACATGCATATGGAAATTGCATCTCTAGATTTATCTAAATCTACTAAAAACTATACAAAACTAAGATTAAAAATGCCATGAAGCTTAACATTGGTAATACTAATAACATAACACAAAAACATAGGTATTGTACGTATGTTTTTGTATTAAGTTATTGTAAGAGCATAATCAAATATCAAAATCCTACTACTGTCATAAATGCGAATGTTTGTGAGGATAGATGGATGTTTGTTGCTTTTTCACGCAAAAACTACTGAACGGTTATGGGTGACTGCTGATGGCTATGTGTCGGCGGTCTTATCGCGATTTAGCGATCTCTTCTAGACAACTATTAGGAAGTAGTTACAGCTTTGTAACACACTAAGGGCAGCACACGGTGTAGATACAAAAGAGAGTTACTTACCAATAGTCGAATACCAACGTACGATATGTTTCACATAACAATGTTATACTAATATCAAACACTAAATCAAGTGGCTAGATGATACCACGGATATTACAAATACATGCAAAAGAAGCTTTTGAAATTAAATACAATACCAATCCAATATCAATGTGAAATTATCACTTAATTAGAAACATAAATGAGCTCAAAACTAATTTCGTCATCGCAATTTTGAGGCACGCTTGCATATTATGATCTTGTTTATTATTTCTTAATATTAATTATTGTTCACCGGTTATTACTCACGTGCATTCTTCGGGGATTACCCGATTTTATTCGGGTTTGACTCTCGACATCGCCGTGGGCTCAGTTCATGACTAAGGGCTCCGTTCGAGTTCGAAACCAGTTGGGCAATCCCAAAGAATGCACGTGAATAATAACCGTTGAACAATAATTAATATGAATGTGTCTCACGAAAGTAACCCTGCAAGATAGGCGACAGCGAATTGTCGTCTCTTTTTTTGCATGACATCTACACCGGCATTGTTAGGAGTATCTAGGTGTTAAATATATCTGTCTATCTAGCCTATATTATCCATTATAATATTAAAATCACAATAAACATACAAACATTATAACATTATAATCCATTGCAGGGCAAAGGCCTCTCTTTCCTTTTCCATATCATATATATATATATAGGGGTAAAAGTATCCAGTTTACGACACTACCAGAATAACCGTTGTGATGCTTTAAATTCGGAGTAAATGAACTTTCATTCACTTGACGAAGGTAGGCCACCGATCAACACAGATGGGTAAAAATTCGTTAATCCGATAGTAATTTTATAATTCTGTTACATACATCTTAGAATATTGTTATGGTATGGCGCTACTACACGATGTCAAACTAAGTTGTTTTATTTATTTATTTATTAATTGTTCTCACAGCTTGAGAACTAGCTCCGACAGCCAGTTTTGAGCATCCGCAGTCAGTTAATTTAGATGGTTCGGACCTCTCGAGAATCTTTGAAACGAAAATTCTCCAGTATGCGCAGGATGCTTTAGACAGAGATCCTATACTGGACTAGGGTTGAAGATGACAGATTCCAATGGAAGCAGTTGGAGGCCTATGCCATAAGGCACACCAACAGTGGTGCTCCTGTCTAAACAATCCTGCGCATACTGGAGAATTTTCGGTTCTAATTATGCTTATATTCATTACGATTATTCTCGTAGTTTCCATCAGCTAATTAAATTGATTCTTTTATAAAATAGTATGTTGTTACATGCTACTTTGCAAGACTAACAGATGGAGCAAGCTATGACCATGATACCTAAGAAACGAGTGTCGCCCAACGAGAGGATGGGAAGATGATATTCAACATACCTTGGGACCATACCGGACTAGAGTTGAAGATGACAGGATTCAATGGAAGCAGTCGGAGGAGGCCTTAGTCAAAAGGCTCACCGTATTAAAGGATATAACATGCCTAATTTATTAGCAGTTTTAAAAAAGAATAACGCACAAACAGTTCGGTTTTAACGGCTATAATATATTATACATTTTTGTGAAATAAACGGTCGTGAATAGGATTCGAATCTGCGCCTCCCGGAGAAATAATCCAGGCGCTCTGACCACTAAGAAAGGTCGATATGGCTTAATGGTGCTCACGACCGTATTTTTCTTTCCACAATAATTTATAAATTTAGAGTTCGCTACGCATGCGTTTGAAAGATTGATGTGTTTATAATAATATAATGTTGTTATATAACTGGCATGCACTCACAGCTACCTGGTCGGTTTGCGGCTTGTGGTCGGGGCTGCGGTCGGACAGGTCGGGGTCGTGCTCGGGCTCGGGGTCGGAGTCGTCGCGCACGTCGCCCGGCGCCGGCTCCATGGCCGGCATTCGCTCCAGTAACGCCGGACGTAGGTGCGCGTAGTTCCTGATCAAGGCATACCGGGTTAAAGAACGCTGGTTGGATAGTGAACTGGTAAACCCTCATTCCGCTCCTTTCGGCTGAAATTTTTCTGCGGCCAATAATCCATGTGAACGTTCTATTTTAAATTCTTCTAATTTAAAAATTATATTTTAAATTTTTTTGTTCGTGTAAAAAAGAATATCTTGCAACCAAGTCGCCCGAAAAATATATTTACATGGCTTACGTAGGTTAATCGTAAGTTCACTTTTTTTTTTTTCTAATGTAAACCCGCCCCAAGCCGGGGCGGTCGCTAGTCGGGAATAATTCACATACATAAAATTTTGTTGTTAACAAGATAACATTATTATGAGTCTGCCCTTGACCACGGCCAATTCGGTCGAAACGTCGGGAAACAAAAAAAGGTACCGTAAAAGCCTTTTATACAAAATATCGCGATTTAGACCCGATTTATGTACTTCTAAAATGTGTACAAATCGCGAAAGTATGAAATCAATTAAGATAAAATTACTATCTCTCTCAACCTGCTTCCCATAATTATGATAGGTATAAATATTACGATATTATTACCTGTAAAGTTGCGATAACTCGACGCCCCTCTGTTGCAACTCAATGTGAATATGAGACCCAAATGTGTCGATAAT
Organism: Xylocampa areola; assembly: GCA_935421205.1. Lineage (NCBI taxonomy): Eukaryota > Metazoa > Arthropoda > Insecta > Lepidoptera > Noctuidae > Xylocampa > Xylocampa areola. The sequence goes on from OW285206.1 coordinate 17,813,274, forward strand.
CACTCGAATTTTGCTGAAATTAACAAAATAAAATTATTTGTCAGTTTATAGCCTTACAGCTTTACAGCAACCTGGCAATTTTCAAGTGTCATGAAATTATAATCAACTTATTGTACGAATGTCTAGCAAAATAGTCAGTCTGCTACTTGAATCGCGTTGTCGAAGGTCTTATAAATACGGTCCAGGAGACAGAGCACTTAGGACACTATCAAGCAGTTGCGAATACGATTCGCTTTAGATAACAGAACATAGGATTACGCTTGTACTCCCCGAGGGGGTAGGCAGAGGTGTACACCCACATTTCACCAATGCTGTAAGTATCATGTAATAGGTGTTGAGCTTATTGCCATTTGCCATTGCCGGGCACAATTTCAAAATCCGGGCTGCTATTGAGAATTTCCTAACAGAAAAAAATCAATAACACTGTCCAACCCGCGAACCGTACCCAGGACCTCGTGCTCGGCAATCGCCCTCACGACCACTAGACCAATGAAGCTGTTTATTTGTGTGATAGAGATTTGTTTTTCTAGATTCTAGCAGATATCTCTATATCTAATATATATAATAAATAACTGATATTACTCACTCCTGGCTGGGCTGCGTGGTGAACCTGGTGGAGAGCTTGGCGAGTGACAGCAGCAGATACTCCTTGGTGATGATGGACAGCTGCGTAGACCACAACAGCTTCTGGTACACGTCGATCACGTATTCCTCGGACGGACGCACGAAGTCATCTGCAATGAAAAAAATCCTTTCTAGTTCTGTTGGTTTTGAGATGCTGATTACAAAAACAAAAACATTTCAAGTTGTATAAAATTTTACAATTTTGAAATTCCGAAGAGACATTCACAATAAGCTAAATAACTTGCATCAGACTGATTATTTATAGAGACATCGGCAGAACTTACCAACACCGTCCTCGTCGACCATAGAGATGGCATTACTGGCTTCAGACACCAGCAAGTCACCGTATTCTCCGATGGTCCATGCTGCCACCTAAAAACATATATCAGTCATTTGTATCCACATTCTTTGTAACAGGAAGTCTTTGTACATAGTCGAATTAGCAATTAAATAGATTTGCTTTAAGTTTGTTTATATCAGATCACAGAAAATGTTATATTCGTGTTGCATACTTAGGTCACATACAAATTTCACAATAGTAACATACCAAATTTATAACTTGTCAATAAAAGTGTTACAGATAACATGCCAATGCGATAATAACATAAATAACTAATATCTAAGGCATTAATTTAACCTAACTATACTGCAAGATAATCTTCTCAATACATACTTGAATTAGTGGTTGCTTCTCAGTTGCATCTCCGGCGACGGCAGACCTTTCCAGTGAAGTCCACAGCCGCATGGCCGCATATGCTTGTCTCTCTGGCGCCGCTGACGATACTATCTGCAGGGTGCTGGACACTGTGTCATCACGAAGGTAGTTGCCAGCCTGGAGTTATGGTGGAAGATATTAGTTGAATATGTAAAAATGTGAAGAAATAAGGTTTATAGAGGAGAAGTATCTTATATTAAATGGAAAAAGAATACGGTCGCGAACAGGATTCGAACCTGCGCCTCCTGGATAAATACTCCAGGCGCTCTGACCACTAAGCCATCTTGACCTCTGCTCACCACCGCGAATTCTTCTTCCATATTTTAACACGTCTTATGGCGACGTCATTGCAATCAATTCAGTACCTATACGGGTGACCGAACCGACACGACTAACTTTGCAGTTAATACAATTTCGTAAAGAATGCAATTACCTTAATAATTCAAGATAAATCTTTGAAAAGCATTAACGCATGCTTAGCGAACTCTAAAGTTATGATATTAAATGGAAAAAGAATACGGTCGCGAACAGGATTCGAACCTGCGCCTCCTGGATAAATACTCCAAACACTCTGACCACTAAGCCATCTCGACCTCTGCTCACCACCGCGAATTCTTCTTCCATATTTTAACACGTCTTATATATTTTAAGTATCTTATTTAATTTAAAAACGGTGTAAAAATATGGGTACTGTAAAGGTAACTGTTACCAATTTTAAAATAGAGGGATTCCTATTTGAAGAGCACTTCAAATACCCGATTTATTTAAGTAATAACTGTCTGAAGTACCAGGTATAAGTATCGATATGTTGCAAGGTGTCTTGGGTCAGTTCTGTCATTAGGGAAAACTTTGTTTTCGTCTCTAATTGACACCAATTTAAAGAGGGGAGTATGTTTTAATTTCTTTCAATGTTGTCCGCCCGTACCTTTGGTGGCCCGGCGGCAAGATGGGCGGAAAATATTGATACTATCGCTGGAAAAACCAGGATGAGTCTAGCACAGGAGCATGGAGATTGGTACAAGTAGAGAGAGTCCTATACCTAGTAGGGTGAAGTCGGGCTGTGGATGATGATGAACCTTGAAAGGTATGTAGGGGCTGTTTCTTTCAGACGCCAACACCACCCCACTCGAACAGTTCTTCATGATTCTGTACTATCTTCTACCATGTGCCTACCTTGAGCAATACTCTGAACAGCGTGTCGAGATGCCATTTGTTGGACGGAGCGTATCTTTCTGCCGCTAACACCATGGCACTGGAGCAGTGCGCCTTGAACTCTGCATCAGATCTCTCCAGGAACGCCAGCAGTTCCTTCATCATGCTGCGGATATTCTGCCCGTTGATCAGAGCGAAGGACAGCTCCATTGCACGTCGACGGATCGATACGTCTGGGTCCTGGGGAAGTTGGGAAATATAGTACTCAATATAATACTCTTACAGGCCTTATATTAAGCGTTATTATAGATTTTAATTCAATATAAATAAAAAAGGATTATGGAAAATTATATAATTACCTTATTTGCGTTTAAATTTGTTTTTTATTATTATTACGTAAAAAAATTGCTTCTACCATGATTGGGCAAGTAACAAGTAATATATTTGAAAAAAAAAAATTAATTTATTTAAAACGAAATCGCTTCGAGTTATAATTGACGTGGATCTGGTTTATAGAGGACACAAGGCAAGTAACACATCACGTCAATAAATGTTGGATCGAAAAACAGAGAAATTACCATTTCCTACTTAGCATTTTTTGGCCTGGCCAGTAAACTTATTGCGTTACACATATCGCACTCATAAATATAGCATAATTCTCAAGCCATACTGGAGTGGATTAGTTTAACGCCGATTTCTTGATTCCAAAATGGATTATTATATTGTTGAAAAGATTTTATTAACTATAATTACGTCGTTTATTGACTGAACACGAATATATGACATTGGTGTATACAAGTTAAAAATATTTCTCACCTTCAAACACTCCAAGATAGTAGTCCTATGCCTCTGCACAGCCGACGTATCCACATGCACAGTCCTCAACAATGTATTCAACGCCACATATCTGATATTCTTATCATTGTTTAGGAGGAACCGACCCAGGATGTTGATGGCTAACACCCGCAGACTGCTCTCGGACTTGATGTCCATGATGGAGAGGACTGTCTCATAAAGGATGGTGTTGCCAACGTTCTTGCTGGTCTCTGTATTGGTAGCTACTTGGGCGAGGATGTCGTTCATCGCTTCTGATGCTTCTGCATCGTTCTTGCCTAGTATTCTCAGGAGGCGGAGGATTTTTACCTGTGTGTGGGCACTCTATTAGTAATGGTTGTGGTTTAAATTATGTTTTCGGTGAGTCTACCTTACCATATAGTGTAAAAGGACTTCCAACATTATGGTAAAAATGTGAATGTAGTTTGAACCGGGGAATAATCAAGATTTCGTGAAGGAAGGAAGTATCTAAAAGTTAATTTGTTCAGGCAGATTAAGGATTGTCCTAATGAAGGTTTGTGATGAGGAACCCAACTTAGACATCAATAAAGTGTACCTGCAGGAACGGGTCCGAGACTCCACTGACGTCATGTTCCGGCGAGTATCCAGCCAAGATCAGGTTTTTCAATATCCTCACCAGGTTCGGTACGATCTACAAAACAATCCCATGCTTTTACATATATGTACCGACAAAATTGACCACGCCCAATGCACATAGACAAAGACTGCGAAGCGATAAAAATAAGATACAATTTTACATGACAGGCAGTTATTAAATACATACTAAATACTGTCGGAGATATCAATGATTTTACAAATTACAGGCTCACAACACTATTACGACAGCGAATATATATGGGACTGGGCTTTTACATAGATAAAAAAAAAAAATGACCTTCAACCTCTTTGCAATTATTAGTCACGTTTACTCTCTTGTGCTGAATTCATACTGTGTTTTGAGTAGTTAGTAATGTGAGTGATGGGATTTCTAGATAGCGATATATATTATAAGGAAAATCTTTTATTAACGGTTTTTAATGGCCTTATCATATATATGATCAACTTTGCAAATAATGCCATTATGTCGACATCATAGCTAATAAGTAGGTTGTCGCTCTGAGGGGTAACTAGAAAAAAAAAGGAAATAATTTTCTTTTCCAAATAATTAATATATATTTTTATGGTTCAGCTATGAATTCAGAAAATATTAATTTCAATTATATATTTATAGTCTCTGCAAATCCCAAGTGTTGTAAAAAGAATTATGTACATACCTACATGATAGAATAGTCTATAGAAGAATTGAAAATTACAGAACTACCGAATTATCAATAGTATGGAAGGAAGATGAAGATGAAATAGGTAAGAAAAAATATTTTAAACTACCATTTATCTTGTACACGTAGCTTTCTATGACGAAACTCGACTGACCACAAGGTTTCATTATTTAGACACAAAAATAATTGTTTAAGTTTCGCTATAGAATTTTACCGTATGAAACAAAATTTTATGGTAGTAATCAGAGTAGTTTCTATCTAAATAAAATGATTTTCTTCAGTAAGTTCTATCTACCTAGTAAGTATGATCTTGTATGTATGTGCCTACCTCGAGTGCTATTCACACAAGTTATACTTTGCCATCACTACTCGAATGGTTGAGTTTTGTATTAAACCTAAATGATTCTGTCCCATAATATTGCGAAAGCCATAAAGTTAGCAAGTCACAACGTTTAATATTCAAACTTAGAATCCAATATGACTGGAAGAAAATAATACGGGGATAAGGAGCTCTTTTATTACATAAAAAATGTAATTACTAATAATTTTACAAGTGAATACATGACTTAGTGAACTGTAAGGCTTCCGTTGAACAGCTTAATTATAACCCACGTATAAATATGGTTATATATAACCAACACAATAAATATGTATTACAATCATGCTTGTTCTGTAGTCTGTTGACATTGTAAGATTTTTTGAGCTTGAAAAATCAGAGTCTTACATTAATTTTATATGTCACAATTAAAAACCGCAGTGCCACTTGTCAGTGTTTATTATGGTCACCCTAATTATAGCTATTCAATAAGCAGAATGCCTGAGATCAAATATCACAAAGTATTAAAAGGATGTCCTTTTTTTTTTGTTTATTGTCATGATATTCTACTGTTTCTTTTACCGTTGGTGATATCACATAACAGCAAAAGTTCAAGGACATGGCAAATGTATATCTACTCATAACAATGTTGATAGATAATAAAATATACTATCAACCATATATCAACGTATTTAAAGTGTAAAATGTTGTTAACAATGTCATCAGACCACCGATATGTATAAAGTGCATGGATCAGCGTTTGTATGTTACCTCGCGCTGCCCGCTCTCCTACGGGACAACACAAACACATCATTAGTGTCATACTATATCAACGAGTCAGTATAATTACAAAAATATATCGATTTTTAATCCACTTAGTGTAAAATATAGTGTTTGGCGCTTAATGGCATCAATAGATTTTTGAAGTCAGCAGATAACTTTTAAGCGTATTAAGCCTAAAATACAGACATTGTTAGCTAGTTAAAAAAATGTTTATTAGACATGTAGTCGCATTGGTATATTTAGCCATCAGAAACACTGCTCTTCTTGACAGTGCATCATAAATCGCTGGAATAGACGAAAGGCCTTTGACACCTTGCAGACCTCAGCATTGTAATCTTGGTCTAGTGGTCGCAAGCGCGACTGCTGAGCGTGAGGTCCTTGGTTCGATTCCCAGGTCGGGCAAAGTGTTATTGAATTTTTCTGTTAGGAAATACTCAGTAGCAGCCCGGAGTCAGGAAGTTGGTGGTGTGACACCCCCGTGCTTCGGAGAGCATGTCGCCGTCGGTCCTGCGCCTGATCTCTCTCTGGTCGTGTCGGATTTTCGTCCCATCGGAATATGAGAGTGAAGGAAGAGGGAGTGCACCTGTGTTTGCGCATACACTTGTGCACTATAATATCTCCTGCGTACTTGGCTAATCTCCGTGGAGATAGGCCGCCGCGACCGAAATAGGAGTATATTATTATTTTTGGGACTTTTGTCCATCTTGGATATGGTCCCTTAATGCTTTAAAATGTTAGTTTTACAATGGACTATTATTATAACCGTATATTTTTAACCTATAAAATTTCTGTCGTATTTTTTTTATATCTATAAATATTTTTAACATTCTTTATTTATGTACCGTAAATAATTATTGTATATCGTTAATGATATTAAAACTATCGTCTTCATCGAATAACCGTAATATAAAAACGATATATGATCCGTTACTTATTTACTACAATGACGTTGAAATGCTTTTACGTATTATAAAACAAAAACAATAGTTTATAGACTAACAAACCGTATACACATAGCCGTTGCGATTGATATGATAAGCGAATGATAAGAACACGGACCAATGGCATTGGTTTACGCAAATTGATAAGGACATGAGGTGTATTATTTACATTGTTTTTTTTTTTACATGTCACCGAACACTGTGGCGGCGGACTATGTTTTGCAATAGGATATTGTTTTATAGACGTGAGACTAGGAAGGCAATTAATAATATAGACACTTATTTAAATTGAGTCGATTTTTAAGGTACATGCCAAGAAACAAATTAACAAAATAACATAAAAAAAGAGACATGGGATATCAGAATTAACAAATTAACTTCTTATACAAAAATCTTACTTATGGGATGGTACTTCTACGGACTGTAGTACAATTTATTTACTTATGCGTACAATTGTATAAATTTGGTTTGACATTTAAATGACTATGGCGAGAGGAAGATCATTAATATTTTGTTTGCTCAATATGTAGGCTAGTATGTGTTATCAATTTATTTATATAAGTTTATTGATAAAGGATTGTGATAACACTTTCACTGCAAGGGCTGTGTGTGACAATGATAACTGGATATATCTACATACTATTGATAAAATAATAAACATTGCGTTTATCGAATACCTTAGAAAATAACGGCGATTAGACCTACTATTTTTAAGGGGGATATTAACGAGCTATTTAATTTATAGTAGACGTATTTTAAAGTGAGGCACTCCAAACTGCCGCGCATGTACATTCATAAAGAAAATTGTTAATGTATTTAAATTAAGAAAATCAGCACGACTGAGAAACAATTATGGCAACGACAATTTTCAGTTCCGAGAGAGCGAGCGAGACATCACACTATTTATAATTGTGCGTGCCAGATCGCGCACTGTTTTAGGATATCTCTCCGTAAATATTCACTGACTATTGGCATACCTAATAAAGGCTCTGTAAATTGTAAGCATAATTTTGATTGGTAATTGACTTGCAACATTTGTTTTTACTTAAAATTCAAAGCTTTTATATAATTTACTACAATTGTTGACAACTAATTGTCGTGTTCCAATATGTATGGCAACGTGCAAGATACTCCATAGTTGCCTCATCTAGGTTTAAAGCTTTTTTTTTTTTTTATGGCCTCTTGCAGAAACCCAGAGGGGTTTTGTCTGCGTAACCGGACAATATCTAAGGCGAGGCAGTTTGATGCCTCCAGCCAGAGCATATTTTAAGATACTACAAACTAAGCAACAGCGCTAAGGGCGTCCCCTGCGGGACACGAACCTCGGGCTTAGGGCGTTGCTGGGGGACAACTAGGGACTAGCTGGGTCATATCAGTTTCCTTATTATTAAGGGACGAATTTAAAGCTACTAGCTCGGCGCGGGCCGGCTCGAGCAAGGGTCGGGGCGGACAAGATGAGACATTTCGCGATGGACGCGGGCCTCGCCGGTGAGGTCTATAACGAGGCGGTCGAGCGCGTCGGAGTGTGCTTGTGTGTCTGTTAGACTCTTGAGCTACAGTGATCCTATCATCGGGACGGAGCAGAGCGTGACGTGGAACGTTTAAATCCTGCAGTGTTTGTGTGATATAATGAGGCATAATTATATCAACTCGAACAGGTTTAACGACGGCAAATACAGATTTTGTTAGATATTAAGATGTAGGTAATTATCGGTTGCGGTATACTTATGATCGGACGTGTTTAATAGCGATAAGTATCCAATTATTTCTAACTAGCTTTTTCCCCCGGCTTTGCTCGTGTTAATTTAGAATTTTGACCATGATTCGAAAGACACGTGGCGCCATCTATTATCATAAGAACGTTATTGTTGTTTGCCTCGGGAACATTACTTTTTTCGGGAAATGTAACGTAGGATACGCTAACGAAAAATTTCCGTTTATGTACACCTGACAACGTACATATATGCAAAATTTCAGGATGATCGGTTCAGTGGTTTAGGCGTTAAAAGAGACTTCTTTCGCATTTATAATTTTAGTTAGGATTAGGATAAAGTGGCCCAGTGATCAGAACATGATATTATCGAGTCTACTCCACAATGTGTAACAAGATTCCGAATTGCTGAGCAAAAGTCTCTCCTTATTTCTAAGCCTCCTGTCCTGTCTTGCCATACCTGAACAGACCCAAGTCAGAAATAAGTATTGTTATTGTGAACTTAGACCAATAAATACTTTTATATTAGTCTGAGGATGTGAATGACCAATTTCAGCACTCTACATAGTCAATGGAGTAATTTTACTAAAAGTTCGTGTCATTAATCAATATTTTCTGTGGTAACATGTCATTTATAAATTTTTATGAAGGTTAACAACTGTTATGTTTACTATATATATTTATTAGTAAATACGACATTAAAAGCGGTTCTGTACATAATCAAGTCATTATGTCATGCATATGATTTATTTTTACACGTGGCGGTTAATAAAGCGACACAAACAAAGGTTTTGTTTATAGTCTATTGTGACTAGTACCGTCTCGTTTGAACCAACAAAACTATATTATAAATTTATATTACTTGGAATAAGAATCTCATTTATATTGAAATTATTTGAAAATCTGTCTCGTCTTAGCAAAATGTCCTAAATCATGAATGACTAAAAACTGTTTGTCGTATTGTGCATCTATCGATTTCCTAAACAAATTATAGTGGCAGCCCTCCCTAATACTCCTGTATAATGCATGTCAAATTTAACCTTAATTCTTATCGTATATGAATCATATTTCTTTTATATTGACTTAATATATTAATTTTGATGACTACGTAATCGGTGCCTTAAATGTGAGTAAATTAAAACAATTATTGATTAACATATCATCCGCATTATGCAATTTCCCAAACAAATTACAGAGCTGTACAAAATACAACATTAATTCTATTTTCTTTAAAAATATATTTGAATTTATGTAGGTTCATTACTATTATAACATCAGTAACACATTGAAAATAAGACGTTAACTTAATGTTTAGAAGATTGATTTTGTAAGAACTCACCTTCTTGAAGTGGTTGAGGGTGTCAGGACTGTTCTCGCACATTTCAGTGATGAGCGTCACTCCAGTTATCAGCACACCTGACGATGTTGTAAAAACAATGTTTAATTATTGTTTTATGTATTTGTTATGAATGTGTGAACAAAATGTTTGTTTATGTTCTGACAGTAACTGAGTAATATTGGTAATAATCTTTAACAATTGCTCTTAAGTGTAAATTGTGAGGATTCGTGGAAACATAAAATTTATTTGTTTTAACAAGAGAAACTAAGAGTTCAGTAATTATATCAACATTAAGTATATAATTTTTACCCTGTATATATTTTCCACTGCAGGGGATAGGCCTCTTCTTATACGGAGAAGGGACGAGTATTGATAACGCAGCCAGCTCAATGTGGGCTGGCGATTATAGTCCGAGCTTAGGAAGCGCCTCGGAACCACTCGGCAATCACGACAGCGTCAAGGAAATATTCCTAAACCCAAGCTAAGTGTGAACGTATTTCCCATAGTTAGGCTTTAGATTTTTTGTCAATTTATCTGGAAATAAGTATCAGAAATATCTAAACCGTCACGTTTAGATTTTTATGATGCTTATTATGAACTAGCTTCACTACATCACTACATATTATAAAACGAAGTCCTCCGCCGCGTGTCTGTCTGCCTGTTCGCAGAAAACTCAAAAACTACTACACCGATTTTCATGCTGTTTTCACCAATTTAAAATTATAAACTAAACCTTCCTCGAGAACCACTTCATGTTCTCGAGGAAGGTTTAGTATATAATTTGTCAAGTTTTTGTATACATTGGCTATAATATAATGATTTTTGTTGGAGGTGTCGGGAAAAAAATAAGCTGTCTGGGAGCTTTCACCGAAAACGCTGCCTAAACCCCATGTATGCCTGATGATATGACCTAACTCTGATGTATGGTGGAATTGTGTATCTTATATAGGTCTACAGAAAAGTCCGCGATGGCATATCTCTATCTCTTAAGGATAATATACTATAACCATTTTAATACTTTAAAAATGGGCAATTATAAAGCGGGAACGGGATCAAAATTTCATGATTACTTTTGGTCGCAGTTACCGATTTCCACGCGGGCAAAGCCGCGGGCATCAGCTAGTAATAATGTAAGTCTCGAAGGTGTGACTGGCTTTGCGTGTTTAAACACTTTGAACCTGTCTGTGTTTATTGACACATATACTTGTAAAATCAATATTTTATAATTTTGTTGTATTAATACCTAAGTAAAAATAATATTTAACGTTTTGTCTTCTAATGTTTTACTTGTCCAAGACAAGAATGTCTTTAGTGTAATTTATAAAAACACGAATGTAAGGAGAATTGTTATATTAAATGATAACTGATGCAAGCGTACTGGGTATCTCGGTTACGATCGACTTAATGGTCACTTTGTAGTACATAGCGTCGATGTTACACCTTGTCTATGATGAACAAAAATATTAAAAACATACGAAGCGATGTTCCTATAAGTAGGCTGATCAATAGCAGTGAAGCCACGAGAGACTTTCGGGCAGTTTCGGGCAGCTTGAACAATTCTGACACTAACACTTAGATTAACATGAGTGAGTGTATTCTCCAACTTTTTATAACATCACTAGCGACCCCTCCCGGCTTCGTACGCATGCAATTTATTTTGCAATTTGGTAAAGCAATTCTATGGTCGACTGTACAAAATCGCATTGGTACATGGCAGATTTGAACCCACAACGTGTAGTTCAAGAGGCGGGCCCGTAACCCCAGTGGTGGCCATCTTTTTTTATGCCAGACACTATTTTAGAAAAATATCAATACGTATATGAATTAATTCCCGTCCTTACCATGATTCTTCTCCGTGAGCAAGCTTCTCGTAGCGGGCAGGAACATCTCCATCAGATCGGGAACTCTCCTTATGATGCGGAAGGCACACAAAGCCGCCTTCTTCTTGATGTACGCGTTGGGAGACTTGATGAGGCGCTCCACTTCCGATGCCAAGTCTCGCGCCATCTCTGGAGAGGCGATGGCTCCGAGGGTACAGAGGGCAAGGCCGACCACGAACTGGGTGTTGCTGTTAAGGTCACTGTAGGGAAAAGGTTTGAAACGTTAGGACAGATTACTAATATAGTGTGAATGCGAATTGTTGTACAACATAATATTTTGGTTTCAATCATGTCAGGCAACGTGATACCTGCGAGAACCCACGTATATGCTACCTGCATCGGACAAGAACCCACAAAAATATTTTATGATTACATAACGTAACATAGCATCACGCCTGTATTCCCCGAAGAGGTAGGCAGAGGTGTACACAGTTATAAACCCCCATTTCACCAATGCTTGCAATGCGTCACATGTAATAGGTGGCGAGCCTATTTCCATCCACCAGGCACAATTCCAAACACCGGGCAGAGAATTTTCTAATTTAAAAATTCAATAACGCTTTGCCCGACCCGGGAAACGAACCCGAGACCTCATGCTCAGCAGTCGCGCTTGGGACCACTAGACATACAAGGTCTATGTTATGATAACATAATAGAAGATTTTGTTTAAATACGCGTTTCTGTTGAGCCTGCTTACCACGCATCTCGCAAACACGTTCTAGTCTCCAGATTTGACCGCCCTAGAACACTTTCACGGGGTTATTTAAAGTCACGCGTTTATGTGAACGAGCCACAGGCTAGAAGCCATAATGGATAAAATCCATCAAGAAGTGGGTTTAAATACCGCCCTAAGAAAAAAAAACATGAAAAATACCATAAAAAGAGCCTAAATATTATCAACTGCAGCTTTAACTACATAACTTTAAAAAAAATATGGAAAAGAAACTTAAAGTCCGAATAAAGATTTTATAAAACCGCGCTTTTTTAGTATATTGTAAAGATGTAGCGAAGGAAAATGGAGTCATACATTATGGCCACCTTGGTTGTATAAGGCATGTACAGCGCGAAAGTATTTTAAACAATCTCAAGGAAACAGGCACGTTTTGTTATGACGCTAAAGAGCATAATAGAAACTTTCATCGCCTTGGAAAAGTCACGTAAAAGTAATTAGCAGATTCTAAAATAACCTGTGACTAAGCCATTTGCGATTGACAAATGACAAAAATGAAAACACACAAAAAGGCCTGCCTTACGACACTATAGGCTAAATATAATATTGTAATATATAACAACAAATAAATAAATAAACATAAATAAATAAAAAATTAAAATAAAAACAACGAGAACCACATAAGACATCAATTTATTAATTCATAAACCATTTGTTGATTTGAGATAAATCTTCGAAAGCATTGACGCATGCTTAGCGAACTCTAAAGTTATAATATTAAATAGAAAAAGAATACGGTCGTGAGCAGGATTCCAACCTGCGCCTCCCTGATAATCCCTGCCTCCAGGCGCGACCACTAAGCCATGTCGACATTTGATTTGAGTTTGAATACAGGTTATAAAAAAAAAACAAATCATTATGCTTAATTAATACGAAGTAAAATAATAATAATTCAGAATTACTAACTGGACAACCTGTACAATATGTAATCCCCTAAATTTTAATTTACTAATAACAATTAACTCAATAAAAAAAAAAAACTAAAAACAATTAACTCATTTGTTTTTTTTTAATTTACTAATAACAATTAACTCAATAAAAAAAGTAAAGTTATTAAAAAAAAATGCGTTGATCAATTCATTGCCTATAGAGAGTAGGTTGTTCCTACCTGAATTCAATCCCAAATCAAGTAATTTAGCTTAACATACAAGTTAGCATTGTGAAACAATATTAACAATGTTATGTAGACAGGTAGCGTAGTTAAGGAAAATCGTACAAGTAAAATCGGAGCGGTTTTCCTTTAATTAGCGTTTCGAATACTTAGGAAATTGCGGTGATTTTACTACTTTAACAAACTGTGTAGGTTTTGCGTACAAAGTACTTACATTAGTTTTTAACCGTCTTCAAAAAGGAGGAGATTCTCAATTCGACTGTATGTTTTTTTTTGTATATTTGTTACGCGATTATTTAGCTCAATTACGAATTGATTTTGATGATTCTTTTTTTGTTTGATAGTTTTTTGTTCGTCATACTTCAGAGGTGGTCTCATATAAATTTTATCGAAATTTATTAAGCGCTTTTCAAAAAAATCAACAGACACCTGAATTACATACACAGATAACATTTTTTTACTGGAAATTAATTAGGCTTTATCCTTCTTCATATACAATTTAATAAATATAACTAAACATAGCATCACGCCTTTTTCCCTGAATGGTAAGGCAGAAGTGTACTGCACATTTTACCGATGCAAAGTCCCATGTAATAGGCGGTGAGCCTATTGCCATCAACCGGTCACAATTTCACATTTCGGGCTGCTACTGATAATTTCATAACCAAACAAAAAAACCCAATAACACTGCCCGACCCGGAAATCGAACCCAGAACTAGTAGGCCAATGCGTCATAAAGACTATGTTATTCATATGGTAAATGTGACTACGATATCTGGACCTACCTCCAGAACACCAGTTCAATATGATTTTACAAATGCACCATTATGGTCGTAATATCAACATACGCAGTGGGATGATCATTACTTGGTTTATGTAGATATACAGAAGGTCTATAGAAACAAAGTACATACAACAACATTGCACTGTACGGTCACGAAAAAAATTTGCTGAAGCATCAAAATTAATAAAAAAATTTGAGTTGCAAAAGTATCCATCAAACCAACCAGAGAAACGTTACAGTCTTGCCCATCATCATCATCATCATCTACAAAAAATGCAGAAAGTATTTTCATCATAATATGATGAAAATAAAGTATGTAAGTATGTAGTGCTGATTATATATTATATAATCAGCACTACAGTCGGTGCAGTTTTGATGCGTGTTAATCGTCTTCTGTCGTTGACTGTACTCTTCTTCTTCGTCCTGCCCTGGTGTCAAGTTATTTGGGGTCGGCGCAATATGTTTTTCTCTTCCATTCTCCTCTATCAGTTGTCAGGTTACTCCCTTTTCATTCATATCATCCCTCACATAATCCATTCTTCTTTTCTTAGGATTCCCGCTTCCCCTCCATCCATCTACATTCATATTCATGACTCTTAGTCACGCGTGTCTCATCTCCTCCTCATCACGTGTCCGTACCAAGACAAACGGTTTCCTTTCAACTTTTCTGTCACTGGCGCTACTTTCAAACTTCCTCTAATATATTTATTTCTTACCTTATCCATTCTTGTCACACATCTATCTCAACATTCTCACCTCCCCTACATGTAATCTTCTTTCATTCATCTTCTTCATGACCCAGCATTACGATCCATACAGGACGACAAGTCTTATAACGATTTGTAAATTTTGCTCTTTAACTTGAGTGCATCTGTGGGTCACAAGTTCTTCCTGTAACCTGTCGCCATTTCAGACACCCTAACTTGATCCGGTTTGTAACGTCTTGGTTTATTTCGTCATCACCTTTGTCGTTGACTGTACCTATTCCAAAATTAAAGTTACAACAATATAAAGCAAGGCCACATGCCGCAAAGTCAACGACACAGCTCAATCTACCCGCCGATAATTATGGCAGGTAGCCGCGTTATCAACTAATTTATGTGCATGACAACGTTACAGCAGTAATATTGGAGGTGTAAGCTAGTTTTGCTGTAGATAAAATATTACGTGGCAATTTGTTAGTAGCACTAGTAAAGTTTCATATTCCGATGTTTTTGAGTCAACTAGAAAATGATGGAAAAAATCTGGTGCTACCAGAGCATTTTTAATTTCAGCATGTATTCAAACTCCTTTACTTTACGACTCTTCTATTTGTGTTGTTTAACGTAGATATTTTCATTCAATTATAAAGTTGGTTCTCCACAGCGAAGTTTAGGCCCCATTACTGTATTTAGACAATAAAGTGAAGATATTCTGATGTATTTGGTATTTGCGTGAATCGCGACTAATCTTCCCGTGGGAGTAATAAGCCTGGTTTTATAACTGGTGGGTAGAACGCACCTACGCAAGCTACATAGATAGAACTAAGGAATTTTAATATCTAGGATAAATATAATATGAAGCGGCAAAATTGTATACGTGATAGACCAGCAGGTAAAAGTGATAAATTGTATTAGTAGTAATATGTGAAATAATAATTGCCTTTACACAGGTAAAGGCAATTAAATAGAAGGCAAGGTACACATTATTTTATACAGTACCTTTTACGAATTTAATTCGAAAAATGTAAAGAATATCCTACCACAGACTGCGGCGGCGTTTACGTACTTCACTTATACAAGTTCCGCCATAAATATAAGGTTATATTAAATAAGTAGGCGAAACTTTACCAAAAGAATCGTTATAGGTAATCGGTAAAGGAATGCTACATTAATGTCGGATCGGGATAAACGAACCTGTACGCAAATCAACTGCCCGGTGGCTGCATACGTCGTGACATGGGTAGAAGTTCATTGACTCCGACTGTCAAAAACAGTGGTATGAGCATTCTGTTACCTAGTAACTATTCCGGTAAAGTTTCACCAGCTTATTTATGTGAACGATATTATATTGAACATGAAAGATAATGCAGCATTACGAAACATGATAATGTGATGGCGCGATTTTATTGCTTGAGGTCTAAAACAAAGGGCTTCATGCATACGAATGTTAGAATGAATGGAAAGTATATTGATGCAAATATCGATTGTGCCATAATAGCAATCTGTTTATTGGTATCGATGTCATTCCGTTCTTATCGATTATCTATGGTTTCATACAAAAATATTTCTCGAATGTCACAATAGTGGGTGAATATTTGTGATTTCACTTGCATGTACAATCATGCCTGTTTCCCCGCATTTGATTTCATTGCATTTGTATACACATTTTTAAAGATATTTGATAAATATAGTAATCGAGCATATATTTTTTTTATCAACAGTGGATTTAACGTTAGGCTACCACCTCGCCTGATGAAGTACAGTGGATAGATTTGGGGAGAAAGAAAGTAGATTTAGTAAGTAAGTTTAGTAAGTAAGTTTAGTAAGTAGATTAGAGTTGATGTAACTGCCCAGACCCACAACGGTTGCACCGGTGCAACCGTTGTTGGAGGCGGGTCGGCACGACTAGGACGCTTCACGGCATGGCTTCGTCGGGTGGGTGGCGACCAGCCGCGGCCGAAACCGCCCGTTACGGTTGTGTTGCCTATTTTGCACCACCCAGGGACTACGTGTAGGGATTCCATTTAAAGGGGACGCGGAAACTCAGCCCCTAAAATTATAAACAAGCGGGTCGTTTCTCGTAAAGATTAACTGTAAAGAGCCGTAGAACGAAGCCATCATTTCCTTAAACTACAGTAGGAATGTTAATGATATTGTAAAAAAAAAAACGCGCTCTCATATATAAACGTTCCGTGCAATTCTGGGCCCAGAGTTTTTATTATTTTCCACTTGTGTTTCGAAATTCGCATAACCAAGTGGCATTGAGAAATACGGTTAATTAAACTGCTGTAAAGGAAGAAATAAAATTGGACTGTGGGTGAATTAGAAGCCGATAAAATCCCGCTGCAAATGCAAATGGCTACCCACAATGCGCAGTGAATGCAATGAAAAGACGTCTGAACCCTGCACAACTTATTGTTGAGCCTCGGAGACTTCCGACTTAACTGTCGCACGATACTTGGCAGTTTTTTTTGACAAGTTTATTTATGGTCGCCAATTTGTAAAAAAGAAATATCAGAATGCAAATTTCATCCATTTCTACTAGTCGAATCTATTTGAAATCTTGTAAATATACTTAATTGTTATTAACATGATAATACAATATAGTACGGACTGGCTGTCAGTGTAAGATTACGAGCTGTGAGCGCTGCAGGGTATGATACCACCGCTGGTCTGATGATGGACCTCAAGGTGAGTAACGGAACTCTAGTAAACCCCGATGGGTTTGACTCCTTATGAAAAATCTAATAAGCCCAAATACGATTGATTTGGCTTATTTTGTTAAACAAGTTCTGTTAATTTCCCCTGCTGACGAGAACCTGAATAGAGCTGGAAAGAGTTCCTTATTTTTTTTTTTTTTTAATTTTATTTATTGGACTGTAGATCTAGCCAATTTGCGATATCCCACAATCTTCAAGTTCAAGAAGCAATTGAATAAACTATTGAGCTAGCAAAAGTCTGCAGTCTGCGGGGCTCTTAACATTTTAGTTCAGCGAATTTTCAACCTGCGGCCCGCAAAGTGCTTATCTATGCAGATGCGGCCCCTAACTTTTCAGTTAGGTCGGGGGAAATGGGAATCATATTTATGGCTTTCTAAGGGACAAAACTCCCGTGAATAAAAATTATTCTTCCTTTATTGATTCGCGGAGCTTGGATATGCGCTGTACGGTATAAGGCTAATTTATTTTTATAATTTTGGAAATCTCCGTCTAGCTTTAGCTTACAGGATTCTAGGATGTACCTGTAGTTATATCTGCTTTTTAATTGATAATGTCTTCAAATTCGATTCTGAGTGCTCATACCAAAATAAAATTTCTATAAAAAATTATAAAAAGCAGTAAGATTAGCCATAACACGTAATTTTAATAGTTAGCATACTTAATTCCTTAGAGCTTTTTCAAAATCACAGTAAATTTGGGCTTTGTAACACAATCCCAGTCCGAATAAAGAATTCTCTTTCATGTATCTATCTAAATTCAATCATATATGTACAATCGAGGAAATATATCATGATAGAATCATGCACGACCTAGTTACCTACACAATATTTTGTTTGAAAGTGAAGTAGCAAAATTTTTCCTTCAGTTTATTTAATAGTTGCACTTACCATTTTATAAAATAAGGGTTGACATCAGTGGTTCATGGCAGCGTTATGGTGGCACTTCGCGAGGCATATTTATATACTAGCTGTGCCCGCGACTCCGTCCACGTAGATGTCGTAAATTAACACGTTTTAGAACACAAATCCATAATTAACAAATATACAACGTGAATTTTTAAATTGGCATAACTTTTTTATTTATGGACCGATTGACATGATATAAACACTATAGTTAAGTGAAGCCTACCACAATATACTTGTGAACCACATCTAAATTGGATAAGGCGTTTCTGAGATTAGCGTGCACAAACGCACAGATAAACAGAAAAAATTTCGAACAATCATTGTTTTGGGTGGTATTTGCGTTGATAAAGGTCACAATAATATTTTTTCTCATATATCTTCCATGTACAGACAGCGATCCGTTACATTTTTATTACCTATATGTATTGATGATTTTGTTAAAAACTTTGTCAAGAGAAAAACTATTGTGTTATTTTGTTTAGACCAAATCGCACAAAACTGTGTACAAATCATGTAAAATTTGGACTGTCAGTGTCTACTATATCATGTCTAGCTAATTTGGACCTAGAAGCATTAGAATGTGCGAAATTAGAGGTGGGTCATTATTCCATTTCCTCCTTAGTACATATTTTCTCAACATCTAAGAACAAGGGAATGTAATACTCACAAAATATGTATTTTAATATATGCCACCAACATGCAGGTTGCAAATTACCGCTGTGAGCGTATGTCATTGTGTTCGAAATAGACAATTCATTTTTGTATGAGCGCCTACATTGTGTACTAATGTGATTGTTAAATCATGACCCACCGGACATGACCGGATTACGGCAGTCATAAGCGTTCTCACAACGTAATCCCTCGCTTCCGGTTACAAATGTAACGTTACTTTTTACACGTTATAAAGTGGAGTATGTTTGTTTTCGTCACTTGAACTACAGAATATAATATCATCATGCCTGCGTAGTTTTTTCTCAATTACATTGGGGCCGGCCAGTCAAATCGAATGCAGCTAAATACCAGTATTTTACATGGAGCGACTGCCTATTTGACGTCCACAACCCAGTTATTGGGTAACACGATATCTCGTGGTACGACTGGTCGTCAGACTTTCAGGGCTCTGACTACCCGTAACGGCTGTCAGAGATCTTAATTTGATATAATGATAGAAGATAATATTATCAGTAAGTCCTAAAATTTGTAGGATTTGTAGGAAACATTACTCAATGTTTGGAAAAAGCATTCGTGTTGGCAATGGAAGTTAAAAGTATTTTTATTTAAAATTGCTTTATCTTCATTTTTTATGCTGGAAGTTAATAATGAACAGATTTGTTGAACTACATACTTCGAAGAGCTAATTGACGATAAATATGGAGTTACGGGTTGCATGTATGGAAATGAAGTTATCAACTTGATTAACACTTTAATTTTAATGTAGAACAAGAAGAAGTTGAAGCGGTATTCGAAATTGTTTAGTGCCATCCAAAAAAACAATTAAACGCAGCTCTTTGGAAAAAAAATATAGTCTAAAGTTATTTGGGGGCAATGTATTGATTTCCTGATGTAATCAGAAAGTTCAAGGTTAGGTGTTATTGCCGACGGCTTGAAAGTTCTTATCTCGTTCTACACAAAAGGTACGCAATAAGGCTTCAAACAATATTCTTCGAAAACCCGAGGGTCGAGCAAATGAGTATAAAGATATACTGATCCCGAATAATTTAATTCTTAGACTATGAATGAAAACTGAAATTCATACCAACGAAAAATAAAGTATAAACTTAAACCGCTACCACACATAACAATCTTCTTAGGTCAACCTCTTGCATTGCATACTTATCTGTTTAAGGAACCCTAACTGACTGAAATACTTTATAGCAACACTTACTTCTTCAAACAGTTGGTGATGAGCAGGTGCACGTCTTGCCGCTCATCCAGGAGCAGCATGGCGCCCAGATAGCCCACGCGCTTGTCCGTAAACCGCGGGCTGGCGATCAGTTTCAGACACTCTAGCTGACCAAAGTGGGCTGGGTAACCCAACATGTGGATGTACAGGAGCTTTGCTATGTTCCGACATCTGTTGTGAAAGAAGTTCGGATAAGAAATGTGTTTACAGTGCCGTAGCAAGGGGGGGCTGACGGCAAGACCGCAGGCTCCAGGAAGCACAGATGCAGGGTCGTTTAGTTCCATACAGTATTTTTAAGAGAGCAAAATTCTAAACATGTCCTGGATGCGATGGTTACGATGCTTGTCGTTTTTATGTGAAATCAGATCGATGGTTGAACGGCTATTTGGTTCAAGCGACATTATTGTGAAATATGAAAATGTTTCTAAAGACTGGCTTTATAAGTTATTTTTTTTTTTATTCGTAAGAACTGTCACTCCAATTAGCTTTTCAACCGTCGAGATAATGTTTTCTGAAAGACGTGTTATTGGTATAAGAAGTAGACATGTGGTCTCCAATCGCAAAATCTTGATAAAGGTTGTAAAGAAACCGGCTAGGATATTAAAGATAATACTGTCTTACTTTCATGATCAAAGCTCACGGTAGCACAGTTTACTTTCCTTTACGAACGATAATTAGTTATACTGGTTTTGTTATCTAAAGATAAAATGGATTATTTTCAGATCACGAGTTTCAGTAATATTGTTTGACTGTTTACATAAACTAATTTTTTATACATAAGAACAAAGGCTGCTTACTAGCTGAGTGACTGATAAAGAAAATCTATCTTGCCGAATCTAGTCTACAAATATTGGAATATTAAGATTAAATCTCGTGTTATCTTAAGAACGAGTTCCATCTAATATATGGTATTTTAGTATCCAGGTCAATTAACAAGTTTTTAATTAATAGTGCGGGTGTTATTTACGTTTTGTGTTAATTCTTACGTTTAACCTGTTGCCATCTGCATATCCTATCAGTGACTGGAAGTTTGCCCAAGGTTGGATTTTGACCAGTCACCGAAAAAGAGTAAACTCGAGACGGAGGATTGGAAGAGTGCCTGATAAAGTAGGAAAGGCTTTGTATTGTTTTTCTTTTATGAAATGGAAGCTGTCTAGTGAAAGTAGCTAAATACAGTATTTAATTATGATCACAATAATTCTAGCTGTTGCGCAAAAGCCTGCTCCATTTTATGCAGCCCTTGTTCTGCTGTATTCCATAATTTTAGAAGGGATTATTATTTTGTATTAACTAAAATTGCTGGACAATACTGATAAACTGGTATTAACATGCTTGACAAACTTTCAGATTTCTGGTTATCCGATTGAAGTTTTATTATTGTTACGTAGTCATCAACGGACCGAAGACTGCGGCAAGCACAACTCGACCTTATTATTTGGCAGTTAAGGGGAATTGTTATTCAACCACGACTGAAACAAGCCTCTCAATAGCCCTCGAAAGGCAATTTGAGACTCTCGACCCACTGGGATCACATGATAATCATTATGTATTATACCACCGCAAAGATGCAGTTGTAAAATGTAAACATCAACCAAGTAGGTAAGTAATTATAATATGACATAATGCATAATGGATTACATTATAAACCTTTTGTGACCTGAGAGGACTATTAATGGCGTTATGTGCGCAATATTGCTTACGTTAGTGCTTTACCATCGATTATCTGTTGCAAATTAGTTTGCCTACCACTTCATAAGACTCTTGTTTTGTTTTTGTTGATACACGTATTGTCAAATGTGCTAAGGTGCGATAGATTTACTTTATCGCGTCTCAGAAGGGATGGTACGGTACCTCTTTTTAAACAACCTTAATAATCATCGAAAATAATGTAAGAAAGTATCGTCCATGATAGATTATCATTTTATTTCGTTTGTGGAGGACCGGAGACCCACCGGGACCTACTTAATTTCATAAAACTTACGATACTGTCTAGAAAGTCCTGAAAGTCATAAAGAGCAATACATTGGTAAAATTGCCTAGATGGTATTTTTGCCGTTTGTAGGCGTAAAAATATGAAAGCAATCCAATATCTCATTCTAATCTTAATTTATAACAGTTGCCCGAAGACTGGGGCGTGAACTTCCGATGGAATAAGGGAACGGCAGATTGGAAACACTTTGGACGATTGTGATAGACGAAATAATAAAAATGATTAAATGAACAAAATGTTTTCCTCCTATTATATAAGAGAGACGAAACAAAACGTAACGACACCGACTACGTCAGAGGATTTTTCTGCCCAGTACAGACAGGGATTTCCAATTTTACTCGATTTGATTCGGTTAAAATCGATTTTGATTCGGCTTTTCATGTCCGGATTTACAGATATTAATACACCTACAATCACCAGCCTGGATGTTCAGGATGATGAAGACCTAAATCTAGCACTCTTGGGCGAAAGGGTGCTGAATGTCGATAGTGCATTTATGTTACGAAAGCTTCGTCGAAGACCTAAAAGGCCACTGTTACAGGCATTGCATGAAAACCAACACTGGGCCTGGTCTTGACCAGTAGTCGGTTTTAGGCGCGAGTCGCTGTATAAAACTTCGTTGGTGTTGGGGTCATTATTTTCAACGAAAAGTCAAAACGAAAATGTTGGCGAATAAATCGTACGCCGTCTTTGAGCTTCCACAAGTGAAAGTTAGCATTGAATATCTGCTCGCCTCCCTAGTAACCTAACGAACACACCAACCTAATTTCAGTGCAAATGTCAAGTATTTAGGGACAAAGATCTAAAGGTCACGTGGAGGTATGTATTGTAAGTAGGCCGGTAAAATGTAAGTAGGTGCAATGTATATAGCACCTAGACAAATGCCCAGCAAATCTTTACGTCGTAGTCACAGACACGTTAGACATGTAACTTTACAACTTGCGGTTTTGTTGTGGTTTGTAACGGCCTTGAGACGATGTTAATATCTCTGAACTATAAATTTTATTTTCCAGAAATATGGTCTCAAGTTGGTTAGGTGTTATCGGATGAGTATGAATATTTGGCAGTTAGGACATACAGCTATCTATTTCAATTATCCTTTATTTTATTTATATCTAAAATCAATGGGAATTCCGCAAGTGATACTTTAACTAGAAAAAACGTGATACTTTAGAAATGTACTGAAATTATGAGTTTGCGACAAAGTCTACATGACCCAGTTTTTAAATCAAATCAAATCATTTATTATTGTTAAACATAGGTATGGTTATTTACAGTTCTTAAAAATGTATTAGCGCGCCATGTTTTGCCACTAGAGCGTACAACTTATAATAAACACATCATCCTGCGTAGTATTACAAAATTATAAGATTAAAAATAAAATATTAAAGTAAAATAAAAAATAGCATCAACAAAAAAATTAAAACAATGTCATCAGAGTAACCTCATTATATCAAAGTATACAAAATTAGATTAATATCAAATATCAAAAGTGCAATGTCCAATTGAGCAACAAACAATGAGTATGTTCACTTAATATCATTTTTTTCCGATAGAAACTCAGTAATACCATAATATGCTTTTATTCAGTTCTTTTATTGACCGAGGTACATGGTTATAAATAATTCATAGTCTACGTTAAAGAACCGGAGTGTGATTATAAAAATCACGGTAGTTTTTATTACGTTTAGGGCCGAACTTTTAAAGCCCTCTGCGGACAGCTGATAGTATCACTGTTTACTTCAATTCATTTTTAGAGCTACTAAATAAAAATCGGCCTGAACTTTGGGAACTCTAAGCTCTAAGTGTTTAATTCTAGGTTCAGAACTATGAAAATAGAAATGGTGTTGGATATGCACCTCAAGTATGTACGAGTATACTGCAGTCATTGTATCCTTATATTATCCTTTTAAGGGCATCCAATTATCTACAGATACGAAATAAATATGTGATATTTGATGTCGCACATTGTTGACTCTAACAAGTATTCCCCATATTGCAGAACCAATAATTTGCTACTATCATCAATATGACTTTACTAATCTAATATCAATTAAGAGTTTACCAATAAATATTTTTATTGCTTTTAGTTTTATAAGTAGGAGCAGGGTGGCCAGTCATCAGGACCATTTTTTCACCAACAGGCCTTGATTTCAAGATTTGGAGGGCCAGGGGTAACATAACCAATATTTTTTGTAACCAAAAATATTATTATGCAATTTTGAAAGTACTTGAATGTGAACATTTTTCTATCTCATAACGAGTCAAAAATGGATCTACGTATCTTCAAAAAAGCCTAGTATTGTGGGATCCCCAGAGCTGAAGCTAATGTTGCCTTTCTTTACATACTGCCTGATAAACAAATTAATTAATTTTGAACCAAAATCGTACTGATGATAGATAACATCTCCTTTGCGATCGCGTCACCCTAATCCAAAAATATATTCTAAGCAAGGACCAAAACCAAATGGTTGCCGTCTGACAACGGCACCTTGAAACAAGGTTTGTGACTTGCGGTTTTAGTTTCAGTCTAATCTAAGAAGAATAAAAGTATTAGCTCCTCATCTTTTTAGTAGGCAACTGTTCACAATCACTCAGCGTTTTCCGATAGTGGTTTTGCAACTCGTGCGTAGCAACTGTTCTGTAATAAAAATCGGCATACCAAATCGACGATCATGAATAAGATCGCACTCCTTTTTTCTACATTTCCTTATGTTTATGCAAGTGTTTCATGACTGAACTGCGGAAATCGGCAAAGTCTTCGCTTGTTCGTCGGGAAAAACCGGATCACGGCACACTAAGCCGTGTTCACCAACAATATAACAAATGTTAAAAAGAAACCACCTGTTTACGCATAAAAAGACCGTGTTATTTGGATGATTTTGTCTTAGGTCTAAAACCTCAGATATAAGGCAAATAAAAACTCACCTCCAAACACTATCTTCTTCTCTGAAGGTAGACCGTATGTAGGCACACTCCTTGTTCACAACACTTCTTTCTTCGGCTGCAGTCCTGGCGGCTCTGATCTGCCTGATAAGGTCCCGGAGACGAGTTGGTGTCGGCATCCGCACTGAAACCGGCGCGACTGTTACGGACGACACACACACATAGAAAGCATTGATCAGTGCTTGTTTTGAGTGCGTTATCTTACGTGCTACGTGAAGTCAAACGGGATGGGAATCATTGTCGAAACTGATATGATAAATTGATTGGACTGATATTGGTGACGCGATATTAAATCGATAGCCGAGCCGTTTACTGGCCATAGACAGGTCAGACGGAAAATAATTGCTATAGTATTATTTGAGGATCTTTTCGGGAATCGTGAGCCATTAGGTGTTGGATAATACTTCATTAGTAGATTGATTGATTATTATGGAGTGTCTAAATAAGGCAAAGAAGGCTGGTGACGTATTCAATCATAATGGAATTTACGAAGTACCTACCCAGAGTTTTAATTTGCACAGAGGCGCATCACTTTTACAGTAAACCCGTATCATAAGTGTTCTAGTCTCATCGTCGGGCGTTCAATTTGAGTAAAACGTCAAGTTTTAAGCCATTTCCCTCTTACAGACAGTTACGATCAATTAACCGAGAAACGGTTCGCCAACGACGCGATAACTTTAGCGAGATACAAATTACAGTATTCGCCACTTCGCGAGCCAGTGTAATGAAGTTTTACTTCAATAAAATTGTAATTTCGTGTTGATGTCCGAATTTGATTTGAGAGTGACCTCATTTATTTTGATACATTATTAATTTCGACGAACGAAATCTCGGTTTACGAAATTGAGTACCTTACAAATAGTTCAATCAAATGAAGCCTTAGTAAGCCTCTTATAGGTCACCTTCATTTGAAGACGTTCTCCTTATAATTTATTAAAGGTAGGCAGTACCTTTGAATGAGGTTTCATATCGATTTCGACAATAATTCCATGATACGAATTCTAGTTTTGTAAATAGCTGAAAGCAGGATTTATACCTAGTAGATGTAGTAACAATTGTTACTTTAATATCTGCGCACCTATTCGCTATCTCGGTTGCCAACCGAATTGATGAACACTTTGTAGTACGGTTGGCAACCGAGATAGTGACTAGGTACGCTGGTCAATGGTTCATCATAAGGTGGAGTAATAAGCGTTTACCACTATTCATGCTTTCAAATTGTGATGTTAGTTATTCGAATTGATGGAAAATAGCTCGACCTTCATTATGGCTTTCCAACACAGGCTGGCGCGAGTTGGGACATTATCTATTTCCTAGTGCATAACTTTTCAGGTACATACCAACAATAAAATTTCTAACTTTAGTACTGTTGCAGTCACAATGCATTATGTCGTGCCTACTTTGGAGAGCCTTTATTGTTTTTACGAGAACAGGAAAATCAAACAATAAAAGTTTCGTCTTCCTCAAAGTTTTATGTAGTAAGTTTAATAATAAGCTTGTCTATAAGCAAACTGGGATCCACCTATATATTACTTGATATACATACATACAATCACGCCTGTTTCCCATTGGGGTAGGAAGAGACTATCGATTTCCATTTGCTACGATTCTGACACACCTCTTTCGCTTCATCTAACATAGATGAAGCGAAAGAGGTGTATCAGAATTTATTTCATTAACATCATCATACTGCTCGCCGATTTAGGTGGCTCCTTTTTTGAGAATGTCCGCAATTTGATTGCGGTACGTTCGTCGAGGTCGACCTGCCCCGACTCTTCCATCCACTCTCGCCGCATGTACTAGTTTAGTCAATCGCCTTTCATCCATCCTTTCTATATCATGACTTGATATAATTATAAAATCAAGGAAATTATACACCCTATTCCAGATATTAATATTTTCTAAACACATTAATGCTGCTGCCTGCTCTTGACTGTGTTTTTCTTTCCACAAAACTGTATAACTCTATCCAAAGTTTTTAATCTATGCTTACCTCTCTCTATGGCCTCATTTACCACTTGTTTTATTGTGGCAATGTTAAACGCCGGGTTGAACCTGTAAACAAATCAAGATTTAAATCATCATATATAATATGGCAAATTTTATAGGTTTCCTTATAATTTCAAGATTGACCACAGGATGTGATCATTGATGCTTCATTTTAACAATTTGTGGATATTATGCCTTTATTCTTAGCCCCCAAGTTGATAAGTATTACTCCTAATATGACAACATTTTTAAATGAAAATATTTAAGAAGTACACTGATGTACTGCTCTTAATTCAAAATATTAAAACTTGTTCTGCTAACTGGTTTTCAATGTAGATTTGTGGCAGTCAATGTACCCCAGTTTTTATGGTACATCAAGTCTACCAAACTGAGATACATGTAATACTGAGTGCTACCAGAATACAATCCCATAATCCCATATTTCAACATTATCAATCCACAAAAACAATTTATATTTATTTATTTATAATTTCAATAAATTGAGTGTTTCAGTAGATTGAAAACTGATAACTTTATAACAATGCAGAAATAAATTAGGATCAATTACCAATTGACATAATTTCAGAACAGCAACAGGACTTGTTATGTCCCATATGAATAAGGTAATCATGGACAACTATTTACAATGATATCATTTGAGCATCTGTTAAAATGAAAACAATCTTATCTCGATAGGCAGTTGGTAACATAGTGTTAATTAATTAGATTAATATCTGAAGAAATGGTAAGAACGTACATCTAAAATACATCTCCTATATCAGATAGGAAACTTTAAATGTGTCAGTAAATTATAATGCCTATAAATAGTCCACCACAGGGAAAAACCTTGAAAGCAATGAGAACAGCAGTGGAAGCGAGCTGAGTGGAGGCACTCAGCTCGCTGCATTATGGTTACTGCAACTATTAACACTTTGGCTCGCCCACATACAAATATGATAATGCCAAATGCCCTGCTTATGATAGAGCCAAAAGCTTAAAGACCATTAAAATGACTTCAATAAAAAACACATTATAATATAATTTGATGTATTTATTTTATCAAATAGGTAATAGCATAGGTACCTCTTATTCTCTTATTCATAAACACTGATAGCAGTTCTATAAATATATTAGAGTACACCTTGAAAAAGTAAAATAGATGGTAAATAATGATGTTTAGATTTTAAAAGATATATGTATTTATTACAATAATATATAATAGAAAAATAAAAAAGTTTACATACCCTATCATTATGTATGTTAGTTTTTCTAATATAATGATAAACACACAGGTATATATTTATTATGTTTATACCTGATATACCCAATAAAAGGGTAACTGACAAGCTAAGTTCAGCCTATAACACAAGTAGAAGGCATAATGACCTCATGCCCTTTGCTTTATGAATGTAATGTTCCATCAAATCATTGTTTACTTTAACAATGCCCTTATATAATGGCTGGTGGCATTGTGGACACACTATAGTTTGAATTATAACATATACATACATAACATTTGTTTAACATAGTTTTAATGTTCTTCATATAAAACATGACATAATTAAACTAATGGTGGAATTTGATGTTGACCCCAGGTATTGTTTATTTTTAATTAATGTGTCTATATGAACAATTTGAGGTTGAGTGAGGTCGATTTTTAATTAATTAAAAGATGATCTCTAAAGAATTACCTACTATCTTTGTTTGTGAAGGTAAAATATTATTGATTGGAAACCTTTTTGCAATGATATTGTACTGTTCAAGTTGCAAATTGATGGGATTTCTATAGGCAATGTGGTACTGTTTCATACTTTTGTCCCAATATACATTTCACTGAAAATTTTAGAATAAAGGTAGTAATAAAGTTAAAGGTGATAGTCTGAATTAAAAAAAAAATTGTAAGTTACTACAAACAAAACATTGTCTGTAGCTGTTATAACAGCTGTTGACGCAAATAAGCTTATATAAAAGAATACTTTTGACTTGACTCTGCACTTATACAACAATATAAACAATGAGATCATGATCATTCGTTTTTAAACGAGAATGAAACATTATGGACAAAAATAGCAATAAGTATCAAAACATTGGGTTTTATTTTATTGTAAATATGCCATTTTGTGTAAACATAATTTAGGCTGAGTAAGCAATTTAAGGATATAATTTCCCCGAAAATCACTATAGATCAACAACCAGCTATAACCTATCTGGCAAAAAAGAGATAACATTAAAATTTACCCGGATTCAGAGCCGTTCATCTTGTCCAATTTACTAGTCCTTTATCAGCAACAACAGATGTTCCTTGCCGTTCACGAACACAGGTAGTCTCTTTACGGGGCCAGGTGCAAAGAACGGGAGGTCAAAAACCAGTCAAACGAAAACTCACTTGAATACTAAAACTAGCACTTGGATACTCTTAAAATCATAACGTAAGGAACAAAAAAGAAATTTACACGTATTTAGTTAAGTTTACGAGCATTTTATTTCGTCACAAACCATAGAAATGCAAGTGAAATCGCATGCCACCTTTGAGTAATTTCTGTCATATTTCACTACTAATTAAAACTCAAACCCGGTATTTGTTCATTTTTGTTATCACTTAATATCACAGAAAAAAACTCTTGTCAAAATTTAACGCTCTAATATAATAAAATTACAAAGAAATAATATAATTGCCAGCTGACATATCCGTGGTGCGTTGCAAGAAATTCAACATGGCCGCCGTGACTCGCACATGACGTTTACTTAATTTTTGATCAAATCACTTCCCGTAAATCAATTTCATAAATATTATAATTTTTGGTTGCAAGGAAACGTAATGTAATTAATAATCATAATTTACTACTCAATTAAATAATTAATGTGTATTTTTGTAGTAGCTTTAAGTTATCAATAAATATGATTGGCTAATAAACTGTCAACTTGTAAATTCTGAACGAACGCTACGTGGAAAAACTTTTTGGAAACGGAAAAGTATTTCCGCTTCACTCAACGCTTTATTTTTGCTACCTATTCACTAGTGTTCATGATTGATACATGTATTGTTTACACACTTACGTATTTATTTAACAGATTTCACGAGACATAATCATGATCTATGTTTTTCAACGTTAACTGCTACGATTATATTGAAATCTCCACCTACCTTCTGTTTTGTTCTGGCGGCAATACACTCCAATCAACTTCATACATAGGATATGCCATAATTCTAATTTAAAAACCACACTAATATAAGGGGCTAAATTTGTTGTAATAGAAACATTTCACAAGTTATACCACAATATTCAACGACAGTGCAAACTGTACTGTTATCAGAAGTGTTTTATCAGATGCAGGTACTCCTCAAATATCCAGTCACAACGTATCTCTTATCAAAGGTACAATTTATCACTGAAAAAGGATAGCAATACAGCACCAGTTCTAGTAATGTTTTATTCTTAAATGTCAATACTGTATGTACAAAACAATGGGCCGTACGAGTCACATCATTATCTTAATAGGAAAACTAATTATTATTCATTGTATCGGTAGTGTCGTTCGGTCGGGCGTAAGACATATTATACATGCACTGGGAGTAGGTGCCGCCTTTATAAGTTATCGTCGTGGTTGCGCGGCGGCCGATCAACGCTGTTTCTCTTTATACAATCCACTAGCCATCTAATGCCTTCGTCAACTCCATCTCTGTAAAATAATTATTATGTTTAAAAATGTGATTATAATCATAAAGAAATGGACATTCCAATCTCTCCAGTTTTTGATTGGAAATGGTGTCTTATTGACTGACGTAATTATTCACTTCAATTACTTTTCTGGAGTCAGTGTCGTTTTACTTGTTAGATTAGTTATGATAAGATAACGCTATTTTTAGGTGACGTAATTTAATAGGGGAGTATAAAATTTTAGATTAGATGAGCATTGAACACTGTTAAAAGAAACGTGCGGGCTGTCGCAATTTTTCAGCTTAATCGCGGTCGCTCTTAAAACAGCCAGCAGTGTGAAATAGTCCTAAGTAATAGTACTTGCAATTAACGCTATTTTGCCTAAATTTCACGAGCATGTGAATTCACGAGTCTTAGCATGCTAATTGCTAAATTAATATGAGTTTGTTAATTAAACACATATGATATAGTATGTAAATTAAAATCTCGTTTGATATCGCGTTCATTTCACTCGGTCGCTCCTCGTGGACGAGATCACTATGCTAAAATTAGCAATTTCATATTAGTAACTGCAAGTTCGTGTTCCCGTATGTCGAAGGAGAGCACAAGTCGCATGCTGCCGCGACATGCTAACATACGAAATGCGAAGCGATGAATGATTTCACACTTGACAGAATTTCGCAACTGTATATAATTGGCTAAATGCTAAATAAATTTCGCATGTTCAAAATTATGGCATTTGTTAAATATTTAATATTACTAAGTAATACAATTAACTGCGTTTATTGTGGTTAAAAATTTGATTAAACCCACTTTCTTTTATTGTTTCATAGGATAACAAATCTATTACTACCTAATAATATGTATACTTCTACTAAATAACTAGTGGCCTCTTGGCGTTTACCCAGTCAGAGCAGATATGGCCATGAGCATAATGTCCCTCGCGCCAATGAGGTGTGCATTCTGGTTAAATATGGGCTTCACTGTATGCACGCCCATACAGTCTGGAATGTCTTGTTTATTTGCTAGCACCAAAAGTGGGACCCCAGATAGGTGCTCTGAAGCTATCATTCTGTCTGAAACATAAAAAAATATATTTGAATTTATATGTATTAATTAATATGCATTACAATGGGAGAACAAAAAACGGATCTCATTCAGATGAGTTCTGTAGTTTTTGAATAAACTTATATTTGCGTGATGCTTCATACTTTTGTGTTTCGGTTTTCATCTATGAAATTGTCATAAACCTTTGATGGACACATGTTGGCTATAGCCATCATGTGTCCATCAGTGTTAAAATATAACCAACCCTTCAAATAATATTATTTGAGTATTATGGGGCTATATGTATAAATGATAAATTTAAATTGAATAATAAAATATCTTTCATTCCAACCTACCACCTACATTCTTTCTTTAGGTTTATACTGAAAAATCGACAATAATAAAGCACTAAAATTCAAATATTGGGATTGACTGATGATGAAACGATGAATACAATTAATTTTCTAAAATTTTACTTGACCATAAGATATGCTTTTCTAGTATCCTTATATTATATTCTATTATAACTTAAATTTATATCATAAACAAGTTCTTATTTATAAGTTAAACATTTCTATGAGTATACAACTTAACACAAATGATTACTGGTATTATGATTTATCATCAATCCTAACATACTATAATAATGGAAAAGTTGATAACCTCACTAAATTTTAAGTTACAATATCTATAAATGATTCATAACATATTTTTGTATAAAAACTTTCGTGAGACATATTCATATCAATTAATGTTCACCGGTTACTACTCACGTGCATTTTTCGGGATTGCCCGACTAGTTTCGAACTCAAACGGAGCCCTTAGTCATGAGCTGAGCCCGCGGCGATGTCGCGAGTCAAACTGGTCGCGGTTTGACGTGGGTAGTAACCGGTGAACATTAATTGACATAACATATTTATTCAATTACAGGTATGTTAATTCAACAGGGTGTTCTTAACCCTTTCAGTGTGTAGAGTGGTGATCAGCAATTATTTAACTATTGTCTGCTTCATGTGCAGTGAATGTGTTAGAAGTCTGTTGGTGGGTTATGAAAATCAATTTTCTTTTTAAACTTAGATGTTTATACATTTTATTAAAGACAATAATTAAGGTATACTTCTTTTAATAAAATAAAATAATAAATAATCCTCAAAATGTTATTGATCAATGATTCAAACCCATTTTAAGTATAATATGTCTACTAATCCCCATAATTATAATTGCTTATAATGTGTTTTTGGTGGAAATTTTGTGGCTGGTAAGCCTGTTATCATCTTTTTTTATTCACATTTCCATAACAACATAGCATCACACCTGTATTCCCCGCAAGGGTAGGCAGAGGTGTACACAGTTGCAAACCCTCATTTCACCAATGTTGTTATTAAGTCTAGACTTAATAACAGCATTGGATTAGACTTAATAACAGCATTATTATTATTATCCAATGCTGTTATTAAGTCTAGACTTTGGAAACCCAGAGTTTGGAATTGTGTCAATATGCTCAATTGACACAATTCCAAACTCTGGGTTGCTACTGAGAATTTACTAATAGAAAAACACAAACACTTTGCCCAACCTGAGAATTGAACCCGAGACCTCATGATCAGTAGTGGTGCTTGAAACCACTAGACCAATGAGGCCGTATTCCATAACAAGGAATAGTTTAAGTACAACAGTTTCATGAATACAACCCTTGTCCTTATACTTATTTCTCTATTCTCTCATAATAGACAAGCATTACATTAAGAATACTTTTTAAATAGAATATGAAGGTATTAAAATACTAACCAAAGGTTTCCTTGGAGTCTGAAACCCGTTCTCTGTCGGATGAATCTACTATGTAAATGACAGCATGGCATTCTGCATAGTACTGAAAGTATATGAACATAAGTTTAGTTACTCTGTTTACTCTCCAACAAATTGATCTTGCTCGATAAAATTGTAAGTGATAACAATAATATTTCTATTGCGTCTGATTTTGGCAAGTGAATAGGTTAAGCTGTTACCTCGCTCATTAGCAGATTTTTATTGTTACAACATATAATTCTGGACATTGCTGAGACAAAAGGTTAATTATTAAACAGAGTGCACCATCTTTAATATTTTACATTCACTGCGCTGAATACTGTGACAGTATACAATCATTTTCCTACATACTAATGTTATACTATCATTATTCCTTGCATAGAAATCAAACTGTTCTGTTCTACTTCATGATTTTATCATATTCAGGCTTAATAGTTACTTTATGGATTAAAAAGGTAAATAACTTGAGATATCTACTTTGTCCCAAAGAGACTGCAACTCCTGCTGCCCGCCGAGGTCCCAAAAATTAAGCCTCACTCCATCCACGTCTATTTTGCCTATATTTAATCCAACTGTTGTTGTTATTCTATTAGGGTTCATTGCCTTATACTTTTTCGTGAATTTAGTTTTTGTTGCCTCCAAATAAGTCTGTAAAAATGTGTAACTGTTATTTAGAATTATCCAAAGATATTTTTATGGGTGATTTGTTCGGAGATATATTTACCGTTTTGCCTGCATTGTCGAGCCCTAATATTAACACACAGTATTCGTCTTTTTGAACCAAGTATTTGTAAAATCCATGCAGTAATGTGTACATTTTATATCATTTTCTGAAGTATTTTTAATCGCTACGAATATTATAGATCAAAACTCAAAATAAAATAACAGTAGTACCAAACGTCATCAGGTCATCCCCATCAGTCAGTCAGGTGTCAAACTTAAAGCGCTGTCTTTTTCTTTATCAAAGAAGTAATAGAGATCGATATTATGTGATGCTAAATATAGAAACGATTACGAAACTAGAATGGAAAGCAAAAAAAACTTGTGTGTTGTCGTTTTTCTGTTGTCATAAATGACAATGACATTTTACTTCTTTCTCAAATTGTACGTTCTGAAATCCAACATTGAAGCCAGTAAATCTCGGTAAACCCTAAAATGTAAATAATTAAAGAGCTTAGAATATAATGCTAGTGAATTTGAAAACCTATTGATAATTTCTTCAATATTATATTATGTATTATGTGCATGTAAGTTCTTACTTAAGTGAAGACCAACTTAACAGTCCCTACTCAGTGAGCCTGTCGCGATAGCTTAGTAGTAAGCTGGCCTGGAGTATTTATCTGGGAGGCACAGGTTCAAACCGTTCTCACAACTTCTAACTTTTAACTTTCAAAAACTCCTAGCTGTACTGGTTTCTTCGCGATGTTTCCTTTGCTGTTTTATGAAGTCACATTTCATTTACATTACGCAAAAGATTTCGAAAAGTTTGTGGTGCGTGCCATAGAATTGAATATGTGACTTACTAGTCCACTTCGGAATGCGGATGATATTAAGTAAATTGTTATTGAAATTACCGTTCCGCGGCTCCGCACATTCCTACCAGCAGTGTCCCAAGACTCAAAACTCATTTGTCGTGTTGTTAGTAAGGAAAAGCGCAGAGAAGAGCTAGACGCTAAGCACAATGAGATAAAAACCAAACTACCGTTGGTAGTATTTTATAATTATCGTGGGGGTATCTTAACCTGTTCCAAGGTTACATGTGAGCGGACTTTTCTCGCAAAGATCGGTTACGCTAGCCACTTGAGAGCACATGAGAGAGCATGACTGAGATGGGTATTATCTTTCTTCTTTCTTATCGTGTGGTTGATGAACAACCTAGTGTGAGAGTTTAAACTACCCGTAGGTCTCTGACATGGCTTTACACACCATCGAGAACATCCCTCACGTGTGCTGGTTTCCTCACGATGTTTTCCTTCACCGTTTTTAGCTATATGATGGGTATTATAACGGCACTGCATATAAATAATCAATATTCGGTATTCCACACGAGCTCGGTTCAGACAGTCACAATTTTGTTGGATAATCAGAATAAAATACTACTAGGTAACAGAATAACTATTGCGCCAAAAATGTAAAAGCTAAAAGTTTAACTTTTATTTATTTTCATTTATCCTTGTGACCAGTTATTCCCGTTTAGGTATCAAGGTGTGCTCGTCCCACCGTAGACCTTGCGAATACCCTTTGATGTGTATTTATATACACTCGACATATCAAAGCACAGACCTTCCCTAGCCAGATCGTGATCAAAAGGGGAGTGCATGAATAAATCAATAATAATAAAGCATCTTTAGGCATAGGTATTTATGCCCTTACGTCATAATGATTGTATTTCAAAGTTTTAAACAGGGGCGGATTTCCCTATAGGCCGAGTAGGCCCGGCCCTAGGGCGGCAAAATTCAATTGTCATCAAAAGTCAAAACACAATTTGTGAATAACGATTCATTGCTTATCACAAATAGAAATGGTAAGAAAACAAATAGAACAATTACAAATAGTACTAGTTTCGTAGGCCTAGGGCAGCCAACGTATCAAATCCGCCCCTAGTTTTAAAGATAATTCTTCATTAGCTTTCCCATGTAATGAAATTCAATTGAATTCAAATAAAAGAGTTTGTATACTTGAAGTACCAATGGTTGCTTTTGCGCAGGTTAGTATAGCGCTAGACAAAATATAAAAATTGGTAATTTAGAATCCAAAAATCACCAAAATAGAAGAAAAGAAGTGAGTGGTTATTAAAACCTGCTCATATCGGATAATTAATTATGTATAGGCGTTTTAGATTTCGCTACGCATGCGTTAACGTGTTAGAAATTTTTAGCTTCAATCATTTATTTATTAAATTAAATGGCAAAAGAATACGGCCGCGAGCAGGATTCGAATCTGCGCTTCCCGGATAATTTTTTCCATTTAGTATAATAACTTTGGAGTTCGCTAAGCATGCTTTTCAAAGATTTATCTTTAATATTTTATTTATTTATATGCGATCAAATAATAGCCAGTGTTACGTTTAATAACATTTATTAACATACTTTTTGCGTTTACATTCTCTTTGAGCACATTGACAGATGCGGGTGCTGTAATAAAAAATTCATCAACAATAGTTTCATTGTGCGGGTTTACCTATTGGAAATTGTTTTACTTAAAGATGCCTCCAAAAAGCAATAAAACGACTCCTTCTGCAACAACCGACAACACTGATTTATTAGTATCAAATGAGGATAGCTTTGTAACTCCTCGTACCGTTAACCTTTGCTTGGTGCTGAAAGGTACGCCTCCAGGTCCAGGAGAATGTAATTTTTTTGCTATCTTTGAAGGAACAATTTTATTAGAAGCAAGATGGCAAGAGAACCTAATCCTTGAGCTTGATACACTACCCATAAACCTGAAAGATCCACTTTATCAGTCAGTAGTTGCAAGTAAGCCTTTAATTTTACTGCTTCGTGGCATCGGAGGAAAAGGTACTAAGGATCCCGATCCTTTGTGTCATCCAGAAAACCGTGCAGGTGCAAGTGTTGATTTATTTCCTCTGGTATTGGGAGAGGAAGAAATATTTACAACAGCAAATATAGTGTCAATAGCTACAGGAGGAATGACTTCCTGTTCTGTGGAAGTTCGTGCTATATCTCCAGGGACGATAGATGATACTGTAATCCCGTTAATAGTTACTATGATATCGATACATTGTTTGCCGTTAGCAAAAGAGGGTACCGTTTATTGTAGTGCATTGGGATTGAACGGAATTCATAAACCAACAGCTCTACATTTTTACCAGTCTCTAAGTTCAGCTAGTGCTGAGAAAATTGTGTTTGCAACAGCCAGCGATGTTGGCCATGCTGCGAACACAGCCATGAATGTTCATACAGAAGACAAGTTCGTTCCAAATGATTTAACCCTTCAAGACACTGGTGACTGTCGTTCGTTCTATTGGAATGCTATGAACAGAGTGCTAGTGGATGCCGACGAGCTCTACGAAAGGTTATCTTCACCATTTCTGATTGAAGTGGCAGGCGTGCCAAGAACTGGAAAAATAGATCTACGAGGACGTTATATGGGATTAGTCGATGCAAGAGTTTTATTGGAAGCAGGACAGATGGGCGTCACAATATGTTCAAAATTACAGTATTTTAATGAGGCTAATACACCTGACCAAATTGGTGCATTGTTAGATTTTCCCCCTATGAGTGCAAAAGCAAGTGCTCGTGATACAGATCTCTTAATAGATGAATATAGACATAGTGCTTATGCAGTAATAAGGTTTGATTTAACGGAAGCTTTGGTACCAAAAACTAAATTAGCTGAACTATATGAGATAATAGGTCTTCCTCCACCTGAAGGGACTGATGACCCAATCGAACAGATAGCTTCCGAAATTACGGCAGTTGATTCTATAATTGATGCAAGGCGCGTAAGGAAAGAAGGCGGTGCTTTAGCCGTACATAAAGAACTAAGTGGGTTAGCATGCAAAGGTGTAATACCAATGAACCAAGGTATAAAACGAACTGCTGCAAATCGCCTGCTCATGCGAGTAAGAGCAATGCTTAAAAGTTTTCCGCCAGGAGATTGTTCATATCTGGATTGGCAGGACACTGTGACAGGCCAACATGCTGCAAGTAGGCGAGCAGTTACGGCATCTTTTGCACCTCAACCACCTCCTCTTCGTTTATCAGGGAAAGTTGCTGCAGCAAGAAGCCGAATCGCTGGAGATACTAGAATTGCTGATAGGCATATACAGACAAACTTGAAAGTCGCAGGAAATCATCCAAGATCATTAATATCGAAGACTTTACGTTGTTTAGAAGAACGTAATGATATGGATGCTAAGAATTATTTGCTCGAAGCTTTGAGTAGTCAGGCTAGAAATAGATACTTATTGTGGATTTTTGGCGGCCAAGAATATGATCAAGAAACTTGGTCTGCAGATATAGCTGGTGCTGCTTTACGTATTGCTGTGAAAGGAGAGTATGCTGACGGCACAGCAAATGCGATTGGTTGGGCGGCTTTACATACATTTCATCATTGCAATGGAAATGTGTATTCTGCGTTTGTGGCGGCAAAGAAAATGAGAAAAGCGTATTCTTTACCCACGGAGTGGGATAAATTCCTTGAGCGATGGACTGAATCCAGTGGAGAGGAAGAAATATATTGGATGCCAGAAGTGATAGCATTTGATAATCCGATATTGATTGCAGCTGCATTTTTCCTTTGTTTACGGTGTTATAAATTTTGCGAACAGCTTTTACAGTGTGTTGAACAGGGCTGTGCAGTGCGTGGCAGTCTCAGTTTGAAATGTAAAATGCGCCCTGATGTGTATTACTTACGAGCCGCTTCACTTATATTGAGGCGCCAGTTGGATTCTGCAATGGAAACGATTCTTGTAGGTATTAAGAGATTTGGGCCTTCGCCTCTTATGTCTCAAATTCGCGCTACTTGCTTGACCTGTATTAGAAACTGGGATCGTGAATGTGAGTTAGCTTTGCGAGAAGCTGAAAAAACTGGTTCTCAGCTATGCCCCGCTCTTTTGTATTCAGCTGCTTTATCTCGATTTAAGTTTGACCCAAAGGGGGCTTTACAGAGGGTTGCTCGTGCACATAAAGTATCGCCGTCAGCTCATACGTCTCTCCTTATTGGCCGAATTTATGCTAAATTAGGTGATGAATGGCTTGCAGAACGATGGCTAGCCGCTGCTGTTAAAACTGAGCCTTTGCTCTCAGATGGGTGGGCGATGTTGGCTCTACTGGCAATGTACAGTCGAAACCTTAACAAAGCGAGAATGATGTTGCGTACAGCCAGGCAAGTAGGACCTGTGAGTCCCGATATAGATGATGAAGTGAAAAAAGTGATGGAAATGGTGGAATTGGATCGTTTGCCAGATGTTCTTGTTAAGAATCTTTGTTTGTGTGAATATTATACATAAAATAGTCCACATTATTAAAAAAGTTGTTTAATTAATATTAATTTCATGTTTATCATTTTAGGAATGTTGTTATTATTAAAATAATTATTTAATTACTTACAGATAATCAAAATATCGTTTTTTATTTCTAAAACGTGGGTATCTTCATCACGTATTACGGCGGGAAGGTTTCAAATTCAAATTCAAATATTTATTGCTTTCCATAATGTCGTAGGCTTAAATCGATTGCCTGTCTAATATTTTGTATAAATACTTAACGTAACTACTTAACGTATAGAATACTTACCAATCAATATACCTACTGCTAAAGGAAATACATACCAAACGTATTTTATATTATTAGTTAATATTAGTTAGTATTTGTGTAGCCTGAGAGTAAGCGAGCGACGTCACACCCAGCCATTCTCAGCAGTCAGTAAGTGTCAACTGTTTATTTATATCCACTACCTAGTTGCAGAATGTAAACTTGTACCTATTTCAGTCGAAAAGTGGGTTAGATTACAACAACAGTTTCATACTGATATCATGATAAGCTGATAACAGCCAATCAACATCAATACACAGTCATTTTCTTGGAACGTGTATAATAATCGTCATATAAAAAATGACAAGCCCTTTTTCTACTAGATAAACCGCTACGTTGCGTTCGGAAGATAAAAATGTTGGATGTTTAATTTCGTACGAGCAGTTAGCGGTGTCGTTCGTTTTCGTTGCATCACTCGAGTCGTGAGTTGCGATCACTGTACACAAACATTCCCTGTGCGGAACGACCGCTCTTTGTTTTGAATCAAGTTTCAAACAAGATTTCTGACATGTGAACACACAAAATCACAATGGGACTCTCAACTAATTGCTGGAAATATCTCGTTCTAACCTTCAATGTACTATTCGCAGTGAGTATTTTATTGTTTTATTGAAAACTTCTTGTTAATTTTGGTATCAGACCTGAAGCAGTAAAATTCCCCTTTGTTGTCATAACAACTATGCAAAAACATGCACTTACAGGTCAATAACATTAACTTTTCGTAATTCTATTTGTTAAATTGAGTTTTAAGCTTGAAGATATACTATTATAAACGCTGACACACATTTTATTCATTGCTGTAATTGCAGGGACTTTTTCTATTTGAGTGCATTGTACGATCAATCCACGTAATGCAACAAAATCTAAGTGGCCATTAACTATTCTGACAGTGGTGTTAGTTGTCTACCTGATTTGTAATAAGAGGCATATGTTTACGGCTAAAGTAAATGACATTTCAATTTAGTCGACTTAAAATAGTTTTCTTTAGCGTTTCTGTTTGTTGTCAACAGATGTCAGCAGTTGTACTGTTCGGCGCAAGCGGTTACCTTCTATACAGGCTTTTCGTATACCGGCACTTCATTGGAGTCAATGTGGAGTACCCAGCAATACTTTTGCTAATGATGGCAATCATCACATGTTCCATAGCCTGGATTGGCTGGAGAACTGCCAAGTCGATGCATCAGATTCATGTCATCATTGTAAGTATTATGTTCGTGGTATTTTGTGAGTCATGCTCATGAAGATCCACAGCTGGTACTAATAAAAAAACGCATACCTAGTTAAATAATTGATCTCCGGATCAACAGATCAACAGTATGATACAGTACAATGGCAGACTGGCACGCTAAGAGGCTACATGCGTAGTTGGATAATGGATGTACTTGGGTACTACTCAATATTTACCCTGCTTCAACAATATTATTATAAGATTGTTCCAGTGAAATCGACCTCGATATCTGAGGGTTATTAGAACAATGTAAATAGCATGTGATGTGTTATTCTAATTAAGCATCTTTGACTATTTCTAAATAAGTATATAACTACCTGATAGTGTTTGAGGCCATCCGGTTTCAAGTTACCCGGATTTTATTGTTCTCTCTCGTGTGGAGAAACGATCCTTAAATGTCATACTTATTGGAGGTATCCCAATATATGATACCAATGGCATATAGTAGAATTGGAGATACCAACCTCATTGATACAACATTAGCTTAATTTTATTTTATTTTTTATTTGTAATTTCCAGACGGGTATCCTGATAGTCCTTGTGGTAGTGATAGAGTTCTCGTGCTTTGTATGGGCGATGGTGGTGTGGGACAACGTGGAAATCGACATCAAGTCCACTATACTGCACTACTTCGAACAAGCCCTGGCCATTAATGACGCTACAGCCGTCGATACTATCCGATGGGATAGGTTACAAGTTAAGGTAAGATTAATGACAAATGATTTATAAATCTACCAGGTATAAATAATAAATTTGGGGGCTGAGTTGCCCGCGTCCGTAGGAGTGCACCCTTACAATGGAATCCCAACACGTCACCCCTGGGTGGTGCAAAATAGATTTCTTCTGGATCTACGTGCTCCATCCTCGGCCACACCATCGCTTAGCATCAGGCGAGTTGGTGGCCAAATGTAGATCCATATTTCATAAAATAAAATAAAATGTTAACTTTACATAGACCACTTATTTCGCGACATAGTCGTCGACTCAGTGCCACTTATTAAAAGGCAAATATTGTATGGACAATGGTACAAAGCAAAACATTCGTGAGGGATGATGAAGGGACGACGAAAACGTATGTCTACTATGGACGTCAATATCCGTCATGGGCAAAAGTTTAAGGGTACATGGCAATTAATCCATTTGGGACATGAAGGAGTCCAGGATCAAATTGTGAATAGGATCAATTAACTTATCAAATGACTCGAAGGCCTACAATAAAACGCCGGTCCCGGTTGTTATACGAATCCTTTCAACCCTATAGTCTTTCCGTCTAGTAGATCCCTACCAAATCAGAAATTAGGCATATACTATAAACTAAATATTTCAAGTGGGGTACAAATACTCGATCATTGTGCAAAATCGCCATTACAATACAATTTTCTTTTTTCTCCAGTTCGAATGCTGCGGCGTGACTGGTCCAAGTGACTACACCTCCAAGGGCCAGGTT
Organism: Xylocampa areola; assembly: GCA_935421205.1. Taxonomy (NCBI): domain Eukaryota; kingdom Metazoa; phylum Arthropoda; class Insecta; order Lepidoptera; family Noctuidae; genus Xylocampa; species Xylocampa areola. The sequence goes on from OW285206.1 coordinate 17,856,090, forward strand.
CCCTTCTCCTGCTGCGGGCAGGGTCCCTTGGACTCCATCCACAAGCCATACGCGTCTGACTGCGCTATGCTGTACCAGAGGGGCTGCGCGAAGCCTCTACATGACTACGCAAGGGGACAGCTTTTGATTGTGGCAATGACTGCATTAATTGCGTCTATATTACAGGTAAGTTTTCGATTAAGGGTCTCTTTTCTTCATTGAAGGTATGATTTTGCGATACACAACTCTGTTTGCTCTAATTCGACGAAAGGACTAATGACCTGGCGCTTTGCTAAGTAGACTGGTTGATCCGTTTCGATCCCGGTTGAAGAAAATCACTCATTTACTTTATTTTATTAGGAAAGATTCTATGGAGGAATTGAATATAATTTTTTTGAGTAGGTAATAAAGTCAATTATAAGACAAAGAAACTAAAAGAGATTAAGTATTTTTGAGAGATTAACGGTCAATCTTGGCAAATTAGGGTGACATTCTAAGGCCCATAGTCTTGAATCGTTTAAAACTTGATTTGAATACAAATATCCATTTCGATTAGAAATTATAATTCACGAATAAATGTATCGAAGTTGCTGTGACCGAGGGTTCACCCAAACTGGTTCCAAATGTCCTTGGACTCCACAATATGACATCATTCGTCTGGCTAAAGAAGGGTTGAGTGCAAAACAATACGAGAATAATATTTTTATTACATTTCACCCCTCAAGACTGTCTGGATAGGGTCGCTATTTTCAAGTTTGTTTAAGTATTGCCAATAAGTACGAAGTTTTCATCCTGAAGGAGCATGGTTGATGGGCTGAATGCTAATGTCAGCATCAACGTCTCGTGAACTGTTCTTTAGAATTTAAAGTGACAAGCGGGATCTAGAATATTGATAGAGTTAGATAGTTCTAGCAAAATAAATTGGGAAGGACCAAACTACACCATATGTCATTTCATTGTAGTTTGATATGAATATGACTGAATTGTTATTTGATTTACTACTGTACTTTTGAATGAACTCGTGTAATAATCTAAATGTATCTATTTATATCTCAAAAAATCTCTACATCTATGTTCATAACACGTTTTTTGTCATTAGAACCGAACATGTCATCATTGTCACGTCATTCATGCCAATGTTGAACATATTTCTTTTGGATGATCGAACTAATATTTACGGATTTCCTTGTTTTGTGCCTGTTATTTGATCCTTAAGATATCATTCTTTGGATTAGGTAGACTCTAATGATACCGTGAAAGATTGAAGCAGTGTACGATAGCTACAAAATAGGTACGTATGAACGTATATTTTTATCTAATAAAAAATATAAAGGTGTTTTTTTTTCGAATACTGACTACTTCCTAGTGATATAAATTCAAACAAAATCCAACGTTTCTTATAACAAGTGGACAGTGCGACCTATTAAAACATTATCATATTGCAAGCGTGTATGATCCCAAAGGACGCTTAGCCTCGAAACATCGGTAGTTGGGTACATTCGAGACACAATGACACTGAATAACAATGACGGCCTTGATATAAATAATTGCGCGCCATAATTATCCGCAATGTCGTAAATAATGTCCCGCGGGTTAATTTTTTTAATGAATCATCGACTTGTATTATATAAAGGATAGACATCGAAATGTATGACATATTTTTGGTAATATTACCATCGTTTTTATTATACTTTACCGTAATTAAAAATAACAATAATGTTCTGTATGTATTTTTTATAGTTTATTATACCATAATAAAGCGTTGGATTCAAGTTTAATGCACCTGAATAAAATTCAAAACATGCAGTAATAAAAGCAATATCTTTTTTATGAATTTCAATAGCTTTTTAACTATACATATATTATGCTATATATATATTATGCCTTTCTGTCACGAACGCCATTAAAATTCCTTGCGATCTGAACCCAACTTTGTCCAATGCTAGACCATGAAGACTTTTTCTTCTTTAGAAAAACTCAGTGATAGCTAAAATTACAGATTATCTGAAAGCTTCCATTGTCTGATCGGTTTACAAAATCAGAAACGTAGGTAGGTTGTTGGATGAAGGACCTACGGACATTAGTAGCGTGGCAATAGTTTTCAATCAAATTTCAAGTCATTTATCAGAAATGACTGGCAATTTTACCCCTAGTTAAGCCTTCTTCTTCTTTGTGGATAGGAGCAAACTAGTATTACAGTTGTTCAAACCACCTGTAAGCCACAGAGTTAGCTAAGCCACTGCTATTATATAACAACAGCCCCCCCCCCCTTAAATAAATAAATGAGGGTAAAACCCCTCCCGAAATATACTCTTGACTACGGCCGTAGAAAACCCTCAACATAACACAAATGCTCCAAAAATTTGCTTCTTGAAGATATCATTTAAATTACCGTTCGTTCTGACAGAATTACTAACTTTTATGTCACAGGTAATCCTTGATTAGAATTCAGTGGTCCCCAACATTCATCGAATGTTACCACAATAGTTATTGTTGGAGTACTTATAAGGAAATATTTATTTTGGTACTGGCTGAATAACTGAATTTCTTTTTATTTTCATCATCAATCAAGCAACCCATCGTATGCTGAAATAATTAATTAATTAATTTGTTTCCCCCAATGACAAAGCGTCATCTTGTTTAATAAATAGGTTAATTTACTTTCAACACGAAACGCGCAAATTCGCTAAGGAACACTTAAAAAAGTAAAACTACTATAAATAACAAGGTAAAACCTATTTTTAGACCACTCATGGTGGGACTGAAGGTGACTGGGTTCCGGTCGTTGGCAGCCATTACAAATAAACGACTGCTTGTGCAAAAAAATCATTTAGATTTAGTATGCGTGACCTTGTTTTTTAAAAAGCGTTGGGAACAAGTAAAAATCTATAAAAATCCAAATCTTTTTTAATCATAAATCTGGAGACCTTTCCTTTGTTCATTTTGAACTGAATAGTATTTACTTTCTGAACGATAAAAAGAAGCTTCTGGAAAAAGCTACTAAATATTCAGGTAAGTTCAAACACGTCATCCTAACTACTATGAAATAAGAACACTGATTAAGTATTTAAGTGGAATACAATACATGAGGAATGGCGAAAGATTGTCAATACTAATCCTTAAGTGACCAACTTAGACCACTCTACTAAAACTGTATCAAGGAAAAAAAGAACGAATAAAAATATTATGAATCTGGAATTTCCAACAATCCAAATAAGTATTTCCTTGTAACCGGCGTCAGGTGTTCTATTGAATTTGGATACAGTGACTGAAAGTCGAAATTGCGATTTGGCTACCGCAATCGAACGTGGTCGCCAAAGCGCCATGCAGCATCGATGCAGACGCGAAATCGTTGATGCTATAAAAATTATTATATATGAAAAAAAACATAGTTACCTTTTTTTTAACTCTTGCTCGCCAATTTTACCTGGAATAATACAAGGATTATAACCATACATTATAAATCTAAGTCAGTTCAGGCATTTAGAAGTTTTGGTGTAATAAATAAACTCACAAATATACATAGATGAACCCTAAAAACATAACACTCCTTTGTTTGGGCAGTCATGAAAAAGTAGAAAATTTACAGAAGTTTTAATAACCACATTTCCTCACTGGTGATTGTTGTTTAAGGTTATCTAATAATTTGTCTATGTTTCAACATCAAACAATATATTATCCTTTACCGTACCGTAAGTCAGTGTTAATTATCATAATTAACATCATAATTTATTATATTAAATTAAATTACAAAGTAGGTATTACATACTTTTAACCTGAATACCTAATAATGTACCTCTACACCACAAGATAATATGGTTGTGTACATCCGTGGTGTATGTATTGTTTAATTACGACACAAATCACAAGTGACATCATGTAGTCTACAGTCAACATCAATTTAATTCTGTCTGTTGCATCAAGTGAAACCAATAATGCACCAAAATAGAAACAGATGAAATCATGACACATACCTATCATTATTGTGTGCCGTTATATTTAGTCTCATAATACCGGTGCCCAGTATCCCTAGGCTTGCAAAAAGGGTTACTTTCATTGACATATTTGTGTTGTTTCGTCTTAGCAAATGAGTCCCATGAGATGTCAAAATAAACTAGACGTCCTATTCCCTGTTGGTCGTTTACTTTTTAACCTAAGATATTAGTTATAATTCTGTGTTTTAAACTGATTTTATTATGTACTGCATCCAAGGGCATGAGCAAATAATTTCAATTACGAATGTCTATTTAGAAATGTACTTACTGACGTTGATATAATTCTTCTTCTTCTCCGTGTGGTTGATGAACAACCTAGTGTCAGAGTTTAAACCACCCGTAAGCCTCTGACATTACACACCATCTAGAACATCTCTCAGGTGTGCTGGTTTCCTCATGATGTTTTCAATGTTGATATAATGTTATCTGTAAATCTTTAGATGAAAGATATTATATATAGTTCAACTATTTTGTATTTCCTAGAATGTTAAAGACTTATTGACGAGAGCTTTGTTGGTCTATTGGCAGTAGTCAGATAGGTGGATCTGAATGTTTATCCAAAGGTATTTGTGAAAGTCAAGAAATACCACGATCCAAAATGTTAATTCCTATGGAGAAGAACGGGCAAGAAACACGATGGGTACTCTTTAAATTAATTTTCTGTGTTACACTATTTTTGGTACATTTATGAAGATCAAAAGACATGATGTGATAAAGATGCAGATTAAGTTGTACACGTAGGTACAATAGAAGATACAAAATTGTAATAATAGTTACAAGTCTTGGTAGTTTTGAGCTGACCAGTCCCAACTTAATGGGTGCCACCATTCACGAGTGTCACGCATATATCAGCATCGCTCAGCTCAACCATATTTTAGGGAACAGAATGACCCAACACATACACCACCACAGTAAGACATTTAAGTGAATATGACATCTCAAACTACAGACCTCAAGTCACGTTACTAGAATAATGTTATTATTAAAATTTTTTTGTTAATTAAATGTTACGATTTTATAATATATATTTTCTGTAGGCTAGGTTTTGATTATTTATTTTCTATGCCTAATAATGATTAAATAAAACCCTAATTTACAAATATGTACTATAAGAAAAAAATTACGACTTCATGCATTTGTAATTTGTACGGACTCGGAGTTGCCAGACCAGTTTCGTGAGCTGTTGACGATGTAAAATCGCGAACCACATTCATAGTAGTAGTAACCAAGGACTGAACTAGTATTTATTTCCGGGAGGGGCACATGGGCGACAAATGTAAGGAGTGTCCCCTCTAGTATTGCACTATGTCCTTATTTTACGATTTGCAACTTGGGGTAGTGTGTACGCAAAAATAATTTAACGATAACTACCTATTCGACGAACGGTAACGATTTCTTTTTTGATAAGGGATTCTTGCAGAATGATGCCTCCAGCTAGAGAATATTTAAATTACTACAATACAAACTAAGCAACACAACACTAAGAGCGGCCCCGGCGGGACAAAAGCCTTAGCTTAGGGCGTTGCTGGGAGAACACCTAGGGACTACCTGGATCAGATCAGTTTCCATAATAAGAGACGAATTTAAAGCTCGACGCGGGCTGGCAGTAGCAAGGGTCGGGGAGGGCTTGACAAGATTTTTTGCGACTCTATGACGAGGCGTTCGAGGGCGTCGGGAGTTGGCGTGTGTGTCTGCTGGACTCTTGAGCTAAAGTAATCCTATCATCGGGTTGGAAAATGGTAACGAGTTTCAGCTCTTTGTTTTATTTGAACCGTCGTCTGGGGGGACCCGTACCCCCGTGCCCCCTCCCTAGTTCCGCCCTTAGTAGTAACGGCCTCGATCCTTAGTCATATAATTCTACCTGAATGATAATCGTCTCTAGAAAGGGTTGTCGATCTCCACTAAAAACCACATGGCAAGCACTTCATTCTATTGTACCCACGACTTACAAATCACAGACCGTTAAAAAAGTTGTCAAACCGGTCCTTAACAAATGGTACCACGACGGAATCTTGCGCAATCATAGAAAGCTGCACCGTTCGCATCGCCTACGCATGTCCATTACAAGACCTCTGTATCAATATTGAAGTTCCCTTCTGTCGCCCTATTTGGGGAGAGCTGGCGGACCGCGGGAGATCTTTTAAGATGGTCGATATTTCAAATTTTTGTAGTTGGCTGTAATACTAACATTTAAAATAGTGAAAGTGATTCTGTTTGGTTTATTGTGTGACGTAATAATGTGATAATTTGAATGTGGGATCTTTATTAGACACCTGTTTATTTTATCTTTCTGTAATTTGTGTCTTCTGCCTACGCCCACCCACTTTTAATTTAGAGATTTTTGATACCTGTTACTATGTATCTCATTAATATGTATAGTAAATTTATAATCCTAAGCAGTTTTTAGGGTAATGTCTGTCTGGTGGTTAATAATTATAAAAGGCAGGCATAAATATGTTATTAAAAGTACTCGTAGATAATGTATTAGCACAGGTATTAGTATCAGTCATCTTGAAAGGAAAACGGCACCAATTCACTAATCATATTTCTACACGTATTTTGCTAATAACAAAGCCAGATAAATTTATTCATTAACTAGCTGCGCCCGCGACTCCGTTCACGTAGATGTCGTAAGTTAACAACATGTCGTGTATGAACACAAATTCATAATTATCAAATGTTCGATGTGATTCTTTGCGAGATTGATTTGATTTCGTGCACAAACGCACAGAGAAACTGACAAAAATTCTAATAATCATTGGTTTGGGCGCCATTTGCGTTGATGAAGCTCCCAATATTTTTTTTTTCATATATCTTCCATGTACTGACAGTTCCGTTATATTTTTATTATATGTATTGATGATTGATTGGTAGATGATGATAATGATGATAACTAGTTTTTGTCAAGTCTACATTGGCTGGTTGACTGCTGGCAGAGTGTTATCACATGAGTAAAGAAACAGAAATAACTCCTCACCTGTTCCGTTTTTTACTTTTCTTGTTCCGTTTATCCTCCCCTGTTCCGTTTCTTTACTCATGTGGCGTTATCGAGTATCTGTGTATTGGAGGTTTGGAGGACACATTAAAACAGTCGATCACCAATTGTTGTTATTTAAAAGTAATTGCTTATTCAAGTCAGATGCCTATGGTCGGCTTGACTATCTCTAAGGCCATGATTAATAAACATTGAATGAAAGAAAATATTTATTTAGTCTCACTGCAGAATAACTTAAATTAAAACAGTACTCTGTGAGAACAAGTGAGCGCAAGAAGTATAGAACTTACATACTAGATGCTTCAATAAGCCACCTGCACGAGACCAAAATGTCCCTATCTCAGCATAAGCGGCCACATCGAAATCCGACTGCACTGATTTTCAGATAGGTCCTAAAAACATTAGTAGGCACGAGCGTTGGCTTATAAATCATCCATAATATTGTCACACAACTAGCAAACTACAAGTCTCACATACACTTGTATATAAGGCCCTAATTTGTTAGGTAATTTCTTTTGAAAGGGTTCATATATAAGTCAAATACACATAAGCTAAGACTTATATGGAAATAACAATTTATTTGTAATTAACATAGTACTAGCAAGACGAAAACAGCTCCTTGAACGGCGAACATTAAGAAAAAAAATAAAAATGTTGTAAACTTTAAAATTTCCTTTTAACCCATAATTGAAATTGAATTATGGGTTAAAAGGAAATTACCTAATAAATTAGGACCTTATATAGAGACGAAAAGATGAAGTCAAAGCACATGCTAATTAATGTTTATTTATCTTGGCTATAACTAACATACATACAATTACGCCTGGTTACCATTGGGGTAGGCAGAGACTCTTTCGCATCATCTGTGTTCATTAACTACTTCATGCATGCTCGTCCGTTTAGCTGGCTCCTGACCTCTCCTTTTTTTTGAGAACGTCCGCAATTTGGTTGCGGTACGGTCGTCGAGGTCGACCTGCCCCGCCTGTGCCATCCACTGTCGCGTAATGTACTAGTTTAGCCAATCGCCTTTAATCCATCCTTTCATAACATAACATAACATAGCATCACGCCTGTATTCCCCGAAGGGGTAGGCAGAGGTGTACACAATTGTACACCCACATTTCACCAATGCTGTTATTAAGTCCCATGTAATAGGTGGTGAGCCTATTGCCATCAACCGGGCACATTTCCAAACTCCGGGCTGCTACTGAGAATTTCCTAACAGAAAAACTCAATAACACTTTGCCCGACCCGGGAATCGAACCCGAGACCTCCTGCTCAGCAGTCGCGCTACGGACCACTAAACCAACGAGGCAATCCATCCTTTCTACATGCTCAAACCATCTTAGCATTTCAATCCTCGTCACTACATCCTCTTTCACTCCACAATGTTCCCTTATCACATTGTTCGTCACTTTAGCTTTTGGAGTTACTCTACACATACTTCTCAAAGCTCTCATCTCCACTGCATTGATTCTAATTTCAACACTAAGCTGCCCTAAAACAGGCAAAAGAAAAAAAAAAGAAAAAAAACGTATTTGCCTTCAAAAGTTTATAAGAAGCATCTCTATTGCGCACCGTCTCGTCTGTCTGAAATTCTGAATCGATATTGAGAGTTCACTGATCGGTGCCAAGCTTAATTTTAACTAGATGTACATTGCACTGTAGTCTCGTACCCTTCAGTAGGACATTTGGAAGAAATTGGAAGGAACTTCTAAGGGTTCAGATTTAGAATTTGAGAGAAGTAATCGCTATTTTCAGATTTATATTATATTATTATTATTATAGCAGTGATATCCTAGTGGTATGACCGTTGGATTGACAAGTCAAAGGTCGCAAGTTCGAATCCAAGGCACGCCCCACTGTCTTTTCGAAGTCATGTGCGTATTATAAACTATAATTATCACTTGCTTAAAACATTGAAGAAAAACATCGTGAGGAAACCTGAGTGATTTTCTCGATGGTGTGTAAAGCCATGTCAGAGATCTACGGGTGATTTAAACTCCGACATTAGGTTGTTTATCAACCACACGATAAGAGTTAAATTTATACTGCGGTCTTTTTTACAATTTCGATATTTATTGGGTCGTATTTTACAGCTTGATGATGAGCGGTAATATTAAAAACATACAATAGTAACCATCAATCCTTTGGTAACTCAGCCAATAGGTACGTCGATCGCTCGATTGAAGAGAAGCTACACTTGCCGGGGTTGGTTTGTCGATGGGTGACAATCATTCCATATCGAGACCCTATTGCGCTTGTCCCGGTTGTCTAATCAAAGTCAAAGTCAAAATCATTTATTCCAATTAGACCATATAAAGGTACTTTTGAAAGTCAAGAAATGCCACGTTCCAAAATGTAGATTCCTATGGAGAAGAACGGGCAAGAAACTCCATGGTTACTCTTTTAAAATGTTGTGTCACGATAATTTAGGTACATTTATTGATAAAAAGACATTATGTGATAACGATGCAGATATAGTTGTACACGTAGGTACAATAGAAGATATAAAATTCTAACAATAGTTACAAGTCTTGGTAGCTTAGAGCTGACCAGTCCCAACTTGTGGCACCCGTTCTCGAGTATCACGCATATCCATCGCATCGCTCAGCTCAACCATATTTAAGGGAACAGAATGACCCAACACATACGCCACCACAGTGAGACATTTATGTGAGTATGACATCTCAAACTACCAGACCTCAAGTCACGTTACCAGAATAATGTTAAGGGCTGCATGGTGCTCACATGCTAATGCTAATGAAGATGAAAGCCGTAACGGGTACCTGAAAGTCTGACAACCAGTCTTACCACGAGATATCGCGTTACCCATCAACTGGGTTGTGGAGGTCAGATACGCAGTCGGTCAAATAAAATTGTAGTTAGATTGAAAGACAACTTCAACGTATTTACGAAAAGGCTAGACAGCTCTGCCTAATCCTTCAAGTAATACAGGCGTGAAGCTATTTAAAATTTGTGCTAGTTTCTTATCGCAGGTACCAACTTACCTAAAAGTTAATCGTATCGTTTTAATCGTAGTTTTATGTAAGACTAGCTTTTCATAAACGATCTCTCTAAGTATTTGCATATATAAATATCACTTAAGCGTTTAGTATCGACATCGTCTGACTCCTTGGTATTGTATGTATGTATGTATGTTTGTATGGTAATGTCTCGCAGCTGCACGCCGCCTCCTTTACAGAAGCGTGAAAATCCAACGTGTTCCCCCTCCCCCCGCACGTATCCTTTGTTCTGACGAGGGTATCATGGTGAATGGTAGTAGTTATCATGTCTACTACACGTAACTTATATAATTATGTTAAAGATAATTATATAAGTTACGTGCGTATAATTATATAAGTGTCTATTTGCACGCTTATAGGTAGATTATGGAGATCATCATTTATAAGATGATGATGATGGTAGATAGGTACCTCATTATTTTGTACCCCTCGCAAATAAATATATTTTTTTTTATTAATACTTACGTCACAGACACACCCAAGAAACGGACTCCTGAATTTTCGGAATCATATGTGTATTAATGATCACTTGGTGAAACGATGAATGATGTTCTTCACGATGTGGAAAGTTGTTCCAGAGCCCTACGGGTAGTGTAAACGGTCGAGTTCGAATGTAGTCGACTAACCCCGATAAAATGGACTTGATTCATACATACGGCTTTATATAGTAATTTTTTAATGAATTTAATTAAGATACTTTTCGTGTATTTACTTTATTATTACTTATAAGGTAAAAATATTTATAAAATAATATAAACTAAAAGTATCATACTTTACTTACGTAGAGTCACGGACCTTAACAAAATACGGACTTAGCGTTGCGTACGACTTGTGAGAAGCATGCCTAGTAATCTAATTTCGCTTGTCATACACGAGCTAAACGCATACAAATACTTAAGTCTTAAAACTCGTCCACTCGGCGCTAGTACGGTGCGTGTGTGTGCGCGTAATCTATGCTTCGCTTATGACAAGGCGAGGTTACATCCGTATTTTTTTCAGATCCGTGCGTAGAATGTACTTTACTTATCACATACTCATAGCAATACTATAAAAAAAAAAATGATGAGAAAGTTTTGACACTTATACCACTTCCGAAACTTTTAAAATGGTAATATACTTATGTTGCTGACTGAAATGACTTCAGTAACATAACGCCAGTGCCACAGTCATAAAGGCAAAAGCAGTACAAGGCAACAAAAAACCCTTATCAGTATTTAGTTTACTTGGTGGGAAACGATAAGCTAGAGCTGGTACGCGACATACTATTTTTTCCGCACGATTATCGATAGTTTTTATAAAAGAGTGCACACAATTAAAAAAGAAACCTAACTACTTATGAGAACAACCAAAAACCATATAAAGCAATGTACAAAAAAGTTTTATAGGAAAAAATAACGTTGTATGTGTTTTTAGGTAGAGATAGTTCTCAATTAACTACGAGTGGCTTGAACAATTGTGAATCTAGATTGGCTTCTATTCCTATAACCTTAAAAATCAAGTTTTTTTTTATACAAATGATTTGGTAAAACTAGTTTCTTTATAACTTTGATCCTTTGTGATAATGTAACATTATCATATCATCACCACGGTTACCACCGCGGGTCGGTGTTTTATAATAGGGTCTATGCACGTATTTATATTTTATATTTTTATTTGATTACATACGTTGGTACATTACCGCGAAAAAATATAACAATTGTAAAAATATGATTATTGAGTATTAAAATTATCAATCAAACCCGCAATCAGTTTAGGGCGTTTGAAACGCGGCCATCTTGGCGCGCTTTCTCTGACGTCAGAGTTCACTTATTAAAAGATATCTTGTATAGTATGGAGTGATTAATACACAAATTATAAATTATATTGAAGGGATTTTCTTTAAAGAGTAACTTTAAAACTCATAATGAACCACAAAACATGATAAACACCCAGTAATAACATACTCGAGATATTGTCATCGCGCAGTGTCGCCACGTTTTACTCCAACCAATAGCGTGCGTATTGACATTTTAAATTTCCCTCGCATGATTCTCACTTTTCAACTTAAAACACGATTAATACAAAAAGTAATTGATAGGTGTCATTCTACAGCAATAAAGATTACGAATCAAAATATTTGACCGAAACTTGAATCATATGCGTATTCCCTATTAGTTAAATAACTATATTTTAATCAGTTTAAATTAGTAAGAACTTGCAATAAATAATTGATTTAATTGAAATAAAGAATAAAAAGCCTTTACATAGCACTGGGCACAGTGCCACCAAAAATATATTATAATATCTAAAATTACAAACCAAAGGCTTCGGAGTGTTACACTGTCGCGAATACTTTAGAGTGTCGAAAAGGTAAAACTTATATTAGAAGTCGAAACAAGCATAAATAGGTATAAAGATAATAACAAAAAAAAAAACAATTTCATGTAGTCATACAACGTACCTACGCTGGAAGTTGACGTCATATTTAATTACTAATTATAATATGTACCTCCATAACTATATTCAATCATGACAGTTGAACATCGACATATTTATTTAATACTAGCTGTGCCGCGCGGTTTCACGCGCTTTAATTTGAGGAAAAAACTATTCCACCAGCGCCCTCCCCCTTCATGACCGCCCCTAGCTCATCATAAATGCGCCTGCCTCTTTGGTCTAGTGGTCCCAAGCGCGACTGCTGAGCATGAGGTCTCGGGTTCGATTCCCGGGTCGGGCAGTGTTATTGAGTTTCTGTTAGAACATTCTCAGTAGCAGCTCGGAGTTTGGAATTGTGCCTGGTAGATGGCAATAGGTTCAATAGGTGGTGAACCTATTGCCATCTACCAGGCATGGGACTTAATAACAGCATTGGTGAAATGTGTGGGTGTACGACTGTGTACACCTCTGCCTACCCCTTCGGGGAATACAGGCGTGATGCTATGTTCTGTTATAAATGCGCGCGTGGTACTTGATCATTATTTTGTTGCGGAGGTATTTTAAAACAATCTCCTAAGATATTCATTGAAATCAAATTATGTCAAAGGCAATTTTGTTGAAAAACGTATTTGAATACCTGTGATGAATAACGTATTCATTTGGATAAGGATAAATGTCATGTTTATAAAAACACCTTCGCAAATAATGCATCGTTTTAGAACCAATTTGATAACCAGAAAAAAGGTTATAGTGAGTCCGTGACAGCATACGTGTATCTTAAAAGATTGCTGTCATGGACTTCTTTTAGAAATTTTATCGGCAAACAATTCTGTCGTACATGATTTTTGTGTAACTTTAATTAACTTTAATTTAACTTTAATTGTTTACGCAGCGCATGCAACGGAAACTCTCAAAAGATTTTTTTTTCCGTTTTTGCAAATTTTTTCATTGATCTCCGCTCCTATGTGTTGTATCGTGATGTTATATAGCCTATGTCACCCGAGGATAGTGTAGCTTCTTAACGTTAAAAGTTAAATGTTAAAATATAAAGTTAAAAGTTAAGTTAAAAGATAAAAGACGACACGACGTACATGATTTTTGCTTAACTTTAACCGTTTACGCAGCGCACGCAACGGAATCTCTCAAAAGGATTTGTTTCCTGTTTTTGCAACATTTTTCATTGATGCTCCGCTCCTATTGGTCTTAGCGTGATGTTATGTAGCCTATGTCACCCAGGGATAGCGTAGCTTGCTAATGGTGAAAGAACTTTTCAAATCCGTTCAGTAGTTTCGGAGCCTATTCAATGCGTTTGCATTGACAAACAAACAATCAAATCTTTCCTCTTTATAATATTAGTATAGATTTGTTACTAATTACATAGTATTACGTAGGTATTGAGGTAGGTAGTAAGCATGCGCGCTTATGTATCAATACTGTGGTATAACTATCAGCTATGACGTCACAATGAATGAATGCATACGTCGCAATAAGAGACGAATCCCAAAGGATTTACAAGAATAGCGTGGAGTCATTAGGGATTTACATTATTATAAGCTTTTCAGCCTTTGGCTGTTATATTATAGAGATTAGAGACTAAAATCAATATCTAGGTGCAAGGACAGGGTGTCGTTTTCATCTGAACACTGTTTTGGCCGGTTGCCAAGATCAAGTCTCCTTGAACGACCAGCTCTCCTACACAAGGGTAAAATATTCTATATCCTGTGTGACGCGATAGTTACTGCGAGTTTGTGACACAACTTTTCTATATCGTCTATTCCGAGATCCAAGATATAAAAGATCTTCATTTTATGAAGTCGCATACGACGACACACTACCCTAGGTGCCACGCTGCGATTTCATTTTAATTTTAATTCGTTTCGATGCCGATGTCAGCGTTTTTATAATAAAAACAAAAAGTTTATAAACCAAAAAACTTTGAATTTAAATACTACAATGAAAGAAAAATAAATCTTAGATCTAAAACTAATAATTATCGACTTGCGCACGTCCCTATTCAACAACAAACGTAGTCCTACTTAAAGCTAAATAATTTATGAATTTACGGTGCTTGACCTAAAAACTCGCATATTAACTACCAATTTCTTTGTGGCTATGACGTGAACTGAAAATTATGCCTTCCACGATCCTTAGAGTGGAGTGTTTTGTTATTTATGAAAGGACTCCATTCAATTCTGGCGCTGTTGATTTGTTTATTCTTTGTTTGTTTAATATACATAAAATGGTGGTGACAAAGAAGGTCTGTTGATATCACAATACACAGGCCATTTTACAATGTCAAACATTTTTGATATATTGGTAATTAAATTTTGGTCTATATTTTTCCTCACAAATACTAAATAACTAGCCGTTTTGTGTGTAGACGGGTCGTTACTAAACTTTAGTAAATCTGTAAATGATTACTAGATAAATATCACCAGGCGTCTCCTTAAGACGTATACAAAGAGGATTGAAAATTCAATAGGTTTGAACACGACAAGGTAGCTCAGTTGGTAGAGTGATGACACGGAACGTCAAAGGTCGCGGGTTCAAGCCCCGTTCTTGTCTATTATTTTTCAATGTTTCTTTGAAAAATAGAAATGAGTTTTAGTTAAAACCTACCGAACTATGACTGCTGCAAACATTCTTCGACGTGCCTTGACCTATTGAACAGTATACCTACGATTTTATTGAGGTTTCCATTTACAAGATTTTCTTACAATGTTGAACAGAAAGGCAATTTCACTGCAATTCTATTGATTTCACTGTACGAGGTAACCGCAAGAAAACCGTAAACAAAGTCAGGGTATTAAAACTTTTGCTACTTTTATGGCTTTATTGTAAAAATGGCCAACATTAACAACTAAACATAAGTCATACTTCAGGTTTTCCGTTTCTGGGTAGCAAAATAACCTTGAAAGTTAATTCACTAATCACCAGCACTCAGAACAATGCAAACGGTGTTGCCAAAATTAAATTATAATTTTGCCATTTTTCGTGGCTTGTTTGACTAAGGGTAATATTCCTCAACAGGTGCGACTTTTGCCTGGAAATGCACCTACCTGGAACTATGTCAGTTTAAAACTATGTAAAATATTGAATTTTAATCAGCCCCTTCGATAATTGCGTGATGCTTTCGTTAATTATCTTATGAACACAATATTATTTCATCCGTCAAGACAATACCAACATCAGTTAGAGCTAAAATGTAATATAAAATAACAATTAAAATATAAGTAAATAATAATGTTTGTCATTATTGGCAAGCTGGCAACCCAGACCGTAGGCACCGCGTCAGATGCGCGGGCGTGAGGTCATTGTATTATGTAATATTTAACTGTCCATAATTTTGCGGCTAGTTTTAAATTCAACACGTAGGACTGAACAAAGAATTTGACTGCCAAAACATTGGCGAAATCTATTTTGTTTAGAGTTGTTTAATATATTCCTTTTTTTTTTTGATTGGATGTTAATGTTTACATATTTATATTGGTTAACATACTGAGCAAGACACTTCAAGACAGAACTTGATCTCACTTGATGTAAGCTTTGGGAATTACTAATTTATTTTATAACTTGCGATCCGCAGAAAAATATCCTTTGAATTTCCGACTTTTCCAGTGGATTTTCCAAAAAACATATTTTATTCAAACCTGCTTCTGACAATAAAGAAAACAAGAAAAAGTCTGCGAAATTGGTCTAGACCATCTCAAGTGATGATTTTTCATACATGCATCAATTGATTTTTATTAAATTGATTGAATGAGAGCTATCTCTTAGAACGGTCGAAGGTATGGAATTATACCCACTTACATAACATTTCGTGGCATAGTTAAAGTAGTTAAAATCTCTTTTAGTTTATCAATCTGCTAGCTGTACTTTCGCCTTTTAAAAATTATGAGTAGCAGCATCAGTACGTAAATAAACATTACTGAGTAAGTCAAGTGCTTTGGCATAGCCTTATTCTTGTCACTGTCACACAATTATCAAATTACAAGTGCAAGATAGAGACGGGTATATAGCTAAACCAAAGTACGTGAAGGCTGCTAAGTAATGTTGTTTATATTTATCATAACCTAATTAAACTTCCCACATTCATTGTCTAATGAGAATTTTAAACGTACTTTGTACCTAGAAAAATTACAATGCAAATGCAAAATTAGAGTTAAGGTGGGTCATGATACGATTTGCTCGACTTTCCTCGTACTTACTAACATTACTATTAGTACTTACATTGGGTTAGCAAAAAAAGTTTACGGAAAAGTGTTGCAGGCTGCGAAGGATGATCACCCATCACATAAGAGCCCCCCTTTCAAAGCATGTTTTCACCATTCACCACCAGTTCATGTGGAATTGAGATGCGGGATCCATACTGCGAACAGATCCCCATAGGAACCCCCTTTCAAAACATGTTCCTCATATGTTACATTCTACGTTCCCGTTAGTTGTTTTGTTTATTACTTATTGAAAGATTCAGCAGAAAATGTTTACAGGTTGATGCATGGTAATGAGTTTGCAAGGTAATGTTTTTTTTTGAGATGGTTTTGTTCTTGACTCTAGTCTAGGTCTGAGGTGACAGAGACAAAGTCAACGATGGAGTGAGCTTACCCAGAAGAAAGAAGCCTGTTCACTCTAACATTAATATCAGTGTATTTGTTTTTAATTTTTTGGTAGGTACAATTTGTTAACATTTTAACTGAAGGTGTAAGAGCTACTTGTTTGATCTACATACTCGTACAGATTTACGTTTCTAAGATAACAGTTTCAATTTGAAGTTAATAGCATTTGTTCTTGGTTCAATTATTTTTATGTGACGTGTTCGTGTTATTAATACAACAGTGTAAATTACTGTGCTAATATCGTGTACTAGATAAGAATGAACATAACATAGCATCACGCCTATATTCTCCGAAGGGGTAGGCAGAGGTGTACATAGTTAAGTCCCATGTAATAGGTGGTGAGTCCATTGCCATCTACCGGGCACAATTCCAAACTCTGGGCTGCCATCGAGTATTTTCTAATAGAAAAATCTAATAACACTTTGCCTGACCCGGGAATTGAACCCAGAACCTCATGCTCAGCAGTTGCATTTGCGACCACTAGACCAACGAGGCAGTCGAGCAGAAAAATGAAGGCTTTGGTAAACTCTTGATTTTAAACACTGTTTTAAATTTTCATAGGTTTTGTTATCACTTGTGCCACATGACTTATGGGATTTCTTTCGTGATTTATGTTATGTTATTCTACATACCGCCATTTTATTCCATGTAGAGATTTATTATTATACCTATATTCATATATCAACGATGAATACTTGATTTAGAGTTTTTTTTTGTACAGATATTGTTCACAAGTTGATTAAAATCTAGCTTTAGTATCCCAAGATTTTACCACTTTACTCTGATGATTAACCTATAAAGGGCGATATGGCCGCTTAGTGACAAAACCCATAAAATAAAAAATATAAACGTAATAGATACCTATAAGGCGTAACTGTGGATTACACCAACGTTACAGGCACATATACGTTTCAGAGTAATCAATAAATTCCCTATAGATGATTGGCCTTGTCATTGTCAGCCCTTTTTGACCTATAAGGCTACAGTTACAAAGAATTGTCGTAAAGTGAAACATGACAACAAAATCAGACTTCCAGATTTATTTTTAAAAGAGCTATTTCGCTATCTGACTTTGACTTTGCCCAGAAAAATATTAAATAAACAATTCGCCTTACTACCCGAATTATTATCAAGAATTCCATTGAAAAAAGAAAAGCTTATTTATGCTGGATAAGTAAAATTATAGATAGACGTCATAGAATATATATTAAGTGTGTAATACATCGAACATAAAATATATAACGAGCGGCCGTAGCAACTGTCGAATTAATATACAAATCCCAATTATTAATAAATTCGACAGTAAGGAATCTACAAAATATGCTCACCGTAACGTTAACGACAAGATGTAAATCAGGATTAGTATAGTTATCGAGTAGCAAGGAGTAGAGCGCAGACGCCAACGGTCCGGATAACCTTGTTCTGAATATGTGCGCCTGCGCCGATGACGTCATTAACAGCGGGCGTGGTCGCGGTTCCATGATCAGCCATGATGCGAACTGCGCGTTTGTCACTTTGTAGAAAAATTTAAAAGATTTTCTATTTTATAAAATTATAATGAGCCGACTATTTTTATAATCACACTTAATCTGAATATTATGTCAACTTTTAACCGGATTAATCGCGTGTATTATTGGTTTTTTGTTTTTCCTGACGTTTCGAACACTTTGCAGCGTTCGTGGTCGCACCCTCACAGTCCTCCTGCGACCACGAACGCTGCAAAGTGTTCGAAACGTCAGGCAAAACAAAAAACCAATAATACACGCGATTAATCCGGTTAAAAGTTGTTTTATTATAATGTGTAGTGATCGCGCAAACCTAAGATATTACTATGAATATTATGTTTCTTTTGATTTGATAAATAACATATTTCTTTCCATTATCACTGGCTTAGTGTAAACAGCTGGCGCAGATATGTGCAGCTGCTATTTTTATCATAGGTACCTACTATGTATGTATGTGTTGATCAACGATACTCTATAAAAATGGTACGATTTTCAGTAATGTAAAATTTTCTCAATATGGTATAACTACTTATGACTAATAATTATGTGTATTACATCTTCGCTACATATTTATTAATTTAGAGTATTTTGTCATCTTGTGCAAAATGTATAAAATATTACATCGTATTATGGTTTATCTTTAATAATTTTGCTCTTTTATCAAGTTACGCACTTATTTAGTCAAAGCTTAATTGTACCGCTGCGCCATTTAACAAAATCTTACTCTGTGTCGTAGTATATAGAGTTTAAATTACAATAAACAACTGTAACATACCTGATGTTGAAAGTCCCTGATAATTTTATATATCAGACAGAAAGTAAATCTTACCTAGCACTCTACTGATTTCGACATAGTAATCGTCGGGGGCGTAGCTCAGATGGTAGAGCGCTCGCTTAGCATGCGAGAGGTACCGGGATCGATACCCGGCGCCTCCAAGTCGACTTTTTGTTAATTTTTTTTCCACAATGTATTTAATTATTCGATTGATAAACGGCAAAGCGTACTCGTATAGGTAATTAAGAATAATATTGGTTGCTCATGAATTTAGGCCATTTTTTTTAAGTTTTTTTTTTGTTGTGGTGTCTATGAGAATGAGATGCCCTTGCTCTACAGTGGGACATATGTACATATGGGTTGGTTAAGTTATGTTGAAAATGCCATAAATCCTACTTGTGCGTATTTTTTATGTTTATCATTCACGTGGTCCATTCTGCAATTGTCACATTTTATTTTTTTATACTTCATAAAAGAAAACCTGCCCTACTACACGGATCTGAAAAAAATACTCATGTAACCTTGCCTTGTCATAAGCGAAGTATAGATTACGCATACACGCAGCGTACTGGCGCCGAGTGGATGAGTTTTAAGTATTTGTATGCGTTTAGCTCGTGTATGAAAAGCGAAATTGGATGACTAGGCATGCTTCTCAGATGTCGTACGCAACGCTACGTTCGTATTTTTTTAAGGTCCGTGTCCTACTACGGATGCCTTTTAACTCTGACACTATGTTGTTCATCAACAATACGATATGAAAAAGAAGAAAGACCTTCCTGCTTATCTGTTTTCCTAGAACAACAAATAAAACAATACTTGTACCATTATTTATGTCACAGATAACAATATAATTGAAATATTCGAAATTAGTTCATTCGTGGCGGTTTCTTGTGTAATTTAGCAATTCTGTTCACGGTCATAGTCAGCATAAACTTAGTTGTTGGTTTTCACAACAGGTAAGTAATAAGGTATAACGAGAGCTTGATCTAAAGTTTAAAAAAAAAATCATTCGTAATTACTTGGGTAGTTACCTTATTAGAGTAGTTAATAACAAAACTCCTAAATTACTACGCTCCATGGCTCGCTGGCAAACCCCCAGTGGACTATTGATGTTTTAGTATTCTGCCTAGCCACACCTACGGTGGTCAGACTTGGTCTCTGACAAAACATCAATAGTCCACTGGGGGTTTGCCAGCGAGCCATGGAGCGTAGTAATTTAGGAGTTTTGTTATTAACTACTCTAATAAGGTAACTACCCAAGTAATTACGAATGATTTTTTTTTTAAACTTTAGATCAAGCTCTCGTTATACCTTATTACTTACCTGTTGTGAAAACCAACAACAACAGTTTCTTCGAGAGAGTGTTAACCTTTACGTCCATTCATTTCTTCTGGAGACTTAGAGTTAGGTAATTCTTCATTAGGTCTTTCATGGATTAATATGTACTCCCAGACGTTTTCGGTGCGTCTTAAAACTTCTTTGTCATATCTCGCTTGGAAAGCGACTAATTGGCCCAAATAATATAATAATTTCTGATATTACTCTTTTAAACAAGGTAGGTACTTTTATTTTAATGTTTGATACATTAAAATTAAAGTAGGTACATATAATATCACTGAGAACATAAATTTCAACCGGGAATGATACGACATTGAAATACGGCCACTTTAATATGAAAATTGGTGTGGAGAACAGAGGATGTCATCCAACGAACGTGTCATTAAATGCAATGTACCCTAGCATGGCCTAGTACACCACGCAACACTTCCTAAAATCAACGCTCAATACAAACAACAACAAGCGATTCTAGACCTTATCCCATGGATATTAAAGAGAAATTCTTTTAGTAGTTATAATAGATAGAAAGTGATTATTGTTGCTTCTTGTACAGTAATCATTGCAGTCATAATCTCTTACAGGATGTAATAAGTTAACTAGCCTCCACATTGTTTAAGAAATATGTAAGAGAAACACCTTTTACAATATTCCCATTTTATAAATTAAACCAATTTTCTGAGAATATTGAATGTCCTCAAAATTGTTTCAATTAACTCTGCAAATTGGTTTCATCGTTTTCACACATCAATTTGTAGAAGTATTATAGTATAATGATCTTTTAAAATACACAAGAGCACGCAATGGGACTGATAATTAAATTTGGTATAATTAAGAAACACTTAATTTATTGTTTAATTACGTGCTTGATGTCATAACCAAGTAAAAACTAAATAAACATTTAAAAACATTACCACTTCATAAGCCTAGTCAAATCTTATCGCGATTAGGTTAGTTAGAAAGGTAAGCTTTTACATAAACTTTAAAGGTATTACAATTACAAAAAGAAAATTAGAATTTTAAGAATACGGGAGTATGAGACATCATAATTATAAAAAAGCTAGAAAAGATGGTTTATTCTCACAATTTTTGCGAATTCATCTAATTTTTGTTTTTATAATTTTATACGTATACTAATTATTTATCTTTAGAAAAATTTTCAATAAAAATTAGTTAGGTCTATATTTATAAGCATTGAGTTTTGAAAGCTCAATGCTTATATGTAGACGTAGTATGTTTATTAAAGATAAGCAATGATAAAGAAAAGACAAGGTTATTTATTTATTTATTCTGCATGGTCAAAATTGGTACAGTCACGAGCACAAACATGAATGCATTTGCACTTTTTAAATTTCGTATAAATAGTTACCTTAAAAATATATAAGTAATAATGTATGTCTATATGTAGAAGGACTGGTTCCTTTATCTATGTTCCATACCTAATAATCTTACTAATACACGCTAAAGATATAATTGGTAAGTATTATAAAGTTTGTATTTACATGTTTGTGCTTGTAACTGTACACAAGGTGGACTTAATGCCATGCCTCTACCAGTCAACCAAGTTATCAGTGGTTATGAACGTGAACCATAGACATCCTTTTTCTAACCTATGTGTTCCCACTAACAGTGAAAAAATATTGATTTTATTAACACCTTTTGTCAGCAGTGGGCCACTGCCCACTGTTATCAAGTCCTTCTACTACATATATATATATCGATCCCTACTATTTTCCCAACATAGCATAGCCATCGAGATCGTCCCTCTACCACTTAACTCTTACAATATTTAACGAGATGTTAATTAATTATCTTCAATGAGTCAATGAGTGTTAGCCGGTGGGTTCACTAGCGGAACATTTTTTAATTTTATTATATCATTTATTATCCGGAATTCCGGACTTCCGGACATATTAATGACCATTAACACAGTTCTTTGTTAGCAATTCGAAAAGAAACATAATTCCGTTCACTTGCATAAATGACCTCAAAAATACAGCAATAGTAAGAACAGGTGATTTTGGCATAAAACAAAAAGCTATTACTGAGAAATAATAATATTACCTATTTGATGTGTGTGACGTGTCTCATTACTCATTTTTAGTCGATTTAGTTCATATAGCATTCAGAAATACTATTTTACATGTAAAATGAGCAGGTAATTGTGTAGATATGAGGAAAATCGATACAATTTGTTGTTTGTAGGAATTATTGATGAAGATGAAGTGACGTTAATATACCGTAATGCATACCTATATTACCTATATGTTTCCCTTATGTGGGGTAAATAAATTAATGTGCAATAAAACTGAGTGAAACGCAGTACCAGGTAAAATACATTAATTATGTATAATGCGATTTTAGTCATCGATTTTTGACTGCCTCGTTGGTGTAGTGGTCACAAGCGGGGCTGCTGTGAGTGAGGTCCTGGTTTTAGTTGATGCCCAGGTCGGCCAGTGTTATTGGGTTTTTTTGTTACCTAAGAAATTCTTAGTAGCAGCCCGGAGTTAGGAAGTTGGTAGTATGATTACCCTGTGCCTGTACCCGTCGGTCCTGCACCTGATCTCTCTCCGGTAGTCAGATGCAATATGTCGTCTCATCGAAATATGAGAGCGAAGGAAGAGGGTGCACTAATGTTTTTGCATACACTTGTTCACTATAATATCTTCTGCTTACTTGGCAAATCTCCGCGAAGATAGGTAGTCGTGACCGAAATACGGTTTGGAGTAGTATATAATGCGATTTAACGTAAGTCCACGAAAAACAATTAAGCAGTGGTTCGTGAATCACTTGTTTTTGACCAACAACCTTGATATGACGTCACTTTTGCAAGTTCGCACTTACTCGTACGTTACGCCTGGTAGCTGGGCATTGTGAAGTGTGACGCAATATTCATATATTTTGCTACATCGATCGATCGAAAAATTAAGAAATATAAAAATATCATGAATTAATAATTCGTAATATTTGATATTTTTATTTATGTCCTGAGATTTTTCGGTGTCCGTTGCATAATAAAGTCAACTGCATAACAATTTTCAATTTCATGATAAACCAATGACCCTCAACTGAAACAGATAAGTTGAAGATTAATGTTATTTTATTAAAAACAATTGGTATAATCGACGTTTATTGGATAATGTAGCGTCAATCAATGTTCAATGACAACAATTTAATTATGGTGGAGGATCGTATTGTTGTTTAGTATTTAGGTTATTCCCCGACAAAAACAAAGCTGACACAGCGTCCAAGACTACCTATACCCACATAAATGAGCTTCATTAGTAAGTTTATTCGTTTATTCAGTAATTAGGTCTTGCCCTTTGAAGATTAAAGTCCTGTCAGACCCTCAGACGTCTTAATTGAGACGGTATGTTATAAAGAACGTGTCAGGGTACTTGCTCCGCTTTAAGACTTGCGCAAAAGCTTTTACTACGCAATAATTTTGTGTTATTTCATTTATGTTGACTTCTAGTACATTTGAGCAACATTTATAAAAATAATTTTACTGTCGTGGATGCCTAGTGGCTATTATTGTGTGGTATTATATGTTGTTTCTTAATCAATATAAGACATCAAAGATATACGGTGAAGGAAAACGTCGAGGAACCTGGAATTGATGGTCTGAAACCGCTAATCCGCAGTGAACTAGCGTGGTGATCAATGCTCGTGCATTCTCTGTAGGACAAAAGGTCCTTGCCCTGCAGTGGGACAGTTAAGGGCTTGTTATATAGTCAAAATGTGATGAATTGGTAACCAGTTCAAAGCATTCATGATCAGTTATCTCATTACTTTCTTCTTCTTTGGCGATATCGAGCCTACCTAGTGTCAAAATAGTTCAAGCGGCTCGTAGGTTTCTTGGACTTTCTTTTCTAGGACTTGGCTAAACGATTATAATTATTGACTTCATAAATCATGGTTCTTCCTACATAACTCACCACGATGATAAATACATAGAAATGTGCTCTTTATCCTATATAAATATCATCTTATATCCTATATAAGTTTACTTAGAATTTAGACTGTATTAATCATGGTGTAACCCAGCCATAATAGTTATAATTTATGGTGTCTGTAATCCTTTAGCGCATTGCATCTGAGTCATTGATATTCATAAATGATTCAGTACAATGTAAGGTCGAAACTCCTTGTATGAAACATCATAACATCATCGCGTGCGTGACCTTTAACACACAGATATTAAGTTGAAGTGCCTACAAGTATGGGCTGATATTGAGGAAGTTCGTTTTATCGGAGCTGTCAAGGAGCCCGCGATATTTGAGTTTTTTTTAAATATGAGTAAGAGGCACACTTGTAAGGTGCTTAATATTTTGGAATGAGTTTACTATGACTTTCCTGTAATGCGCAATAAATTTTTCTTTAATTTAATCACGATTGGTTAAATGTGGTTTTGCTAATAAAGGACGGACAATAAATAAACAACGGAAAAGCTATTGTTTCGGATTTATCAGATTAATATTATATAAGACTTTATTGCTAAAATGGGCTACGCGAACCATTGGAGAGCCCACTAGCGAGCTGAACAGCCAAGCTGTAGCTATAGCCGAATACGGCTATGAGGCTATACATATAATGTTTAATATTGACACATGTACTTTCAAAACTGATTTAACATATTCCACTATTATTATGTTTGGATAATTTACTAATATCATAATCAATGACTGCCTACAACCCAGCTTATGAAGTTCAAGAGAGCATTAGTAACTATGTACTTATATTAGAATTAATTTTAGCTGAACTCCTAAAGAAGAATAGAATTTGCAAAATCAATTATTAGAGTGTAATATTTAGGCAACGTTAATCATATTTCAAGGAATGTAAAAAATTGCAGAATTAGATTTCCTCGTTGCGTCATCATAAAACAAACCATTTTTGGGCAAACCCGAAGAATGTACGTGAGTAGTAACCGGTGAACAATAACTAATATGAATATGCCTCACGAAAGTTATTATACAAACCATTTTTGTTTAAGCTTGTGAATTCTTCTGAGAAATTCCTGAAGTTTTATTTATGTGAGAGTAAGTTTGTTATAAATATTTACGTTTTAATACGTCACTGGTTAATGCTATGACGAAAATAAAATCTAATTAAATCAATCTTCCATCAGTTTTTTATTTGTGATCGATGAAGGCAATGAAAGAAATGTCGTTCCCTCAGATTAAAAATGACTATTATTTTATCTGAGGTCGTTCCGTTATCCGCCATCGGCCATATTGTTATTTTTTCAAATTTGGAGCACGCATGGCTGGCCGAAGCGTAACCACTGGAATCGTGTTACAAATCACAAATTATTTGATTGCGTGTGTGAAGTTTCAAAAGTGATGGCAGATATTTCTTAGTTATTACCAAGAACTTCGATAGCAACGATGTTTAGTTTAGGGGAGCGAAGTTGCCATATCACTTGATAATAAATGTATTAAAATGGAAAAACCAAAGACTAATGAATGGGGAAAAAATTTCTTTGCTTATTAGGAAAAAATTTTTTTTCCACAAAAATGTATGACTTGAGTTCGCTACGCATGCGTTAATGCGTTTGAATGATTTATCTGTATTTATAAAGGTATTTTTTTTAAATATATTTTAGAATATAAGAGATTGACGACATTGCATTGAACCGACACGACTAACTTTGCAGTTAATAAACTGCAAAGTTAGTCGTGTCGGTTCGGTCACCTGTATAGGGACTGAATAGATGTGTTACCTAAAGATGTATTTAGTGTAGAAGAAGACGAATTACTGAGCAGTCGAGATGGTTAGTGATCCGGGAGCTGCAGGTTCGAATCCTCCTCACGACCCTATTTCCGTTCCACAATAATTAATAACTTTAGAGTTCACGCCGCATGCGTTAATGCGTTTCAAGGTTTATCCGTATTTACTGAGAATTTATTAACGTAAATCCCGATATAGGGATATCGGGTTTTCCTGGTTCATTATCTGGACTCGAGAATCGAACCCAGGATCTTACGCTCGGCAGCTGCCTTTAGAGGCAAATAAAGCAACCAATGAGTCAAAATATTGAAAAAGTGTTCAAAATTACAAGTAGGTAATACAATTTAAAAATTATATGTACGGTAGACTGAAATAATTTTAAATAAACTGTTGAGACACCTGACACCTTAGTCCTCCTGCGACCACGAACGCTGCAAAGTGTTCGAAACGTCAGGAAAAACAAAAAACCAATAATACACGCGATTAATCCGGTTGAAAGTTGTTTTATTATAATAGGTAATACAAGTTGGTCGTTGGGCCTTTGACTTCACATGTTCGCCTAGGACTGGGGTTACCATCCGTCCGGGTTTCCCCGGATCTGTCCTAGATTAGAAGTATTCCGGGTTTGAATCTGTTGACACAACTTCTTACCGAAAATACGCGGGCGTTTGTTAAAACTTAATTACTCAATTTAGTTTATAATTGTAACAAAATAAATTAAAATTTAATTTATAACAATCAAAACTATTATATCAACTTTTAAGTAACATTAACAAAACATTGTTGATATGTCCGAGTTTCAAGCTCCAAAATCTGGGTTGTCATACTTCTTGTTTGGGTTAGCAGATTTTAGAGATAGCAACCCAACCTAGGACTAACTTCAAGATATGTCTTTGAAAAAGCATTAACGCATGCTTAGCGAACTCTAAAGTTACAATATTAAATGGAAAAAGAATACGGTCGCGAACAGGATTCGAACCTGCGCCTCCCGGATAGATACTCCAGGCGCTCTGACCACTAAGCCATTTCGACCTCTGCTCACCACCGCGAATTCTTCTTCCATATTTTAACACGTCTTATGGCGACGTCACCGTGAACCGACATGACTAACTTTGCAGTTAATACAATGTCGTAAAGAATGCAATTACCTTAATAATTCAAGTACCCTTAAAGTACCTTTTAATATTGTAACTTTAGGACTAACTTGTTTAAATTTGTTCCCTTGCCGAGTGAAATAGAACCCATTATCCGGATCTCTAGAGACACTAGATCTTTTGACCCCTATAGCACAGGTTTTACCTAGGATGGGGGTCATTGATCAATTATCTTGTACCAAACTATTTGTACGCTAATATTAAGTGTCACCTTGTATCTGTGTACTTTTTTATGTCAAATAAATATTATTATTATTATTATATTATTACTAATATATTAAGTATTTCATTGTAGCCTGATGGAATTATCGCCCGATCAGTCTTCTCAACGTCTTCGGAAATATCTATGAAAGGCTCATTTATATTTGTTTAAGGGATTATGCCGAATCCAATATGCTTCTTCCTAACGAGCAGTTTGGCGTTCGAGCTAAACCCTCATGCATCCATCAGTTGCACCGTATCGTTGAGCACATAAGCGCAGGCTACATGGGCAAGATGAAAACGGGCGTATTATTCTTCGACGTAGCTAAAGCCTTCGACAAGGTCTGGCACAATGGCTTATATCTATAAGCTGTATCAATTCCAAGTGCCTGACCGTCTGGTACTCATCATTCGAGATTTTCTATCGAACCGCAGCTTCCGCTATCGCGTAGAGGGCGTTCTATCGTTCTCTCATCGGATCCAAGCCGGAGTCCTCTCCTCTTCGCGCTGTACACCAGCGATATTCCCAAAAGTGACAAAACCAGGTTAGCTCTTTTCGCCGACGACACGGCCATCTTTTACGCTGGTAGGAGTCTTGACTGCATTACCCGATATCTCCAGACCTCGGCCAACGCCTTAGGCGCATGGTTCAGGAAATGGAGGATTGAAGTCAATCCAGATAAGAGCGCCGCCGTTCTCTTTTCCAGAAAGGGTGCCGAGGAATTTCTTCCCCAGCTTCGACCTATTACAATGTTTGGCAAGCCAATCCCTTGGGAACTGCAAGCCAAATACCTGGGTGTGATTCTAGATCACAAACTGTCCTTCCGTCTGCACATGAAGACGGTACACAACCGCGCGGCCTTCGCTGTCGGCCGTCTATTTCCCATGACAAATGCACGCAGTAAATTGTCACTTAACCTTAAGATTAGGCTCTATACTACGTGCATTAGACCTATTATGACGTATGCTAGCGTCGTGTTCGCACACGTTAAGTATTACAAAATCCATAGGATGCAAACCCTGCAAAATAAATTCCTTCGTAAACCGACAGGCGTCCTATGGTTCATTAGGAAACTCCAAACCTCAACTCAACTCTCAGTTCAACTCCACCTCGACCTCAGAGTGCCCACCGTTAGGCAATTCATGAAAAGGGCATCGAAGAGATACTTCGAATCTGCCCCTAATCATCCGAATCCCTTAGTTGTCTCTTCGACTGATTACAGGCCGTCCCAGATCAATAAAATCCGCCGACCACGTCACGCTCTCCTTAGGCCCGATGATAGGATCACTGTAGCTCAAGAATCGAACAAATTCACAAGCACACTCCGACGCGCTCGACCGCCTCGTTATAGACCTCACCGGCGAGGTCCGCGTCCGTCGCGAAATGTCTCATCTTGACCGCCCCAACCCTTGCTCGAGCCGGCCCGCGCCTAGTCAGTAGCTTTTAATTTATCCCTTAATAATAAGGAAACTGATATGATCCAGCTAGTCCCTAGTTGTCCCCACCAGCAACGCCCTAAGCCGAGGCTCGTGTCCCGAAGGGGACGCCCTTAGCGCTGTTGCTTAGTTTGTAGTATTTTAAAATATGCTCTGGTTGGAGGCATCAAACTGCCTCGCCTTAGATATTGTCCGGTTACGCAGACAAAACCTCTCTGGGTTTCTGCAAGAAGCCATTTATAAAAAAAAGCCTGATGGAATTCACGGAAGTGGCACTGAAGTATATTGAAGGTTGTATAGAATAATTATTTAACTGAATATTGTATCAGTTACTAAGTTAGTAATAACATCGCTTTGGCAGGTTACCTGCTAAGGTGCTATTGACGATCTTATAAATAAATAAGATGAAACATAACACTCCTATTTTGGGCAATCGTGTAATAATATGCTCTTGAATCCATTCGGCCAGTTCTGTATGTGTGTAAGCAGGTTCTGAATATAAATTGAAGAGTTCCTCGAACAAGAACAGCTTTCCGTACTGTAGGTACGTGTTCCTTCCTTCCTGTTGGCGTACCTACGCATGTAGAAATTAAACCAATTTATCGCTGCAACTACCTATGTAGGTAGGTAACTGTTTGTGTATGTAACGATTTTGGTATTGGTAGTACGTATATTACCAGATACCTACTCATTGAATATTTGGACATGCATGAATGGGTACAAAATAAGTCATAATACGACGATATCCCGGAATTTAGACCTGCCTATTTAAATAAATAAAAAAAAAACACTATCATATCTGAGTACTTCATAAGTGTCACATAGGTACTTGAGTTGCTGAAACGTATGAAAGTTCAGATCTATTTCCAACCGGCGAAAAACTTAGTACTTAGTCTAATTTTGAATTTATTTATTTTTTTGCATGAGAGATACTTCAAAGTTGGTCTTATATTAATTTGGAATGTGAATAATTGGGCATAAAACAATTTTCAACTATAAACCATGGAGATGACATGGAGAAGACAGTCGAGGGAAGAACACACCGGTTAACAACAACAAATTTGGGCTTATTACTTTCATATTGATGAGAACTTTACACCTGGCTATGTTTTATAGATTATAAGTGCTAAAAATTGACACATAACAGTGACTCACATAGGGTTAGTAACAAATTTTGCCTAAAACAATATTTTAAGGTTAACATGACATATTGAATTGCTAGAACATTGCTTCAGAATTCCAGCTGAGATGCTAGAGCAATCATTAATAATATGGCAATCCAGCCTCCGAGCAATTAACCCTAGGATGCTATTGACGCCAGCCCGCACCCTGCGCACAGGGACACAACTAAACTAACCTAGCACGATTTATTTATGCTCGGGGAGTTCCCGATACATTTGAGAGCCAAGTTTAGATAACTGTGTGCTTAGTGTGACCTACATAAAGAGTCTTGGAACTAAACATCTTTGTTACTAAATATATTTCAAGGAAACGTTATCTAATTAATACTGCATACATTCAAACCAAGTAATTTAAAGGCATAACAGAAAACAATGTCACTGTTTCACGTCGGATTCTTTTGAGTAAGGTCACAAGATCGGCTCTTTCCTACTGATAATAGCTAGAGGATGTTTATGCAATGAATTATAAAATAAATATACAATGGATCGTCTCATGGGAATGTGTATGGTGAAGACCGCTTTATATTTGGTGACCTGTTGATAGGGGATACTTACTCACGTCAATGCAAAAATATTTATGACTAGTGTAGACATTCAGGTCTTTGCGTCAGCGTACTTGAGCCTCCTCGTTAAGAGTGGTACCATTACCAAGCTGTTTTTTCTTTAACATCTGGAAGTTCTAAAAAGATGAAACATGAAGAAAAAATATGCTATCAAAAAAGGTCTATTCTATATCCATAAAATGCTTAGCGACAAAACTCAGTATACCTTCAAAAACTTTTACAGCCTTATTCGCGTTAACCTAGGCAGTTCAAGGACTGCCGAAAATCATCAGGTCCTGCTTTATTAATGGAAGTACTTTTATAAGTACCCATTTTTATGTAAGTATTACCAATTTACCACGCTTGATAAATCGATTAAGTTGTGTAAATAGTTAGATACTTGTTAGTTACTTTACATTGTGAGTGAGTTACGGGTTATCTTTGGGGGATTTGGTCTTTAAACATCAATATTTTGGAACTCAACAACATAACAAACCACGGAAGATCAAGTCATGAGTGACACCGAAAAACAGTCTTTAAAAAAATTGTACACAAAAATGAAAATTGATATCATACTAAGTAATTCATCATCATCCCCCTGCCCTTATCCCAATTTATTTGGCGTCGGCGCAGCATACCTATATCTGGCATGCTGCTAAAGTTTTGGCTATGTTTTATGACCGGCCACCTGCCTGATGTCAACCCTCTTTGGGAATGCTGTAGTTGGTGGTAACCGCCACCGATACGGCCTCCTTCTATCTAGCTATGCCATACCAAATGTTATCCATGCGCCAGGTTTTGATGTTATCCTAATATTACACTTCACTAACTGGGCTACTAAGTAATTATTATAATAAAAACTTTGCCTTGTACTACGTACTTATCAACTGTCTTTACATCTTTAATACCCTCGTTAAAGAGATACAGGTATATTAGGTGCGCAATAAATGCCTTGAATTTCAGTCTTGAATAATACCCCACACTTGTTTACGAATACAAAAAATCATTTTCAAGTACAATGGTGTGTAAAATTCTTAAAAATTACACAATGTAAAGAATGATGACGACGTGACGCTGCGCGGTGGACGGAGCGGAATGAATCTCCGTAAAAAAAAAAACACGCAGACAATGGTCTTTTAATTTGAATAATGCGAACTTCAATGGGATTTTTTATTATTTTTTATCCATGCTAGCGTTGTTTATAGATACTTGATGCTTGGTGGTATGGTAGGATAACGATATGCAAATACAAATGTATTAAATGCCGTGAACACAGAAGCGGGAAATACTTTATAAAGTCTTGTCTTTTTAACTTGTGGTTGATCAATAATAAGTGGCAGATTTTAAACAACACATAGACCTCTTGGCTTTACACACCATCAAGAACTTTTCAATTTATAATGAAAGTTGATTATCATTTTGACATAATTACTTACTTAATTAATTAATGGTATTAGTTAACGCATTTTTTGTTTAATAATTTAGAAACAATAACACCTGGTGGTGTTTGTTACTTATTTCTCCTAAAATCCCGATTTCATTTAATAAAAGGGGACTTGAGAAAGAATTAATTTTACAATCCCTACTGGTGGGCATTTGTCGGTGGGGATTTCTGGATGGATAGACCTGGATAACCTGGACCTGGAGGATATACCTTTCCCCAGATGTGATGGTCTTCCCACCAAGTTATCCTTCATCATTCTAAGCAAGTGATAATTAATTCTGACTCAAAGTCAGTGGTGCATGCCTTGTATTTGAACTTGTGACATTTGACTTGCCAGTCCAACGGTCTACTATTAAGCTATCATTGCATTCATTGCTTTAAAGAGTGAATGATTTTTATTTCTATAAATAGATCTTTTGATATTTTATCCAAATATAACGCTTCCTCAACGAATACTGGTGACATTGCTTACCGTTAGGAAAATAGTACGACTTCTTCTTATCGTATGGCTGATGAACAACCTAACTAATGTTAGAATTTAAACTACCCGTAGTCTTTGACATGTCTTTACACACCTTCGAGAACATTTCTCATGTGTATGCTGGTTTCCTCACGACGTTTTCCTTTACCGTTAAAAAATGCCTAGCCTTTTCGCAATTACATTGGGGTCGGCTTCCAGTGAAACGGGATGCAGGTTAATACCAGTATTTTACGTGGAGCGACTGCCTATCTGACCTCCACAACCCAGTCACTGGGTAACACGATATCTCCTGGCATTACTGGTTATCAGACTTTCAGGCTTCTGAATGTCTGTAATGGGTGTCATAGATCTTAATTTGACAACTGGGACCGACGGATTCTCCGAGGCACGGAGGGGTCTCGGTATGAAATGATGGTCACCCACATCCACAGACTGACCTCGCCAAGCGCAGCTTAACCTCAGTAGATCGATCTGTGCGGCTGTTACTTAGCCCTTCTTTAACCCTTATGAAAGTGATAATTAATTTTCGAAAAATTCGAACCTGTGACTTACCAGTCCAACGGTCATACCACTAGAGTACCACTGCTGGATTAGTTAGATTTAGAACATGAACATAGTACTAAAAAGAACAGTATGATTTAACTACGGTTTTCTGCAAGGTATTTCCCCTGTCGGGTACCTCTAGTTTTTCCAAGCTACTACTTTCTACTTCCCTTTAGTCTATAATTAAACGTGATCTCATTAATCTAATTTAATATAAAATTATTATATTAATTTAAAATTCCAAATCTTTCTGAAATCCCAAACATAAAACTCATGTTGCCTGAAATATTATACCTAAAACAAAGACATAATATACTCAATATGTAACTGAGTCAGTTCTTCTATTTGGATATCCAGGGAGAGGTCTCCATTTCTCGTCATTAGCCCACTTGAGGCCGACACCCGTGGGTGGTGTTCAATTGAACACGGCCGTGATTCCACTGGGATCATATCGTACCAAATGAGTTATCACTACGATGACGATGTGACACAATTCCACTGATTCGATATGAAAATCGAATAGAAGTTATTTTCAAACAGAGAGAACAAAGTACCCAACAATTTTTTGAATCATTTATGATGTATAATACTTGAATATTCTCTGGTATCATCTTGACTTAGAAGAGTAGGCCATATAGGTACATCAGCGTCATGTTAAAGAGGTGTTTCTTAATATTTGTTATTGTGTTGCGAGAAGTCTTACTTCCATAATGAATGGACAAAAGCAAACTAAACCAACGAACATGCATGAAGAGGATATATACCTATATACTCCACCAGACCGTATTTCGGTCACGGTGGCCCTGTCTCCATTAGCCAAGTGCGCAGGAGATACAATAGTGCACAAGTTTATACGCAAACACAGGTGCACTTCCTCTTCCTTCACTCTCATAATTCGATGGGCCGGCAATCCAAGTGGAAATCGATAGTTTCTGCCTATTCCAACGGGAAACAGACGTGATTGTGTGTATGTATGGACAGTTTCTTGTAACGTTTATCATTATGGAATTAGGTCGGTACTCTATTTTTAATCAACGTTTCATTCTATCAATAATGACATCCTCGCTTTCCATCTCTAAAGCTTCACTACAAGTTAGGTACTCCTATAGGATGCTATATCCCATAAATGAAGATAGTGTAACAATGTCCTGCGTCCATTAGTGCACTTATTGTGTTAACCAACCCGTGGGTGGTAGCAGCAGCTGAACTGCGTTCCGTTATCATACCAATACATATGTAAGTACAGAAGGTTTACTACTGAGTAATACTAGAAGACTAAGACGCCGCGCACCGCCATCTTTGATAGATAGAACCTCTCCTTTTACGAAACAAAACTCCACTTTATTCTGCACAGAATATAATTTAAATTAAGATAATGTATTATTTAAATATGCAGTCAAAAGTGTTGGATGTATATGTAGTATAAGTACTTTTTTGAACGGCTCGCGCTACTTTCATGCAAGAGATTTTAACCTTAGTTAGGGTCGACTACAAACATCTTGGACGGCACGGTACAATTGGTGGTCTCATTAATTCGATGAACGGTATTTATATCATTCCGAACACAAAATAAGTTCTCAAAATACCGATCGTGAACAATATTTCCATTCACAATATTGGAGAAGATAATTGCAGTCATAGATGGTTTGATACTGCCATGGCTGTCAATATTCTTCACGACTTTTTTTATTCGTATTTTGGGCATTCAGATACATACAGGAATAAAATAATGAAGTTTTTCATAAAACCAATTAAGTTTTTCGCCTATCTGTGTTCGTGAATCTGCAGAGTAGACTTTCTGTATTACCTATGTGGTGGTCCCACAATGTCACGAAGCGATTTAATTTGATATGTCGAGAAGTTGGCGCCAGTCTGTCGAGGTTTATACAGATTAAAGGGAATTTACTAGAAAGTGGAATTTATGTAAAAAGATAGGGTGCAATTTATTTGAATGGATGCTGTATTTACGAGGGCATTTCAGGATATAAGTAGTTTATGTAGTATTGAATTTGGTTTTAGAAGATAAAAATGTTTATTTTATTCTGTTTGTATGTTTGCCCTGTTGTCTATAGGTAATTTAATATTATGATCCCTGTTTGCTCTATATGATCTAAACCTTTGGATGTCTTATAACATTTGTACCTACTAATGTGCTTGTAGCTTATACATTGCTATTAATTCCTGATACTGGAAAAAGCCAGATTCTCATGTAGCTGAAGTCATCAACACTATTCATTAAGTATGTATTTACCGTTTATATTGTTCTTGAGCCCCAGTGATTCGTGTTGCGAGCAACTTGCTCAATATTCTTTGAATGGTGACTAATGCAAATGACGTTATAAACAAGGGTATGTTGAGATGAAGATAAGAGAGATGACGCATGGTTTGTACGCGTCGACCAGGTTATTCACCTGACTAAGAAAATAACACCGTCTATATAAAAATAAATATGCTAATGCAAATAAAAGGTCATATCAGATTAATAGTAACAGAATTGGAGAATGAAGAGCATTGACGCCTGCTGCGGCACTTTAGTAATCGGAGACCATTATAGCTAGGTTTCCTTAGCAACAGCCAAATACACAAACGCAAATAAATATCAAGTAACCGGACTATAATTTCGTTCTCTCTCAGGCACTTTAAATCGGAGTCATCATATTGGCTACAACGTCTGTTCCATGGGATAGTTACAGCATCCTCGGATATGTAGTACAATGTTACTAAGGGGGAGGTTGTTGGCAACATCTTCGGTTCCTCTAACCCAATAGCAGCACTACATTTTTGGCCACAACAACTACAAACAAAGTGTAAATCCACGGAAGGCCTTGCAGCATTACGAAATCTTTTCGGCTTTAAATTCTCTAGCCAAACTTCGTCGTGTTTTGAAATCAGCAGTCAGTGACAGCAAGATATATGAGGGCTAGGAGCGTTTGAGTATTTGGCAGTAAAACAGTACAAAGGACAGTGAACAATAATACTGGTATCTATATGACAGGATAACATTAGAAGCTGGCGCATGGATCACATTTGGTGTGACATAGCTAGATAGAAGGAGACCGTATCGGTGGCGGTACCACGAACAACAGCATTCCCAATGAGGGTTGACGTCAGGCAGGCGGCTGGTGGTCATAAAACATTGCCAAAATTAAAAAAAAAAATTAGCAGCATGCAATTTCAAAAACAATTAGAAATTGGAAGAAGAATTCATGCAGCGCCGACCCCACATAAATTGGCATAAAAGCAGGGGGATGGTGATATATGTCAAGTTAAACCTTAACGTAAAAGAAAGCTATGTAAATCACCACGATACGACACTGATAAAGTCATAATTACCTACATACAACAACCAAACATTTATGCCGTATTAAAACTAGCCTGATTCACGCAGTTAAAACAACGAGTATGTCAATTGTATCTCCATGAAAGTACTCTTCACGAGACCAACAAAATAAAACAAAGCCTGTCGAAAGTTTGTAAGTAAGTGTATGGAAATCTTCATCTTCTATACATATAATAAAAATGTATCGGATTGCTGTCTGTACATGGAAGATATATGAGAAAAAATATTATTGGGACCTTTATCAACGCAAATAGCACCCAAAACAATGACTTTTGTCGGTTTTACTGTTTATCTGTTTGTCTGTGCGTTTGTGCACGCTACTCACAGAAACGGCTTATCCGATTTAGATGTGGTTCACTAATACATATATATATACTAATACATATGTATATTGTGGTAAGCTTCACTTAACATTTAGTGTTTATTTCATGTCAATAGGTTCATAAATAAATGTTATGCCTATTTAAAGAATCACGTCTTACATTTGTTAATTATTATGAATTTGTGTTCATGCACGACATGGTGTTAATTTACGACATCCACGCGGACGGAGTCGCAGGCACAGCTAGTTTCCTAGTTATAATTAGCTAAAGTTACAATATTAAGCTATAATGCTTTTCAAAGATTTATCTTGAATTATAATTAGCTGTTATTTATTCTTGTTGGCTCATTAGATAGACTCGTTAATCTTGTTATGATGTGACTAGTCGCCAAACTTGATAGGCAACTTTTACACTGTTGCCAGCCTATTAATATATTGAGTGTAATAAAAGTTTTGGGTCTTAATTTACTTGTTTGAAAACGCAGAGCAAGAGAGCATTGAGAATTTTTATTGTAATGCCCATTTTATGGTAAAGATTAAGTCTTTTAAGAAGGAGTTTTTGAGGAGTCAACCTTTATCATAGCTCTGAACTCAAAAAATTAATTTAAATATATTATGGTTTACGATGCTAAGGTAACTTTAAGTGCCTCGGTGAGCATGTTAAACCGTCAGTTCCGGTTATCAAACTAAGTTCTAGAATGGGTTCGAGTTGTTAAATTGTTGTTATGATTGAAAGTATGACAACCAGTCGTACCACGAGAGTGGGTTGTGGAAGTCCGATAGGCAGTAGCTCCAGATAAAATACCGGTGGAAGCCGACCACAACATGTTTTTTTTTACTCTAAGAACGAAAGTTTATCTTTATATGGTACTTGGTACTTCCAAATCAGTGATAACCTAGTGGTATGACCACTGTACTAAGAAGCTGGACAAGTCAACGTCGCAAGTTCGCATCCAACGCACGCACCACTGACTTTTCAAGTCATGTGTGTATTAATAATTAATTATCACGTGCTTATAACGGTGAAGAAAAATATCGTGAGGAAACCAACGCAACTGATAGATTCTCGATGGTGTGTAAGGCCATGTCAGAGATCTACGGGTGGTTTAAACTCTGACACTAGGTTGTTCATCAACCACACGATAAGTAGAAGAATGGTACATTCGACTTAGACCATAATTAAAGATGTGCTTACGACTGAGTTGATTACAAAGATTTATTTCCTTTATTACATCTCTCCCTATAATTACACTTTCCAGTTGCATCTCAAAATAAAACGGAACAAAAGGAAGTCGTTAAGAATTCTATAAACTTACACGAAACATAAAATCTCCGTACCATTTAATTGCTTACGTCACTTGAAGAATACAAGGCTACAGTCAAGAGATACACAAAAATGCTTTGCTTGTTTCCATCATATATTACATTTTGTCTTATTTGAATGATTTACGCAGAGAGTATCCATTATATTATCCGTTTTTATTTTTGTTTCGCACATTGCGAAAGATACAGATTCCGACGAGCGACAAATGTCGCAGTTTAATCCCCGCTCGTATCTATACCTGCTTCATTGTTTCTTACAAAAAGTAAAAATCTTATTTAACCAGTAACGAAGTAAATAAATTAATAATCAATAAAACACCCATTAAAGAGTAAGTATCCTTATCTTTGGTGTACACATTAGTAAACTATACTACTACTTAAATTAAATGATATCGTGTAATTTATTTGTAGATGTGATGAATAGGCTAGATCATGATGTGCCATGTGGTCATGTGCGTATTTCTTGCTTAAAACAGTAAAGGGAAAAATCTTGAGGAAACTAGTAGGTATTAGTACTTTTGAGAGATGTTCTCGATAGTGTGTAAAGCCATGTCAGAGGCCTACGGGCGGTTTGAATTCTAACATTAGGTTGTTCATTTAAAATTAACCACCCCCTCTACCACAAAGCCACAATTCCACTTGTTAACTGGAATTGTGGGAACAAGTGGAAGTGTTACTATCCTATTTATTACGCATCTATTTTCCATAATATATTTAAGTCAATCTCGTTTGTTACAGAGCACGGGCATATTCTGCACGTTCTTCTTAGCGCAAGCCATCAAGGAGAAGCGTCGAGCGTCCATCAGGAACTCCTCAAATATCAGAGACTCTACGTTCGCGTCTCCCGACGACTCCCTACTTGCCTCGCCAACTGCACCAGCACCTACCTTACCTAAGTATTAGTTATACATACCTCGAAGTGTTAATGTATCAGCTATTCATAGGATTACCTAAGCTCAGCATTTTGAGCGAACTGAAAGATCTCACCGTATGATCAGCTTATGACAGCGCTCTGGTTGATGGGCAGCTCCGACTAAATGTACTCGAGTCATCGACCATACAGTCCAATGACGTAGGATACACATAGACTCCAAAATAATGAACAAGTATACCGTCCTTGATAGTCATGTCTATATGTATATGCACAGTGTAAATACAGATAACATTATCAATTGTTTGTTTTGACTAATGTATTAAGTTCCCTAAGGCCCGGTTTTTCAATCACCTGGTAACTTTAGTAAGAGGAATAAAGATGTATTTCAATTTCATCAATTAAGGAAGATGGCTCTCCCAACTGAGCTATCACGTCCGATAGCGATAGAGCCTTGACACGGTAGGTACGTCAAGGGTCACGGGTTCGAGTCCTGATCGTGTATTTTTCAATATTTTCCTTAAAAAATAATAATTAATATAGGCCTTACATGACCATAACATGTATAAAAATCATTTAAAATCATCAATCAAGCTTATTCCTCAGATTAAAGTTATTTGGCGATTGATAAAATGGCCGTATAAGTAGTATTATGAAATTTTATGTTACTGTTTACCAAAAAGTCCGTACATTATTGAAATGCAATTTTTTATTAGGTTTTATGCATCTTGTTGAATCACCCAATGTATTACACTTAGTGCTAAGTCCTGCAATCGTATTTCTTCCTGATAGCTTTATTGACGATGGCAGCGAAAGTATCGCGTTTTAAGATAAGACAAGACCATAGTTAGGAACTTACTAGGGGGTAGGAGGGCAGGTTCTACCCTTTTGTCCCGTATTGAACAAGTGTATTGTGTAGGTGTATCACTTCTTGTGTAGTATTTCAGGGGTTTGCACCGCCCCCCCCGGCTGGCTATATTTGGTTTTATCGGTATTGGTTTTATGTAGGTAATTTTAACGACCTTAATTAAGAGAATTTTATTAGAATAAGATTATAAAACGAACAATCGTTCTTGCCACAAAGTATTTATTTACAACGTTGTTAAACTAACTTATAAATTAATATAATAAAAATAAATCTGTTTTAAATAAACAAAACGCTAATCTCTCATTCGTTTTATCATCGTTTACAATAAACACATTAATATTATTGATAAAAATAACGACTGCACCGACTGTGTTATCAGTAGTGTGGTCGTTATAGCATTATATTAGCATTCAATGATAATTTTAAAACTATACAAGCTGTACAAAATCCCGCATGCTTCAAAGTGAATTTTTCGCCTATTAAATGACCGTAGAATTTTTAAAGTAATTTTACATGATTATGCATTTTTTTATCACTAGCTTTATAGATGACACAGGTACAAACAGTGTTGCCAAGTCTATTTTTTTCTAAATTTCAGTACTTAAATGGATAAAAAGCGGGACTGGGATGAAAAAATCGGAACGCATAATAAAAAAAAAACTTAAATAGACCTTCAAATCTTTGTTTCTATTCTAAATTAATTCTAATCCTAATACAATAAGATCAAAAAAATTTTAAGTAATATTTTTTACATTCAACATGATATAATCAATAAAAATAGTAAAGTAACGTTAAAAACAAATTATTTTGTCTTATGGCTCGCTCGCCTAGTGCGTGTCTTTGTTTAGAGGCTAGATGAAAAACCGGGTTTTGGGGCGTCCCGCTCAGGGTGCCGGTGGGACGCATATCGATTGGACTGAAAAGCAGGACGTCGCGCCAAAATCGGTAAATCTGGCAACACTAGGTACAGATCAACACTTGTCTAAGTAACCATGTAAATTGTAATGGATAAATCGCGGTGACCGACTGACCGAGTGGCCCACCTCTTGCGCCGCAGGTCGAAAATCAAACCTGAAATGTAACAATGTGACTTTTTCGATCGTAATATCTTAGGTTTTCGGGATCACTACACATTATAATAAAACAACTTTTAACCGGATTAATGGCGTGTATTATTGGTTTTGTTTACCTGACGTTTCGAACACTTTGCAACGTTCGTGGACGCAGGAGGACTCAGTCCTCCTCCTCCTTGATTTTGAATATACTTTTTTTATGTTTAGTGTGTACAATGGTACAGTTAGATACGTGCTGGTTATATGGTATTGGTTGTAAATATTTATGTATTTGATATTTAAGTATTTAACTAAACATTAGTTATGATAACACTCCATTGTTTCAAAGCCAATAGTAACCAAAGTTGTATCATCTGTATTAAAATTACTTCATGAGTTTAACATCATCGTGACGGAAGCGTTACGGCAGATTATGGTTGCTTGTCCAGGCAGCTGAGCGGTGCGAGGATGTGCAGCGGGCTCCTTTTCAGTAGTGCGCTGTGTATACATCCTCGCACTCATTCCTCGCTGGAGTCCCTCGCATACATCGCTCCCTTTTTTGTCTGAACAAATACCTCGTTCCGCTAGCCCTTTTTCACAAGATTTGCGGTAGAAAATTAAATGATACCATTCACGCTCCTGTAGGGTAAGGTAAGGTAAAACCAAATAGATTTAAATTAGTAAGCCTATGTACAGTTGAATGTCTTTGGTTAAAGCTAAAATCTTAACAAACACAACTGTAGGAAAAGACCGTAAAATAATTCCAGTATAATTAATTGTCCTACTGCAGGGCAAAGACCTCTTCTAATACTGAGAACATTGATCACTTTTCTAGCTTTCTGCTGGTTAGCGATTTCAGACCGTTATCGTTAGGCCTAGATTTCCTCGCACATTTCCTTCCACCGTCATCATCAATGGTGTCTTAAATTTACTAATAATGAACATACCTATAACATGGGAAACAGCCACAACGGTACATGCCAAGTTTGAACCTTAGAAAGCTTAATCAGAAAATCGGCCTACAACATATTTTTTATAATGAAATACTTTTTATATATGAAAACCTATGTATTTACGTGGAATTAACTTTTTTTAAGAGAAATATTAAGTTTGACCTATGAGATTTTATAGTAATACGCCCATTTGCCTCAGTACCTACCAATTAATTAAGTGTGCCCGTCTTAAGTTGGACTTTC
Organism: Xylocampa areola; assembly: GCA_935421205.1. Taxonomy (NCBI): domain Eukaryota; kingdom Metazoa; phylum Arthropoda; class Insecta; order Lepidoptera; family Noctuidae; genus Xylocampa; species Xylocampa areola. The sequence goes on from OW285206.1 coordinate 17,898,419, forward strand.
TGTGTGTCGCGCATGCGTACTATTGTTTTTGCCGTACTCTGGACTACCGAGTAGATTTTCGTAGACGACTTCAGAGCGGCACACTTATTTAATTCGTCTGTATATACCTACATACTCTATTTGAATTGTCTTGAGTTGTCAAGTCTCATAGTAGGTATAGTAGATATTTATCTACCAGGCACAAGAGATGAATAACAATAATTAATTAAGATAAGGATCGAGATGTGTCGATTGTAAAATAAAATAACAATGAAGACATTGTTACTGATAAACAATTTATTAATGTAGATACAGTAGGCCGCACGACATTGGAAACAAAACCAGTATAAGCTAGCCTCGCAATCCTCGCATACTATTGAAACTCCCTAAGTACGACAGGCCAGCTCAAGGTCACGGGCAGTAGGTATTTTTGTACCCTTCCCGCCACTGGCATATGGTTCCCAATCAAATCTTTTTACCTTTTACCTGTATGGTTACAATGATAGTACACGATTTTAATCGTGTGTGACACAATTTTATGTTTGTGTTTAGTTTTTTATCTGTGTTAATACTTTAATGTAATGGTGAGAGCTCTTGTAACTTTATTCTAAGTTCTTTTGTGCTTATGTGTTACCTCACCCCCCGCCAAAAGATAGATAATCAAAAAGATATTTAATCAAAAGCCGTCTCCCGTCGTCCTCTAAAGGCCTACGGTACTACGCTCGCATTTAAACATATACAAGGTGTTGATCTCTACCCGTGCTATATTTTATTATTCCGAAAAACTCGGTAATGATTCAAAATGAAAATTTGGCTATTAGTTAATCATTGAATTTTTAAAGTAATTTTACATAGAGTCACAACTTTGAAGTTCGAGTAATTAAGTAAAATTAAGCATATTTTTTATCATTTGCTCAATAAATATGGCAATGGTACCTACCGATCAACAGCTTGCATTATGAGTTTTAAAAGGTTAAACAATCGCAATAATACATCGTTCACTAATTCAAAAGGCATACTTAATATAAATTTGCCAATTGCCACATTAAAATGTGTTCCCCAAAAGATTGTCTCAAAGTATAGGTAATTATTATTATATTGATAATTAATTAAAAGACAATTCAGAATTTAACGAACTGGTAAATGCTTTTCAAGGACATACCTTTATTACGTATTTTACGTACATCAATGTATTTTATTACTTAGACTTATAGAGCATTTTATGAAAAGGTTTTGGAATTTAAAACGGAATACCATTAAATATAAAAATATATAGTAAAATCATTTACACTATAGAAAAATGTATTGTGTCTACAGCGGATCGACCTATAGATAAAATTCTATCAGCCGTTCAACGAGTCGGGTATTTTATTTAACCATAAGTTTATTATAATTCAGTCAATTAAAAATGGGTCGTTTTTGTATTCACCTCTTACTCACTCACTATCGACTCGAACGAAAGGTCAGAGGTAGTGGCATAATTTAACGTCCCATTCTTTGAGTGAGTTATAATAATTATGCATATAGACATACTTGGTAAAATTATTATTTAATTAGTATTTTAGTTTTAGAATAATTAGTGACTGGGTTGTGTGCATTCAATAAATGTGATGATGTTTTACCCAGAACCTACTACCTAGAGTCGAATTTTATACATATTTATACCTACATAGATACATAAGAGATTGTACTATAGTATATGTAGATATTTTATTCACTTTTGTACGTTTTAATACCAATAAACGATCAAGTATTTACTTTATGTTTTTCTTTCATATTTATCTCCTGAACTCCTCATAGAGGTCAAAACGTTCAGTCTTCTATTCGATTGCGGTACAAATAATAAAAAGTTGTGTGTAAGTAGTTACTAAGAATAAAGATGGTAAACAGGATGAATCACTGAATATTACCTATCTAAACTTCTGAAGTATATGACGATGGAGAACAATTAAGTCAGAAAGTAACGTTCTAAAAAAAAACAGCCTGCCCTTTTCCGTCTACGTTCTTAGTACGTTCATCTTCTAGGTATCCGAATGCAGCTTAATACTAGTATTTTACATGGAGCGACCGCCTATCTTACCTCCACAACCCAATAGTATCTCGTAGTAAAGAATAAAGAGAGCTCAGGGTAAATTTTTAGGCATCTGACTACTCGTTCAGCTTTGATAGGCCGGGCTCTCCGAGTAGTGTTGCCAGATGTCCCGCTTTTCAGCCCCCTGGGGATGCGTCCCCGGCGGCCTGAGCGGGACGCTCAGAATCCCGCTTTTGCAACTAGCCAGCCCTTAAACAAAAAAACGCCCAAAGCGAGCGAGTGAAAAAATAATTATGATTAGAATTCATTCAGAAATAAAAATTTGTAAGTTTCTTTACATCCACATTTTTCCTCTTAAATTCTTACATTTATAAAAACAGATCTGGCAACTCTATATCCGAGGCATGAAGGGGTCTCTATATGAAAATATTTTCACCCACAGACTGACCGCGGCAAGCGCAGCTCTACCTCGATCGATCGATCTATGCGGCTATTACTAACCATGACTGCTGCAAACCCCACCAATGTGACTTTCAAAAAATTCTAGCAAAATCTTTCAATTCCTAGGATGGCCATGCCCATTATCCAGGTTTATGATATTATGAAGGGTATATAAGAAGTTAATAAGCGACTTGAAGATGTCTAAAAGGGACAATAAGCCGTTAAAACCAAGTGCATGATTCCAAGAAGTGAGTTCAATGGTGACAAATCGTTAACATTGAACATAATCGTTCCTACACTACTATCTGTAAGGTTATCAAAAGGAAAGAACGAATAAATATACGTGGGTAAGTACAAGGGTCAACAGTTTATATACCAATCTTCCATTTGATTTTGACCATCTGAGAGCGCCGTAACCTTGACTCCTATCGGAAACATTCGTGATTTTCCGGCCACCAATCGTAATTGTATTAGGCCAAATCTTTTTACCGTCTTAGCACGTTCTTTTGCATTACATTAACAACTCTGTTAGTGTTGTATTAAGAATGATACCTTTTTTAAGCTGTAATAGTGTTGTTAAGATATGCAATTTGATTCGGTGTCTGACTTCCTTCTCTAATGGAATGGCAAATGGCAAACGTAAGGTTTTGTCAGCTTCGTAATCAGTAGAATCGATAACATTGAACAATTGAATTGAATACATGTTACATTTTGATTAACGAATTAACCTTGAAGATCAAATAAAACATAGCTCTCTATATAAAGAACTCTCTGTTTTAATATACGACTACGACTAATACCTGTATATCTACTCGGAAAAGTACAAAATCGTACTTGATAACAAAATAATATTTCTATTGTGACTGGTGATTAGCGACTCAACAGAATCTGTCTAAGATTGTTATTTAATAGGTACTGCAATTAGAGTCTAATTAGCATTACATAATTTACTTATTTCTAACTTTAAGGATAGGGATATAAAATAATTATTCCATAGTTGGTACTGGTGACAAATAGCTACGTTGATTAATGGGTGATTGTGGATGATATGGTCGCTAAACGACAAAACCCATCAAATAAATAAAAAATAAAAATAATGGGTGATTGGTAGATAGTTAATGAGTAGATAGTTGATTAGAAGGTAAAACATAAAAAAATAGTTATTAAGTACCTACTAATCAATGCTGAGAAGTAGTTAACGGTAATCAATTAATTAATAGTTTATATGTGTAATCTAATTGGTAACATTACTTAAAATTTAAAAACTTATAATGCTAGATTTCACTAATGTTAGAAAACGCTTTACGCTATCCGAGGGTTAAATTACAATGAACTTCTTCTAGCTATATTTCACCCTTTTACACTTTCCAAAAATAAATATCCGGTTAAAATAAGTCGTCAGATTGCGTCAAAGTCAAACATTCAGAACGCACCAACAGCTAAAGGGCGTCAATGCACATTGGAAAGTGTTCGCGACTTCTTTACAAACTTTCTCCCTTCGCTCGAGACCGCTTGTTTATGGTCAGGGCACGAAACCTCAACTTTTTGCTAAGTTGTATGGCGAATGCGAATTGAAAGCGAAATATCTACATGTCTAGCAGGTACCTTATTGGTATTCCTAATGTTGTTTGTCCGAAGACGAAGTTGAAATACTGCTTTTTGTAATGAAACACCTATACGGAATTGCATTTATTTAACCGCATTCTACTTGCATTTTAGTTGGTAAAATATTTTTTCACAAACATTTTAAGGCAGTCACTCACTGCAAGGCAAAGGTATTCTAAAGTATGTACCTAATAATAATTTAGTAGGTATGTATGAATGTGATTAAAAAATAACCAAGTGCAAATTCAGTTTAGATTAATATTATTAAGTATTGGATTCGCTTATGCCTTCACTGACTAGGATATAACGACATTTTGAAATAAAAAAATTCGAATGTTTTTTCGAATATTAAATTCTCATTGGGAAAAAAAAAAAAAAAATGGTCAAAGAAAGTAAGTGGGTAGGTAGTAGACTGAATTATTTTTTAAAACATTAAAAACCTATTCATGAAGGAAATTTGGGGAAAACCTATTCATGTGTCTCATGAATAGGTTTTCCCCAAATTTCCTTCCGGTCAGTTGCTTTGTCTTTATTAAAAGTTGGCATTCGCTTTGCTCACGTGAAATCAATATTATTTGATACAATAATAATAATTGATGTGTGGAACTTTTGATTTAATGACGGTGGGGATGACGCCCGTACGTACTACGTACGGCTGACGTTCGAGACATCGGTTACTGCACCGCGTGTCGCGGGTTCGACAAAAATATTTGTATGTATCATCATACCTGTATACCCAAAGCGTCAGATAGAGTTGTGCACCGATATTTCATCGATGCAGCTTTAAATTCCAATGTCCATCAACCGGGCATAGCTTTGACTATATATAGGGTTGCCATCCGTCCTGGTTTCCCTAGATTTGCCCTAGTGTAGAAAGCGTCCAGGGAACGTCCGGGCAGAGTTTCATTTGTAGTCCGGGATTGAGGCTGCTGACACATCCTCCACGACACAGGGAATCCTAGTGTGGAGAGTAGTGCTATAATAAAGTATTATTATTATCTACCGAAAATACTCGGCCGAAATTACGTCCAAAATGCATGACTAAGTACTACCTATACTAATTTTTTGTTAAAACTTTATTACCAAATTAAGTTTAAAATTGTAAGAAAATAATTAAGAAGTTAAATTATTACAAGTATATATATAATCAAAGGGGCATATTTTCAAACTCTAGGTTGCTACTGAAAAGTTTTCTGACAGAAAAACACATTTAAACTTTGCCCGACCCGAGAATCCAAAGAACCCAAGACTTTCCACCCACCAGTCGCAGACCGAAACGGCTAGAAATCAATATTAACTAAAACTTACTCAAATGGCCACAAGATTTAGTTAATCGTATTTTTTTTAATCTGTCTGACGTACTTTAATTGATTTGCGTCAAACTTCAAACATCCTTTGACTGACTCACAGGCATCCATAGTTGGTGATAGCAAATAAAGCAATTAAATATGTAGGTACCTATATAGGTATGTGTATTTAATTTGACATTCCTGGAACGGTAAAATAAATAACTACATAAGCTTATGTGGTAATAATGAAAAAAATATCGGCAAGCAAAAATGTGTTATTGCTAGCAAAGTAACGCAATAAAAAAAATTGGTATAGGTGATGGTGCATGGCGTCCCGAATCAAGTTGAGTTTTATTATGTCCTTTGATTAGGTATATGACAGGAATATATTCAAAGCTCCACTCCCAACAGCTCTCTTAACAAACAACACTATAGATATTATTTACGCGTACATCTTGTAGCAGTCTCAGAGCTTCACATCAAAATTCAAGAATGATTCCATAATTTTAGTCGATATTTTAGATATTATATTTTATTGAAACGAAAATAAGTCCAAACCTACTTGTTAAAAGGATCCTGTTGAGATGAAACGTTAAAAAGGGACAGAAAATCATCTAAGGTGTGTGGTGTAAGCGAGACAGGTGACAGGTTGAATGAGGGGTCATGAATAGGACCACCATACCTCGCGAATTTCTACAGAATTTTCAGAGACAAAGAACTACAACATAGTTGTTTTTCATGTTACATAATTATTTGGGAAACAGACTTTTGAAATAGTAATATTAATATTGTATCGGCTGACGGAATTTTTATGATGTATAGATTATTGTTTCGGGTCTGAGTGTGTGTTCATGTGCAGTTATTACTATTAGTGCACGATCCTCAATGCAAAAGTCCTAAATACAAGAGTTGAATTAGGTTATTAATTAACTCCTCAAAATATGCATTATAGTTATCATATAAATAAAATATATTCTGCCAGTTTTTTTTTTATTATGGACGTCATGTCAGTTACCTATAATTAATTAGGGATACTAGGTGTAAAGACGTCATTATGTACGTAAGTTCATCAAATAAGTTAAACTGAGTAATCGTAAAGCCCCGATGGTCACCCTAGTCATGATTCATGGAACCCTAGAGGGGCGCGGGGGGGACGCGCCGCCATCGCGATCTCTTGCTTATTTTCTTTAGTAGCATTTACGACGCGGAGCTGGTGGGTCACGCTAACATTCCGCTCACATAAACAGTATTCGCGAGTGACATAGTGCGATTGTGTGTGAACATAATATACCAACAGTGTGTACAACTCATTCAAGATGGGATGTGGAACGAGTTTTGTGAAATATGTGCTGTTCTTCTTCAACTTGGTGGTCGCGGTGAGTTGGGGAAAGGGCGGGCTTGGAACCGGTTTTCTTGACTCGTGTTCCGGTAGACGGCTGATGGCATGACCAGCCAACAGTGAAACTGACGCCCTACGTTGACCACGAATTATTTTAAGCGTCAGTCTTATGCGTCCATGTGGTTTTTCCAACTTTTAAATCTATCATCTTCTGATGTATAAAAAATGATTTTCACATACAGTTTCAGTATCAACTTACATCTAATATTAAATAAACGAATATAATAAAATTACCACATACTTACATACATTTTTCACGATTACACAAGTAAACAGCTTCGTCGTATTTCTAAAGTACCGAGGTAAACTTTACATCATCTATTTCTGTCTCTCTTTAGCATATCGAAAGAGACAGAAGTTTACTTCCATCGCCGTCTGACTGGATTCAAGAATTCGCAGGGTGAAACCCACTGTTGTTGTCAATTTTTTTATTTATTTTTTATTATGGCTGTTATAGGTATATCTACTTAATTTACGAAGCCATTGAAACTTCTGGATCTAATTCACTAATAAATAGTATCCTCAAGAGTTTTATGCTAAACTAGTTAGGGGTAGATTATAAGCTACCTGTGTTACAACATACTGGGTAGATAAGTATGTGCATTAACAGTAATACATACTCTCTGACCACCTATCTTTAGAATTATACATAAATAGATCAGTTTCCTTATAACTTTACAAAAAAAGTGTAGTCCATTATTAATTGTGTTATTCGTCCCGAGCTAAATAAAGAACATGGGATACGATCATGTAACTAGACATATTACCATTTTTTTTTTCTAAACGTGTTAAAATAGTATCCTCCTATAATTACTATTGCTTTTATAAAGTATGTTAATTACGGTATTGCACCCTAAAACCCGGACCCAGGACACCTAAAGATACCAGCTATATCATCGACAAATTTCCGCACAAGCTAGGTCTAACGTAATACGTTTTAAATAGTAGTGACATAGCCAGATGAATCACAAACAACAATGCCGTCAGTTATTACATTTTTACCACCTTAACAGGCATTGAGTCAATGTCGCAAAGACAAACAATATGACATCATGAATGTTTATAGTAGAAATACACTGAAAGGAAGCTGCCTACACAACCAAAGGTGATTTGATATGATTCTTTATCTACATCTTGGCACATTTTTGCTCGTAATATCTGACTTACGGAGTTCGCACCTACGTGTCTTCCAAAACATCGTTGAACCTCGTTTCGGTTGAGAGTCACGTAGCAAAGATAAATGACTGACGATCGCAGTTTCTTGAATACGTCTTAATTAAACAGTTGTTACTATGGGAGTTTGCGACAGTGAACCAGTCATTTCTAATTTGGGGATTAACAACAGAAATTTAATAAAGGGAACTCTATAACTAGAGTTTTTGTCAAATTTGAACAACCGACCAGTTCTAGTAGTTAAAGCATCGGACATATCTTTTCTTAGTATCTACTAAAAATCCAAGACTACAAGAAATATAAGTTCAGTATATTTCACTAAACTGAATGGCATGTACTCCTAACATCCTTGAGACATAATTATAAAGAGAGAATAAAGGTATTCTGTTGAATGAGCTTTTAAGTATTGTCTTAGAACCAGTGTCTTCACAGTAACAGATGTACAAATATTAGTACATTATTACTGTCATCTTGCTTACGGCTTACGTTTCATTGAATGTAACATGTCTGGCCTTGGTTTACGACTGGCTGGTACTGAATAATTACATTTTATACTAAGTTACATACTAGTTCTGTTGCGTATGACAACAACCTGTTTTACTCATTCAATAAGAAACTTAAACGACATTTACTTGATAAAAGAAAAATTTTATGTTGATAAAAGTACTTTTTTATGTAGATATTTACAATTTAGATTAGCATTGAGTTATTTGGTATACGAGAATTTATCAAATCTTTATAAAGTTTACACCAATAAAACCTCCAGGCGCAGCATGTCCAAAATAAACTGCATACTAGTAGAGTCAGTAGTTTGGGAAACTTATTGACCCAAAAGAAACCCATTGTTCCATTAGGAGTAACAAACTAATAATGCAGGACGTAATGGTGTCACTAATGGAGAATCCCTGTTAAATTAATTAAGCTTAGAACAATGATTTCAAAAGATACGCTAGTAATATATATGTCAATGGCTTAGAAGCTTATTTTTGTGACGGGAGACGTAAAGCAAGTTTTGGTCTGTTAGTCTTGCAGTTAAACTAAAACATTTGGACGATTGGACTACGAAGTCTCTTGAAATGTAGAGAATAGTGTGTTTTAAGGTAAGTTTGTGACCACCTCGTTAATTTCTGTAGTAAACTAGGTCAACAATGAAGATAGCGTGATAAAAGTCAATTTTCCTCACTCATTCACCCTCCGAAAGTCAACAGGTGTATTCATTGAATAATTAATGAACAGATACTGTTGTGGTTTAGGAAATTTTGTACCGTAATATTGCTGTAAGAGTCATGTCTACATTTTACAAAAGTTATGAGTTCAAATAAACGGATAACACAGTTTTAAGTCGCGACGATTCAGCGTAATACCAGTAGTTTAACGATTAACATCAAGGCCACTAGATTTTACGTCTTGCAATCCAATATAAACAGTTTGTTTAGCTTTTATGATGGTTTTAAAAATATCCTTGAATTTTCCTCCCAAGTGGGTCATACAGAAGTCCCTGGTCTTGTTTTGAAGGATAACGGAGAACGTGATCGTGACTCAAGGTTAGAATTTCCAGAACTTATCCTCATGCATGACGTAACTTGAACTGAGACATTCGAACAAGACTTGCATATTCGCAATCCTTTTTACCTACATGTATTTTGAAACGAGCCACGTAAAAGTCAAGGTTTATAAATCATTTATATGTTAACTGTTCTGTGACTGATGATCCCTAACAAGTCCTTAAGAGAATGTTATGTCCCAGTAAAAGACATTTACTACTCAGATGCTTTCAATATTCTAAGTAGGCTCTTCATGCAAATTAAGTTTATTGCTAGTGATTAATCCGAACATTTCGCTCTATTGTCCAAGCAATAAAGTCATCGTTTGCGATACAACCATAATCCATGATATTCAAACATAGTACACGTGACCTGGCCCCGAGGTGACATCATCGCCACGACCGCCTCAGCCGCCGTCCCGGCGCCCGCAACACTTAACATGCTTGCCCTATTACTTACTAAAGTGGATGTACAGCCTTATTTTATTTGAGACTATCGCACAAAAGCTTCCTGTTATTATCCACTGAAAAAATAACCTAATGATTTGAGTTTGAGTTTAAAACTTTAAAACGTTTATCACAGTTCTAGGATGCTGTTATTTTTTATTATCACTGCGATTTAAACAGGTATTGCCGTTACGATTTTAAAAGCTATAATTGTTTCCTTGGAAGCAACTAGTAGACGCCAAATAATTTCGGCCTACCTCCAGGAAAAACTGGTTTTCAAACTGGTTTCACGTAGCAGTGTTGCTAACATCCAGTGTTGATGCAATCGTTTTTTTGTAACAAACGTACACGGCTTCGGATGTTGCACACCACAGCCTTGCCAGTAGTATTTGCGTTTCTCTTTGGAAATCCTCGGGATTATTTGATAAAGTCACTCTCTGTTCACGTTGCGCCTTTGTTACTTTGTCACATACTACGTGATAAAATCGTATGCTGTCGAATATTTAACGATTTCTTTTATATTTCTTCTTCTATAATTAACTGATGACTTCGTGCTTTGCTAAAATTCTACTTTTGTTAATTTTATAACAGATACTTATCACGTTTGCTCTAAATCAAAATGGCTGAGTAATTTGAACTATGAATTTGACACAAACGCTACCAATGATGACATCACGGTCTTTAATAATATCCAGCTTCATAGATATTTTCTGTAGTAGATCACTTTCAAACATCTCCAAATTTACATGTTTTGTATCCATGCCATCTACGGGCGACCTATAATATTTCAATGGCATTAAAGGATATCTCAGGAGCATCTTGCTGTTGTAGTATCTGATACAAACATTGGTTTAAAGTTTATACGAGAATTGACCCTAGGGAAAATTCCTGACTAAACATTTTATGATCTAACATGTTTAAAATAATATCATTGGTCGTAAATTCTATTCACAGCATTAACTTACATTACACTGACAAGTTTTGTTCCTTTACAAAAGAAAAGAAGACTAAAATTATTATCTATGATATATTTGAAATAGTTCTATCTGCGATGGCATTGGAAGCAGACGTTTGGTTTAGAATAGTAATGGGTGTACTATTCAGTAGCTGAGCACCAACACGTGATCTGGTTTTAATTAGATTAACTTCCTGCTATATTTGCTTTGATAGGTTACACAACATATCAGACCTTTTATGTGCGATAGGTTTGTTTGAAGGTAAATGTGATCTTCGTGTATGCAGGTTAATACATTGGTTCTCTAGTTGTTGCCAAAACATATCAGTCGTTAAGCAACACTCACACCGGATTTGCTTCTATCCACAAAGGGAGAACGAGACAAAAAATTAAGCTCAAATTATATATAAAAATCTGCCAAACTACATTGTGGTCGGCTTTCAGTCAACTTGTGATAAGACTGTTTGTTAGACTCTCAGGACTACCCGTAAAGAGTTTCATAGATTTTCACTAGATTAGATTTTGACTACGGGGCTTAACATGTTCTCAGAGGTTCAGAGGGGTGTCGATATGAAATTATGGTTATCCATCCACAGAACAACCGCAGCAAGTACTGCTTAACCTCAACGACGTGTGTGGTGGTTACTGTCGCAAGCTCAATTTTTTATGGTTAATACTCACGTACTTAGTAAGTTCAACAATTAAATAATTATGCGAATGAATTCGTTAAAACAACATTAATTACTATACAGTTTTGAATTAAGTTAAACAAAAGCTATTTTACTTATCGATTATTCGCCGATAATTCCTTCTCTAATTAAATTCAAAATCTTTATCAGTGTAAGGTACAAGTCGTTATGCACCATGGTCACACATTTAATGACTTCACAGATAGCCATAGTGCCCTGTCTATGCCCTTCCTCCCTCGCTCCTCTTTCCTCATCATTGTCGCTCGGTCACCGACCTTACTTATGCAACCTCGTCATAGTGGTACACCTGGTATTGGCTGGGTCACGCACGTTGTGTAACCTCGTAAGATTCGCTGATGAATTTTTGGCTTTTGAAGCCGTGTTGTGTGGACCGTGAAATTATATTATGCGGTTAAAATCGATTTGAGTTGGAGATTATGTTATACATGGTTTTGTTTTTTGAAGATATTAACATATTTTGGTCTAAAAGTGGGCGAACCAATTTGAACTTTAAAAATCTAAATAAATAACTAAGGCACACAAAGAGTAGTTAAGACAAAGGTCTTCAATTCAAATCCTATATTCGAACTTAAACTTTTTAGGATCTACAAAGTTCGAGGTCTTTGTTCAAAAGCTTTATGCCGACTTATGTTTGACAACTTTCGGCTATTCCGAGTGGCTAAACAAAACTCATTACCTAGCTCCAATTTTGCCTCATCAATCATCATCGTGGCGTCAGTTCTATGCCCAATCGTTAAATTGATTTCAGATTGATGGACAGCGGTAAATCTGGCCAACGTGGTTTACGAGACGCAGTAGATAAACAGTGCTTGTGGACCTAATCTGATTAGTACTAGGCTAACTACTAGTTTCTACGTAGAGATATATATAGTATTTTGAGAATACAGAATCAAGAATGTTATTATAATTACGGGTTTTTCAATACTTTCCCTTAACAAATAGACTTAACTAAAACTTTATAAACACAGTCGAGAGTCGAGACCACACATAACCCTACTTCAACCAAACATGCTTTCTTTTAAAGTCATGAACAGAATTCTTAAATAATTTCACAGTTACTTTGTTTATTGGAAAATCTAGGTCGCTGCTATAACACCATTTCGCTACCGAGCATACGGTCATAAAGTGTGACACCCCATTATTTAAAAGCCACCTGTGAATACTACGGTGTTCGACCTTCCATAACAGTTAAAGGGTGCGTTAATATGTGAGGGCTGGAAATCGTTTCATAATAGCGCTGCCATTAATTGCGTTTTAAATAAATGAAAAACGTAAACAAAACTAAATGATATCGTTAGTGTACATAATGCGAAATATACAGATCAATTCTGTAGTATATACAATTGAAGGATGACGTAGCTCTAATGATAATCAAAATGCCAAAGCTTCAAAGCGACCATTAGCGTAAATCCTCTCAAAACTGTAGTGTGGACTAAAATAGATGTGTTCACTTGTTCTCTTTGTCTTCGCCTGTTTGTGTCAGAATGACCGATGACCACGCAGATGATGCCGCGGAAGAATGAGGAGACATTTAATCACTTGCGTTGCTTAAGACACAGCGCACATTTTTTTTAGTTTGCGTGTAGCTGAACTTTCTTATTTAAAACATAGCATCACGCCTGCATTCCCCGAAGGGGTAGGCAGAGATGTACACAGTTGTACACTCACATTTCATCAGTGCTGTTATTAAGCCCCATGTTATAGGTAGTGAGCCTATCGCCATCTACCGGGCACAAATCCAAACTCCGGGCGGCTACCGAGAATTTCCTAACAGAAAAATCCAATAACACTATCCGACCTGGGAATCGAATACAGGACCTCGTGCACAGCAGTCGCGCTTGGGACCACTAGACCAACGTGGCAGTTTCTGTATTAAAACATATTCTTTAACATAATTCTAAAACTTAACTAGAAGATAAGGCAATACCAATTTAATAATAATCATGTAAAGTTGACATTATTTAATTAATATTTTTTAACTATAATTAATAATTATAATTAAGAAAAGTAATAATTCATAATTATTTCCGTAATATGTATTTGCACGCCATTGAAAATGGCAGAATATGCGGAAATCATTGTAATGTAATACCAATACGCATGATGACAGATTTTGAAATATCCTTTTATAATGTAGGTACACGTCTACTAAATCCGAAAATCACTTTACTTCAGCATTTAACTAAGTTTCAATGCAAATTATTGCATTTTAATCTATCTAATTTGATTTAACCGCGAAAACGCTGCTGGGTGTCATGGCGCCGTTTTGACGTCATGCCTCAGCATATTTGACATAAGTTGAAGTCATAATGTACGGCGATGATTGACATTTGACTGAAGCGTGACGTCATTCGCTGTGATTGACGTTTCAGTTAACATGGCCGATTGCAGCATTTTATACTTTTAATTTATTGAAAATCTTATTAATCTTAATGTTTTTAATAAAACTAGTTAATTTTTTAGAATCCTTTCTGCCTATATTTACCTCTAAAACCATTTATTCTTTGGTTCTTTAATACTGTCATCATGCCTATTGTACCATATTTGAGCAAATAAATAATTTAATTGATTGATTGATTAGTGAGAGGTAATCAAGCGTGTCAAGTCCATTTAGGTCAACGAATCAATATTAACCGGGCATGCACGACACAAATTTAACAAAAACAACTTTTGTAAAATAATTATGTCAGCTCCACAATTATAACAATGGCCGATGCAATTGGCAGCTTACCGGTCGGGGAATTCCGGGTTTGGTGTTCCCTTGAGTCATACAAGCTTCGAGTCTGGTCTTCAACAGGTTAATGGTCTAGGTTTTCAGACAAATTCAATAACCGGTCGATATGTTAATACATTGGAACCACACCACCGTTATCAGTAAGCACCGTTACTTGTAAACTAAATTAGTAATGTTATTTGTTACATATAAAAAAGTTACTCGTTCGCAATTCAAGTACTGAAACGTGTTATTGTCAACAATTGTACTAACAAATGTTTCCCATAAAAACGAAATTTATTTCACAACTTAGTAATCGATTTTAAATAAATATAATTTAACCTTTTAAAGCCTTATCATAAATTGAGTCATCGGTTACTCAAGACTTAATGCATTAATAAAAAATCATTACATTACATGTGTATATTTTTCAAGTGAATGCGATCGGCGATCATGGCTGCTATTTCATTACGTAACATGTGCACAGGATTACTCAGCTGCTGTATATAATCTATACAGTGTGTGCCGTAGTTATGCAAACGCAACCGCCTGTGAAATATCTCGGCCACGGTATGCATAACCACACGACTTAAAAATGCGACGCGTTATAAACTCACGATAATGAAAAGGGGTCGGCAACTGGGGCATCTACCTCATACAGCGGCGAGGTTTTTTTTAATATAAAAAGTATGATGGTAGGGCGATAGTTTTTTGTTAAGATAAAGACACGGACCTTAAAAAAATACGGACGGAGCGTTGCATACGATATGAGAGAAGCATCCCAAGCCATCCAATTTCGCTTGACACACACGAGCTAAACGCATACAAATACTTAAAACTCATGCACTCGGCGCCAGTACGCTGCGTGTGTGTGCGTAATCTATGCTTCGCTTATTGACAAGGCAAGGTTACATCCGTATTTTTTTCAGATCCGTGGTTAAAGATAGAAACGCGTTTTAAATATTTGTTTTGTTTGAGATGTTTTAATGGTTTACGCAAAAAAAAAAAAACAAGGAGAGAACCTATTTGTAGATATTTTACTATAACAATAGATTTGTAGAGCGAATAGATTCGTATGTCGTTATGTCGTAGCACAAATTATATACCTAGATAGATGAACACTCTATTTATCATTTATCACCAAGACATAAAAATGATCATTAAGCTCCTTTAATCTAAAACCAAATAAACTTGACTTCGTCGCCTATAACAAATAACCGAAGTTGCTGCGGCAGACTGAATCCAATGCTATGTGAATTCTACGTGCCATTCGTTCGTCAAGCGAGACGCTTCCCAGCCCTAGCCAGGGTGACCAATGACCTGAATTAATGTAGCTGGGGTGAACTGGATACTGAGGCGTAGTATCGAATGTACTAGTATGATACAGTCAAAAGTAATCATAAAAAATCTTAATAACCGGTAACAGATTTTGTATTCGCCATCACAGTTCGACAAAGATTGTTTTTCGTGATTTGTGAACATTATAAAACCCAGCCCTCAGGTAGTCGACCCTTGACGAGCGGTGCTATTTGGTCGACTTCTCGGGTATTGTGCTTCAAAATTGTAAACGCGATAAAAGCCAATAACCAAAATTCCAAGAGCTAAAGCAGGCAAAAGATTTTTCTTAATTTTTGCGAGCAGTGGCCTACTAATATTGGTGCATATTACGCAATATGTTATTGCGTTCTTGCGAAGGCTGACCGACAATCTGTCGCCATCCATTCAGAAGTAGACATTTCTGTCTTTCATTATTGCAAATTGTTTCTGTTTAATTCCCTAAAGCCTTATAGGGACCAGTTTTAAATAGGTTAACGACCTTTGCGTCCATTTGATTGATCAGCTACTTAGCGTGACAACTTGCTGTTCGCGGCATTGAATTGGCGTGTAGCTTGTTATCGCTATGTACATATTTGTTTTATGGTTTTATGTTTAATGAAGCCGAATGGTGCAAACTAGGGCTCCAAGATAAAACCGAATGTGGCCTGTGAATGTTGAAATTACACCTTTGTGGTAGTCTTAGAAAATCACCCAGATAATCATGAATTTGTTCGCATGTGATGATTTTCCAGAAATATTTCTGTGATCATATCACAATAAGGGTCTAATATTATACAACTAAATTGGGGTAGGTAGCGACTCGTTTTCTACCTGATACTATTCTGATTTTGTGACACCTCTTTCACATCATGTACCTATCACCTACTAATAGAATCGAAATTAAAGCATTTATATGTGCCTAGCCTTTTCCCACTTACATTGGGGTCGGCTTCCAGTCAAACCGGATGCAGCTTAGTACCAGTATTTTACATGGAGCGACTGCCTATCCGACCTCCACAACCCAGTTACTAGGTAACAGGATATCGTGCTATGAGTTATATGTTTAGTATGACTGATTGTCAGAGTTCCAGGCCTCTGACTACCCGTAACGGCTGTCAGATCTTAATTTGACAACCGGGACCGACGGCTTAAGCTGTTGCCTCGCTCATTAGCAGACACAATAGATTTTTATTGTTACAACGTATAATTCTGTACGTGGCTGAGCCGAAAGCTCCTCCTCCGAGGCACGGCGGGGTCTCGGTATGAAATGATGGTCACCCATCCACAGACCGACCACGGCCAGCGCAGCTTAACCTCGATCGATCGATTTGTGCGACTGTTATTTAGCGACAAGCCCCTCCAGACATTAAAGCATTTGTAAGCAAATAATGAAATCACATACAATGTTGTGTGGTGGGCGTGAGTATCTATTACAAATACCAATGACAATACCGAGTAGATAAAAAATTGTGGACTAAACTGTTCTCAGATGGGCAGAACGCAGATATGACACATATTTGATAACCTGTAACCCATGACCCCTTGAGTGGTCTCATCGGAATGAGTGGCAATTATTCAGATAAAATCGACTAATATCCAATAATAACCCTCTATTGACTGGTACCTATTAATTTATACATATTAACACTGCTGGTATATTTTCTATTCATGAATAACGAAATGGAATACTGATTCAAGGTTGCTATGTCGAAAAATATTGTTGAGGTTGCCAACGGTGCGGGCTTTAAAATTATGAAAGAAAGCTCGCATTAATAAAACCAATTTCATAAGTATTTTCTTAGTGTGATATTACTTGAGATGCTGATGATATGAAATATTAAAGGCACACCGTAAATGGTAGAATATGGAGGTCTAAATGTTGTAACATTAATATCCATGTTCAGCAAATAAATATATTTGAAATATTTGAATTTACTCTAGAGAGAGAGTATCGAAAATTTCATCCGCGTCGCTGTTAGTTGATAAATCCTACTAATATTATAAACGCGAAAGTTTGTATGTATGTTTGTTACTCTTTCACGCAAAAACGATGAAATTGGGCATAAAGTTAGTTTATAGCCTGGATTATCATATAGGATACTTTTTATCCCGGCTGGACCCAATTCTGAAATCCACGCGGGCGAAGTCGCGGGCGGAACCTAGTTGATGATATTTTCGAAATTGTTGAGAAAGTACGTATGACAAACAACAACAAACTAACTGCTGTTATTATTATTAGTATTATTTTTCTTTTTCTGATGTTTAATAAGACAAAAAATTCATGAAAATTGCATTTTCCAAATTTTAATACAGAATTCAAAGAGCCAGTACCGACATACCATTCTGCTGTTTCTGTATTTTATTTATTTTGAAAATTATGATATCGGTATTGCAAATTGTTTGTTTCACCTACATGATGCACCTTTGTATAAGACTTTCAGTTGTTCCATCGGTGCGAATTCGTGACTTTTTCGTTATCATGACATAACTTTCGAAATGTACCTAACTGTATCTTGAAAAGTAGCCCATATAAACATAAATATATTACATCACGCCTGTATTCTGCAAGGGGGTAGCTAGAGGCGTACACAGTTTTTTGATATTTTATTTATTGCATGGGTTTTGTCGCTTAGCGACCATATACCACCCAAGGCATACACAGTTGTACGTCCACATTTCAAATTTTCGACGATGGCTTTATTAATTTAGTTTCATTTTCATCTCAGCACACTTCCAAATTGCGGTTTGCTATCTTAGTTGAATCCAGTTTAATACGGATTGGAGCACTCTTACCTTCCATGTGTCACAGTAATGTCATACCATCAGTGCTTAGATAAAGATACTAAACAACGTGTAACTATCATAACTGTCATACTTTAGAGGGTCAGTTGAATCTTTTTGCTCTAAAAGTATTCAAAAATAAATTTTAATATCCCAATTTACTGAGTTACCTAAGTATACTTTGTAGAGCTTTCAAATAAATTTTACACTGGCAGACTTAAAACAGTAAAAAAAAAACTGTGGTATTCAAAACATAAACGGTTTACATTGTTTTGTAAATAGAACGGTGAGCACATGTTACCATATACATTAAACACGTGTTATTGTACTTTTTCTTTCTGTTTGATACTAACCACTTTTGTAACAACCATCTGGCAACTCAGACTGGTTGCAGGCAGACTCGTTACTCATTATGCCTTAAAGTTCTTTCATAATCGTCTACTCGCTCTAATACGCACTGGTTAATGAAAGTTATTTTTTATACAAATTATTTATTTGATTCATATTTTTTATGAGCCCGTGAACTTACACTGCTGACCGTGAGCCAATAAACAAATACAATAATTAATATAAGGGCATACTAAGATTAAAACACTAAAATTCATTCTATTATTACGACAGCAGTGATAGAGATGTATGGAAGAAGAATACACGCTGCGCTACCCCAAATATATATGGGTATAAGGGATGATGATGATATTATTAGGACAGTAGGCAAATTAATTGTGTTGTTATGAGGCATTAAAATTGACTGACTCTTGTCGATATTTGACTCTTGGCTTTCGACGGGTTGGAAAAAATACAAATTTATTCAGAAAATACGCTTAAAGATCCGTTGTACTCATTAATAGGGTGACATATTGATAACTTTTTCATTAAATTTACAGAAATTGGACAGAAATTGTGCTCATGATTGATTATAACTATTACCTTCAACGGCTTCAACAGTCGTTGAACTATGCTACCTATTTATCCTTATAAAATAGAATAATCAATATGTGCCATGTGCATTTGGTCTTGCATTTTCCCTATTAAAATCACTTAATATGAGAATGAATAAATGTACTGGTTAAAATACAGAATACGGTTACAATTATGGTTGTTAAACAGTTGGTCCGGTTCATACATAAAAAAAATACCATTCCTGAAGTTCGTGGAAAGTAAACTATATAAGTATTCATGTGCAATTGTGCATACCTAGCCTAGATACTTTTGTTCCCATGAAAAAAATCAAAACAGACGTGTACTAATTACAAGCACGGAAATAGTTCCAATCATGTTTTCAGAGAGACTGATTCGATTCGAGCTCCCAGTTACGCGTGAGCTAAAGGGGGTCAGTCTGATGACGTCACTTCGTAGGAAATAACACTGCAGCGGCTGTGACTGAATGATGGGTTCACGTGACATCGTTTGATGCGTTAATTAGATCATTTATAGTGTTAATTGAACGCAGTGGTGTGCCAAGGGGTCAATAATTAGAAGAAACTTGTGTTTTTGTTGGGTCTTCGTATTTTTCTAAGTAATCTGTGATTCTAATAAAAGCCAAATTTTAAGCTGCTATTATACTATGACTGATCATAAATTACCGTTTTGTTGTCTGTCCGTTGGTATGTCTGTCTCAAATAGGCTCCGAAACGGCTCAAAGGATTTAAATGGAAGTTTTAGGGATTAAATTACGGAGTAATGAGGCTACAGGTATGAATAGATTGCTATAATTTGTCTAATTCTCGAGCGAATGAAGTCGCTGCACAGCTAAACTCGCGACAATCTAAGAAGTCCGATTTGACGTTTCTCATTTTACCTTTTTATGAACGTCTATAAGAAATTGAAAAATCAAATTCGTCGTTCTCAGTATTTACTATATTACCCATACACTATAACAACGAGTATCATTCGTAAACGTCAAGTTTAACATTATATTAAAAAAATGCGCTCAAAAAAGAATCGTCAAATAGGACTTCTTAGATTGTCGCGAGTATAGTAACTAATACATATTATAGTTAGTGAGAGAATAGAAAGAAGAAAGAAAAAAATTTGTTTTAAGGATGGCATAAAAACAATAGATAAATGATTAAGTGCGAGCTGGAATAGCATAAAGGTACAAACACTCATACTACGGATCCCCAACAATGTGCTCCACGTCCTCCATTTTTCACATAACACAGCTAATAAAGGCATTTTGTTTCACATGACTATAATGATATTCATAATAATCGTGGTGTTTTATTTTGAACAATTGAAATAAAACGGTGCCGTGTGATATATCTGCCTAATTTACTTCCGTCTGTATTGTTAGCTGTGTGAGTGGGAAGAGAGATAGTCTGCAAGTTGATCGAGTATTGGTACTGACGTCTTTTTGGAGTGAGGAAATGCTTCACTATTACCGACTAACTAAAAACAGTTGTGTAGTGCCGATTAATTTCTCTCATTTAATCATAGTTCCGCTCACGCCCTCTTACGTGGTTACAAGCTTATTACACGACTGCCCAAAAAAGGAGTGTTATGTTTTTAGGGTCCATGTATGTATGTATGTTTGTGAGTTTCTTTATTCCACCATAACTTCTACACGCCTGAACTGATTTTGATGTATGGGGTATCGTTAGAATCCTTACATTGTCCCGGGTAGCATAGTTAAAAAAGTACCTAGCTAGTAGCGGGCTACTAAGATTTGAAAGAGATATAAAAAAAACATGGCAGGCGCGTTTTTTTTTTTTATTAATTCTATCTTGTTAGCCAGAATGCTAAGACTGGAGACGAAATGGAGACAGATTCCTTTAGTTACGACGTTTGCCCCACCGTAAGGCGTCAAAGCCTTAGGCTATGTCTTAGGCCAAGATAAATTAACATTACTTAGCACGTGCTTTGTCTCTATCTTGCACTTGTAGTTAGACGGCTGTGTGACAGTGACAGGAATAATGCTAAGTCAAAGAACAAGCTGAGTAGTATTTAATCTATTATTTTGGTCATAGGTCAGAGAAATTTAAGAATGCCAGGTTTTTGATTCCGCATCCGTGTGTCTAAAAAGCACGTTCGTTAGTCTTTAGTCTTCCACTTTGTTACATGGCCTAAATTCCAACAATGTACCTATCCTACCTAACGTGAGTTCCATGTGCCCTTGGCATAATATTTGCGCTAAACCAGATGTCTGGTGTAGCAATGCTGAGCCAAGGACCATTTTATTTCTTGTTCAGGGCAAATTATATGTTAATTATATAATTTTTTTGTTACTTGTAGGCATTTTTTGTATAATTATGTTATTGGATTTAGGTTGAAGAATAAAATTGTTTCTTTCTTTCTCTATACAAAACATTGTACACTTAACACCAAAAGTACAGTAGCATACAAAGGTTAAAAAGAAAATTTAATGCCACGCCACTATACTTTTGATGCTGACTCTACCTACCCATCACCATAAAAACCTTCTGACATTGATGCCATCTGTTCTGACACTTGACCTCGAATGAGATAAGAGTAGGTAGGTAGTTACGCACAATATCAACATTTTAATTCACTTGTTTTCATTTCACAAGAATAAAATGATGACGGTGAACGAAACACGTGCGCGGTCCACCGCCCAGAGCTAAATTTAGGAGCATCAGTCAATTACCTATTTCTATCATGTTTTTCACAAAGAAATTCTGTTTAAGAAAATTTTAACACCGATTTTCGGAATTAGGACAGGTTATTGGACGATTTATCTGATATTCGGAGAGGATGTTGAAAGAATTGTGGTAGGTGTTGATCAGAAAATAATGAACGACTTGGTGTTGATGAGATTTGGTCTCGTGATGAGTTAATGTGATGGCTCGCGGGCGTTTTTAGGTACTGCGACTACTGCTTCAGATTCAAACTTAATTATTTTTTCAAGAGCTAACATGGGTGGCACCTTAGTGTACTTTTTAATAGCTGGGATGCCAAGTAAAAGCAGAGTGATACCAACATAAATCTGTAATTAAAAGCGATAAACGCTTTTATTAGAAATAAAAAAAACAGTCAAAACATATGCGTTCAGCCATCTCATCTTTCATCTGGTTGGAATCGAATTTCCAAACATACTGGGGCAGAATTGGCAGCTTCAGATGATTTAGACACTTATTAATATTATAGAATATCCGTCAAACCTTGCCGCAGGGCAAAGAAATCATAGCAACAGCCGCCACTGTAATAATTTTGTTATAATGTATGTAGTCCTTAGTATTTTCGGGCTAAAATATACTTTCATATCGTCGTGTCGCTTAATTTCGAATGGTAATTAACACACCTTTTTATTATTTTTAATTACATCCATTTGTCATAGCAACACCATACGGGTAGTCTTCAATTAACGAGGCGTAGTCACTTTAGTTAATACCATTGTGTTACCCGACCATGACCCAATAGATCGCTGATCAGATAGGCTACCTACCAACGATTGAGTCACCCACGAAACCCAAGTAACCAAATTACTAAAATAAATTACTTATTCGTACAATATTCGTAGGTACTCGATATAATGTCTTTTCGTGTTATTTGACAATAGTTGCCAATGTATAAAAAAGGCAATTGGCTTTAAAATAATGTTAGACTGTTCAAAATGTTCTTTTGAAGTATATTACCTTCCAATTTAAAAGGTTTAATAAATGGTTCTCAGTTAATACCGATATATCTTTGAAAAGCATTAACGCATGCTTAGCGAACTCTAAAGTTATAATTTTATATGGAAAAAGAATACGGTCGTGAGCAGGATTCGTAGCTGCGCCTCCCGGGATAAATACTCCAGGCGCTCTGACTACTAAGCCGTTTCGACCTCTGCTCAATACCGTGAATTCTTCTTCCACATTTTAACACGTCTTTTGGTGACGTCATTGCTATCTATTCAGTTCCTATACAGGTGACAGAACCGACACGACTGACTTTGCAGTTAATACAATGTCGTAAAGATGCAATTTAATACCTTAATAAATACAGATAAATCTTTGAAAATCATTAACGCATTCTTAGCGAACTCTAAAGTTATAATTTTATATGGAAAAAGAATACGGTCGAGAGCAGGATTCGAACCTGTGCCTCCCGGGATAAATACTCCAGGCGCTCTGACCACTAATGGTTCATAATTTTAAAACAAAAGAAAATAACTCATAAGTTTAGTTACAACTTATTGAACCTTTAAACTTAAATGCCCCAAAACATGACCTGTCTAAAAGTTACTGAAGATTATTTTTAATACGCGTAACTCTCTCAACGAAGTTCTCGTTTTTTTGCGACCTTACAAACGTAAGATTGGCGCTCTATACTTTTTGCACTTGCCTTGCAAAAAATGCATTGACCGTGGATGCTTTCTGGAAGTGTTGGAATCATATTTTTTATTATTAGTCTATAATAAAAGCAAAGGGAATCTAATGTTGGTTGCCCTTCAGCCTGTCTATAACGTTTACTTACATGTTTTTTTTTTTTTAATTTATAATAGTTGACTGGTTGTTACTATAATTTATTTATTTTTGTTCACAGCTCCTCGGTCTAGCCGTGATAGGCATTGGAGTGGCGTTCCAGCTCAACTGGACGGTTGTGAAGGATGAGCTCAAAACACACTTGACAGTGGCACCATGGGTGTTCATAATTATAGGCGCCATCATGTTCGTGATAGCCTTTTTCGGATGCTGCGGAGCGATACGGGAAAGTCACTGCATGGTTGTCACAGTACGTACATTTTGTTTTATCTTAACAACTGCCTCTTTGATTGTTGTCGCAAGCGCGGCTGCTGAGCGTGAGGTCATGGGTTCGATCTCCGGGTCAAGCAAAAGTGTTTTTTCTTTCCGTTAGAGTTCCTAATAATAGCCCAGTTTTTGAAATTGTACCAGGTATGTGGCAATAGACTCGCCGCCTATTACCTTCTGGGATTACAGGCGTGATGATGCTGTTGTGATCTTGACGCTTAAATCCCTTGTCTACAAGTTGTTATTTAATGTATTTAGCATTATCAGTGTGTCTGTGTTGCGTCGTAGGTATAAAGATAGAGGTTAACTAATATGATGTTTGCGTAGGTAATTTATCGTATAGGTACGGGGAACAGTAATTTTCTTGTGTGGTGGGAAGTAGGTAATTCAATTTAATATTTTTTTAGTAAGTACTCGTATTCAGGGCTTAAGACAGTACCTACCTATTCCGATTGTGTTCTGCAGAATCTGCCGTTTATTTAAATAAACGTGCTCGAACCTATAAGCCAATCTAATTTACATTCAATATTTAGCAAACTTCAAACCGAACACCTAAATATTTTCATGACAGTTGACAAACATTAGTATCAAACAATCTACTGCTGCCATTGCAAGGTTGGAACGTTCACTGTTCTTCGAAAGGTGCAATGGAATGTAAGCTGTAAAGACATCCGTTTCGCTTTCGCGGTAATTTACAAAATTCATTTAGGCAGTAATGTAAGTGAGGCGAAGGGCCTTTCTCTAAGTACCGTAAAGCGGAAGCCGTTGCTTTTAAACAGACTTCAAACGTCGACACAGTTCTGTGTGTAAATAAAACATGTTCGAACTGATGTAACTAGTGTTTTTCCGGGCGATTTGGCCTAGTTTATAGAATAATAATGTAACATAGCATCACGCCTGTGTTCCTCAAGGGGGGTAACACCCACATTTCATCAATGCTGTTATTAAGTCCCATGTAACAGGAGGTGACCCCATTGCCATCAGCTGAGCACAATTCCAAACTTTTGGCTGCTACTGAGGATTCCTAAAGAGAAAAATTCAATAACACTTTGCCCTACCCGGGAATCGAACCCTGGACCTCAACCAGTCACCACTAGACCAATGATGCAGTTTAAAATAATATCTATGGTAAAATTTTCCCATAGATAGTCGCCACCCCGTTTACTATTAGAAATAAAATTATAGGCATTTCCTAAAAAGATAAGTTATCGCTTTGTAGTTTCTTATCATGGCCTCGTAATTTCCAGCACAAAAGTTCTAACCTAACCTAACCATTAATCTTCCCGTGGTTGGCTGGTAGCAAACTTGGAAGCAAGGTTATTTTTAATTAATTCATAATTATTATGCTGGGTAGTCTATGATCTATTGCGCATTATCATAAAAATAATCTACATGTATACCTACCTAACTCCCAACAAAAACAATAAAACAATAGACATAGACAATAATAAATCTATCAATATTACGCCACAATGATTATTTTTAACATTTCAGTACGCAATCTTCTTGCTGGTGATAATCATCGTGCAAGTGGTGATTGCTGTCCTCCTGTTCACCTACGGAGAAACTATCAAGCAAGGTTTGGTGAAGTCAGTGGACTCGCTGTACGACAAGAGGTCCAGTGCTGACGTCGACAAGGCTACTGACACCGTCATCAACAACCTTCAGCAACAGGTAAAGACAATTCCCGCCATTTGTAAATTCAAGATGGCCGACGTGGATGGCGGTTCGCTTGGAAGCGGTTCGTCATAAGTCTTCACAAATGAAAAAAATATATTTAATTTAATTTATCTTATAGCTTAACGACATGGTATTTATACAATAACTAAATTACAAATGAAATAACAGGATAAAACTGATTTATTGTAAAGGGCCTACCCATTATATACCTTAAAACAATGATAAGTAACCATTTAATTGACGTTATAACACAGGATAAAATTTTATTTATGTATCTTTCTTACTTAGCTATTCAAATAATAAAATTTAAAATTTGGGTACGAATACGAACAATGTTTACTAGGTCAATAAGCTAGGTTATCAAATCAATTATATATTTTTTATTTATCAACGATAAAAGATTAACCTGTGACATGATACATGAATGTAATAACAATTCCAGTTTGGATGCTGCGGCAAGAACGGTCCCCAGTACTACGGTATTAGCATCGCCCTACCTGACTCCTGCTGCAGTACTACCAGCACCTTCGGAAACGTTATTGGAGGCCGGTGCACCATCGAAGTCGCCAACAGGGGCTGCGCGAACGTTATACCCGAACTGTACGAGAAATGGAACAAGCCCATTGCTGGTATCGCTATCGGTATTGCCTGTATTGAGGTGCGTATCCGAATACTTTTATGAAAATCGCCTTGCTTATTGAAATATGAAAATGTCATCATAAGTACTATATCCAACCGATCACAGGTGCCATCTAATGCAGTGTTTTTCAACCTTCTTGTATATGCAACACGCTTACAAGTTGAAAAATTCTAGCGATTCAAGTTTACAAGATAAACAAACAAAAAGTTAGTGATTTGAAAGATAATTTTCATAATTTTCTTTCTTTTGGGACCTAATGTTATTAATAAAGTACACTCCTTTCTAGTATTAACCTTCCAGATCTGGCTTCCTAGCAAGCATCTTTTCGACTAACTTGTCGACTCGATAAAAGTTTTTATGTATTGAATACACATTATTTCAAAATTGACGTTTAAAATTGACAAACGTCTCGACAAAAAGAACCATGCTCGCACTGCTGGACTCTGAAGCTAACAATGAGCATAGATCCTTTCTTGGATAGGTCAATAAAACTGGCTGATATAAACACGAAACTGAAAGAAAATCTTATATTTAGCTGCTGACGGTATGCTTATAATGGAATTTCATTTTGAAAGTATTGACGTCTTCTGGCTGAAAAGAAAACAAAAATATTCTGAGCTGGCAAGGGACGCTTTGAAATTATTAGTGCCATTCGCTACTTCTAACCTATATGAACTAACATACCCGACGTATGACGATGACGATGACGATGGTAGACATTAAAACTAAAAGAGAAATAAGCTTCAATTAGAAAATGATTTGCATCGCAAAATAGAACCACGATTAGCATTGCAAAATAGAACCACGTTTTGATATATTTTTATAAAAAACAAGCTCAGTTTTCTCAAGTTCTCGCTGAAACCGCATTTTGTTTTGTTTTAGTGTAGGACCTACAAACACTTGCATTTTTCTTCCGGCGGCCCTCTAGTAAGGCTTGGCGACCGTCCTGGGGTCGTAACCCTCAGGTTGAAAAACACTGATCTAATGCATACGCTCTGTGGAGTGTGTGACTTTATTTTAACGCTATTACTATATATTTATTATAATTGGTAGACAACCACAAATACCCAATTTAGAATCTAACGCCCGTATTAATAAATCGACCAATCCCATACGTGAGTTTATTTTATCCTAGTCATCGTCGATTTGATAAGAGTTGACATAATGAAAATTTATTATGAAAGGGGCGTAGCTTTTGAAATCGGTTTGGTATATTAATACGGGCATGTGTGAATTCAGGCTGTTGCCGAAGCTCTGCTATCACCAATATAATGATGATGTCTTTGACACCGCATTGTAGGGAACTAATAATACAGCAGCAGACACTAATGGTAACAAAAATACCACACCATAAAATGCCGACCTCATAACGATTTACTCAACTAATAATTGAACTTTTCTATACTAAAATCTATTATTTTCCAATGTTTCAGGTGGTCGGCGCTCTGTTCGCGCTGTGTCTCGCCAATTCCATAAGAAATATGGACAGAAGGTCTCGCTACTAATATTTTGTACATTAAAACTGGTACCTATGAACACAATTTTTTTTGGTTCTTTTTTTACTTGTTGACTAATTTTGTGAGCGGACTGTACACTGCATGGCTGGTTGATTTTTGGGACACATAACAGCAAGCACAAATGCTACTTTTAGCGTCCAGTATTTATCGATTTAATTCGAACTCGATTTTTTAATCTAACGATTTTTGAAGAATAATATGTATAAGTTTTTGACGATTGCATTATAATGCATTTTTGAGATATTTTTTTTGATTTGCTAATGTGATAATAATTTACTATTTACGACGCTGCAAAGTAGCATATTATAACGCCTTTTGAATCTCACTTGAGATTGTGTCCAGATATCGCATCTCAAATGATTGTACTTGCCATTTGTATTGCTTGAAACAAGTGATATTCATTATAAGGCTTATTTAGGTGAAAATTAAAAAGAATTTGTCAAAATTACACATTGAAATAGAGGTATATAACTCAATTTTTTTTTTATGAATCTCAACTATTCCATCAAAGTAATAAAAAAATATAATACAAAGATTTGGAACTTTTGTAAATGCAAGCGCTAGTTGCCATAAGAGAATCGCTTTGACACAACTAACATAAACATGTATTCAACCGAAATTAAGTACATATTTAATACGAAATTAAGCGTAATTTTGACAAATGGCGATGATTTAAAAATAATAATACCTATACGCAGTGTAACGACGGTGATATTGATTAAAATAATAACGCTTATATTTCAAATATGCTTAACTAACATTGTGCGCTATTTAACACATAGTCTAAAAATAATTGGAAGGAAGTGTTTATGTGCCTATGTAAGATGCAGGTTATAGGGCCATCTGACAGACCATTAGACCATCCACCAGATTTGAGATCTACAAGCTTTTAAATTATAGCCAGGAATGAAGTGGGAAACAGATCGTGTGAGACTGATATAAGGCATCAAAAAATCATGTCGCCATGTCCATAACTTATTTCAGTGTCACAATTCGCTTAATAAGAGCTAAAATACTCTAAACTTCAATCGGTCAGACATCCAGCAAGATATTATCGATTCAAAGTCCGGATAAAATACACTTCTGGTAGGGCTGATTTATTAATATTTTTATCAGCTACTAGCTGACCAGGCGAACTTCGTACCGCCATATTTAATAAAAAACTTTCTTTTTTTTTTCTTTCATACAAACGTTGTCCTGACAATACCGAACACAAAAAAAATATACATCCAATTTGGTGTAGTCGTTCGGAAGTTATGCGCGTACATACGGCGATTCATTTTTATTTATATAGATTATAAATGGTAACAATTTATATTAAGTGCTCAAATTAAAAAAAAACCGACGATAAATAAATCAGCCCTTAGTCTGCGACGGCTTGATCGGTATCGTTAACGGTTTCGTTTTCAGTCTGTACTGTAGTGCGTTTTAGTTATAATCTTTGATCTACAGATCAATAATTCGGTGTCGGCTTGTCTAATGTACCTGGCTTTTTACGCATTCGGTCTTAATATCTAGAATATCAGGAATTGAATTTCTAACACAAATTGCTGCGTCACAGGGCTCAGGGGTATAAAAAGTACATGTGTTGCATTGACACAATAATAAATTGTATTTTAAATAAAGCCATTATTACATAAAATATAATAACGTATATTAACATTTAGATTCTTAACTGTTTATATATTTACTTAATACTAAGCTCTGTGCTTCATGCTTTTTTAATTAGGTTAGATTCACTTAATACATGATGAATATAATTAAAGAATCTTTTCTAGATGTTAATACTTAAATAATATTTATCTCTATTTAAAAGTTTCGATTTAAGGAATCTCTATTTATTTTTGTATGTATAAACATTTAGAGACTTACCACATAATGTGATATTGTATTTTCGTAAAACTTGTTTAGAAATCTTAAGTCTATTCATAAAAAAATATAACGTCTGTCTTCTGTTTTGTTTTGATTCGATTCGAATATATTTTATATTTTTAGTGTCCAATTTAGAATTTTTATAATTGTTTTGGTAGTCTTCTGGCACATCTTAAACTTGATGATAATCGGTAAAATTCATAATATGTTTGTGCCAAATTAAAAAAAGCAGCTCAATAGGCACATGCTTAGTTATTTTTTTCTTAAATGTGGGTATAGGACATTATTAAACGGACGAGTTGTGCCTTGCACTGATTGATTTGATAGTTTTGTAATCATTAAAGAATGTGTGTAAACCATAAACACTCTTTGTTTTACTAATCGCACCTCTAATTATAAAGAACCTTTTTTAAGAAGCAAACTCAAAAGCTTATTGCACAAAAATTAATGTACTTTTTACTTTTTTGGAACTGTTTGGCCAAAGCATGTTTAAACTTAGGTAAGTCACTATTTTTGTAAATAAAAATACTAATATGCATGTTTGTGGTCGTTTTATGCATTTTTTTGTTGTATGCCATAGTGATATTTTTATTTTAGTTTTGGGAGGAACGGTGGAAGTTATTTTTAAAACATCAAACTGAATAATTTCTACTTGTTACGAACTTTTAACTGTACAGATATTTTTCTGTAAAGTATTTAGCTGTTGTAAATTATATTTACTAATTATTTTTGGTTGGTATGGCAGGGTCAAGTTTTAAACATTAAGTTTTATATTAATTTATTATGTTTGTGCCTATAATAGATTTGTGTTTAATTTTCTATGGTACCAGTGTTCTTAGATCAGATTTTTTGTTTTTGTAATATTTTACAAAGATGAATATTCAGTACTGATATATAATTTATAAATTCCAGGTATGCTTAATACGAAGACATCACGAAAATAACATTCGAATAAGAACAATAAAAATCAACGACAGATACAAAAACATAAGTTACTTATGTACAAGATAAGTTAAGGTTAGCTCGGTCTAGCGCAAGTCCCACCTTTTCGAAAATACAACCTGGAACAAGTTTACTTTTGTTTTTAATTTTACACAAATGACACTAAGAAAAGCTTTTATAGATCCTAAATATAACTTTATAGTCTTTAACTTTAGCTTAATGGCTGCAAAGGAAATTAACGAAACCAAAACATTTTTATTATTAATTGTAATTTTTTTCCATAGACACACAATAGTAAACTTATTCAGGTGATGTTATCTCATTTAAGATGGTACGTTGTTGTATTTAAATCTATATCTACAGTATCAATTTAATGTTGACGCCTCGAAGATATCCAGACGCGCTGTACC
Source organism: Xylocampa areola (assembly GCA_935421205.1). Taxonomy (NCBI): domain Eukaryota; kingdom Metazoa; phylum Arthropoda; class Insecta; order Lepidoptera; family Noctuidae; genus Xylocampa; species Xylocampa areola. Next base: position 17,929,557 of record OW285206.1, read on the forward strand.
TTACCATTATAATTAGTTATCATTTTCTTTTGTTGCACCATTTTAAAATATAAATTTTAGGTACTGTTAAGTTAGTTAAGCGACTGTTTGTAATGTTGATAAACAATAGAAATTATATATTAAATAAAAGTATTTTCATAAATCGGCGTTTAAAGTTTAAGTACGTCCATTTTACAAATAATATTAAAGTGTTAAATTTTATATTTATGCATTTCTATTATATTATATGTGATTTATTACTCGTTTCACATGCCTGTGTAAATAGTAAATGATATTGGGAGCAAATGTCTGTTTAATGTATTTTGAATCTCTTTTGTGCATTTCTGATGAAACTGCTTTTGTGGATGAATAATTATATTGTATTGTATGGAATAAATAAATTTTCTACTTCAAAATTGTGTTTTTATTATTGTCAAAGTATCTACTGCAACTAAGTTGAAATAAAAATATTGCAACACGCCTGGCTTAGCGGTCAGATCGCTTGGAGTATTTATCCGGGAGGCGCAGGTTTGAATCCTGGGCAAGACCGTATTTGCCTTTCAAAAAAATTATTTAACTAGAGTTCGCTATGCATGCGTATGCTTTTCTAAGATTTATCTGTATAGATTTTATCGTATATTAACTTTGTCTTACCAACGACGTCAAAATCGAATTAAGCGACAAAACGGAATAATTCAAAAGCTTTTCCGTTCGTTCCTTATCCAGAAAATTCAATAACACTGCTCTTAGGATCTCACTCTTATGAGGTGTGTTACCACTAAACTAACAAGTTGGATAAGCTTATAGGTAAGTTCTTGTTGACCTCAAGGTTAGATTATAGTCGAGTGTTAACCTTCAGCTCGTATTGAATCTCTGCTTAGCCGTTTTCGAAGTACGTTGGGGACGGCACCCCCACAGTACTTGGCAACCGCTTAACCAGATGCAGCATAATACAGAGGATTTCACGTGGAGCAACTGCCCAGTTTCAAGAAATCCTACCTATATCTATATATCACCGCAGGTCTGGCTACCCATAACGACTCATAGAACTTAAATGACAACTTGCACAAACGGCATAATGTGATCTCCGAGGCACAGAGATATGTCGTTTTGAAATAATGTCATCCATACACAGACCAACCACGGCCAATATAGTTTAATTTGTGCAGCAATTACTTTTACGAGGCCGTCGTATCAAGGTTTTGCATAATCTTCAACATCCTTACTCCATTGAGAAGCCACGCCCATGAACTAGGTACCTATTTCCGCATCCAATGCAACGCTTTCCAGTGGTGTAATTTCATGGAACCTTGTATGGTCGCCAGTAGGATCATTTACAGAGAGGTGCATCTGCAGCCGTATATTATCGAACTATTATCAAAGGAAAAAGATAAAGCAAGATACTGAATTCATTGACAAGGTGTTGATAAATTTTGGTCATATGGGACTAACAAATAACAGATCTACATTTATTTATGTTTAACTTACGTCCATTAAAGAGGGGTGCAAAATAGTAAATGCTATGAAAAACTCAGAAATTGCCCATAAAAATTCCCCTTTGTAGGAGAATTTTTATGTGCATTTTCTGAATAACTGTTGTTCAATTAGATGATATTCTCGATCATTAACTTGTTAAAATCACACAAGTTAATGATCGAGAATACCATCTAGTTGTAGCTCTAATACGTATCTGATTGGTGCACGTCATAATTTTCAAAGTGATGTACTTAACGATGAATACCAACTCAAAATTCGATTGAACGCTTCAACTCCAAGCGCAAAGTATGGGTTCGTTACTACTCTATTGGATGCACTTTTGACAATGACACTACACAAGCTGCATTGATTTGTCAATTTATCTGTCAATGTCAATTGTCAAATCAGTCCGAAATCATGAAAAGTGCGAACGTTTGTTTGAGCACGTCCTACCTTTTCGTCTTCGGTGTGTTTAATTCCACTTTCACCATTTCGTGAATACTTATTAGTATCAGTTTTAAATGTGCTGTGATAGAACACGGTCGTCTACTTATTATATTTATTAAAATACTCATGCCATGGCGACAGCCACTACCAAAATGGCATATAAAAATTATTGTGTAGTGTTTATAATTTTCGCTCTAGTGATAGTCCAAGCGGTAGGTTACGACACGGAGCTGTATGAAACAAAGCCTTGCGACAGCAACGCATGCTTTGACGAACTCCACGGGTCATTAGGCGACTGTTCGTGCAATGTTGACACCATCGATTACTTCAATAACGTAAAGGTTTATCCGCGCCTCCAAAGTTTAGTGAGGAAAGACTACTTTCGTTTCTACAAAGTGAATTTGAAAAAAGAATGTCCTTTCTGGGCGGACGACAGCAAATGTGCGATGAGATATTGTCATATTAAGACCTGTTCCAAGGAAAGTGTACCTGGATATGAGAATGGCTATGAGAACGATCATGTAGAAGAAACTCCAGCGACGAAGTACTCTAAAGAGGCACAGTCTCATTGTAATTCTGATACTGACCATGATCATGACCTCGGATACTTGAACATGACTATTAGTGCTGCCAGTCAACATGAAATAGCTAAATGGAAGGCCTATGATGATGCTCTTGAAAATTTCTGTGGATATGACGACAAGGATGTTGATGCCGAATATGTGGATTTACTGCTGAACCCAGAAAGATTTACTGGCTACAAAGGACCCTCAGCAAACAGAATATGGAGAAGCATATATCAAGAAAATTGCTTCCGTCCTAAATTGAATCCTTATGAATCTTTTCCATTTGTACTGACATCAGATCTAGGCAATATGTGCTTGGAGAAGCGAGTGTTCTACAGAGCAGTATCTGGTTTGCACACCAGTATAAACATACACCTATGTTCAAAGTATTTATTGTTTGAGAAAGGTGCAGGATTCACATCTGATGGTGAATGGGGACCTAATCTAGAGGAATTCCAACGGCGTTTTGATCCATCTCAGACATTTGGCGAGGGTCCCAATTGGTTGAAGAACCTTTACTTTGTTTATTTATTGGAAATGAGAGCATTGGCAAAAGCTGGACCGTATTTGGAAAAAGAGGAATATTACACTGGTAACCCTACAGAGGATGAGGAGACAAGGCAAGCAATTCATAACATGCTGAGTGTTATCTACACCTTCCCTGATCACTTCAATGAGTCTTCAATGTTTAATGGTGGTAGTCAGGCTGCAAAACTGAAGGTTGAGTTCCGCGAACACTTCCGTAATATTTCAAGGATAATGGATTGTGTTGGTTGTGACAAATGCAAGCTATGGGGCAAGCTGCAGACGCAAGGCTTGGGGACTGCACTGAAGATATTGTTCTCGAGCAAGTGGAATAATCCAGAAAGTGACCCCAATCAAGGCAAGCTCCCTGTAAGGCACAAATCACATGAGAGGCTGCAGAGAACAGAAATTGTGGCACTCTTCAATGCCTTTTCCAGGCTGTCTGAGAGTATACGGCTGCTGGAACAGTTCAGAGTTATGCTTAGGTAAGATTTATTTGTTATTGTTTGTACATAGTTATGTATTGGTAGTGGATTGACTACAATTATATGGATATCCTTTCAAATTAATTATTGTATGTTGTCAGTGATAGTTAATTCCACCTAACTAGCAATGGTTAATACTTGATAATTACTAAGTAAAGTTAAAAAAAAAAGGTGGCTTCCTCAAGAATCAATCTTTTTAAATTTAAAGTAAAATACAGCACTACACAAGGGACTTTAAAAAAAAATTGCTTTCGTTCCTGTCATGGTAAAGTTCAACGAAGGTACCTAATTACTCCATATTTACAAGGTGATACCTATGCAGAATTGGACTATCACCAATTTCAAAACAATATAATGTTAAAGGATATTTATTAAGTAATGGCTAGGTACATATTTAATTAGTTAATTCTAGACTAAGTGCATTTAAGTACATGGATTAATTACAGATAAAAAGTCTGTTAAGTAGATTTAGATAGATAGTTAAAAATTTATCTTTCTTTAACATGATATTGGAAATACATGTTTTTATTATTTATTAATCACTTTTGATAGTTGTCAGATCACAAATTCCTGTAAATAAATGCATTTGTATTTAATTGAACAGGATAACTTATTTGCATGTGTCTTAATAATTTACTAATCTATTTTAATGCTTCTAGTTCTCCTAAATACTGTTGTAAGTAGATGTTTCTGTTTTATGTGTGGTTTTATGCTTTTTGTAATTATTTGGTGTTCAGTGGTCAATGGAATTGTTCCTCATAAAGTTACAATATTAAATGGAAAAAGAATACGGTCGCGAACAGGATTCGAACCTGCGCCTCCCGGATAAATATTCCAGGCGCTCTGACCACTAAGCCATCTCGACCTCTGCTCACCACCGCAAATTCTTCTTCCATATTTTAAACACGTCTTATGGCTAAGCATGCGTTAATGCTTTTCAAAGATTTATCTTGAATTGTTCCTCATATCTAGTAGTTAATATGTACTTCAAAAATGCACAATCTATCTAGATATTTTGATTGAATTTATTGAATAGGGGATATAAAAATAAATAGGTCAAATATTTTTATTTGTAATATTTATTGCCATAGGTTGACGACTCCCATCGAATTGTTGTATAGTACTAGCTGGTGCACGCGACTTCGTCTGCGCGAAATTTCATAATAATCCGTTCAGAAAAAATGTAACAAACTAACAATTAATTTCGCATTTATAATATTAGTATGGATATTGAATACCATAAGACGTAGACGTGAGTATCTCCCTGGCGCAATCTTTAATCTTGTTCACAACCCTTAATGTTGAGGAAGAATTCAGCATTATGAAAAAGTCGCAATAGTTTTACGAATGGCGCATATATGCCTTAAAAATATTCATATTTTGCTCACAGCCACCATTGAAATGCAAATTATTGTTACTGATACAGAAATAAGTGAAAGAACATCTGTCTCAACAGGAAAAACATTATGCATTCAATTTATTATACTCTTAAAGATGTCAATGCACCTTTTGTTTGTTATCTGTCTACATACATTGTGTATAATATGTACATTACCTAATATGCGTTATCGAAAAATGCAAATTTAAACCCTTATTATAATACATGTCAGCGAATCCGTAAAGACAACTTTCATATCAAGAAAAATATTTTTACAGCCGATTATGAGCTCTAACAGTGAAATAATAACGTTCAATTTTCAGTTTGTGGCTTTGGTCTCGGAATATGCCCCATACATTCACTATCATCTTGATTGTGACGTAAAAATAGAGATTTGTTGTGCATATCAACTATGACTTAACTTATGTAGTGTCTATATAGTATGAACCACGGGTATAATATAAACAGTGTTCGTATTTCAAAAACTGGTCTTTGAAATTGGAACATTTTAAAAGTTGACCTGCTCGATAAGCAACAACTCTCATAATCAAAATAATGTATGTCTCCTGAATAACTAATTTAAAATGAATTTAATTATGTACCTAACATATTCCATACTAAATTTTTAAGGTCTCCTCACTTGGGTATTAAAATTTTCATTTTGACTTAACATTAACATAATAATGAGACAAAACCTAGTCAGTCGTTACATAAAACAATAGCTTACTATTTAGTTATTGTTCACCGGTTACTACTCACGTACATTCTTCGGGTTTGCCCGACTAGTTTCGAACTCGAACGGAGCCCTTAGTCATGAGCTGAGTCCGCGGCTATGTCGCGAGTCTGACTCGCGACATAGGCAAACCCGAAGAATGTACGTGAGTAGTAACCGGTGAACAATAACTAATATGAATATGCCTCACGAAAGTTATTATACAAATATAGCTTACTATTTGCACAAATGTTTTACAAAATCTTTGGAGTACCTGTCTGTCTGCTTATACGTAAATATCCGGCTTTCATATTCTCATTCTGCAGTGGTTATCACATTGTCTGGCTATTGTTGCATAATACCTTCATAAGAGCGGGGAGTCTTGGTGAACCGTAAATACAGTAGATAGTCTCTATCGTGTATAGTGTATATCTCGTTACTACTAAATGTACAGATTGCGAACTTCAAATCAAATTCAAATAGCCGGCCTGGTCAATCAATTGTAGGGTTGTTATTGATATTCATTTCAATAACGATTGCGTAATCATAAACAAGTTTGTCTACGTACTTTTAACATGTCGAAGCAGGATAATCCCGTTTCATTAATATCGCGCGAATTTATCAATCAAAAGTAGTAGCCAGGTTAATACAAGAGCTTCTTGATTGATGATGATGATGAATTTGTAATCAACCGTAGAATTCGTAAATAAATTTTAGATAAAGCATATTTTTTGTCATTGCTCTATAAATATGGCAGGGGGTATAAAATCTCTGAAAATATGGGTAATCCCAATAGTTTATTAATTTTTAGACATGTCCCTTCACCACTTCTTAACAATTATAGTAAAAAATATCTAGAGGTTTTAGTCGGGCAGTTTAGGGCGTTTAAAATAATAGTAAATTAATTTTAGGACACCAGCAAGATAGAAACGGTCATTCCGGTTAGGAGACTATATTCAAAAAGCAAACGTTTTTGTCAATAAATAAATACAAATAAAGAATTCGTAGATGGTCCACGTCGCTCGAGTCACGTAGGTCGAGAGTAGGAGGTAAATGTCTTCGTCATCTCCCAAAATATGGTGTAATATCCTCGCAGTGACACAGATGTGCTAGTGTGTTTATTTACCTGACGTGGTCTCTGAATTGTCGAATATGTTTATGCTTTTAATTGAATATTGAGACTTTTATGTTGTCAATAGTTTTAAAGCACGCAGTAATTATTCGTCCTCTTTTTGTTTCCAAGTCCTTAGCGTCCTAGCTTGAACAATGTTTTTAACCGACTTCCAAAAAGGAGGAGGTTATCAATTCGGTTGTATATATTATTATTTTTTATGTTTGTTACCTCAGAACTCTTTTTGAGTTTTTTTTAAAATTTTTTTTATTGAAGTTTTTAATTTCCTCAATAAACTTAGTGCTGTTGTTCGATATACAATCAAGTCGTATTCGTCCGTTTTGTTTATGTTATAAACAGAAAAACTTCAAAAATATGTTTGATGGTCACGGACCTTAAAAAAATATGGACGAAGCGTTGCGTACGACATGTGAGAAGCATGCCTAGTCATCCAATTTCGCTTGTCAGACACGAGCTAAACGTATACAAAAACTTAAAACTCATCCACTCGGCGCCAGTACGCTACGTAAATATGTTACGTGTGTGTTTGCGTAATATATGCTTCGCTTATGACAAGCCAAGGTTACATCCGTATTTTTATATGCTATATAGTTTGCAATTCACTATGATATCACTGCAGAATTTCAACGTTAGACTAATAACATACTAAAGTTATTATATTAAATGGAAAAAGAATACGGTCGCGAACAGGATTCGAACCTGCGCCTCCCGGATGAATACTCCAGGCGCTCTGAACACTAAGCTAAGAGGTCGAGATGGCTTAGTGGTTCGAATCCTGTTCGCGACCGTATTCTTTTTCCATTTAATATAATAACTTTAGAGTTCGCTAAGCATGCGTTAATGCTTTTCAAAGATTTTTCTTGAATTAATAACTTACTAGACAAACAGTCTGGGCTAAATGAGAGCTTTTAAATTTATATAATATTTCTTTGTCTACGATTTTTTATGGCTTTTTAACCGACTTCCAAAAAAGGAGGAAGTTTCTCAATTCGACCGTATATATTTATTTTTTATTTATTTATTTTATAAAGTTGTCTTTTGGTATCTGAAGTTTCTGTCTGGCTATTAGAGGAGTTGCTATGCTCGAATTTATAATTAAGTTCTTTTAACCTAGTAATAAATAACTGGACTGGTCAGTACTCGGAGTACAAGGTCTTTAAAAAATTTCGTCTCTAACAATATAAGTATATTACATATATAGATTTGTGCTAGATTAAACTGCCTACAAGTTAATTGTAGTTTCGTAGTTTACCACCGTATAAATCGTTCTTATTTCTAACAATATGATTCGCTCTGCTTAAGCGCTATCGATAAATTCCACATAATCGATATTGACTTGGCTCCCAATATGTAAGCGATAAATCATTTTCATGTTAATCAGGTGCTTTCCTGTTATCAGCGGGGCATATGGTGTTTATGTGTATAAATACAAATGGGCGTAAGGCAGAAATGTTGATAAACTATACTTGCATGTGGCATTCACTGCACATGTGTAAAGTTTGCGAAAAACCACTTGACTTAATGAAATAGGACAAGGAATTATGTAGAATTTCGACTTAACGTCTTCTTCAGTTTTTTTCCCTCTATTTTCTACGTACCTTAGCATTATAAAAGACCATAGAATAATTAAGTTTTCATGCTGGTCGAAAATGACCACAAATAACTCAAATAATATGCGTGTACATTTTTTGTTTATGGCCAAACTTCAATAGTAAGTGGGACATTTTTATTCATTTCAATTAGTAATGTTTTAATTGGGACGTTACCTAAGTGATTGCGTCAAGTGCATCCCACGAAAATATCTTATTTTGTGATCGTTTTTTATTGTTGCTGTAATTAAAATAAATATTTCGCGAAATAAATCATGCGTAAAATGTCTATTGATAATAATACGAGCTCTTACCAATATTTCCGGAATTAATATCTGGACGATCAATAATGGCCTTTCAAGTAAATATGATAAGAAATGGCATCACTATATCAATTCATTACTTTTGCGATGTTATCTCGTTAATACAGGCATAACAAAAAGGGGGAAATACAATATTTATAGATGAAAGTGTGTTAGTTACAATATTTGTCATTCGTTCAAGTCAAAATGGCACAACAGATCCATGCGCTCTTTTGCACAGGTAGCTGGAGTGAGACATAGACTAGTTTCTCTCCTGGACGAATATCTCATTCCACGGCAAATCTTTATACATTAATTTGTCTTCCAGTTAATATTTTTATCGTTTATTGTTATTATCTCAAAGTTAACGTTAGAATTGGATTACGTTGGAATCTTAGTATCATTAACTTTCTTACTAATATAACGGGATAACAGATTTATCTAGGTAGTAGTAAAGGTTGAAAATTATAAACGTAGTTATTTCTGTAAATAGATCTTTCGACGACATGTTACAATTAACCTTTCGGCTCAGTAACGTACAGATCTGTACGTTGTAACAATAAAAATCTATTGTGTCTGCTAATGACTGACGCAACAGCTTAAGTGCTAGATGGTACTGTATTTATTATATCACTATCTCGGAGAAGAAATACCGAAACAAATTCAAAGGTCAATGCAGAGATCGTCTGCAATGGCTTTTTGAGGAAAATAACCTATAGGAATGATGATAAACAGTATCGACCGTAACTACTAACAGGTTTTATAACCCCATGAACCAAACCGCACAGTTAGATTTTACTGCTATAACTGATATCATTGTTTCTGTGGTAACCAGCCGCGGCCGATGTCTCCACCAGAGTTGTATTGCCTGTTTTGCACCACACAGGGGCCTCTTGTAGGGATTCCATTTTAAGGGTTCATCTCTACGGACGCGGGCAATTCAGCCCCAAAATTGTTTAATGTAAATGTTGTTGATGACTGTATTAACAGATGTTGTCAAATGTCTTTATCGATTACTTGATCTTCAAAGTATCGATGTTATTTTTAGTGGATTACTGAATATAATAAGAAGTTTTTTGACGATGACATTTTTTTAAGCTTTTGACTTGCAAGAATCGTCTTGTGCGGATTGCAAGAATTGTTTTTAATATCGTTTAAAATGTCTCTCGGACACTATGTCATGATTTCATTAATATATATATATATATCTGTAATATATATGCAAAGACTAATTATGATGATGAGAATACATTTTGGTGGTTCCGTATCAAAACAATACAAGACTAACCCTTTATTCTATAATTTCTGCTGATGGATATATAGTTAATCGTACACTCTTATACAATAAAATATCTGTAAATACACGACACAATGTGTTGCTGCTGTCTTTATTACGAAAAACCATACAAATTCTTGGAACTTCTTTCGATGTTTGTCTTAATTTACTAAAATATAGCTTACTATATAAAGTATCGTGGGAAACGGCCAGGTGTTCGTGTTGACAAATATATGCTTTGTCTGCGAAAGTGATTGTCTTTGCCAATCGATTGTAGCATTATTGTATAGTGACTGTACTACACGTGTTTATACAGATATGTGCGATTCACTTCTAAATGTTGCATGCTCATCTAGAAACTATTTTGTATGAAATTAGATAAAAAAAATGCCTAATAGTCCTATTATTAATTATCCTTGGGAGTTACAGAAGTAAAATATTCGTGCTTTTTTTTTCAATGTTACCTAAATGAAATTCAGTATACCTACTATTGTTTTATGAGTTAGAAAAACAAAGGCTTCTTGAAGAGCCTTCGGTGGTCTGGGGATATGAAAAAAAAGGGATATTATAGTTATTGATATAGCCGATTAGAAAATTATTGTAGTACAACTAACCTACACTTTGTAGTTTTAGTAATTACTAAGTAGTGTCTTGGGAAAACCTCATGAAAAATATGAGATGATAAAACAAATATAACATTTTTGAAAAATTTCAGATGTAACATAGTAAATTAGTAAGTCACTGATACTAATTTTAAGGGGTGTCATTTTCATATCATGGAATTCAGGCACTTGTACTTCAGCATGTTAAAGACAGGCACATTTTGGGTTTTACACTTACAAAATATTTTATTGATTGGCTAACAATAATTCAAAATTAAATGTTTCACGCAGCTCAAATAAAGATGGAGGACAGAAGCAAACCTTACTCAGGAGCATCCAGGACATGAAGTGAGAAGAGTTGAATAGTTCTAGACTTATCTTATTGGCGTTATTAGGAAATATAATTACTATCTAATGTTCCTCGGACATGTCTCTCTATTTGAGACATGTCGTCCATCGTCGTCAAAGGGATTGTTCCTGCTTGCTGGTGAACATACGACAGTCTTTTAAGTAAAGTGTTTTGATGTAAAAGTCTATCCTGACTTTAAAAGGAGTAAGACTGCATTTAATTTTACTTTTAAGGTAGTACAATTTTTCCTTTTTCACCTCTAAGGCTTTTCTTTAATCAGCTTTTGCGATGCTAAGATCTGCTCTGGTTAAAGATTCTTTGTGTAATACTCTCTGTAACACTTGAAATTAAAATTGTACTCATTTTCTTCAATATATTTGAACTTTACGTTAACTTTACGTCCTTCCTACCTATTTATTCTTCGGATGCTCTAAGAGTGTGTTCACAAAATGCAATTATTAATATAAAGTTGAATTTCAAAATGGCTTCCTTTTAACGCCAACTTCAATTCATCACAAGACTTAAGTATTTATTGAAAATCCAGTGAAGTGTTGAGCTTAATTTTAATACAGGGTAAAGCTTAACATTGATCGGTGTAGATACGAACCTTATCGTTATCTGTACCAATGTGGTCATTGCAAACCATTATTTTAGTATTAGCTGTGTTCGCGGTCATTTTACTTAGTAATTAGCTCACAGTGGCGGTCTGTGATTGCTACCACACTGTGATTATTTTTAAATGAAGTCAATTACAATGTGTATATATTTCAAATTACCTTAAACAAGTGAAATCATGAAATATGAAAGGTAACACCTGGGAAGTTGGCCGAAAAAAAAAATGAAAATTATTTGAATTTTTTTGGACCGCAATTTTTTGAATATGGAATACTATTTGGCGAATGAACAATGAAAGAACAATCTTGGTCATAATTACATGGCGCAAATGTAATTACTTTTTTTTCTTTGTCAACGACCATTGCATGTTCAGCTTTGCCCTCTGTGTTGGTGTTGTATGTGTGTAGAATAAGGTTAAATGTTAAGTGAATAATATGTAAAACTCAAAAGCAATAGGCATTGTGAAAGATTAGTTTCTATTGAAATTTCAACTTATCTATCATTTGGCAGACTCAGTAAGTAGTTCATAAGACAGGTGTTCCGTTAATCAATAGTTTGATAATATTAATAAAATTAAAATTATATTGTAAATCTATTCTTTTAAATAAAATAACAAAACTCTCTTCACAGAAATGTAGCTCTTATCGAAGTTTTCGCCTAGAACCGGTAACCTGTAATAAAATAACAAAACGATGTAATATTTTCCTCATAAAACTGCGAGTGAAAAGCTAGTAATAATATTAAATTTAAGTGGTAGCGCTGATTTTTGTGATGTGTGTACACCCCTTTAGGAATAGCCGATTGGCTATAGACACAATGGAATAATAATGAATTTAAACATATTAATTTAGGCTACAACCAATGTGCAATAGTCTGTGCCCTCCTTTTAAATTATGTCTTAGGTACATTTATTTTAATGGCAAAGTTTTATTGGTTCCTTTAGATAGTCCAGTTTGACGGTATCTACTAAATTTGTTTTCAGTACACATTTTGTTAATGTAAAAGTTTTAAATACATAGATATCAGTATAGTTGTAAGCGGCTCTTTGTATTCAAATCATCATTATAGACAATCTGTATTATTCTATTATGTTGATCAAAGCTTCGTCATCTATTTTCTATTCAAGGTTAAACTCAGTATTTGGTACAATCCCAATTGTAATTGGCCGCTATCCAAAACGAAATTAACCAAAAAAATAATATTTTTGTGCCTTATCATCAGAATAAAGCATTGATCTACATTAGAACTGAGCAAAGAGATTTTTATGATAGTATTTATTTTTCATCATGTTTCAAATTTAGAATTATTAGCTAACGGATGCTAAGGGTTACTCTTGAAACTAATACTAATTCCAATCCAATTCCAATATTAAATAGACGCCTTAAAACAACGCGTGATTTTTAAATAAATTTACCTACATTTCAGTTGCCTCAATTTTAAAGCCTTCTTAATATCCCGTTTTCTTTATATGTTACTTAGACATTTTCGCATTTAATAGTACGAACTGACATATTTTCAATTTCAATAGAGCGGAATTATTTTCAAGAGTAATCCCCACTGATGTTTTTGCCATTAAATTGATATCTATATTTAATTATTTACATTTTATATTTATTCTATTTTCCTAGTGTGAAATGTTTGTGTTTTTCGGATACAATGCCTAAGTTTAGATTCAAAAACTTTCCTCATATTTGTGTGTTATTTGTTGAAATATTATTTTTATATACTTAACTACTTATAAGTCAATTCGGTCACAAACTATATTGGTACAATGTATACAAGTATTATTAGATATAATATTAATTATATCTAGGTGCTTTTGTTTACTGACAACATTTCGATAGTTTAGTTCTTTCGCAGTTATTTGTGATCCTCTTGTCGCAATGGCCTATCGACACACTTCAAATATTGTTTTAATCGATGTATTGTGTGTCCAATCCGATATTGGATTAATTTGTCTGTGTGCTCTAAAGATATACCTACCAGTTTTATTTTTGGATTTTATTTATTTTAGATATATAATTTATTGTGATAGGAGGCATATATGACTACTACTATCGCCTAATTGTTTCGTTTTGCAATAATTGATGTCAACTGTTCATTATACTCGTCTTCACTTTAATCATAAAAATATGTGGTTAATTTTTAATAACCCATTTTTTTAAACCACTTTTCTAAAATTTAATTAATTACAACACTCATAAAAGCAACGAAGAAATGATAATAAAATCATTTTACTTATTGAATAATATATCTAATAGGATAATAATTTTATGATTAAAATCAACTTCGAAAAATGACGCGAGATCATTAGCATTCCATGTTCCGACTGTAAGGTTTAATTATTTCTTATCGAAACCATAAAATCAACGGTTTGGTCGATTTACGTTTGCCAATTGTTTTTAATTGAATTATGTAGTAAAGCAAAAGAAGAAATGAAGTAAAATGGTTAACATGTCTGTGATTTTTAGATTCAAACGTCATGACAAGTTTTATTTTTATTTAATTTTATTTTTAAATAAATTTATTTACTATTTTTTGGTTTTTATTGTTGTCTTAACAACCCTTAACTCAAGTTTACGTGATCCTAAAATTAAACAAACTAAGCCTAGGGTGACCAGCTTGAAAAAGTCCTACTTTTTGTTTATTGGTAACAGAATTAATTTAACAGCTACTGTTTGTTCCGCATTTTAATGCACTAATGTAAGTTTATTAACGCATATAAAGTTTGTGGCAGTTTGCATTTAAAATAATTTGATTTTTCAGGTCCATCAACGATAAGCCACATTTTCTGACATGCACAAAAGGATCTGCATGAAGTCGCTGCATTTTATAATTACTTAGTTTGTAGATATTGATAGAATGTCACTTACCCAGTCAGTAAATATACTTTTAGAGATTTTCTGTTTTCTTTCCAGTTATTGAAAATTTTTGAATTGTTTTCAAAAGTACTAAAATTGTTACATATAAAAGTTTTTTTTCCAGTACGTATGTAGGTATTTATAATTTACATTTTTAAACAAATTTAGTAAGAGAAATTATAAGTAACGCCATATGATAAACTTATTGATTAAGATGGATTATGGCTTATTTTTTATAACTAATTACGCGCGCTCTACAAAACTATTTGTTTGTTGATAATTCAAGTTTAGCACCTGAGATCTTAGACTGTTGGTAGCAAAACCTACTTAATGCATTAGAATATTAAGGTATTTATGATTAATAATTAATTATATTAAAATATTTTGTTTGGCATAATTAAAGGTACTTACATGATGCCCTGCTTTCCTGTTTTGCTTATTAACAATTGAAATTAAATAAATATATTATGGTATTTAGGTATGTAAGTACCTACTGCAGTTTTGTCCTCTACACAAAAACAAATTATTTATGAAAATAGGCAAATGGTTTATATTCAGTTATAAATACGGTAAATTAACTCAAAAGTACATTAAGGTAGGTACTTGTAATGTAATTTGTGGTAATGGTAATAAACCAAATGTATATATACTTAAAATAAATAACACAAAACGAGAAGAACGAACGAGACCGACGCATGCGACTATGAAATCAAAATGGTGGTCATCGTCAGCCGTCTACGTGTACCTGCGTATATCACAATTTTTTCTCGTTTTTATAGGTGTATCCGTGACACTAACGTGCTGGGGTAGGAAGAAAGTAAAGGAGAATGCTATGTTTTCTTATGCTATTGGCTGCGCTACTTATTAGTGTGATCACATGAAAATAATATTTTTTATTTTATTCTTTCTGTGCCCCGCGGTTTCACTCGCCCCGTTAAAAGCTTTTACGTACGAACTAAAAATATTTTGTTATGTAAAATCCTTGTCCTGACAATGACCTGATGAAATAAAAAATAATAATCCAATTTGGTGCAGGCGTTCTCAAGTGGCGTGACATAGGGATTCATTTATATATCTTAATATATATAAATCTCGTGTCACAATGTTTGTCCTCAATGGACTCCTAAACCACTTAACCGATTATAATAAAATTCGCACACCATGTGCAGTTCGATCCAACTTGAGAGATAGGATAGTTTAAAATCTCAAATTATAGTCGCGTGCGAAGCCGGGACGGACCGCTAGTAATATATATATATAGATAAAAAATATATTTTCAGGTCCGTGAGTGTGATTGCCAAAGTGGACACAAAAAGGAAAACTGTTTTCCTTTTATAGAGAGGGGCTATAGGTACCTAGTGTAGTGCAATAAAACGTTGCTGAAGAATTGGGTATTCTCCTTTTGTGTATATTCTGCACTAATTGGTTAAGCTGTTACCGCTATATAACCGTGCAACGGATTGGATTGTGCTCGGGTTGGACCCTATATGTAGCGGGGAAACTATCCAACTTGTCAATAATATTAGTAGGCAGCAGTACTGCATTAATTTACTTAACTTTAGAGCATAATCTACAGTTAATTCAGCACCCACTTTAGTCACCAATGTTATTGTGGACGCCGAGTGAGAGTTAGAGCTGCCGACTTTATTAGTAATAAATTATTACTAAAAGATAGATAATGGGAAGGTCCTAATTTAATAGGTACTTAACTTCCTTTGAAGGTGTTAACATATAAGTCAAATACATTCACTTAAGTCAAGAATTAAATGGAATTAACAAATTATTTGTAATAACTATAGTACTAGCAAGACGAAAGTTATACTTACTGCAAAAGCTAAGAAAATACTTAATTGAATTGTTCAATTAATTAGCACTTCCAGATTAAGCGTTTAAAAGGAAGTTACGCAGATTTGGACTCTGTGTCTGATTTCAGAGAAGGTGAATAAAGAATACCGGATTTTGTTTATTTAATAAATATAAAATCTGTTATAATAAAAAACAATTTTTAATCGGTTTAATCGCTGATTGTTGGTTTGTTTCGGCTTTTGGTACCAATACACGCGTCACAGCCGTTTTCAATTTAGAGATACAATGTTATAATTTCATCAACTAAAGGTGTTTCGATGCACGCAGTTATCACTTACAGTATCTTGAATTTTTGTGTGATGCGTAGTTTGAGCCTTGATTATTTTGAGTAAAGGGTGGAACAGGTGGTAATTGCTAACTCTATTTAAAATTCAAAATCATCCCAATTTCAATAGAAGATGTTTGGACAGAAATAATTAAACGACTGCTTAAAAAAGGAGTGTCATCATGTAAGCGTTCTACATGAACGCTTAAGTACATAATATGTAGATTATAGTATGTATGTGAGTTTTTTTATTCCACCATAACTTCTAAACGCCTGAACAGATTTAGATGTTGGGGTATCGTTCTTATACTGTCCCGGGCTTGGTCCCGGGTAATATAAGCTAAATAAAAAATTGTAATATCGTGTCTATGGTGCACAAAAATGTGTGAAGCAAAAAATACTTCACACATGGCAGGGGTGCCTTTTTTTAAATAATTTTGTGTTTTAAAATATACTGTTATGCCTGTCACAAAAAAAAAACAATTTTTCTTTCTAAATTTAAAACGACTGTGACCCCTGGACTGTGACCGTTGGAGTGTTTCGCTATTCCTTCTTAGGGATAGTCTTTGGAAATACCGCCGCGATTGCGTTTAAAAATGTATCGCAGACAAAAATATTTTTAAGACTTTATGTACGGTAAGACTGAATTAATTTTAAAGAAACTGTCACCTCAGTCATTCCACGACCACGAACGCTGCAGTGTTCGGAACGTCAGGAAAAACAAAAACCAATAATACACGCGATTAATCCGGTTAAAAGTTGTTTTATTATAATGTGTAGTGATTGTGAAAACTTAAGATAAAATCTGTATTTTGTGAGTGAACTTATCGTGAAGAATTAGTATTTTATAAAAGTTATGTACCTACTTTGAGATTTTATTAGTGTTATTAATTTTGTAAGATTATAAATTACACCAACATGAAATAGAATACTCTATTTTAGAGAACAGTTGATAACGCTAAGTGAGTGTCGAGTTTTAGTGGGTGAGAAAATATAAGTATAATACTTTTTAATGTCTCATTGGTCTGGCGGTCCAAGTACGGTTGCTGAGCGTGAAGTCCTAGGTTCGATTCCCGGGGTAGAAAAATAATAACACTCCGTGTTATTAATTTTCTACCTGAAAATTTTCTGTAGCTGCCCGGAGTTTGGCAAACGGCAATAGGCTCACCACCCAATATATATTTTATATACTTTACCCAATGAACCCCTCCCTGTGTTCCTTTTTAGCATAGCTATTGATGTTGTAATACTTTACGGGTATACGAATGTGTTGGTCTGAAATTAGCCAATAAATTAACCTCATACTTATTTTCTGTCTTTATTTTCTTTAATATTTTAGAATTCCCGACTGGCGATCACAAAAAGTAATAATTCGTCAGTACCTACATTGTTAACTACAATGTAGGTATTTACTGCCGTACTACTACAATCTTTTAAAGGTGAGACATACATACAATCACGCCTGTTTCCCATAGGGGTAGGTAGAGACTATCGATTTCCATTTGCTACGATTCTGACAGACCTCTTTTGCTTCATCTATGCTCATTAACCTCTTCATACATGCTCGCCGATTTAGGATGATATACAAATAATGTATTCAGTATCTACTCATTCCAGTTCATATTAACGCCACAAAGGTTTTATACATTAGACATCTGCATCAGAATCTGATACGAGTGATGGTCGGGTTGGCGCAACGGCCGAGTAAGCTGCTTTTGCATTGCTATGTTACCGGGTCAATTCCCGCACTGGATGATGTGTGTGAAATATGTGTTTGTAAACAAAAGAAATCCATTGTAACTAAAATAAATAGCGGAAATATGATTACTGCAGGTACGGTATAATATGCTTATGACATATGGATTTAACATAATATAGCATCACGCCTGTATTCCCCGAAGGGGTAGGCAGACGTGTACGCAATTGTACACCCAATTTCACCAATGCTGTTTGTCCCATGTAATAGGTGGTGAGCTTATTGCCATCAACCGGGCACAATTTCTAACTCCAGGCTGCTACTGCGAATTACTAACAGAAAAACTCCCGTGTGTGTGCAGTGACCGAAATACGATCGGAAGGAGTAAAGATCAAGCGAGCTACGCAGTAAAAAAAAAAAAAAACTACGTAAGACTGCGTGCCAGTTGTCGCATTCAGCATTTGCTGACTAATTGGTGGAGTCACTAGTTATAGGTATAGGTAATACCTATAACTACTGTATTATTGAACTTTTATCAGCAACGGTGTTGTTATGCGTCACGGAATAACAAGTGTAGGTACGTGTTGGTAAGCAAGTGCGCTGGTTGTTAATCCTGTTGAAGGATAGTGGAAAAACCGTTCCGGTTAAACATTTGTTTTGCTGCCTCGGGTATCGACTCCAGGACGTCATGCTCAGCACACCGCAAGTGGCGCTGGCCACAGGACCAATGAGGTAGGGAAAACCTTGTTTACCCAAATTTCACCAATTAAGATGAGAGTAGTGATGAATTGGTTCTTGTATATCGTAGACAGATTATTGAACATGGAACTCTCTCTATGTAGTACCTACTTACAATTAATAGCACAGAATAAACTCCTCTCGACCGTATTTCAGTCATCGCAGCCTATCTCCACGGAGATTAGCCAAGTACGCAGGAAATATTAGTGCACAAGTGTATGCGCAAACATAGATGCGCTCCCTTTTCCTTCACTTTCATATTCCGATGGGGCGGCAATCCGACACGACCGGAGAGAGTCCAGGCGTAGGACCGACGGCTTTACATGCTCTCCGAAGCACGGGGGTGTCACACCAGCAACTTCCTAACTCCGGGCTGCTACTGAGAATTTCCTAACAGAAAAATCCAATAACACTGCCCGACCGCCAACGAGACAGTCACATAGCACAGAATACTTAAGTACCTACTTAATGACAGTGTTCTTTCACTTCGTTCGTTCAGCTTCTCAGATGCAATGCAAATGCAATAAATGCAATGCAAATAAGAGAGTCAACAGATTATAATTTCTCTACTAAGATAATGTTGAGTTTAATGTTCATAATTGTAAACAAACTGCGACACAGCTGAACTGTACTTGAAGTTCAAAGTCCGATTCCTTCAGTTGATTGTAGGAGTAATGCGAGGTGATTAAATTATGATACATTCACCCACGTTTTTCTTTCTTATAGTTTACTTTGACGCTACTACCGGTAAAAAAGGACTGTTGCTTGTCAGAGTCCATCCATGCATGTGTGCGTTTTATATTGTGCACCTAGCTTTGACGTTTCATAAGTGCCTGTAATCTGGTCTATGTGAAATAAAAATATTTGAATTTAAATATTAATAATTAACCAAAATATTTAACCTGTAGTATGTTTGAAACTTTTTCAGCCCATCATAATTATATCTTACTGCCTTGTTGGTCTAGTGGTTCCAACCGCTACTGCTGAGCATTAGGTTTGATTCCCGATTCGGACAAAGAGTTATTGGGATTTTAGATTAGAAAATTCTCTATTGCAGCCCGGAGTTTGGAGTTGTGCCCGGTAGATGGCAATAGGCTTACCTCCTTTTACATGGGACTTAATAACAGCATTGGTGAAATGTGGGTGTACAACTATGTAGTTATGTACACCGCTGCCTTCTCCTTCGGGGAATGCAGGCGTGATGCTATGTTATGTTAAATATCTATAAACATGTACCTATCATTGTAATTAAGTATAACACCAGACGTCACAAAAAAATGACGTAAAGCATTCATTATCATTAAAAAAGTGTAATTATGTGACTAGTCACTAATAACACAGAACCCACATTACGTGCAACGTTCAGTTTGAACTAATTGTTACGCACTCAGTATTTTCTTATCAGCGTTTATCAATATTTAGTTTATGTACTTCAAATATGCTAGCGTGCGGGTAGTTAGAATACGACCTTGTTGGGAATGGGTATGGTATTGATTTTATATTTTTGTATGAATAGTTGCTACATATCTTTATAAATTATTATGGAGGTAAAATACGGTCGTGAGCAGGATTCGACTCTGCGTCTCCTTGATAAGGAGACGCTCTCCAGGCACTCTGACCACTAAACCATGCCTGCAAAACGACTCAATCTTTTTAAAATTTGGATCTCCCACTTCCGTATTTTACTTACCACAAAAATTATAACTTTAGAGTTCGCTACGCATGCGTGAATGCGTTTGAAAGTTTTATTTGTAGTTTCTATGTTATTTTTTATTGTGTAGATGTTATAGGGATTTGTCTACAGTATTTCGATTTTCGCACGGAACGCTTGTTCCGTTGACTGTTCCGGGTCAGAGAGTTATTTCGTAGGAGTTAATGTTCCTAAACTCACGCACAATGCGGAAAAAATCCTAGTTTACTGACAACGATTTTATAAGTAATCAAAAAATACCTAGTGTGTTTTTGTGACAACATAGATACCTATTTTTTTACGTTCTCTTGAAACAGAATTTTACTATAGTGAAATTTTAATATTTACTTACTACTTATGAATTAGGAATATTATCTAAATACTAAGTTCTCGGCAAGAACGACTTGGAAACTATATAAAAGATCTCAGATGACAAATATAACACGAAAAACATATTTATGACACTTTTTAACGGCTTATTGGTCGATTCACACGAAACGGGCGAATCGACACCTTTAACTATTTTAGTAGTCGATTCGCACGAAGATATATCTGTCGATATTTTATGGAAGAAACTCAAGAAAAAAGTACAGTAGCGGACAAAGGTGATAGGATTAATATATCTTGAAGTAAGGTACAAATTATTATGTAATATCTTTATTAAATATACGTTAGTTCTTTCAGACCACAGCTCATCCGCCAAGCGTCAGATATGTCCGGCCAAGTAACACTTAAGTTTAGCAGCATTTCGTGTAACATTCGATCTTATATGGTTAGAAATTCGAACTCGTAGAATACTGCGCTTCATAGCTCGCTGGCAAACCTCGAGCTTGGACCTCTGTGGAAGTATCAATGACCAAGTCTAAGCACCATATGTGAGTATAGTGAGAACATGTCCATGATTCTCCGTTTAAGACACATTGGGAAATCTTTTATTGACAGCTCCTCCAGGCGTTCACATTGCGACGAGCTACTTCTTTCTCCTGTCGCGGCTCGGAGGAAACTATTTGCCCAGATAAAAATAATCCTGGGAATATGCAATCTCCTCACCCTCAATTTAGTATTTTTTGGTGCTGTTTGTAATGAGTGTGTTCTTTGACATGTTCAACCTAAGCCCAATCTCAAGGCTTGTTTTATTCAGATCTGCGAGTATGTTATCCAGGTCAGTTGCTGATGCAGAGAAAAGTATTTTCAGTCACAGCGGATCTCCACGGAGATTAGCTTAGTACGCAGGATATATAGGTAGTGCACAAGTGTATGCGCAAATATAGGTGCACTTGTTCTTCCTTCAATCGACCATTCAACACGACCGGAGAAAGATCAGGCGCGGGACCGACGACTTTACGTGCTCTCCGAAGCACGGGGGTGTCACATTGCCAACTTCTCATCTCCGGGTTTCTACTGAAAATTACCTAACAGAAAAACTCAATAACACAACGACTTGGGAATCGAACCCAGGACCGCTCTGCTCCAGCAAGAACTAAAGTTGGCATTGTAGGGTCAACCCGAGTAATTGTAAACAGAGGTAATTGGGAACAGATTCTACCAGATTGTTTTCATATTTTTTTTTCCTGATTTGAAGTTGTTTTCGGTTGGCGCAATTAATTTTTATTTCCTATTCATCCGTATTAGATTATTTTTATGTAGATTATTATGAGATCCAAATAAAACTTATCTTGACTCTTTCCAAACACCCTTGTTTACAATTACCCTGGTTGACCCTTCTTACGTATTTTATTTTAGTACTGTTGCTTATATAAGTCACTTTCTTGTTTTGCATGCTAAATAAAAAATTAGGCACGCTTTGCAATTACCTAGATAGCATTTGATTAAGCGAGTCGTAGCAAGAAAGGGTAAGGGAGTAATAATTGAAACAAAACATATAATTTGGGAACGGAATCGTTTATTGAACCCATCTGTAATAGTAGATAATTAAATTATACTGTTACTCTACACATTTTGTACTGTTCAAAGTACCTACCTATGTCAAGTATTCCTATATCTTAGGTTAAAATGTACCGACATATGCACCCAATACCGAGCTATTACCACGTTTTATTATTAATCTTTTAAATTTCCAATTGTGCTCCAAAATTCAGTGGTAGCTACCAATCACAGTACCATTTGGATCCTACGAGTAAACACATGGACATTTTTATTCTCCATTGTTTATTATTCATTTTAAATATTATGACAATGACACTAGTGTATGACAGGGTAAACGGATTGGTCGTTTGAAAAAAATATTCGTCTTTATTTTTGAACAACTTTAAATATAACTACGATTCAGATTATTCTGATAAGATCCAAGAATTTTACTTGTAGTAACTTACTTTAATAAGGATTTTACACTTCTTGTTTGGATACAAACACTGTCATATAAGTTTAAATATAGGTAGGGATAAATTGTTTACAATTGTATAAATTCGTTACTTTAATAATAATTGAGAATAATTTGATATAAACATTATTATTAAACACATCAGATAATCATGTAAGTACACAAATAGTCCTTTACATCCATAATTTGCAAAACTTCATCCACCAGTGTGTGTATCCAAAACAACTAAGGGGACGTCTTTTAAATTTCAAATTAGGCATTACATCGTAGCCATTAGTAGCTTACACTAAATAAGTTAATATTTTAGATAATATCGATCGAGTCGTCGCTTCGTTTACATTAATTAATAATAGGTATAAATCTTCCTTTATTGTCTTCATTCTTCACCATTAAAAAAAAGCCGGGTATGAAATAATTGCCAATTAAAAAAACAAGGAACAGTGTTTCAGCGTAACAAGTGGCGGCGAAAAACGTTTCGTGTAAAATTGCTTTGGTTCAGCCATTAAAATAACAATATAATTAAAGTGTACATTCTGCCATGGTTCATAACCGCGTCCAAAGTGGATAATTTTACAGATAGCTAATAATAGCGAGACGCTATTGTCATGATAATAGTAACAAGCGGATGGTTTCGGTAATTTAAAAGATTTTCTTACAAATTAAACCTGTTTCAGTTCAGATCTCTTTATTTAAAGTGTCGTTTTAGTCATAGAGTCGTAATAAGTATAGATAATTGATTATCGATATCGATAATTCTGTAATTTTTTGTCAAATTATGAATTTTCAATTACAATCACCACGCTCATTTGTTACTTTTACCAAACATTAAAATTATAATGTATCGTTGCCTTAATAAATAATACAAATTCATGATATGTACCTAAGTATACACAGAAAAGATCGACAATACGCAAATGATACAAAATAAATAGCATATTGATGACGTCATAATAATTATATACATACACTTAACATACTTTAGTACCCTTCGATTTTAATGGATCTTTATAAATGGTTATTCGATTGTTATAAATGACTATTCTTTAACCGATAAGTAGTTACTAATTCGATAAGTAAATTGTAATCAATATTTACATAAGTACCTATTATTATGATTATTACGCAGCGATCGCGCGTTGGATCATCTGCCCCCTTTCTTATCGATAGTCAACACGTTTGTGCGAAAGAGAGGGAACAGTGTTTGATTCACGATATCGAGTTTACGTGACAGGTGCACCGACTCTGCTAAACAGAACTCCAACCTAGTTCCAACATTAACGCTTCGTTCGGTTATAAAGGAATCCATTTAAATGTATATGAAAATAAGTGGGACTTACAGTATATACAAAAATATCACATTACTTCGAGGCCGCAGCTTTCAATCACTTAGTCAATTAATTATTTCGTCTTCTTACCTAAGTTGTCGGTCGTTGGTACGAAGCGTAAGCAAGTTAACGCAGGAAGTAATCGATCCAAATTAATATTTTGTTTTTGAAGCGGTCTCTGCTCGCCGGAAGCCTTCTCTTGCCAAGCGCCAATCACTCGGTAGTTTCGATAGTTTGCGAGATACATCAGTAACTTTAACATTATTGCTGAACAAGTCAGTCGCGTATAAACTAAACAATTTTACCAATTATACATATCATCATCTGTGCCTTTAACGCGTTAGTCTTCCCACACCTACTAACGAATATCTAGGAAGAGTTTCTTTAATAAAGACTAGGTGCCTCGTCATAGAACTACTAATCCAAAGTGAGTACTACGACACCTACGAGATCTATATTTCGAAGCAGAAGTATCTAAAAAGCTGCAGCCGGCGGATCGCGCAGCCGTCGTGGACGCTGCGCTACAAGCATACTCGGCCGACACGCGTCTAGCGGTGACCGTCATCACCGGCACATCACCGCCGCGGACTATCACAACGACATAGAAAAATATAACGATCTGGGACGCGTTTTATTGCTAATTTAGGTACAGTCTTTGGGGGCCTCCGGGGAGGATCCACCGGAGAGGTCGTCGAGGAAGTCGAAGGTTGCGACGGCGGCGCGTTCCGGCTCGCCGTAGCGTACGAAGAATCCCTCGCGGCCGAGGATGGACGGCCGCCGCGTGCGCCCGCGCAGTCCGCCCGGCCCGCGCACTCGCAGTGCGGCCGCTGCACCAACACGAGCGTCAGCCTATTCTACAAGCGAGCGCCCTCTGGACGAGACAACACGCGTGAGCCGCGCCCGCACGTCCAGCTCCGCTCGCACACACACGTGGCTGCTAGATACGCCACGCTCAACTTACTATACTCATATCTCGAATACCGCTGTCTTTTTTTATATATATATTAGGTATTAATGTTGGATATAAGTAGTTTATCAACGCGTATTTCGAGATATGATTTAAGAATATATCAAATCGATATCGCGGAACATCGATACATGTCCTCTCTCTAAAATTATTTAAATGGTTCAAGATTAAATAACGGGAACATTATTCATCGATAAAAAATATTTTTGAAAGTCGTTATACTTTTAAGATTATCAGACATAAGAGCGTGGCGTCGCCTGCAGCTAACGTTCTACTCGGAATGAGGCGAGAGAGTGAGATGGTGCGTGTGAGTGAGAGCGGAAACGAGTGACGTGGCTGGACGTGACGACAGAGAACATGAAATGAAATGACACAATCGTCCACACAGATCTGAGTTCTTATAATAAAAATTGAAGTTTCATTTGGTGATATTGAATTACCTATTCTGTGCAATAATTGAAGCAGTTAACTGTACGTCTATGGTAATAATTTGGCTTTAATTCATAGCAGTAAGGTCGGTAGTCGTTGACCAAGTTTAAAAAAAATTAAAAGTATTGTAGTACTTTACACATTGCAAATAGGCATAACTAACTGGATTTATAGGTATCCATTTTGTTTATATTACTAAACTTGTAAGTAAGTATTGAAGATACAGTATCATGTAGTCGAGATCTGAGCGAACTTTAGGAAAACGTTAAGTGTAGACAGATATTCCAGAAAGTCAAGTATTCAATCATTTTTGAGCTAGCTAGTGTTCCGAGCCAATTATGAAAAATAAACAAAAGTTTAATTTTACTAAAAAATTTTGTTGATAATATATCTACTAATCTACTTAATAGTTGGTAATAAATAACATAAATATTTTACATTTTCCTACAAGACATCTTTTAAGCATGCGTGATTCTGAAATAGATTTTTTTTTGTTTGAATCAGCAACTTTTTAATATGTTCATGCGTATTATAAATAAACCAATAATTTTATTTAGAACGGAACACTAGTATAAGAAAAAATGCAAATAAATCATCAACATTTAACGTTTGACATAAAAAGCAAAATTAAACAAACAGATAATGGTAAATGTAACTGAACTAAATTTACAAATGGAAGAGCATTTTTCTTTCGACTTTATGAATAATAAATTATTCGATTAAAGGACAGAATTAATTCTATATGAGCTGATAGTTTTGTCAGATTATTATGAAAAAATAAATGTTAATTACAACTTATATTGTAATGACTGTTCTGTACAAAATGGTACGTCAGCCGTCAGCAAAATACCATAAAAAATAAAATTATCTAAGAAATCCATCCTTGGATTATGGGGTATGGTAGAATTGTATCAGTTTGTACAGGTACCATCAAATGACAAAATAGTGTAGACAAATGGCTGATCCAGAAGTTCGTGTAGGCAATGTTCAAAGAACCAATATTAACACTGACATTACTGGCAGAGTCATGCAGCAAAAATCTTGGACAGTTGCTTCCACAAGTAAATAGGAAAAAAAAAAATAAAGCTTTCGTCCTATCTCCTGGTGAATCGGCCATATGTCTTACGGGGATTGAATTCTCGTCGGCCATTCTGGTACAATTGAAGTTACTATTCTTAACCCATAAGCTTCATTTACCCGCGGTTTTACAACTGATTTACTAATAATTTAAGTAAAATAATACCGTAAACAGCAAAATTTGGAATACAACAGGCAATTAATTTGCTCCGTACTTTCGGCATCATTCCCAAAAACTGACTCTGATTTCGACGTGACACGAGTAAGTCCAAATTTTTTTTCTGACACGGGCAATTATATTGCCCTTTGTAATCCGTCATACCTAGGGCAAAATCAGATTATAATGTTAATGTTACAAGAGTCAGTCCCCGTGTACTAAATTATACAGTAGTGTTGTGATATTTACCTGTCTTCTGTCTCCTAGACCTGTGCAGGCGGTGCAGGCGCGAGTACGGAGGGGGAGGCTCGGCGGGGGAGGAGCCGCATGATGAGGGGGAAGAGTCGCTGGACGCCAGCATCACGTCCAGCAAGTTGGCTCGGGCCTGAAACAGTTGATAAAAATATTAAGTCTTTATGACTAAGCATGGGATCTCCAAGTGGCCTGAAAAATATCTACTCAATTTTTAATTTGCACTACATATTTATGTTTTACGCTAGTTGTTTCTTATTGGTCGGTCCGTTTGGCTAGAGTGCCGATTTTAATACTGTATATTCCAGTTAAAGCATAAATTATAGCAAATACTTACTTAAAACAAGAGACATGCCATTACTAATAGTATTTTAATAATCTATATTAAATAGAGGATCTTCATCGTTTTCTGTTCAGCAGTAATCGTGCCGTCGCTTTGTGTAAATAAAACTTGTGGACCAAAATTATCAAATCTGCTTACCTTAGGATCACTGAAGTCGATGTC
This sequence comes from Xylocampa areola, assembly GCA_935421205.1. Lineage (NCBI taxonomy): Eukaryota > Metazoa > Arthropoda > Insecta > Lepidoptera > Noctuidae > Xylocampa > Xylocampa areola. The sequence goes on from OW285206.1 coordinate 17,957,159, forward strand.
CTTCTCGACATGTACCCAGCCGGTGGGCGCCCACAGCGCGCTGTCCTTGTGCGCATGCGCGCGCTCCCCGCGCTCCTCCACCCTCACCTCTCCACTGCCCGGGGTACCCTCGCTTTGACGGATCATTCTGAAAAGGAACGCAATCAGTTAACATTATACGATATACAGGAAGCAATTGTTCTATCGGTGACAAAGGAATTGATAAAGAGTTCCAAATCTTAGCTTACTCGATTAGCTGACCGGTGAAATTGCTGTTAATCACCAAACAAATTAATTACTTTTAAAAATAAATGTTAATATCGTATTTTAAACTATAAATAATAGTCAAGACTTTTACATAAAACAATAATACTGTTATTGCAAAGTTAGAGCAAATTGGTACGCTTATTTTAATATGGAAAACGGCGCGTCACCTTAGTTTTTATCGTTATCTATAATCTATAACTAAAACGTAATCGATAATGCAATACGTGGGTGAATTGTCAGTATCTTTGCTTACACCGAATTGCCTACTCATTTACAATCCTTAGTATTTCGCTAACACCGTTTCCTCGTTATCTTGTATTAGTTATTTTATCCGCACTTATCTGGACACAAAATTGAAAACAATTTGGCGATACTTACACATTAGAATAAAATATTATAAACCGGTCTAAGTAGAATTGGGAATTGTTTAAAAATCATCTACTACATACATATAATGATTATAATGTTGAATTTTAAAACATAACACATTTAAACTCACCTATTGAGCTCCTCAATAACATCTTTCGAAGTAGCAGCCTCATGGAAACTCAGCGTGTGTTCTTGCTTCACAATGATCGTCTCCGGGATCGATGCTTGAGCAGTGCCCGCCCTATTCTTATCAACCACTGGAATCTTCGACCTATTTCTGCTAGGTGAAGATGGTGGCCTCTTCCCACCCATCAGCGTTGGAATCCGGCTCCTTTCCCTCAACTTTCCCTCTTTCGTCCCGTCGTTCTTATTACTTACTATCACAGTTTCAGCCGTAGATGTGCTAGTTGTATTGGATTCAGTCATTTGCGGGGAACCAGTCTCTGGAGAGGACCCTTCTTCCTCTTCAGGAACAGGAACCAAAGCCCCTGTGCTTCTTCGACAAGCGCTTAAAACCTCTTCGACTAAGGATATTTCGTCGTTGCTGGCATAAGGAAAACTGGACGATTTCGTTAGACACGGCTCTACTTCTCTCTCAATCGGAGATTGTTTGTTCAGAATTATATTCACAGTATTCTCCTTCAGCGCAGAATTGTGGTCTAAACTTCGACTAGATTCAATATCACTTGGCTTATCTTCCTTTACAGGAGCAAACGGCTGCTCTTCAACTTCAACAGATTCGATCACATCTATGCTTTTATTGATTTCGTTCTTCCTCTGAACTTTTATGAGGTGACGTTCATCTATTTCATTCTCTGCATTTTCAACTCTAGAAAATTCGTCGTAGAAATCTTCGGATTCCGTGTAAGGGTCTTCGCGTTCGATGAATCTCGGTGTCGACCGTGGCTCGGATACAGTATCACAGAAGGCAACTCTAGGCCGTTCGCCATGAAGGACGTCACAAGAATCGTTTTCAGAGAAGCTGCCGAAAGAATCAGGCCTTTGTCTGTCTTCAGACACTTCACTTCGGGGGCCGACTGAGTCGTCATCAAAATCCGCAGCAGCATACGGAGGTGGCAATTCTCGGATTTCTGACAAAGGCCGTGACGAGACAGAATCAGATTCTTCCCTATCTCGACAATATTTCTGCTGCTCAGCAATAAAATGCAAGACGTTCTGTAATGCCACCTCCCTATCTTGCAGAGCCATTGCTTGCACATCGTGGATCCTCAAATGGCTGCTCGTATCTTGTGCAGGGATACCTCTGGACGAATTTGACGCTAAGCTTTTTGTGCTTTCATATTTTACGAGACGATAGAAATCTCTTGTGAAATCTAGTCCAACATTGGCGCAGTCACCGTCTTCGCTCAATGCTGTACTAGATCTTTTATCGGGTGCATCTGAAGCACTGGACCAAGAACCTCCTGGTGAATGAGTGCCTGTACAATCCCACCTTTTTTCTGACGTGTCAGCATCATCTGCTATTCTGCATTCGTCAATTTCTATTGTTGCAAATCCACAATCATTCCATAGACAGTCACCGACATCTTCTTCTAATTCTAACGCATCATCTTCTCTAATGCTGGGTAATGTTGACAACGATATTTGCCCAGGCGTCGTTATTTCAGCAAAGGGAGACTGTCTGTCTCTAAGATCTTCGCATGAAAGTGATAAGCTCCAGTCCTCTAATTCAGCCCTATCATATTCCAAATCAGCCAGATCTCTGTGTCTTTGTTGTAATGCTGATCTTGCATCATCAAGTTCTAGCCAATGTTGAACGTAATCAGCATCGTATTGGGAGCCATCAGCGCGATCATCTAGCGTGCTTCCCCAGGATACTCTTTCAGAGCTTGTTGTTGAAGCAATAGCAGCTCTCCTTAAGGGTCTTTCAGGAGCAGGTTTCAGATCTAATACTAAAACACCAGAACTGGGTGTTGGACTGTCTAGGCAACTGGTAGGGCAAGTTGTTCCAGCGATTAACTTTAAGCATAGATGAGAATCTGAGAAACTTCGGACTACATGTTGGAATGGTAAGACAGGTCGCGAGGGAGGATAGCTGCCTCTAACGCCAGCAAACGCGACCCCTATTGGAAAGTAGATATAATCTGCATCTGTTGCCAAAAGTCTCGCATGCCGTCGAGATTCTCTAGGATTGATGGAGACGATGGTTTGGTTATCAGTTTCATCTGAAGCTTCGTTAAGGTCTGGTAGGGCTCTGTCAGCCGCGTGATCGCTCTGTCTGGAGGCATCAGCTTGCACGTCACTAGACATTGTAGAGTAACCCTCGTCTTTGGCGCCACTCTCCGGAGACTCGGCACCTGCCTCGCCAACCTCGCCACTTTCTTCCTCCGTTCCCTTTTCGCCACTCGCCCCTGGAATAATTAAACAAATATTTTAAGGATATTTCAATTTCTCTAACCATTTTACTTAAAATTATCACACGCATGTAGCGCTTGAAAGCAAGAACAGCTATCTTGAGTAGTAACCTCTGGCCTAACACCGCTCAGTATATGTTTTTATAAATCCAGGAGACATTACCTCTAACAGGGTCAGTGCAAGGCTGCGGCATACTGAGGCTGAGTGTATGGGGTCTGGCGGGGGGCGCCCACAGTGTGGGGTCCACCGCCGACAGCGCACGAGCCAGGTTCGCTGGAGTAACCTCCAGACCCTGGAATGTTAGAAGCCTCATGATAGTTACGGTTAAAGATCTTTTTTTATTTTCAAAAAAAGTTAATAGTTCTGGTGAATATAATTATTAATAAGCCGGTCTCAACAGGACGTCAATAGAAAAAAGAATCTCAAAAAAAGTTACTAATGTTATTACAGGCATGGACTGGACACAGATATTTTTTTAAATTTAAAATATTTCAATAGTTTTATAGATACTTGTGATTGATATGGGCCTTGATATTTTATTTTGATTGATTTTTAACTAGATGGAATTTAGTTCTGTACGTTACCTTCAGTTCAGTCCAAATGTCAGCAAGTATCTGATGCCGCCGCTTGTCGTCGTGGCTAAGGGGGTGAGGGTGCGGCACAGGCGGCGCAGGGGGCGGAGAGTCTCGGAATGAGACCAGTGATCCGCAAGAGCCGACGTCTACTAGGTGCACTGTAATTTTAGAAATGAATACTTGTGAATAAAATAAACATTTTTTTAGTGGAAGACCTTAAGGAGACTGAAATGATCAGCTCACGATAATATATTTTAAAGTAGAAAGTTTGATACTAATCGGAAAGTCTTGAAATACATACCCTTCTAAACTTTGCAGGTCGCACGAACAAAGCACATAGCTGTCTTCGCTATTAATTAACCATTCTCATAGAGAACTTGTCCAAGTGTCGATATGACATTACTTATGATTGACTCCAGATACGTTTAGATATTCTATGTCACAAGTCGGGTTTTGAACCTCATGAGAGCAGCCGCTTTTGCGTCTACCAGAAAAATGACGCAGTCTTAAAAAATTAAAAAGGTTTAATAAACTATACCCATATAATTACGGCGGTACGAGTATCTTTCGCTCTTTACCTTGCAGATCTCGCGGTGTATGCGGCGTATGCGGCGTGAGCGGCGTGTGCGGCGTGGCCGGTGAGGGCCGCGGCTGTGGTCGTAACTGCCGCACCAGCAGAGCGCTCAGCGCGCGGTTCTGTGCCTCCAGCTCGCGGATACGGGCACGCGCGCATCCCAGCTCTTCGCGCACGCTCTGTGAAAATAGAAAAAAGAATTTCCAATTAGGTTTTGCGTTTTGGGTTTTTCTGCACTAAGCTCAAAGCTTGCGTCCCAGAAATTATTGAGATATAGGCGAATATGGTTAGAGCAGTTATTGATTGTTTTAAGTAGGTACTTCATTTATAACAGCTACGAAACTAGGTGGTTAATGCGTAATAAAATATCAAGTCAGATAAATTGAAAATCGAAAGACTTGTTTGGGATCTGTACGTGATAGTAATTGCTTTAAATACAAACAATGTTGCTTAAATTAATTCCGTGTAAATTATTTGCCATAAAATAATAGAAATCGTTACTAAAATCAGATTATTTAATATTGCAGTTGTTCAACAACAGTTGTTCTATAAAGCTCAAAACATTATCAGTCCCTCCAATCTTACCAAGCCCCCAGCAAATAATACCTTTGAAATCCAAAAATATCTATTACGAGTCTTCCCCAAGAGCCATCAACGTGGAAAACTTCACCGTATCCACCTTCCCCCAAGATCTCGTCAAAATGTCTTCGAAATAAACGCGTACATTTTAATTATACTTCATTAGTTAAATTAAATTCGAGTAGGGTAATTGACGGTGGTAATTATAGGGGTTCCAGGATACAAAATAAGGATGTACCTACAGTTGCGCGAAAGACACTCTTGGACCTTGCTTTGAGAAGATTTAGCGAGTTTTGGACCCTTAACTTAGAGAGGTTTAGTTGGAAACTTTAAGCAGCTTATACAAAGTTTTGTACAGTGATTACTACACTGGAAATTATCGAATCTAGTTCCCGAGCGTTAGAAAAAGGTATTAAGTCAGACTTTTTTTTTAATTATTAATAAGGGAGAATAGTACAAAGCTAAACATTTTGGGAAACGATTGTTTAACCAGCATATAGATGCCACGGCTGGCGTAGTGGGAGAGATGCCAATTGCTGCAGATTTACGCACGAAAAAACCATAATGTGGGTAAAAACCTAAATTATTTCTGAACCAACTCCTTCAACGAAATTTACATTACCACGAACGCCAACCACCTTATTATCTACCACTTTATTAATTAGGAGAATCTAACGAAATGCTTAAACCAAGTTTATTTATTAAAAGATTTCCACGAACTTTGTCAGCAGTTTTAAATTTAATAAAGCGTAAATAATATTAATGGAGTAGAGTTATAAATTTTAAGTGATTTTCATTAGGACAGAAAGGATTTAAATGTAACGGGTAATGTCATGCTGGGGGGAACGAAGATAAGTTTCTCTGAAGATAAAATGTAGGATGGATATACTTCAAAGCCTGGTATTAAATAAGGTTGATAGAATTATTTTATGCAACGCATATAAATAGTTGTATTATTTGCGTTAGTATTTACTTAGCTTTCAAAAACATTGCTTTTGAACTTTAAAAGAATAGTAGTTGAGATATAATCTCAACTAGATTAGACTTAGAAATTCTGTGGTTATATTACATACCGTCACATTTGAGTATGACACTCAGAATAATATGTAACCTTAGCACAATAAGACATGTAGATGTATTTTTTTAATTATTATGTTTTTCAAATGGTTTTGTACACCAGCTTAGGTTAATTATGACGGACAAAATATTCTTTACTACCACCTTACTGTACTCATGATACACATAATAAATTATTCTTATTCTTATAGTAAAATATTCGTAAAAATACTGACTAAACACAATCTACACAAAATTCGTCAAATATTAATGATTTGAACAGTATTTAGACAACATAGTTTGATAAGTAATATTGTATGTAACTCAATCCCCCATTCAAGATACACACTCAAAATTACTCATACATAAACTAATAATGTTACCCTAGAAGATCTTTCATCGTATTTGCTGTCTCTAATTACTGCTTTAGAATGAGTAGGAGTTTACATACCTACCCTATATGTTATCAATAAACTGGATGGGGGCATTCATCATTTATAATCACCATATGACGTTAATTGCTCGATAATACCAGCCTTGATGGCATTTCAGAATTATTATACGGCTGAGTTGCTAATAGATTTAGCATATTGATGAAGATTAAGTACCTCAGGTTACGTCGCAAATTAAGAAGTTTGTATCTTTAGCTCCATCTTGGCCTCTTGGTAGGAAAATTATTTAGAAAAGTATTTTATTTATATTGTTGTAATTATGTCAAAACGTCATGATAGTTGGTTTTTGTGATATCCTAGGAGACACGCTAGGAGATGTACGACTTCTAATTTATGGACACATGTAAAATTTTCTAAAAATGTAGGAACATAGGAAGCTAGATGTTGTCATTATCTGTCAGTAAAATACTTCACACTGAATAAATGTTAACTACCAAACTTTGCCATTAACATTTTCCGGCGTTATATGAAAACATGAGCGTCAAACTTTCAAAAACAATCAAAAGCGGTCGTCGCCTGCAACCGGCGCCATCTTTATCAGGGAAGTTGGGTCGCTTTCCCGCCAACACTACAACAACATGGCGGACATTCACAAACTGGATTTAAACACAAACGGTCGCATTATCGGACAGATTATGCCCAGATTATAGTGGGCCAGGCCTTCTGAAATTATTACGGTGCCAGCTAAGGCCGAATTGTCCCATTTCGTGCGATTTATGTGCGAATGTAGGCACCACATAATCCGAGGATGCGGGATACAAGGGCGACTATAATTATGAGAAAACAATTTCCGGGATGCATCTTAATGCCACTGGGATTATGCGGTACAGACATTTCTTTTTTGCGGATTAACGTTGCCTACTGTTCTTTTGTTTTAATCTTTTAAGGACTCGTCCGGTTTTCAGTTACAACGAGTGGTTTTGAAGGATGCACGACACTGTAGATTTAATTCGATTGCTTTGATGTCCATCCCATGCTTTTTCAATGTTCGGGTTTGCTTTCTTCGGGTCAAAATTCTTATTTCTACAGACTCTGTTTGCAAACAGCAACGCTGTTTGTTTTACGAACAGCCCTACCCATTGAGACATTGCAACGTATTCCTTCTTTTATTAATGTTAGTTCCAGGATACTGTAGCAGTGGCTTCGTGATTATCCGTGCCCAGTTTCGCGGTCACTTCGCTCCGCAGCCAACAGTATGACAGTGACAGAATTATACACAGTGTCCTCACCTTCTGCGAGAGCAGCGCGCGGACGACTTGCTGCGCGACATCATCAAGCCTCCGCTCGTGCTCCCCCGCGCCTAGCCCCGCAGATAGCGTCGACAGCTGGCTCCGCAACCGATCGTTCTCTGTGCCTAGGGTTGACAGTTGACTTTGATAGTGGGCCGCCGATGCCTGGAACAATAGCTCACGTTGTAGCTCGAGATACCTCTTCTGCCATATCAACGAAATGTGGAGAAAATAATAGGCGTTCGGAACCTAGTTTTTTTTTTCTGTTTCGCTTTGTACCATATATGTTTTGTGGTATTGTGTTGTTTAATAACACCGATGTTTTTATTTCTTTCTAGTTTGGGATCGTTGATGGATGTTTTTCGATCAAAAGAACGTGGTAAACAAAACCATAATTTGTGAACAAAAATATATTTGTTTCCGTTATGTTTATCGGTTTACAAATGGGGTGTAAAATATCGCAGTTTAATAATAACTCGACCGTTGCCGTCGGCGGAAAAGGGAAAAGCAAGCTTTTCTATCGCCCAAAGCAATATTTTTTCTGTCTCACTCATCAAAACGTCACGGCCACTCCTGTCGTCAGAACCGCTTCACTAAAAAAATACCCCAAAAAGGGACCATCGTTCACACTCTTAATTAAGCCAGAGTTCTCACAACAAACAAAACCAGTGTAAATTGACCCACTTCGTCCCCTTTGGCCTTCAAATACGAAACACTTCGGGGCAGTTCTATTCGGAGTCACGGCTCTACTGATAATTGTCATGCTCGAATTCTACACAACTTATAGGATTTTGAATCTTAATTATGCAGAAATAAGGTGTATATTTTATACTAGTATTATTTCGGTGTGAGGTTTTCATTAGTCATCAAGTGAGGGCGAGACAACGAATCTGTTTGTCTGTATGTCTCAAACAACACGCGGTTGATAAGCGATGAAAGGGTTAGGTTTGAATGGCGAGGTGCTTTCAATTTGGACATAGCTTATAATTATGACTGTACTGTTTTGAATGGAAAGGTCTAGACGTTTTTCCATAATTATTATGGATTCAATGAATTGGAGCAATTCAAAAGTAGATCTATTCATTGTTTAAATCGATATCGAGCCGATATAGTTTATAAACAGGTAACCATTTACTTACTTAAGAACTGTATACGAACTTTATATGTTCAAATAAATCCAATCCAATCCTATGTTCATTAAATTGAATAAATGTTTAATAAAATTTAAACATCTTGAACATGTTCTGACTTCTGTCAGTGTTAAATATGCTGTCAAATAGACAACTTACTTTTTTGTTTTATAATTGTGTAAAGAGTTTACATACTTTATAATAAAAAGAGGTTCTATTATTATTGCCAATATTAGGAGTCACTAAATTATAATGTTTTAACGCAGTACAGACAGACAAATGTGGCCACCATTACCTTTAAATATAGGTACCTAACAACAATACCACGAATTTAATTAAAATTCCACGTGATTGACGGGCTGATCAGATCAAATGTGCGTTTATTTCATGATTTAATTATTTACAAACCACCGGCGCCATTTTGCCGTCTGCGCACTTAATTTGGTAAATTTAATTTATATTTCGAATTCGAATGAAACCGCAGATGTTTTACGAGATCAGGTAATTAAAGTGAAGAGCTTGGTTGATTGCTTTCCCATCGAATTGAGTGCAAAGGGATCCATTATTAATAGGTAAGTTTTCATTTGTTTTGATTTCATGTTCAAATGTGCTATTAGGGATGTTGGATTTCAAATTCAGGTATTTAATTAGGTACTAGCCAACATCACTGAATCATAGATTAAAGTCTAACTAATATCTGTTTGTCGTTTTCAAGTTAACATAACCAGCCTGCTGGGCAGGAGCGGTGATCACAAAATTCACTCACTGTGGGTTGGTGATTTCAGACTATTAGATCCAGATTTCGTCACAATAATTTCCTTCACCGTATATACGTAATTAAGTAAGAAAGTACATATGACATTGAAAAGGGTTACATTATGAATCCACAAGAGAGCCGTTAACCACTTGGCCACCACGACATTCAAGTAAAGTATTTTAGAAAATTATTTCTCTTCTCATGAGCAACAGGAATCTTTTTCTTATCGAATCTTCTTCGTAAGGTTGACAAACAACCTTCTTAAGTTTAAACGGCCCGTAACCTTCTACAATAGCTTCAATGAATTACACGCAATCGAAAACACCCTTCGGGTCTCGGGTGTGCTGATTTCTTCACGTTTCTTTTATGGTTTTGGGCAAGTGCTAATTAATTTCTCGTTCAATTATGAAAAGTTTGTGGAACCTTGAGTGGGAACCTGCGTGCTTTTGTTTTTCATGTCTGGATTATGCATCAGAGCACTGAGCCGGACTTCTACTGACTAAAACCACTACAGGGTTTTGGAATCGTAGCTGCATGTACTGCGACCCCGGAAGATTATGTTCCATTCGAGGAATCGAAAATATATAGAACTCCTTCATTAGGCTGGCCACAATTGGCCTGCACAGACACTCTAGAGTAGCGCACGAGCTAAAGCATAGCGCACTGCCATCTTGGGCCTGTAACTAGTCGGACGGTGAACTACTCATGTACGTTGCTCTAAGGCCACAATTTACGTGAGCTGTCTGAGAAGACTCGCCTTTTGCGGCAGGGGTGAGAATGGCTTGCTTCTCACTCTCCTTCCGCCGCTTTCTTGAAAAGCATTACTTCCTCGCAAAAGGTGGCGACGGCACCCCAAGCACTCATGCTCCCGAACTGATCTCAACCGGAAGCGAGAGATCGCCCACCCCAAATGCCCGGATAAGGTTACAGCCCAGGTAGGACTGGAACGTCCGACCTTTGACTTGTTAGCCCAACGGTTATACCACTAGGCCAATACTGCTTTTATAATAAACATTAGTAGAATCGATTCTTTCAGAATATATTCTAAAAATAAACATTACACGTCATTCCAAGAAAAGTGACCATTTATAAAACTGATTTATGATATCAATCACCGGTTTGTTATTACGCTTTCCTTAGTTTTATGTTTGTTAATAACAGTACAAGTTTGTGCATAAATCACAACCCTTTGCGTAGGCAGACACGATTTGTCAAATGTTGTTTCTTTTGTGGTGTTTGTAATGCGTGTACGTGTTTTGCACAGGTTGATTAGGTTACCTAGCATGATTGCGTTAAAACGTTAACTATATTCACGTTAACGCCTATGTTAAAATGGAGGAATCATTAGAAATTTTTTTATCATACTATACTATAAAGGTTGAATGTCAAAAGATATGCCCTTTATGCTACACCTTTAAAGCCATAATTAAACTTTGAGCCTGATGACAGCACACGGTAAGAGTGCATAATCATAGACACATTATATCAAATTAAATTATACGCACAACCATGACAAGTAAAACCGCAAATTAACAATCAACATCATAGTTTTGCCAAAACTTGCAGATCATAAGATTAATGATTGTACAGAAATCTGTATCGCGTTGAAGCTGAAAGTAGTCATTGTTTCGTACACACCGACGGGGGCTTTCATCGAAGTGATTACATTTACGGTAATATCTAGAATTAAAGCGGGCGGGTCATTAATCATGGCTCGCAGTGTAGACATCATTAGCTTTGTTCGGTCACGCGTCACAGTATGAGGGGCAAAAGTCACTATTGTAGTTTTTTTGCTAAACGGCAAAATATTGTATAGTGTGATATAGTCCTAAATCTGTTATGTTTTTTTTTGTGTAAGCATAAAAGTATGAAATGTTTCTGTCTATTTTTAAATTCGCTATGCTGAATCTTTTTTTGTGGGGTTTTTCTTTTACTGTGGGCTGGTTTAAATCGAGAAAGTAAATTTTAGTTAAATAACCTATATTTTAAGATAGGTCAGGAGTAGACGCAACCGGCGTGCGTGTTCGACCAGATGTATGAACGTGGACGCAAAATGCATATGTATGGATCGTAGTAGATGGTTGTAGTTTCTGCCTACCCCCATGGGAGAAAGGCGTAAGTTTATGTATGTATTTTTATATACATGCCACTGTGCCACTGTAATACAGGAAACTCTAGTGAGGGGTTCAGCAATATATGTAAGTGTATAAAAATTTCAAAAACAAAATGAAATTATCTAAGATACAAAATCATATGATTTCTACAAACAGTACTGTCAAAAACAGATCTGAAAAAAAAAAGGGATGTAACCTTGCTTTGTCATAAGCGAAGCATAGATTACGCACACACACACGCAGCATACTGGCGCCGAGTGGATGAGTTTTAAGTATTTGTAGGCGTTTATGGCGCTCGTGTATGACAAGCGAAATTGGATTTCTAGGCATGCGTCTGTGTTGCGTACGACATGCACATCGTACGTCATACGCCACGCTATGTCCGTATTCTTTTAAGTTCCGTGACTGTCATATTAAGTCTAAAATCTATAATGACATTAATAAACAGATTAACTAATCCCTGTTTTGATGCGGAAACAATTTGATGTTCTATTAATAATTCATAGTATCTGAAGCAGCTTGGTTAATAGATGGCGCCAGTTTCCAATTTTGCCGGATTATCTTATGGTGGAATATGCGCCGAGTTAGTTTGGCATCCTGTGGCTGTAATAGCTACCTACATGAAATCAAGTTTCCATTGTTTAAAGAACGTCAACGTTAAACGATATTCGCATATAATATCACACTCAACTAACCGGGATATGAGCGCCATCTAGTGTTAATTATTTCTTAACTATAAATCAATTGGGAAAACTAAGTAATATTTTATGTATATGAAACACCTATATAAAAATATAATTAGAAGGCATGTATCCCTTCTAATTATATTTTGCTATGCTTTTTAAGCTGATCTATAATTATAATAAATCAACTTTTAACCGGATTAATCGCGTGTATTATTGTTTTTTTGTTTTTCCTGACGTTTCGAACACTTTGCACGGTTACACGGCGACGGTATTTCCTATGACTATCGCTGAGAAGAAATACCGAAACAAACTCAGAGGTCACAGTCGTTTTAAATTTAGAGATACAATTTTACAATTTTATAGAATTATAAACTACCTACCGGAACACCTTTTAGTTTATAATTCGATAAAATTGTAAAATTCTTCTCAGGGATAGTCTTAGGAAATACCGTCGCGATTTAGTTTAAATATGTATCAGAGACAAAAATAATTTTATGAATTTTATCAATTATATGTACGGTAGACTGAAATAATTTTAAATAAACTGTTAAGTCACCTGACACCTTAGTCCTCCTGCGACCACGAACGCTGCAAAGTGTTCGAAACGTCAGGAAAAACAAAAAACCAATAATACACGCGATGAATCCGGTTAAAAGTTGTTTTATTATAATGTGTAGTGATCGCGCAAACCTAAGATATTACTATGATCTATAATTAATTTAAATGACGATTAAAATTTAAACAAAATCGTGTCGTACATTCCTATGGACACTAGCTAATTGGTTTCGTTAGAGCACAACTACGGCCCGTCGGAGGCTCGGCAACGTAATTATGAGCATACTTCCACTGCTGCCTACCCCGGACACTGTAATGAATAACTTGCGCTGCACTATTAAATGCAGCGGTTTAACGTTAACAGCGAATATAGCAGTTTCTGCTTGTTAATTATTTTGGCATTTTGGTTTAGTATAGTTTAATTGGTGGTAGACATGGAATATGGATTTATGGAGACCGCAGATGGTTTATTTTATCAAAGTACTGTTTTTCAGAATTAGTTGTCAGCACTGTTTTTTAAAGATATGGTTTAGTGATCTAATTGGCTCTTTATTTAAACATAGATTGGAAAACTTACATTGCAAAGATTAAGAAAGAAATATGGGTAACAGCCGACTTTAAGGGACAATTTAATGATTTGAAGGGTAAACTCAGTTTGAATTGATTCCACATACTTTAAAGACATATATAAATATTTAGATTAAAGAGAAAGCCATGTAAATTCAGCTTCAAAACTAAATTAGTAAGTTCCAAACAATAACAGATGCACATACTAACTGGGTCATCTCGTAAATGGAGCATGAACACAAAAACAACCTACTTGTTTATTTTGTTTATCTTCCAATATTATCCTCTTTTTCTTTTGTTCTTAATTCGTCGCCAGTGGCCGGCGACATGGCGCCAGTGACAGCAAATTGTGTCATTATGGCAAAATTTTAGTAGTCACGGAAATGAAATAAAAAAGCGGATGTTTAGAAGGAAAATGCAAGGATTTTTGTTGCTTGTAACATAGCTAGATAATGTCATGTCTCATTCTCTGAAATGTTGCCAACGTTTATGGGCCTCGTTCACCAAGAATTTATAAGATGTAAATTACCAGTTTAAATGTTTGTATGAGTGAACATTTAAACAGGCGCTTTTTTGTTCTAAACATTTGTCATGATACAAAAATTTATTTTAATTAAACAATACATTTTAATTAAAATAAATTTTTGTATCATGCAATGCAATGCAATGTCAAAAAAACCCTAAAATCAATGCAAATTGTTACAATAAATGTACCTACATAACAGTTTTGTAAATTTTGGAGCATGTGATGATTCTTTAATGATTTTTGAAATGTTGGCATTCAAAATTACTCTGCTGTTATGTTGTAAGTGAACATTATTGTCGCAGATTTTTATCTACCACTATTCATTACCGTCATAGTCCCATTGCTGGGCATATGAATAAAGGTGACGTAGAGATTGCGTCAACCAACATAGTGTCAGAGGTTAAGCTGCCTGTAGGCCTACATGCCATCCAGAACATTTCTAGGTATCCTTGTTTCCTTACGACGTTTTTTTTTATTCACAAGTGACAGTTTATTTATTATACGCACATGATTACGTAATGTCAGGTGCCATGAGTTCGAATCCGGCGTTTGGTTTGCAAGTCCAACGGTCATAGTGTAGGCCTCCTTTTGTGGCAGAATCCTAGGCAATGCTCCTATATATATATGTATATACAAGATAAATCACCTTAATGTAAACAGCAAGACAATAATTACCTTTAGAAAGTTCACTATTTCTCGTGACTATTCCACGACTCTTGTAAGTGGTGGTTTTGTTGCCATTACCATCACGATTGCTGTTAATAAAGCGTAATTAAGCCCTGACCTCACTTTCTAAGAAGAAAGAGTATAATCTAGGAGACACGTATTTTTGCACTGCTTGGGAAGTGTTACTAAGTCGTGAGAGCTCTATTGTAGTTTAGGAATGGAATCAAACATTAGTAAATGAAATCATTTAATTAGATAATTGATACCTACTTGAATTTTTTGAAACGTATACGCATAGTATACGTACTGGCTAAGTATGAAGAAGCTTTTTTATTTTAGTTATTTATTTGAGCAAGACATGGTTTTTTTATACAAAAAAAAGACATGGTTATTACGCATTGTCACTTGTATACACATAATATGTGTGTGTGTGTGTGTTTTGTGTGCATGCTAGCAATATATATGTCAATGTGTGCATGTGAGATTATGTGTCTGTAAACGCACCTACGATACAAGAGAAAATTCTACTCTGTTTAAAAAAATACGATTTGCGTAATATGCTCAAAACGAAAAAAAAACCTTTCAACCATCTTTGACTATTGTATAAGATCGACGTAATGTATATTGACGAACTCTCAACTTGCTAGCCAGTGAGTTGGGCAATTACGATGTCGTTCACCTGTCTACGTCTTAGCCTATAAATAATCATGCATAATTTTATGAAATAATTTATCACGAAAATCGAATTATCCGATAGCATAATTTACTTGTATAATATACGCCGTATTATTTAAAATATAGGTAGTGTCTCTACATTATTTAAAAGCCGTTGCACCCCCGTGGGTCGCAGCAGGGGTCTAGGGTGCATGTATCTGCCCCCCGGATCCGCCCGCGCCTGAATTTACACTCGCTCACTAATTGTGTTTGCCTGTTATTCGGTTATGTTATTTGTAAACGAACGTTTTGGGATTAGCATATACATATTATATATAGTAGATTGTAGGTATAGTTATTCTGGTTTAGATATTCAAAATATATATAAATTTTGTATTGAATAGACAATAACGTAGATAGACGAAGTTGTTCAAAAGCTAAGGGTTGCCAGGTTTTTGCGTAAATTCGAAAATTGTATCATGCAATGTCTGAAACTGCATTAGTTTTCAAGAAAATTTAACCAATTTCCTATTAAGTAGGTAAATAGATTTATGTAGAGCGGTTTCCGTGTGTATGTAAGTTTGCACAAAGTTATAAATAGCGGTAATTTTTACATTTTCAAAGACAGTCATATTTTACCGTGAAGAATCATAAGCTTCTCATACTCACTTCTCATTCATATTGAGATACCCTTGAGATGGGTTTTAGCATTCATAAGTTTGGTCCCATCTAAGAACAAGCTCCCCTCTTCTTTGCGTGTTAAGGCGATTATGAGATTACTGTGGACAGATTTACTGAAGCATCCTGAATGGTAATGATCCTACTCCTAGATGTCCGAAGGAATGATTCGTTCGCAAGAAAAGTGTGGTGGTAGAAATATCACAACAGGATTGAGTCAAATGTTTGTAGCAGACACACACAAAATCGCAATCTAAGAGCTTAGGTATTTATTATTTAATATCTTAGTTGTATGGTCGAAAAAGTCAGGGACATAACACTGGTGCAAAACAATAAATAGTTTTTCAAAACCTTTAGATTAAAATGGCGGCAATTTCTAGGTTTTTTTTAAATATGTTTATTTTTTGTTTATATAAAAATACGGTTCAGAGCAGAATTTTAAGCTGCTACCGGTTTTTAAGGATTGGTTTTTTCCAAAAATGTTTTCTTTTTGGAAAACCTTTTCTTTCAAAGAGGTTGTCAAAAAAACATCGTCGATCACAATTTGATCAAAACACAGGAAAACATCAACCTCAAGATATTACTAAAACATCAACCTTTAGGAATTTCTACCTCTCATTTATTAGTCAGCTTAAACATAAACTATCGATTTTTGAACCGCAACCCTATCCGACTGCCCTCGGTAACTGCGCCCTTGCACTTCGAAGGGTGTAGCTGAATTATTGTTTAGAGGGGGGTGGCCTTTTAAAGCGGGAAACCCCAGCTATTGTGCATAGCCGATTTCCCGCTATCCGCCATTTTAATGTCCTTCCATCGCGCGTTTTGTTTGTATGTGTGTGAGTGATGAGGTTTAAGTGGTGAGAGGAAGCAATGTAAATTAGTGTAACTGGACTTTGAGGCTTCTCAAAAAGATTATTAACTTAACATTTTTGAAGAACTCGTAAAGTATCGTAACTTGAAATGAGGCGAGATTTTTGGAAAATACAATAATTGTCGTAGATAGATTATGAATGAAAAAATATATAAATATTATAACTTTTCAGAAAAAAAATTGTCGTGGACCGATTATGATTATGCCATGGATTTAAAAAATGTATCAGTAGTAGTAATTTTTTTTTTTGTGGGGTTCGTATTTATGCATTTGAAGTTGGGTTTTGGCTGTATGTGACTGTAATAATGTATTTACGATGAAAATATGATTATAGGTTTCATATAATATATAAGCCTCGATCTCCTAATAGTTAATATGCGATATGACAACTCTTGGAAATGATGTATTTATTTAATCATTAAATAGAACTGTCGAAGCCAATAACACTTACTGTACATATAGATACAGTAAAATTAAGAAATAATTATAATTCATTAAAATAATGTACAAAACAAAACCTTGTACATTACACTAAAAAAATTGCCAAATTAATTTTATATAGAGCATGATTTCTTTTTAATTATTTTAGCTTGTTCGTTCGCTTGTCACTTACACCGTTCATAATTTTTCAGTGTGTTTAACAATAAGGTAACAACACATGGTAGTGTGTGTGATCACTCTAAAGGCTTTATTACTGTTCGTTATATTTTTCTATTGTTGTCATGTCGGCTAAAGGGTAACCGCCAGTGTCATATTTAAAGCATAGAGTTGCTCTTTTCAAAGTGCCTCTTTGATGCTCGAGTATGCTGTATGCTTGAGTTCGTTTTAGTGACGGAATGAATAAGGTTTTTTTTTTTAGAGTAAAAGTTGTATATTTTTTATTTTCGTATAAGTTAAACGCTATACTATTTTTCATGTATAAAAAGATTTAATCACCATCGTATCATCACGCCTGTATTCCCCGAAAGGGTAGGCAGAAGTGTACATACACAGTTGTACACCCAAATTTCACCAATGCTGTTATTAAGTCCCATTATATACATAAAAAAACTCTGTATTTCTCTTACGGTACATTTAAGAGTTAAGATGGGGCTGACATGATTAATTGTCATAATCACAAACCTATAAATAAAAAATGTATAAAATAATAAGAGTAAACCAGCAGATTGAAGTATAGTCAACAAGGTTTTAGTGGTGTTATAGATAATATAATGTTTTTAGGTCCTAATTTATTAGGTAACTTCCTTATAAATAGTCAATATATAAGTGATAAGGATTCCTATAAATCATAATTTTAAAATTCAATTACATATATTTTTTCTCAATGTTTGCCGTTAGTGGAGCATTTTTTGTCTCTTGCTGGTATTATGATAATTACAAACATAAACATAACACATAACATAGGATCACGCCTATATTCCCCGAAGGGATAGGCAGACGTGTACACAGTTGTACACCCACATTTCACCAATGCAGTTATTAAGTTCCATGTAATAGGTGGTGAGCCTATTGCCATCTACCGGGCACAATTCCAAACTCCAGGCTGCTACTGAGAATTTTCCTACAGAAAAACTGAATAACACTTTGTCCGGCCCGGGAATTGAACCCAGGACCTCATGCTCGGCAGTCGCGCTTGGGACCACTAGACGAACCAGGTAGTGTTATAGATCTTGCCCCTGTTATGTACAACATCAACTTAAAACATAATGTATAGTTAGTATACGTTAGTTAAAGCATATTAAACTATCTAGCGTCAGTCAGTCCGTCATTTAACAGTTATTATGAGGGTGCATCCTCTGTAATCTTCGGAGACCTCTCCGGGACCTTCAGGAGAATATCTTTAATGGTTTATTTTGTATCTTATTTCCATGTGTGTGAATCAAGAGTGGATTTAACTGAACAGCTAAAAGTTACCTTTTTAAATAACTTCATCGACGTGAAGATGGCGTTATCCGTCTGATAAAGTTGTTTTTTTGAAAGGTAATGTAAAGAAAAACTGTAATTATTTAACTAATTTATCGTATAAGTTAATTTTATGTTGGTAAACTCAAGCTTTAACCAAGGGTTTAATAAAAATATTATTTAAATATTTGTATTCTCCTTCAATGAACAAATAATGTATTATTCGGAAAAAAATTTAGTAGAAAAGCCCATGTTTTATTGTGTGTATGGCGATGTAAGGGAATGCGCACACTATTTAGAAGAATTTCTGAATTCCTATACAACAATAAAATTAAACAACTATGTATGTGTTTAAATTATGTGTGTAATGGTAAATTGCGCCAAAGAGTTGATGCTTTCGGATTCGGACATGAATTTGATATTCAATGTCTTCTCATAATATAAGTAATTATTTCAATTGACTTTGACTTTGGGCTGTCGAGCAACCTTTTGTGGAGTGTTCAAATATATTCCAGCGAGTTTTATTCAGTTCAGTTAGATCCAGTTCCGTAATACCTAATAGCTTGCAATTAATAGAGACACTTTTATTGAGAGCTGGCTGTTATGCTTATTAATACTAGATAAATTGAAGTCAATGAAGTATTTGAATACTTACATTTTTGAGGCACTGTTTCAAGAGTAAGTCTCTAAAATGTAATCTCCGTACTCTAATTCATAATTAATATTGTTTTGTCCTTGGAAATGATATCCAAAAACTTTACCTAATGTACCGGAAACTGCCATTTGCCAAGAAAACCACAACAAACCAGGCCTGTTCCCAAATGGGTTCCATTTAGCGACATTAAAGAGCATTTATCGACCAGAGGGGGACAAAATCATTTTTGGATTATAACTGCTCCAAATAGACGAATTAATTAACGAAACAACCAATATTTCAAGATCCCTGTCACTCTTAACAGCTCCATATAATTCCATCATTATCGTTTGATCCCGCGGGGCGAGGGAGCTCAAATTAAGGCTGGCTTGTACTGGTCATAGCTGGACGTTCTTTGAGGGATTATAGACGGAACGTGTTTGTAAGGGGATGAGACGTTTTTGCGTAATTAGTGGTGCAAGTGGGTACCCTGATAAGTGCCACTTCGGTGCAGTGGGGTAGTTGGTAATGGATATTATGTAAGAGGATTATTTTGGTGAGCTATGAAAGAGGAAATAAGAGGACTGTTGGGAGGCTTGTTATGGTTTAAATCTTCGTACAACATTTATAGGAGCAGATTTGTTATCAATAGTGACCGGAATAAATACAGCTATTTACCTGATGATGAAGTTGGCGTTAAGATAAACAGAGTGGGTAACTTCACCATGTTTTTTTATTATTTCCCGGGATCCTAGACATGTACACATGATATATAGTGGAAATTAAACCTACCTATTCCGATCATTTTAATATAGAATTCGTATTCGTATAATACTGTCTCAATCATCCCTCCGAAGTCGGGGGGGAAATATTTAATTTTAAACTAGTTATCTATTTGTGTTTTGTCCTGCTCTAAGTGTATCAGAATTGTTATTGTTTATTTTATATTTGTAATTTATCAAAAATACTGTTTCTACAGGTTGAAAATTTTATATGTAATGTCTATAATTCATAGATTAAGATTTTTTTTTTTTATTATCTTCTTTACTGTGTGCCCATTTGCTACGTGGATGAACGAATAATTCTTAACGCAAAGACAGCAAATATGGCGATTAATTCACTGCTTATTCATACGCATCACGCCTGTATTCCCCGAGGGGATAGGCAGAGGTGAATCCTAAATTCCGGGCTGCTACTGAAAATATCCTTAACACATGAAAATCCCAATAACACTTTGCCCGACCCGGGATTCGAACCCAGGACTGCTCATTCAGACGAATATATTCCTACAGTGAAAGTAAAATAAAACTTCCGAGCACATTTTCAACAAATATACGAGGAAAATTTCCCTCCTATTCTACCGTCTGACCATACCGTATAACGCTAAAAGACGATATTAAAGCGTAGGGGTTGTAACACAATGGAAACCAGGTACGAATATCATTCAAAAAGTGACGGGAAATGGAAAAATCAAAATTCTCATCCGCCATTCAAAATAACAGATAGCTGTGACGTACACGAGGGGTGTTCACAATGACCGAAGTACGATGTAACGAAACACGAATATACAAGAGATTTTTTTTTTTCGAATTTTAAAGCTTGAATTTCGGCGTTTTTGTTTGAGTGAGGAAGATTCCGGAATACGATTTTAAGTTTAAAGAAAAGTTCCAAAGGTCTTGAATTGATTGATTCTATCAAAAACTAGTAATGACAGATAAATCTTTGAAAAGCATTAACGCATGCTTAGCGAACTTTAAAGTTACAAATTATTGTGGAAAAAGATTTACGGTTGAGTGCAGGATTCGAACCTGATTTTTATCCGGAGGTGCAGGTTCAAATCCTGCTCGCGCTGGATTCTTTTTCCACAATAATTAGTGATAAGCGATGAGCTTATAGCACGAACGAAATAGCCACATTTCTAAACTCCAGGATTCTACTCAAAATTTTCTAAAAGGAAATCCTAACAACCCAACCGGGGAATGGAACCCAAGACCTGAGGCTCGCAGCCGCTCTGCATCCAAAAGACCAGTGAGACAGTGTTGTATAGTAGTGTAGTGTTTGGTAAAAATAAATCGTGCTAAGTTTTATTTGAACGAAGTATGTCTAAGAAACCTACTTCTAGTTTTTTAAACTTTTACTTGACGTAAATAGTAAAATATTAAGTACTTCAGGTTATACAGGTTGACCTGAGTTCATTGAATACACTCGCAAAATTCATTTTATTGCATACAATTTCAATACA
This sequence comes from Xylocampa areola, assembly GCA_935421205.1. NCBI lineage: Eukaryota > Metazoa > Arthropoda > Insecta > Lepidoptera > Noctuidae > Xylocampa > Xylocampa areola. Next base: position 17,978,597 of record OW285206.1, read on the forward strand.
AAACAAAACATTGATTCCGGTTGAAATCTGATCGGAAACAAACATCACGGCTGGAGGACTCCATTGTCAGTCCGTCTTACTTCACCCCCACTTTTATACCCAAAAATGGGGGAGATAACAATGCAGCCGGTCATAATGAAATATTTTGAATATTTGTATTTGATTCCTCTTTAAAACTCCATATTAGAAAACCAATTTAACAAAATCTCTGGACAATAACTTTTTTAATATCAACACAGGGGAGGCAGGGGATCATTTAGCACTGGACAGGGGAAACTGGTGGGTCTTTCGTGAATTTTTAATTCCACAGTTTAGAGACTATTTGCTAAGGTATTTGCGCTATGGAGATCAGTTTTTATTGGTGTTTTATGGTTTCATATACGTGTGCGCACCGTCTCGATAGGGATCGTAAACTTAGCCTGTCTGGCTACAGAAAGGTGCGGTCTAAGAATCGATTCTGTTATATATTGGAACTTTTATCGACTGTAGTAATATAAATTCGAAAGTTGGATGTTTGTTACTCTTTCACACAACAACTAATGAACAGATTTGAATGAGATTTGGCATACAGCTAGTTTATAACCTGGATTAACACATAGGATTTTTTCTCGGCTAGATTCTATTCTAAGTCCACGCAGACGTATTCGTGGGCAGAAGCTGATAATATAATAAACGAGAAAATGAATCCTGTAGATATTAATTTAAACGGCTGCTGAACACTGCAATGGGCTCGATTTTCGGGTCGGTCAAACGGTTATTTGGTTTTTTTGTTAGGAAATTATCAATAGCAGAAGATTGGAATTATCCACGGTTGATGGTAATGGGTGTACAAACTATATTGTTTAAAATGTATTATTCTGTTGGCTCGTTAATTAGTAGACACAATACATTCTTATTGTTATGAAGTACGTATTTGGTCTTGGTTGAGCCAACGGGTTAAGAAAATATTATTTAAGTCTGTGTCTTTAGCCGTAAGCATGAGTACCTAATGAAGGTACGACATGTGTCGGGTATTTTTCGCACACTGCGCTGTATTATTATCAAAGAGTATTTAAGTAAACTATTTCATTTGACATGAAGATAATGTATCTACGAGAATACTGGCAATAAACTGCAATATAAAAATGTATGACCAGATGTATGAACGTGGACGAAGCAAAAGGTAGATGTAAGGATCTTAGCAGGTGGCGTTCTGTAGTTTCTGCCTACCCCCATGGGAGAAAGGTGTGAGTTTATTTGTATTTGTTTCCGTATGTAAAACTTCTTCGAATAAATAAAAGAAGAAGATAAAAAATATAGTGCTCACCTCAAGTGCTGATGATAGCGACGCCTTCTCCTGCTTCAGAGTTTCCACGCGGCTCTTGTATTGCAGCAGCGATCGCACTGTCTCCTCCATCCTGAAACAATAGATCAAAAATATGCATTAATATTAGTTACCTAAGACACATACTCGGATCACGAGGAATGATGCACTGTTTGATTTGAAATATATTGGGGTAATGTTTTTATATAATAATGCGTAGGAATTAAAAAAATATATTTGCAAGAATCATGGTGAATATGGTAGTATGTTATAGGTGTTGCATGTTTCCGCTAGGGGTAGTTTTATATGCATGAAAAATGAAACTTAACATTAAGCTTAAAAATTTTATTATTTACACCAGAAAAAAAAACATGACTATCAAATTCAACTCAAAATACTGATCTTTTTTTAAACAGTATTTTGAGTCAACTATCTAATTCAACTCAAAATACCTACAGTCTTTTTTTAAACATGCACTTTAAAAAAAGAACAGTATTTTGAGTTGAATTAGATTGTCATGATTTTTTCCCCTTAATAGTGTGATTATTAATACAGATTATAATTTACGTGTAAATAATAAGATTATTTTATACGCTCTATGATTACATGTTCACCCTATAATGTATAATAAACTTCATAAATGAGGTAACTTTCACGGACTATCGCTCAAAGTGAACATAGTTGAAGATAATGGTCGTATCAAAACACTTGGGCGCAGCGCCGGCAAGTCTGGCAAGTTGTTAAGTTGTACGTGCTTCGAATACGGAGTAGCTAAGTGTCGGTTTCACTTACTTAATATATTTGCTAACATTGTAACTATTTTAGTGACTGTCTATCTTGATTGTTATTGTTTGGTGATCTTTTTTAGTGTCTGTTTATGTTATACAGAATTTTGGGCTGTGCCGGCTGTGTAGCTGTGTATTTTTTGGAAGCACAATAGTGCTTTAATTTTCTCCATAACTATAAAGTAGGTCTCTTTCTCATCGTGTGGTTACAAACAACCAAGAGTCAGAGTTTAAACCACCCACCCGAGATCTCTGACATGGCTTTACACACAATCGCGAACATCTCTCAGGTGTGTTGGTTTCTTACCGTTTTAATTGATTAATAATTAATTTATAATACGCACATGACTTGAAAAGTCAGCGGCGCGTGCCTTGGTATCAAACTTGCGACCTTTGACTATCACTGCTCGATCAAACTAGGTTAAGGTTAATATTATTCCTAATTTAATTGGTGGTGAGCCTATTGCGATCCACCGGGAACAATTCCAAACATCGGGCTGTCAAATTTCTCAACAGAGTAACTTAATAACATTTGCTCAACCTGGGAATCAAACCCAGGGCCAGGCCACGCTTAGCAGACGTGCTTATCACTAGACCAATGAAGCAATAATACAGAAGTCTTTATGCATTTAATATACTTTTTAAAACACATTATTATTTTTCTTTACTCCCAAGAACTGTCTGATTAAAGGATTTATACCAAAAAACAGCACAACGGAAGACAAACGATCTTGCAAAACACTTCATTATGCAGATGGATCAAACTGGCAAGCTAGAGATTTGCATATTCTGCGACAGAGCGGGACAAAAGGTATTTCATTGACGTAAGAAAGCGACGGCACCACTGCACTTGACGCATGTCGGCACTTCATTAGTGCGAGACGTCCGTTCGCGACAGCGCGTTGATCTCAAATGACGACTTAAGTGAAGAAATATGGTATATCCTTTTTTGTGTTGCTATTTTAGATAATAACAAAACGTATTCTTTGTGCCATTTCTCTGATATTCTACCAACTATAATGTACATAACACCTCGTCTATCGTTAAGTCTCGGCGACCCGTGCCCGAATAGTTTTTCTAGCTTTAACATATTATTACTCTGGTGTTCAGATAAAACACTCACTTCCCTTACACCAATAGTTTCGTACATATTATATGTTCGTACGAAATTTTTTATTAGAAATAGACAAGAAAAGACTTAATCCGCTTCCCTGAAACTCCATTTAACCGAACGTAAACAGCCTTAATTATGAAAACGTTCATCGCCAAGCCACAATGCCACTGTTTTAATCTCAGAAATTAATCAACGGAGAGTTGCAATTTTAATACTTAATACTGCCGAAGCTGTATTACGGTTTTACATCACAAAGCAGAGCCGTCTTAGAAGATAATTCTAGAAACAAAAACCCCTCAAAATGATTATTCCACCCTCTTTTAATTATTAATACACCGTTGAGGGCAAGATTACGGTATTAAGGGACGTAACGGGGTATTACGGGGTAACACTAAATATTACGTTTAGTAACTCGAGAGAACCGGTCAAATTGTTGTACAAATAGACTTAAGATTGTAGGAATAAACAATTTGGTTAATTAGTTTAATTGTTACGGTATACCTTTCTTTCACAACCAAAGAAAGCAACTTTGTACCAACTGAATTAATTAGGACCTTACTAATTTAGACCTTCAATTGGAATATATCTTAGTGCTAATAATAAATGAATCGTAATGTTGCTTGATACATTCTAGCTTTAATAATGATATCCAATTTTGTATAATACTCTTTTAAAACGTTGCCCCACACTAGGAATTTCTTCCTGTATCGTGGGTGCGTTTACAGACATTAAATCTCACAAGCACACATACACTCAGACCCGGAGCAATTATCTACAGATCGTACAAATATTTGCTCCGTGCACGAATCGAACCTGCGACACGCAGCGCAGCAGTCGGTCTCTCGACCACTGCGCCAACCGCGCTGTCGCTGTCATTAGATAAGCTCACCGGCAGTCCCAGAAGGATATGGTGGGATGAGCTTGACACCTATTGGAAGGAATATACCGAGACGAGTGGAAAGAAGGTAGGGAGGCCTTTTCCCGGCACTGGGATGATAATGGCCCAGTAATAATATTAAATACTCTTGCCGTTGCTAAAAATGGTCATTCCTCTTTGAACCTCGTCTCGGTCAGTCTCCGCACAAAATACTTCACAATTGGAGAGCTAACTCTCCGCTACCGTTCTCAGGATGCTGTTTCGACTGTCTTTCACTCTTCTCAGTAGCGAGGCTGTGTTTTTGCGCAAAATCGCGTGAAAGCCGTCGGTTTGAGCTATCATGTTTATACCTATCATTATGGATCCTGATGATACCCCGTGGGGGGGGCAAAATACGTTGGTGGTAGTTGCAATTTTTGAGCGCTTGCGTATGTGCATATATTTGCGGGTGGTGCACAGGTATTGCATGACTACCCTCAATATTGTGAAAGTAGATAGATATTATATTTATTTGCATACATTATAATGGACTTCCGTAAGGTGACGCCTGAATCTATTCAATAGTATCTATCAGTATCTACAGTTTTGTAAAATAAGACTAATAAAAGGGTCTAAAAGCTTCCCGTAAAGTATTTGAGTTTGGATGCTCAAACCGTACTTGACACGCAACAATAATAATGCCAGTATTTTCCTTGGAGCGGACCACCACATCCCAGTTACTGGGTGAGATGATATCTCAAGGTAAGACCGGTTGTCAAACTTACCGAGAGATCTGACCACCCGTAACAGCTGCTGTAGATTTTTCTTCATTTTATGAAGGACGCATAGTCGAGAACCCCATTAGAATAGTTCTTAGTATTATCTACTAGTAAAATTAGAAAATAGCATAAAAATCAAATGGATCCTTATTCCTTACATTCTCAGACTTGGGACAATCCACGCTCGGTTGCCACTCCATTATTAACTCGTTTCATAAAGAATCCTTTTATTATAAAGCTGGTAACGGAATCCATTCTACAGATACTGAATAATGGAACTTTTTCAATAACTCTGAATAGAAATCTCCGCGCCCGTTGTAAGAAATTATTAATTTTCTTCAAACTGGCAACACAAGATTCTTTGATTAGAATTTTAAAGTTCGAAAAGGATGCGTTCAGTTTTTAATATATTTTGTTCGGTTTGATTGGAAGCCTACAGGCTTTCATATTTATAACGTAATTGGTTTTTATTTATTTTTATTGATTCTCGATTGACATCTGCATGGCTCTATTAGAACTTCATTCAAACCATATTAGCATATAAAAAGCGGAGAATATCAAAGGTAAAAAACCGTGTTCTGTTCTTCATAATAAACGAAAAAAAAACATATTTATTTTATACATAAAAATTGAAATCACATACCTCGAAAAGTCAAACTTAAATAAAATTAATCATCCAAAAATTAATTTCTGGGGCAGCAATTGAACCTTTTTTGCGTATTTCCCACGTGGCGTATCTAGTTCGTCGGTTCGGGGTCGATTACCTTATACCGAGCCTTATTACACTGTAATTTAATGTTTTGTTTTTTTCGACGGTGTTTTTTTTTTACGCAGGCAATGTTTTACTGCGGCCAGTCACGGCAGTATCGACCGGGGTGTGTTCCTATTTTTGATTAATACCCACATGCTTGCGGGTAGAACCGAAATTCGTTTTGGTTTACGTGTAAGAATCTTTCGAAAAATAATTTGGGATGATAGGTTTATGTATACAGAGATTTTGTAAATTCTTATAGAAAAAATGTTGCTTGAATAGGTTTTAATCAAAAAAGTTGGAACAATAAAAATTCTGCCGTTTCTGTAAAGTCACCGTAACTGCCAATGCCCAAACGATAGATTCCCAATTTTCCAACAAAAATCCAAAAAAGACTATTAAATGCATGGTAAACAATTACCATTTTTTACCCAGCTGGCCATCATGGCGGCTTGCGTCCCCTCCCCCCTGTCGCGACAAATTACGTCGCATTCAACCCTTGACCAGATGAGAGCTCGTAAATCTTATCTATTAAAACCTGTGTCGGTGGGTTCTGTGGTGTGGTGCAAGTTAGAAGATCCTAGCTTGCTGTACGTACCTACTGTCAGCTTCATATGGTCTTCCGTGAAAAATTATAACTAAAAGATTTCTAATACATATCACTAGGCATCTCCTAAAGACGAAAGAAGAGAACTTGAAATGTAATAGATTCGCATCTATTACATTTCAACTAGCGATACGATAGCTCAGTTGGCAGAGCGATGTCAAGGACATGAAAAATATTGAATAAGAACAGGATTCGAAATGGGAGCTCCTATGACAAGGGTCGTGTTTAATATTTTTGAAGATTGCTTAGAAAAAATTAAATAGTATAGCTATTACATGGCCCGTATTATATGAATAAAAAATTGTATTTAAAAGTTCAATAAACTATTCTAGAGTAAAAAAAATTGTCATAGAGTCCAAAATAGCATTTTTTTGCTGGAGCAAATTTCCAGTGTCACTTGAACCAGTACAAACATTTAAGCATTAATACAACTTAGTATTAACCTAGACTCAATTGTTTAACTTCAAAAATTAAGGTCGTGATCTTTTGGTAACCAAAAAATTTCAGGTAATAATAGTGAATGTTAAATCTTAATGTACTTACTTAAGATGAGAAGAAGGGAACTTGAAATTTAATAGACAAGAACATGCGCCACGGTAGCTCAAGGGAGAGCCATGATACGGTATGTCAAACGTCGCAGGTATAAGTCCCGTTCGTGAATATAATGATGAAGTAAATAATAATTTAATATAGGCATGACATGGCCTTTGGTTCAAACAACTGCCTCGTTGGTTTAGTGGTCCGTAGCGCGACTGCTGAGCAGGAGGTCTCGGGTTCGATTCCCGGGTCGGGCAAAGTGTTATTGAGTTTTTCTGTTAGGAAATTCTCAGTAGCAGCCCGGAGTTTGGAAATGTGCCCGGTTGATGGCAATAGGCTCACCACCTATTACATGGGACTTTATAACAGCATTGGTGAAATGTGGGTGTACAATTGTGTACACCTCTGCTTACCCCTTCGGGGAATACTGGCGTGATGCTATGACATGGCCTTAACATGTATAAAAAATTATATAAATGATTAATATCATAGAATTTTTTCAAACGCTTTTCTCTCTCACTTTGTCCCAAATCCCCCCCATATCGATGTATTTGCCTAAACGCCGGGATTATATTCAAGCCACGCGCCTCACATTGTCGCCGTCCGCCGCGTACGCAGCTAATGCCGAAGTAATTACTCATTGTTTATCAGTTAGTACTATCATTTGCATGATATTCAAATGATTGCTATGATGGCAGAGTTTGGGAGTTGAAGAAAAAGTAAAAAGACTAGTGGAGTGGTTTTAGTAAAGTTTTAACGAACTGCCTGTATGGAAAAGCTAGCCTAGGTCAAAAGCACGGCTCCGGAGCGTGAGGTAGTCGATTCGATTCGCTGGCTGAGCACTGTTATTATTTTCTATTTTTCAAAGAAACATTGAAAAAAAATAATAGACAAGAACGGGGCTTGAACCCGCGACCTTTGACGTTCCGTGTCATCACTCTACCAACTGAGCTACCTTGTCGTGTTCAAACCTATTGAATTTTCAATCCTCTTTGTATACGTCTTAAGGAGACGCCTGGTGATATTTATCTAGTAATCATGACAGATTTACTAAACTCAGCAGCAGCGCGGTGATTAGAATTGGTTGATAGATTAACCTTACCACATTTAACATTGGACTTAATAACAGCAGCCGTGAAATATGCCATATGGCCAGTCCAAATTTATAATTTGTCTTAGCTCAAAAACTATCCATCAAACTATCTAGAGTTGAAATATGTACGATCTTATCAATCAATACATTACAATACTATACAAATACTCTTTATTGTATACAAAAAACAAAGACGAAAAATAAAAAGTCATTATTTAAAAATAGCATTGTTCAATGAGCGATTTTATTGCTCTATGCGAGCTCTCCCAGACAACCTTAGAATGGACGGAACTGAAAATAAAATAGAGGGGTAGTTTATTGCGTTACAATAAATTTAACTTTATAAGAAAATAACCAATTAAATATATATTATAATTTTTTTTAAATATATATATATATATTATATTTCATCACAAGCTGATACCCGCGACTTCGTTCGCGTGGAATTAGTTTTTTTTTTTATGGAACCCCAAAATGTTCGGCTAGAAAATTTACTCAAGTTACTCCTTATATAGTCGGCTATCTGCCAGTAAAATCTTATCAAAATCAGTCCAGCCGTTTCGAAGATTACCCGGAACAAACAGACAGACAGACGAACAGACATACAAAATTTTTAAAAACTGCTCTTTAGCATAGGGTTTGTGTAAATAATTGTATGGACCCTAAAAAAACTATTATTATGAAATTGCAAACAATCACTTTAATTTTATTTATTTGTATTGTATTTTAGTGATTATTTTATTATGTTCTTGTTTATGGTGTACAATAAAGAATACTCAATCTATCTATCTATTTCATATTTTGATATTCCATTAATCAGCACTACAGTCGGTGCGGTTAAGGTGACTTTTGTCGCTGACTGTACAACAGTATGTCTTTGCCTAAGGTTTGATATGTCTATTACAGTCTTTTTATACTCCTGGAAGTCAGACGGTACCTTCAACATTGTCACTTATCGGAATTCAACACAGCTTTAGAGCAACCAGACATATTTTTTACGACATCGTAAACTTTAGTAAAATTTACCTAAATCTACAAAAACAACAGTTACTAACTCCTTTTTTGGATGGTCTCCGAAGCATTACATCACGCTTGTATTTCCCAAAGGATTACGCAGAGATGCTGTTGTATACCCACATTTCACTTATGCCGTTATTAAATCCCAGGGGAACCTATTCTCATCTACCGGATACATTTTTATGCTCCGGGCTGCTACTGAGAATTTTCAAACAGAAAAACTGAATAACAATAACCAACCCCTGGAATCGAACCTAGGCCCCCACGCTCGGCAGCCGCGCTTTCAACCGCTAGACTAATGAAGCAGCACACTGAGAAAAGTATATAATAACTTTTTGCCCAACCCAGAAATCGAATCCAGAACCAATTAGTTACACAGAAGTACTGTTATTCACCTACATTTTACCAATGCCGATAATAAATTCCAAGTTGCGAGCCTATTTTTATCTGCCGATCACAATACCACAGTCCGGGCTGCTTATAACAAACAGAAAATCTCAAATAACACTTTGCCTGACTTGGACATCGAACCGCGAAATGATGACTTGGTTGTGAAAGCTACTAGGTCACTGACCTGCCTTTTCCTAATGAGCCACACGTTTTATCGGGTATTGGCGTATATTGGGGTTATTACGGTAGCCTGAATACTTTCCGTAGAAGTGTGGAGGAAATACCTAACAAACATGTTTACTGAGACTATGGCGATAAGCTATAAACCTAGCCGACGACTGATTACATACTTCGCTGGTCATAAAAGAAAATTAGAAAGAAGAAAAAAAAGAAAGAAACGTTTATTAGACCAGCACCACACGTACATAGAAACACACAAAAGAAAAATACACTTAAAGGATATTAAATTATAAACAAGACAAAAATCATAATAACATAAGTACCACCGAACACACACGATAGAGAGGACGCACACACGGAAAGGCAGCTGCACCTAAAGATGATAAAAATTAGTTTTCAAACTCGAAAGGATGTGGTTCAAGTTCTAAACTAGGCGGGCAATACCGTAAATGGCGTGAGTAACCTTAAACAATGATATAAGAATAAAATTAATAAAAAAAAGTAACTTTGAATTTTCATCACTGAAGACTACTTCTTCGTTTAGTGATCGCGTCGGGTTAACTGTTTAGGTCATTTATAATTATATTTTTTATACATGTTAAGGCCATGGTATGCCTATATGAGTACTTAGAAAAACAGTAATTAACTATTTTTCTAAGCAATCATTGAAAAATAGACGAACGGGGCTTGAATCCACGACCTTTGACAAACCGTGTCATCACTCTCTCAACTGAGCTATCGTGTCGTTGTTCAATGCTATTTATTTAGTAAATCTGTAAAATGATTGCTAAATAAATATTGATAGGCGTCTTCTTAAGATTTTCTTAAAAAGTTTTCTTAGAAAAATAGTAATTAACTGTTTAGGGTTTATCTGGTAGGACAGCTTCCGTGTCAGCCCGGAATTAAGATTTTTACACGTACACGATCGATGGCCATAGGCTCACTACTTACTCACCGCATCGATTAAATGTAAAATGGCTGCACATAAATCCTCTTGGAAAACACAGTAAGAGACTCGCTGAACTAAATAGTAGTTATCGCTGGCAATAAGAGCCTTCCAACCTAACCAGACGTTACATAACTTTACAAAAGACAACATTATTCCATCAACTTATTAACACAAGCCACAAAGTTCATCATCATCCAACCACTTCTTAAATATTCAACCTCATTTTTAGCCCAAAATTCACTTTGATAAACTACCCGTTTCTGGCATAATTTATGATTCAGTGTACCTGTAGGTAGGTGTTACTGACGATATGCCTCACTGCGAGCGATGGATGTAAATTTTTAATAAAAGACGAAAGCAAGTACCTCCTGAGTTTTTGACGCACCTGCGTTGGGGTATGTATTGACAGTTATATATTTTTGACAGCGACACCTAGTGGAGTTTTGCGGGAGTTGGGAAGTAGGGTGCTTTGCATTTTTCAGGAGCAAAGGTATGATAAACGGTTTTATTGAATATAAATGCGTTTAGATATTTTTAATATCAGAGTAAGTTCATTTGGATATAAGAGTATGTATGTATTAAGCGAGCGCGCTTTTGGAGTTTATTCAATTCAACTAAAGGTAGCAACTAATTACACAGTTCTGTTTTAAGATTATTTTTTCAAGTTCTGTTATTCTTAGTATTGATGGCGGCTCTACCCTATGCGAATTAAACTAAAAATATCATTGTAAACGCAGGACTAATATATTGAACGTCTCCCATAAATAGGTAGCAGGTGTGCGAACGATGTCTCTGCATCACCCTAAGGTAAATTGGTAAAAAATATCTAAACCTATCTACCTTGGATGAAGAAGTACTAATAAAACAACTTAAACCGGATTAATCACGTATATTATTGGTTTTTGTTTTTCCTGACGTTTCGTGGTCGCAGGAGAACTGCAAAGTGTTCGAAACGTCAGGGAAAAAAACAATTATGTGTAGTGATCGCGAAAACCTAAGATATTACTATGAAGGAGTACTGTACTGATTGTCAAGCAAAATTGTAAAACCTGAATCCTGCTCCACAGTTTTTTTGTGTAACAGTACGTCCATTCTTCGGTAATTTTATTAGGTAAAATAATTTTCTTTTGCTACAGTTTTTGTTTGTTAATACTAATTCCTTACCTCGTAAAAAAAAGACTCGCTACAATTCACACACTGTCAGCAATATTCCTGGGGCCATGGTCAGCACTATTTCTCAGCACAATACATAATGGTCGCCAGCCATATTTCTTTCCGCGACACCCAATTAGGGCCGGGTTCCGATAACGAGAGGTCAAAGGTCACTTCCAAGGATTATGAAGACCTTTTGTCGCGATTACGCACGTAGGTATGTAGGCACGTGCGTTTCGAGTTTTCTTTACAGCCGACATTAGGCTTAGGTAGGGCAAGGAAATTAACACTGGGTTTGTAGGCTCACAGTTTTCGGTGCAAAATTTTGGTAAGCAAAGTAACTTCTAAAAATTCGTCCATATTCTCCTTAGGAATATAATAGATCGGCCATTGGAAAGCATACAAAAGAGTTTAACCACATACATTTTGAAACAAAGAAATCTAAAGCAGTCGCTGTACTCGAACGGCTGTGGCCTGTGAGAGATTATCAAGAATACTTATTTTACTATTATTATACTCTAATATATATATATAAGCTGAGAAGATGTTCAAAAACAGTTCCTATGCGTAAAACTAAACTAATACGCAAGATCACGGTTTTGTATTTGAAGGGCTTTATCGCATATCATCCAAAATCATAGTTACCAATGGCTGTTCAAAAATTATAGTTTTATTTATAACTAAAAGGATTTGTCACTTTAATCGCCTTGATTTTTTTTCAATAAATGTTTTATTAAATTCAAAAGGATTACTAGTGCATCAATACTTCTGGAGAGCAGTGATAGCCTAGTGGTATGACCGTTGGTCTGACATGTCAAAGATCGCAAGTTCGAATCCAAGGCACACACCACTGTTTTTTCGAAGTCATGTGCGTATTATAAACTAATTATCACTTGCTTAAAACGGTGAAGGAAAACATCGTGAGGAAACCAGCACACCTGAGAGATTTTCTCGATGGTGTGTAAAACCATGTCAGAGACCTACGGGTGGTTTTAAACTCTGACACTAGGTTGTTCACCTGTTTTGAAGTTTGGTAAAATGCGTAATTTTTCATCTCCCCAAGACCTGCTTTCACCTTTATTCTAACAAACCTTTTATATTGCCACAAATAACTAAAATCTACTTTACTAGGTTTCGCTCGTCGTCTATTTTTCAGCTGAAACATTTCAGTTACAAAGTTTGTAGGTCGAACAAACATAATGTCAGTCAAATACCATTAGGTCAAGGCTTAACATTTTGTGAGTCGTTAAGAATTTGGGTGGAAGTGTGTTAATGTGAGGAACTGGCATATACGGTCCTATATTATTACTGAACTTTCTTTTAAGGGGTCTTTCAACGGGAAAAAAAATTCTTTAAACCATAATTTAAAATTATATTTAATTTCATAGTAGATATCTTTTTATTTTTTTCAATGACATCAATCGCATGTCCGACGTAGTATGGGTATAACTCACCACTAGACGTTGAGTTAGAGAGGTCCTCAAACAACGTTTGACGACATCACGGCAAACCCAGAAGGAGATGGTGGGAGCCTGACATCTACTGGTAAGATTCGCCGCAGAAAGCTTTAAATTAAGAGTAATGGAAGGATGGTAGACGCCTTTGCCGTGCAGTGGGAAGATCATGGCTGATAATATTAATAGTTTTTATTTCTTACTTATTCATTCGCTTTTAGAACAGCAAAGGACATGTTATGAGCAATTTAAACCGACGAGTATACATGAAGAGGCACATACCTAGATGAAGTGAAAGAGCAATTTTACTAACTTAATATTGTAACTTTAGCAATTTTACTAATAATACTTCTAGTACTCACAAATAAAAGTATGGTTAATACAATTAAAAAAAAAACTCAGCATCTAATTTCTCCACAATTTTGAATGTTAAACTCCTTCATTTCGGTCTAACAAAGCTGTAAAGGCGTTTTAAAATTGTTGGACGTATTACACGGTTGCTATTAAGCCCTGAATCGACTGAACAATGTACGTACACCATTGTGTACGTACACTGTGCCATTGCACAGCCGGTGTGAGCCCATTTGGGAGTGTGGAGCACGCTTTTAGTCGTACCGAGCTCAAGTTCGCGGGGCGTGGTCACAGTGATCATGAATAGCGGGAAGCGAGCAAACTCAAAACTCAAACTCAAACATTTACTCGCAAATCAAGTGTATCGAAATGAAAAAAAAAATATATTAATAAATATCCTACAAGTTGGACACAGTACTCGCAATTCTAGCTACGAGTGCGTGTAACTTGGCGAGTTTTTATTATAAAATTGTAAAAATGTTGGCACAGGTTCTTTTTAACAAAACATTGGCCATGGGTCCATATTTCGTATAGTCGAAAAATTTTCGCCTGCTGTGTTCTTTTTCACACCTTTCTATGTACCATTTCCACATTTTTTTTTAAATATTTCTATTTTACCCGGTTAATGTAAGGATTCTTATACGATATACCATACATCTAAATTGGTTTAGGCATTAAGAAGTTATGGTGGAACATACATATTATATACATTAACCCTTAAAACATACCACTCCTTTTTTGGGCAGTCGTGTAAAAATAATGTTCCATAGTAGAACAAACGGAGCGAAGTCACGTTTGTAGAGCTGATGATACGATAGGTATTGGAACTTGGTTTTTCATAGGTTAAAATATCTTGAAGCCAGTAAAATACTATTCAACTCAGAAGTTCATACCCCGTTGCAAACTGTAATCGGTAACCATTCGTTGAGGTTAAACAAAACTGGGCGCGATCTGTCTGTATAAAGGTGGACTGCTAGGAGCAATTATATCTGAGTGTCTCCCTCCTTCAGTGGGCACATTAAACCGTTACCAACAGTTGTTAATTAATAGCACTCGCTAAGGGAAGTCAAAACCTAGGAAATTATCTCATGTGTGATGTGACTTTTATTGATTCTGAATAAGGTTCAAATTTCAATGGTCCACGTGGCATAGAATTCTCTATTAGGTAATCGTGAGACGAAGACTGTTAAATTGTTTGCGCTAGATTGGTGTAAGAGTAGGCATTACAAAAAATCAACTGGGCTTACCCTATGGCCGATTGACTATTCCTCGATCGTCGAGCGAATAAAAATATATTAACAAACAATTTAACCAACGCAAAAGGAAAATGAAAATAAGAAATAAATCTTTAGCCTTAGTAGCTAAGCTTCCAGGCTAATACAAGTAACAAATTTTGAGTCAACGTCAATTCCACGTTGCATATTTTGTTGATTTAAAGTAATTTAATGACCTTCGTTGATTGTTTGTTTGCCTTTATTGTTTTTCTAACTCAAAATTAGTTACTTAGTTTAGGAGTTTAGTTATTTAGACTAAAAACTACTTTCAGTCGCTATCGCTTATGCTTTACACCGCTCATCTACGCACACACAGCCTTAGCCCTCAGACCTACTCCGCGACGCTGACGCGGGATATTGATGTAAGTGATAAGCGTTTTATGAGCCCACATGTGCCACTTTTAACAACACCTGCAAATGAGTTTTTGTACACAATATGTGAATATGTTGCAGGCGTGTTGTCGTAAAGTGAAACGTAGATACTATACGAACCTACTATGTTGGCTTGGAACAATGAGTAAAATTTTTGTTTCAGTGGTCCATTTTGTTTTTCTATTTCCAGCATTTATTTTTAAAAAAGATTCCTCATAATTGCGGCCAATATAAAACCTATTTTTGGGTAAAGGTCTCCTCTAAATTCCTCAACAACTAGCCGTCGCTATCCAATTCGGACCTGCGTGTTACAGAATATACCCAACGTTTGGCTTGCCTTCCAGTAACGTGCCTCTTTATTGACTATTTCCATTTACACCTGGCTAAATAGAAATTGTCTTTGACTTTCGTCTTGGTGCGTTTCCATTCATTCTTCTTTAAAAAAGCTTGCTTTAGCAAAATGTTATCATTATTAGTATGCATTAGATTATTTTGTGAATTTCTCGGCCTAACTTTCAGCCATGAACGTGTATTTTAGAAGTGTCTAAAAAGGTATTTTCTTGGTTTTCGTTAACATTTGTCGGGGGTTTTAACTCTAAACAGATGGCTGTTTATCACCCGAAGGCACTTACGGGTATTGTCTGAATCCTGCAACGTAATTACCGGTCAACAATGACATTCTATTACAGTTAGTATGACGTACAGCCTCGGTACGGAGTATGTTAGGCTGATTGGCAAGATGCATCCAATCTATTTACTTGGTATATAGGTGCAATATATGACACTCTATAACGGCTACTGTCTTAGCAGTACTGTACAATATAATTTTACACTAAAAAGGTGTAAAATAATTATGAAAGTTTACTCATATAAAATGAGTCATGTCAGTAAGTATATATAAGACTTTAGAATTTAAAAAAAAATCCTAATTACGTTGGGTTCGTCTTCCAATTTAACCGAATGCTTTATACAAGTATTTTACATGAAGGGTTCAGTTGACTTAAAAACTGAATTTTATGTCCTGTTATACGATTTTATTTCATCATTAAAGCACTCCGATACTATTTCATTTTGACAATACGATATATACATATAATTATATATATATACGTCCAAACCTTGGAGGTATATGGTATATGGAGGAGATCGGTTTTAAGAAGTATTTTCTCCTAACGTTATTTTTTCGTTTATCATTAAATTAAAACGTGAAACAAATATTTTGTACCTCTTTTTACGAAAATTACACAGACGGAGGAGTATGAAATCTGGCACAGTTAAAGTTTATATGGAGAAGGAATGCGGAAAGCTAATATTTTTATTTAATATGCATTAGAAATACATTAAATTCGTAAAAAAAAAAACATTATACACACTAACTACCATGCGTTTGACACACATGCACACAAATTAAATTTAAATGACTTATCTTCAAGATAAATCTTTGAAAAGCATTAACGCATGCTTAGCGAACTCTAAAGTAATTATATTAAATGCATAAAGAATACGTTCGCGAACATGATTCGAACCTGCGCCTCCCGGATAAATACACCAGTCGCTCTGACCACTAAGCCATTCTCGCATCAACGCTCGCCGCGCACGGACGTGTTACTCTGCGTAACTCGCTCGTGTTGTGTCAGTGATCGTTGTCGCTACGCTCTGCCGTAGCATTCTCCGTAGCTGCTCGCTAGCTACGCCACTACAACTCAAAAGTTGCCTCTTTCGAGGCGGCGGCTGATATCTGTCTTTTTCAAAGTACAGTCAAAACGTGTGTTGTGTAAATTCCCCTTCTGGGAAAATCCACAGTTTCGTGGTTCTCGGTGGAAACCTCACGGTGTCAACGAAACCGAGAGGGTGTGGACCCGATACACCCAGCTGAAGCCCCTTCAGGGTTAAGCTACAAATCGGACGGGAGCTAGAACAACCGGCCTTGGGGGATCTCCTAGTCGACTCTAGCTCTGGTTTCCCTTACAGCAACACACCTAGTGTCGGTCGGGTGTGTCTACACCCTTCGCACTAGACTGGTTCAGGGCCCCGTACGCACATTAAGACTGGCGACGGGTAAAAAGCAAGCTTAGGGCTCACCATTAGGTCACTCACCTCCCTGCCTATACCCGGCGGGGAGGGTTACGCATCCCCGGGCTATCCTCCCGGGGAGTTAGGCCTGTTAGGCAAATATTATAAAATAGGTAAATAATTTCTTTTTAATATGGACGCGCTTCTCGCGTTCGTTAAAATCTTAGTCAGGGACCCCGACATTCAACGTCGGTACGGTACCCAAATAGCCGACCTGCAGCATGTCAACCCCGCAATAACTTGCGTAGATAGCCCTCTCTCTCCGCCGCCCGCTGAAATAGGTATACCATGCCTCGTATCCTTGCCCACCATCGACCCTCTCGTAGAGGCTCCCTCTACTTCGGCCATCGCGCCTCCTACGACCGCCGTCACTGTCTCGGAAGACATGGACGTGTGCGTCAACCCCTCTCCCTGTCTCTCGGATGCCACTGCCTCCGACTCCGAGACTAGCTCGTCCTCTCCCTCCTCCTCCTCCTCCGAAGACGACTACATCCAGGTCGGCAAAGGAGGCAAGAGGAAGAAGGGGAAAACTTCCGCCCCGGCCAGCAAAGCCAAAAAACCTGTAGCGCCCCCCGCCCCCGCGACTACCGCCACCTCAGAGACCCAGTCCGTGGGCTCCCCTCAACAACCTCCAGCAACAACGAGCTTTCCCAGCTCTCAAAACCACCTCTACGCCCACGATCGCAGCCCTAATGGCCTCGCCCATAGCTGCGCCCCCCTCTTTATCGCCTCCGACTAACGCGTCCTTACCGGCTAACGCCGCCGCCTCTCTACCGGTCGTAAACGACGACCTCGCGTTTGACCCCGCGGTCGTCATTCTCAGCACATTCAGCGTATTCTCTTCTGATAACGCTCACGCTATGGCCAGGGACATCATCGCCTGCAAAGGCGACCCTATGAAGCTACTCATGGTGTACAACACCTTTCCCAAGATTACGCAAGCCCTGCGCAATCTAGCTCACAATAAATAAAATATAAAATCTTTAATGGATAGTAAGAACCTATGTAGAACCAAATCGCGCTCCCTAAAAATAGGTTTCTTCAACGCTAACGGCATCACCAAACAACGCGACGAAATAACTACGTTCCTCCGCGACCACCAATTAGACGTTCTCCTCGTACAGGAAACGTTCTTAAAACCTCACCGTCGGGACCCGAATATCGCCAACTACCGTATAGTTAGGAACGATAGAACTAGATGTCACATGGGCGGCACCCTTATTTATTACCGCAAAACGCTCCACTGCATCCCGTTAGACCCACCTCCTCTCTCACTTTTCGAGGTATCGATCTGTCGGCTAGCCATGACCGGTCACCAACCCATAACTATCGTCTCTTCCTACATCCCTCCCGCCGCCACCGATGTGGGGGAAAAACGCGAAATCCTATCCCGCGACCTTACTGCCCTCCTCGGCTTGAGTGACTCCGTTATCATAGCGGGCGATCTCAATGCCAAACATCCCGCTTGGAACAGTAATACGACGACCGCGAGAGGCAGGCAACTGTTCGGCCTGTGTGCCACTCTCAACTTCGACATTATTGCTCCGATGCATCCCACCCACTATCCGCACAACACCGCGCACCTTCCCGATACTCTCGATGTGGCGCTTCTAAAGAACGTAAACCTTCGTTTACAGTCTATAGAGACGCTACACGAGCTCAACTCCGACCATCGTCCCGTGATCATGGCACTGGCACCTCGCTCGGGGCCCTCTGATCCCTCCCGACCCCCTCCCACCCAAACGATCACGGACTGGAAGAAAGTAAGCGAAAGCCTACAATCGACCAGCTCCCCGCGCTTAGACTCTATTCCCGACGTCATCGCCTCGGTCACTGACACTACGAATGCGATCGATTCGTTCACCGATCACGTACAATCCGTTTTGAACAGTTGTTCACGGGAAGTTCCATTGATGGACAACCATCACTGGAAACTACCGGCGGACGTACGCGAACTGGTAACGGAAAAGAACGCATCCGTACGTGCCTACAGCGCGTTTCCCTGCGACGCGAATAAAGCTCACATGCGCTATTTACAGCGTGCTGTAAAGAAACGCATCGATGAGCAGCGTAACGCGCACTGGGATAAGACGCTGAGCGACTTAGAGCCCACTCACCAAGCATTCTGGCAGCTTCAAAGGAGACTCCAATCCGATGGAGTGGCCACCATGCCCCCTCTCATCCACCCCGATAAGAGCATAGCCTTCGACGACATCGAAAAGGCCGAGTGCCTGGCCGACAGTCTAGAAGCGCAATGCACTCCTAGCACCCAACCGGTCGACCGAGCGCACCTCCTCAAGGTAGACGCAGAAGTAGAACGCAGAGCCTCACTCCCGCCGTTCGAAGACCCCGACGACCCCCTGCCCCCCGTCACTCCCGACGAGGTGCAAGAGGTCATTAAAAATCTCAAACCCCGCAAAGCCCCCGGCATAGACGGCATCACTAATAAAGTCATGAAACTTCTCCCCGCCCCGTTCATTATACTCATGACCGCCATCTTCAATGGCGCCATGAGTCACAACGTCTTCCCTCAATCGTGGAAAGAAGCCACCGTCATAGGTATCCCTAAGCCGGGAAAACCCGCGAACGAACCCACCAGCTACCGACCGATCAGCCTCCTCAACGTACTCTGTAAAATCTACGAGAAACTTATTTATAAGCGACTCAAGGACTTTGCCGATGCGAAGAGCCTCATCCCCAACGAACAGTTCGGTTTTCGTACCCAACACTCATGCGTACAACAAGTCCACCGCATCGTCGAGCACATAAGCGCCGGTTTTCAGCGCGGCACGATGACAGGCGCGCTCTTTTTCGACATAGCGAAGGCTTTCGACAAAGTCTGGCACAACGGCTTATTATACAAGCTGTACCAACTCGGCGTGCCCGACCGTCTCGTGCTCATCCTACGGGACTTTCTCTCGAATCGCACTTTCCGCTATCGCATAGAGGGCGCACTATCCGCCCCCCACTCTATCCGCGCCGGTGTCCTCCAGGGCTCCGTGCTCTCGCCCCTCCTGTTCACGCTCTTCACTAGCGACATCCCCAAAAATAGACAGGCAAAGTTAGCTCTCTTCGCAGACGACACTGCCATTTTTTACTCCTGTATCGTGCGCGACCGTATAGCTAGCACTCTCCAAACTTCCGCTAACGTACTAGGCGCTTGGTTCAGGAAATGGAGAATAGAAGTCAACCCCGATAAGAGTCAAGCCGTACTCTTCGCGAAAAAGCGTAGGATCAGACCCCCCGACCCCAAACCGATAACCATGTTCGGCAAGCTGATCCCTTGGGAGAAGCAAGCCAAGTACTTAGGAGTCATCCTAGATAGACACTTGACCTTCGGTGAGCACATAAGGACGGTGCGCTCGCGCGCCGCCTTCGCTCTGGGTAGGCTTCACTTTATTATGAACGCACGCAGCAGATTGTCCCTTAAGTGCAAACTGCGCATTTACACCACGTGCATACGCCCCATCATGACCTACGCCTGCGTAGACCTGCCCACACGCGAAATCCTACCGCCTCCATAAGATGCAGACCCTCCAAAACCGTGCCTTACGTAAGGTCACGGGAGCCCCCTTCTACATTAGAAACGAAAACCTCCATCTTGACCTTAAAATTCCCACTATCCAACAGTTTATAAAACGCATTTGCAAGCGTTATTTCGAGTCTGCTGAAAAGCACCCCAACCCTCTTATCGCGGCTGCCGCCCGATACAGCCCCTCCCAGATAAGTAGAATTCGCCGTCCTAGGCATTCACTATTGTACCCCGATGACGCTATAACCCTGCTCCAAGAGAGCCGTAGGGCCACCAGCACAGTACACAAACACAGACCGCCGTCATTTAGGCCTCGCCGCCGAGGCCCGTCGCGACGTCCCCGTAATGCACCTAATGCATCACCTCCCCGACCCTTGCTCGTGCCAGCCCGCGTAGCCGCTGAGCCTGTAGCTTTAAATTCCCCTGATAATAATAATTGTGATAATCCTTGTTCGATCCAGCCAGTCCCTTGCTGTCCTCCCTCAAGCGACGCCCTAAGCCGAGGCTCGTACCCCGCAGGGGGTGCCCTTAGCGTGGTCGCTTTAGATTTAGTTTAATTCGTAAGCCCCTGGCTGGAGGCCTTAATAATAGTTTATTATTAGGGCATCCACAGGAAAGCCCGGTTAAGCAGCCGACAACCTCCTAGGTTGACCTGCGAGATGCCACTATCAAAAAAAAAAAAAAAAGACCACTAAGCCATCTCGACCTCTGCTCACTACTGCGAATTCTTCTTCCAAATTTTAACACGTCTTATGGCGACGTCATTGCTATCAATTCAGTCCCTATACGGATTTTTCCATTTAATATAATAACTTTAGAATTATCTTCGAGTTTCGGCGTGTGTGTGTGTGTGTGTGTGTGTGTGTGTTTGTGTGTGTGTGGTAGTGTATTTTGTTTTCTTTATTAGGTTTTTTTGTTTACAATTTGTGTTTTGTGGTATTGCGTTGTTTAATAAAACTGACTCTTTTCTTTTGTGTGCACAAAGTTTATCTCGTCCGTGGAGCGCCGCCATCTTGAAAATGGGCTTCTGTGGGGCCTCCCGGCGAGGTCACCACAGACAGGAATTTGTGCGCGACCTTGCGTCATTAATATCACGTTATCTTTGTTTTTTTGTATGACAGGCATATCTATGATGTATGTATGAATTAAACCTCATTAGATGTGCTACAATACTGTATATATTGCGATACTAAAATTGTTTATACTTAAATGGCATTTTGAATGTAAACACAAAAGTACCGTTTTTTTTACCTATTTTTGATTAATTTATATAAAAAATTTAGTTTCGTAATAAAAATAACTATTAACCATGATACTATACACCTATTTACATTAATCTAGCAAAGAATATTGATACCCGTACATACATATTCATTCTATAAACACGTAAACAAAATTTACGCGGGAAAGAATGCGCGGCGCCGCTGTGGAATGTGGAATGTTTTGTTAAACAAAATTAGCCCGAATGGCTATATTGTTTTTGTTATGCGATCTTGATAATCTAATCTAAACGATAGATAACTCATAATAACGCTAAATCATATAGTTTCAATAATATAAGCTTATCAAAATAGGTAATCAACTCGCGAGCTACCTACAACTTTGTTGCAATACTGTTCGTTACCTATTATTACGTCATTCAAATAAATTGTTAATTCGAATACTTCATTTCATTACGAATGCATTATAAACAAAAAAAAGGGTACACAACCATAAAATTATAACAATATACCGCCAACAATTACGCGGGAAGCGCGCGAAATGCCGTTAATAAGTACCTATATTTACATACGTAAATGCTGTTACTAGGTGGACTAAAAGTACCTACTATGTTATTATTTAATGACTTTAGTTCATCCTTAACACATATTAATAGGTCCCGAGTGGATTAAAACGATATAAAATACATTTTAAAGCATAAATATGATACGTGTAATCGATGACGTCAACTAACCGCACGGCGGTCAGTCCACAGACGCGCCATTTTTGTTACTAACCGCCGCGCGGTTAGCCCACAGACGAGAGGTTAGAAAGGTTTCATCATTTAACCACCATCACTTGCTATGTATGGTAGTTCTATATCTATAGCCCTTTCCATTACGTACCTATAACTTTCTTCTACAGGCGTTATCACTGACTGCCAAGAAACTCGATGGAGCGTATAAACCATTTTCGAAGAACCATATCAGCTCATTGAATTGTTCAAGTATAATGCGTTTTCTTCAGCGACGGAGGGTCTACGTCAACTGGTTGGGTTTATTGAAAATAATTAATTTTCGACAAAGGATTCAATTTATCTACATGTATAGGTAAAAGGTATTATTGGTACAGAAATGTTTTTTTTTAAAAATAATATATCAAGTGTTGTGTGGGTACACAAATAGATTCAAATTTACAGAATAAAAAATTTGACATTGCGATTTTTGTCCTCTCTGGTCGCAAGCGCAGTTGCTCAGCGCGAGGTCTTGGGTTCGATTCCTGGGTCAGACAAAGTGTTGTTGAATTTTTCTGTTAGTAACAGGTTTTCTGAGGAATACTGTGATCCAACATTACACCAATGTAGTTATTAAGTCCCATTTCATAGGTAGTGAGCCTAATAAATTTGGATTTAAGTCAGTCATCTACCGGAAGCAACTCCAAACTCCGGGTTGCCACTAAGAATGTTTATCAGAATATAACAAAAACATTTTCCCCGACCTGAGAATCGAACCCAGGACTTCATGATCCGCAGTTGCGTTTGGGACCACTAGACTAACCAGGCAGTCAAATTACGCAATACAGTGTCGTTATTAAATATTGTCTTTCATTCTTACGTTATAAGCTTTCTTATAATGAAATAATCACCAACTTATTACTAAATCCATAATTCAACGTGCAAATAACCATTTAACACGCAGAACCCACCAACCTGATAATAACCCACCCCCAACAAATCACACAAGATCCAATCCCCATTCTACGCCATCCCTTAAGTCCACCTGTTTGGCACATCTGCCGCATAATCTATGGTCACCGGCTACTTCGGATCACCGAAATCACCGGCGATTAGTGTCCTAATAGCCACGGTAATAGCCCATGAACATAAATAGCCGGACTATGAATTTGTGGTTTATTTATGACATTGATAGGGAAGATCATAAGTTGTGCCTAGTGTCTGGCAAGGGCACGTTTTGGTAGGTTTAAGAACTAACTACTAACTTTTCAATTCCAATTTTAGATGTAAGATAAGTAAAGTTATTATATTAAATTGAAAAAGAATACGGACGTGAGCAGGATTCGAACCTGCGTCTCCCGGATAAATACTCCAGGCGCTCTGACCACTAAGCCATCTCGACCTCTGCTCACCACCGCGAATTCTTCATTCATATTTTAACACGTCTTTTGGCGATGTCATTGCCATAAGTACTTATTTATCTCACATTTCTTATCGCATGATTCCCGTGATCGTGCGTCCGGTATGTTGATCAGATGGTTTTTACGACTTTTTAAAACAATCTTTTAAGACGAATGAAGCAAGCCCAAACTCGATAGGTTTATCTTGTTTAGTTCAGAAGTTCCTATGACCAACTTCCGACTCCATCATCAGACCCCGGATTATCATGTAGCACCAAAATACTCACCAAGACAAAACAAATGAACCCAAACTCGATGGGTTTATCCCCGTATTGTCCCCGAAGATACATATGTCCACCAAATTTGAGCCCAATCGGACATCAGGAAGTGGTTCTAATTTAGCTTCCAAGATTCGTGCCGAACATACATACATACATATAAACATTGCAAGTTAAAGAAAAGCTTGTAAAAAGACCGCGTTCTTATTAGACCTAACACGTAGCAGTTCCAACAGCATCCTGAGGACATTAGCAGATAGACATGATGCTGCAATGAAATCATTTAATTTAATTTATATTTATTTATTTCACAAAAGACAATTTAACACAATATGCAGAATCATTTCATCCTAATATTCTTAGATTAGACTGCCTCGTCGGTCTAGTGGTCACAAGTGTGACTGCTGAGCATGGTCTCGGGTTCAATTCCCGGGTCGGGCAAAGTGTCATTATGTTTTTCTGTTAGGAAATCTCCAAGTAGATCACCTATTTCAAGCGACTTAATAAAAGCATTAGTGAAATGCGGGTGTACAACTATGTATACCTCTGCCTACCCCTTCTGGGAATACAGGCGTGATAGTATGGTATGTTATTTTTATCATAATGCTTAAAAATACACCATCTCATAATCAAGTCACAGTCTACTAAATTCAGCTTCTAGACCTCTCTGCCCAGCTCTCACATAACTTACTCTAAAGCCAGAACACGAGCTTCCACTCAACGCCACCATTTCCATAGGCGATTGACTTATCGCCCAGTTAAGAGGTCACACTGATTTATGGGGTCCCATTCAATTGCAGCTGCGAAACTGTTCAAATTGGAGGCAACAATGGATTCGAGTAGTTGTGTGGGTTATAGACTAGTGGATTTTAGTGCTGTAAATACAATTAATCTTTACGGTATTAAGTGGACACTGCCTGAAATCTGGTTTCGTCAATCGATACAATAGGACTGAAGGAATATTTATTGGAAAGGTACATACATAAACTCAGGTCCTATTCCCATGGAGAAGTAGAAACTATGAAACCTGCTGCCAGTTGAATTTAAATTCGTTAGCATAAAATCTACGAAATATGATTTAGGTGACGTCGTTTAGAGGTCAGATAGGTATTATAGTTCGTGTTTTTTTAGTCAGTTAGTACTTAAGTAAACACTAAGAATGTAAAAACTTAAAAGCAACTAACCTTGAACCCGTTAGAAATGACTAAAACATTTTGGAAAGCAAAAATATTACAATTAGGTATTTAAAAAAATATTTAAAAAATTTAGGTTAAAGATAAATCTTTGAAAAGCATTATCTTATAAAATGTTCTTTAAAGTTCTTATACTAAATGGAAAAAGAACCACCAGTCACCTGTATAGGGACTGAATAGATAGCAATGACGTCGCCATAAGACGTGTTAAAATATGTATGAAGATTTCGCGGTGGTGAGTAGAGGTCGAGATGGCTTAGTGGTCAGAGCGCCTGGAGTATTTATCCGGGAGGCGCAGGTTCGAATCCTGCTCACGACCGTATTCTTTTTGCCTTTAATATTATAAATTTAAACATTTAGGTATTTCAGTTTAGATTACTTTATTTAACCGACTTCATTTTATTCAAGTATCAGGTTCGCGGTTTGAGGTGTGACAGAATCTTAGTGAAAGAAAATGAATAGTCGCTGCTTCATCCAATAAGAACCAGGGGTGATTGTATGAACATTAATATCGTATTAAAACGGAAGAAAGTATTTATTTCAGTCTCATGGCCGAACTTGTGTAGAGTTAGTGTTTCAATATCCACTTTATTATATACATAAACTCACGCTTTTCTCTCATGGAGGTAGGCAGAACTAGAACTAGAGAACGCCACCTGCTACGATCCTTGCATATGCCTCTTGTTTCGTGCACGTTCATATAAATGGACATACACGCGCGTCGGTTGTGAGTACTATTCACTTCACTTTTTTGGAGGATATCACTAATAACGTCAGTCTATATCCTTCCAGGGCGTCCCTTCAATTTCCGCTTACACCTTGTAGATACCTTTTCTTAACCGACTTTCATTCATTCTCTCCAAACCATCTGAGCATACCATTTTATTATCCATCAATAAGTAATACGAAGACACGACATTCATTAAATTCTTCCCATCTCTTATTCAGCTACAAATGTGGAGTTTAATCGTATCAATAAAGGTAACTGCTTCAGTTAAGTTGAACCGTTTTTGTCACACATTACGCGTTAGCAGCAAAGAGATTACACTTGCCGTGAACTTATTAAATACTAGAACACGTACTTTAACGTAATATGTTTTATTGCTTAAGTTTATAAGAGGGGTGACACACGATTTTACACGGTAAAAAGAATTTAGTAAGATAATAAATATTTTTTATTAGTCGTCCTGTAGTTTCTCTTTTCTCGCAGAAGCTCTGCATATTTTTTATCCATTAAATTAGCTATAAGTATATACGAAATTTCATCCGAATCTGTTCAGTAGGTTTTGCGTTATTGAACTAGCATCCAAATTAACACACATCCAAATTTATTTTTTATTTTTTATTAATAGGACCGGATGGAAACCAGAATTGGATTTAAATAGGATAGGGATATATTTATTTATTATGTGTGGTTTTATGATGTTTAGTAAATATATTCTTTTCTTTCTTTCTATAAAATTAAAAAAATCTAAACTGATCAGACTGGCGTTCTGTAGTTTCTGCCTAACCCCATGCGAGAAAGGCGTGAGTATATGTATGAAAAAATTATTAAAACGTAATTGTAATACCTAAATTAATAACTTGTCAGGAGTGTCGCCTGTCTAACTTTTTTAATACAGCATAATCACACACTGTTAAAATGATTGAAATATAATCCGCTTTATCAGAAATAGGTAACCTCAAGGTAAGGTAGGTTTAAATAAATCTTGGCCTACAATTAAGGCCTACAATTTGTTTTTTGTACATATTACAAAAAAAAATACCTTTTGCGTGTACCATACACTTTAATCCTTTACATGACTCACGAATTTATCCCCAACACCGGCTTAAATGTAATTTATTTTCGCTACCTTCTATTAAAGCTTAATTACTGACATTCGACCTTTAAAAGGCGTCGATAGCGTCACATTTTCGTGACTGATATTATTACGCACGACTGCTCGTGACGTGTGTCTGTGCTCTTATAAAGCGCGGGAATTAAAACAGCCGCCATCTTGGAGAAAGTTCGCGAAGAATTGCTTTAGTAATGAGTGCTGTGAGCGTAATGTTAAGCGTTTAAGGTGTGTTTTGTCTCTTCTTCATACAAAGAGCTTGAAATTGTAGCATACTTAAAATGCAGAAAATATTTTTTATTCTGTTTTTGATTAATACAATAAACTTTACACATAAAAAATCAAGTTATTAAAAGAAGATAAATTCTATGCCATCGATTTTTACACGACTGCTTAAAAAAGGAGTGTTACGTTTTTAGGGTTCATGTATGTAAGTATGTTTGTGGGTTTCTTTATTCCACCATAACTTCGAAATGCCTGAACCGATTTTGATGTATGGGGTATCGTTAGAATCCTATAATCCTTAGAATTGTCCCGGGTAAAATAGGCTACTAAGATTTAAACGTAATAAGAAGATGTGCTTTTCATCATTTTGGTAAACAAGTCTACGTGGTTTATTCAGTTTAAAATAACACTGGGAATACAAACAGAACATAAATTAAAATAACATGCAGTGATAAAAAATTCAAAACGAACACGCATATAGGCAGACCATAATGAACAAAATCTAAAAATAAATCTAAATAATGTGTGTCAAAATCGTAATAGGTAGAAATAATTAGTAGTTTTTACTCACCTTAATAGTAACAGACGTGATTGAGTTCATTAAACCTGAATTTAGTTCCTTTTACTCAAAAATAATTATCATATTTGTGAACGAAAATGTTAAGAACAAAATTTTGTATGGAAAGGATATGTTACGAGGCGTTTACTAAATGTGAATTAGTGAGAAGAATTTCTATACATTCATCATGGTTACGTTTAAAGTTCAAGTGTCACGTTTTAAGTTTAATGTAACGTTTAGGCAGTGTTGTGTGAAGTTAGTATTATTTGAGAAGAGAGATTGTTTACGTGGATAAGCGGTTTAAACCATATTTTTTTTTTTTAATTATTGGTTTAGTTTCTTCTACATTGATTGTAGTATACAGGTATTATTTATTGTATTTGGAAAATTATATAACTGCCTCGGTGGCCTAATTAACCCAAGCGCGGTTGCCGAGCAGGAGGTCTCGGGTTTGATTCTCGGGTCGGGCAAAGTGTTATTGAGTTTTTCTGTTAGGAAATTCTCAGCAGCAGCCAGAAGATTGGAATTGTGCCCGGTTGATGGCAATAGGCTCAGCACCTCACTTGGGACTTAATAACAGTATTGGTGAAATGGGGAATGTGTGTACAACTATGTAAACCTCTGCCTACCTCTTCGGGGAATAAATGCGTGATGCTATGCAATGCTTGAAAACATACAATTGGCCCTGCTGTTCTAATAACCTACATATTTCAAACACAAAATATTGTTATAGTTATATTAATTTACGACACCACTTTACCAAGACTTCTAAATCATGTTATTGTCATTTTATCACTTTTATCCTCCAAGGTTGTCGCGAACCGGATGTCGGAGGAGCGGAAACGACTCATCCCGACATCCGCATGTGACGTCGGCTGAATGGCGCCAGAGATTAGAGCGGCCATCTTGAAGCCACCACTTTTCATATGGAAATTGGCTAGCAAAACTTCCGTAATATTATTGTGAAGAGATTGGGCTTGAATCTAGGATATATATATTATTGTTATGGTAATAGGTAATATGTAGATGAGAAAGACATAGTATCGTATGTCGGAATGGATGGATGTTTGTTAGTCTTTCACGCAATAACTACAGTACGGATTTTGATGAAATTTGGCACACATATAGTTTATAACCGGGATTAACACAAAGTACTTTTTATACTATGTATAACTGCCTCGTTGGTCTAGTGTTCCCAAATACGACTGCTGAGCATAAGATCCTGGGTTCGATTCCCGGGTCGGTTTTTCTGTTAGAATATTCTTAGTAGCAGCCCGGAGTTTAGAATTGTGCCGGGTAGATGGCAATAGACTGGTTAGTCTATAGGTGGTTACCTATTACATGGGACTTAATAACAGCATTGGTGAAATGTGGGTGTACGACTGTGTACACCTCTGCCTATCCCTTCGGGGAATACAAGCGTGATGTTATGTTATGTTATGTGGTGGTACTTTTTATCCTGACTGCATCCAAATCGAAAATACAAAAAAAGGCAAAGGCTAGTATTAAATAGATTAAAAATATTTCAAGATAAATCTTTGACAAGCATTAACGCATGCTTAGCGAACTCTAAAGTTATTATATTAAAGTATAGGGACTGAATTGATAGCAATAACGTCGCCATAAGACGTGTTAACATATGGAAGAAGAATTCGCGGTGGTGAGCAGAGGTCGAGATGACTTAGTGGTCAAAGCGCCTGGAGTATTCATCCGGGAGGCGCAGGTTCGAATCCTGTTCGCGACCGTATTCTTTTTCCATTTATATATAAATATATAACATAACATAGCATAGCATCACGCCTGTATTCCCCGAAGGGGTAGGCAGAGAGGTACACAGTTGTACACCCACATTTCACCAATGCTGTTATTAAGTCCCATGTAATAGGTGGTGAGCCTATTGCCATCTACCGGGCACATTTCCAAACTCCGGGCTGCTACTGAGAATTTTCTAACAGAAAAACTCAATAACCATTTGCCCGACCCGGGAATCGAACCCGAGACCTCATGCTTAGCAGTCGCGCTTGCGACCACTAGACCAACGAGGCAGTCTAAATATATAATAATATATATATATTTATAATAACTTTAAAAATATTTGTTTTGCTTAAAGTTGGAACTGTGTTGTATTTACTTGTCCAACAACGGCATTTAAACTTAAATGAGTACATGCATCTCAAATTTCACCCACTACACAAACTATCAAAGCACAGGTTAATTGTACCACTCGATTTAACCACAGTTTTGAATAGTTACAGTTGGTTGTAACCCACCTTGTCCCGTTACCGATAATGACCGTAATTTAACATGAGTCCATCCGTGTGTCATTGTTATGTTGTCGGCTATATCATAGTTAGTAGTAAGAGGAATGAAATCAGAGGGGGAATGGGGGAGAAGGGGGGGAGGGAGAGAACGTATACAAATAATTGTGTCTTTATTATGCGATTACAATAATAAAACATACAATTTAAATATCTCCATCCTCAAGTTCTTTTAATTATTTTGAAACTTTTTTTAAATATATTTTTTATTTTATAATTGGCAAACGTACAGACTGATCGCCTGATGGTAATATATTCATATTATATTCTATTCATTGTAACCATTCTTATGAGCCCAAACACGATATATCTTTTGTAAGTTGGTGAGGAGTTGGGTATCTTACAGGTCCCATGTGATGCTGCAGCACCAGGTCAAGATTACCATGTTATTACGATATAATTAAAGTAACAAAATACTAAATTCGAAGCGATCAGACCTGTGGAAGTTGCTCAAATCCCTTCCTCAACTAGAAAAGAGCTGATGATCTCCAAACGGCTCAAGATTCTCTTTAATCATAGCTAAGAATATTTTCGCTCAAGTCATATTTCAAATAAAAATAAATAAAAAAAAGAATGAAAAACCGTTTGGGAGCTCCGGTGCCAAATACAGAAACTCACATTAAACGTATAACACCCCTATGTTTGTTTGGAGGTTAAAAATAGGAACGTCACTGTCACATTTCAACTGTCACTAGAAAAATAGGATTTACAGGGATAATTATTATTAATGTATCTTTTGCTTTACAAAATTATTTAGTATTCATTAATTTACATAATCTTGGTCGCTATATAGGGCCTGAATAGATATCGATGACGTCACCAAAACACATATAAATGTGGAGAAAGAATTCGGTATAATGAGAGATCTATAGCTGAGATGGCAGAGCACGTGGAGTTCCTATCCAGGTGGTGTGAGTTCAAATCCTGCTGACAACAGTATTTTTCCCTCCACAAAAGTAATAATAATTACACCTTCAATATTATAATACCTTTGTAACATAGATTATAAATTCATCTCTAAAACAACCTACAGTAGCCAGCTCGATCCCTCGAATCAACCTGCATTACCTTCAGTCTTAGACGGACGGCCATTAGACGTCGTTTATGGAGATTGGTTCTGCCCCCTCACCCCTCCCGTTGAACTGTCTCGTCTGCTCTCATTAATCATCAGCTGTCTGTCAGATTGGCACCTTGAGAGCATCGTGAATATGGAAAGATGGTGGGAGATGCGTTTGTGGAGTGAGGTTGAGTGATATATGAATATATGAAATGTATAGCAGTGTTGTTTATGTATTAGTAATTTGTAACATCAACTGTGTATGGTAGTAATATCTTAGGTTTGCGCGATCACTACACATTATAATAAAACATCTTTTAACCGGATTAATCGCGTGTATGATTGGCTTTTTGTCGTGGTGAGTCCTCCTGCGACCACGAAAAACAAAACACCGTCAGGAAAAACAAAAAACCAATAATACACGCGATTAATCCGGTTAAAAGTTGTTTTATTATAACTGTGTATGGTGTTTGAATTTAGCGATTTTTGTATGAAACAAATAAATATTTCGTTAATGTCAAAAAAAAAAGAGAAAAAATAGCTCTTTGTCCCTGATGTTGCAGGGTTGGTCAAAGGCTCAGCACTTCTAGTTGTATGTGTAATTAGTATTGTTGTGATCTTGTTCTTCTTCGTGTGGTTGATGAACAACCTAGTGTCAGAGTTTAAACCATCCGTAGGTCTCCGACATGGCTTGATACACCATCGAGAACATCTCTCAGGTGTTCTGGTTTCCTCACGATGTTTGCCTTCACCATTTTAAGCAATTGATAATTAATTTCTAATCCGCACATGACTCGAAAAGTCAGTGGTGCGTGCCTTGGATTCGAACTTGCGACATTTGACTTGCCAGTCCAATACCACTAGGCTATCACTGCTCTTGTTGTAATTAATTCTTCTTATAAATTAATCATGTCAGTCAAGTTTGGAAGATTCATTCAGACCTTTACTGTAAATGGTAAAATATTGTATCTAATTCGAACACATTTTCAATTCAACAGAACATTTGACCATTTTTACCATTTCACATATGTTTGTGTAAAAAAAAACTATCTGTAACATTTTGCATCCCAATAAAAATAGTACAATTCTATCGTACAATTATTACTTCTCTTGTATCTTATTTTAACAATACTATAAAGTCTCAATCACCAGTGTTCTATAAAAAGAAACACTAAACCGTTGTATCCGCTCTTCAGATGGTCACAAAGGCATTTTTTATCGGCCATTGACAACAATAGATTGAGGTCAGACCGTCTTTGTGAATAGAGCCTTAAGGGTCATTGTTCGTGAAGACATCAAGTGATGTGGAGAAATCTTTGGCTTTAGAGGAGCCAAGTGCTAGATTATAGTAGGCTAGTTGTGGTAGCTTCATACATATATGTTTTAAGAAAAACTACACGACTAAATACGGATAAAATTATAAATCATGTGTGACTCATATTTAACTGTCTGGTGGTCGTAAGCGTGGCTGTTGAGTAAGAGGCGTTGGGTTCGGCTCCCAGGCCGGGCAAAGTGTTATTGTTTTTTATTTTATCAGGAAATTTGCTGTAGCAGCCCGGAGTGCTGATAACCTAACAATTAGGGGTACAGGCGTGTTGCTAGGTTACGTAGGTTAAGTTTCAAATATTTTTACAGTTTGTCATTACTAATATTTCTGTAAAAATTGGTCTTTATATACTTATATAAGGTGAAAGTTCACATAATTATTTTAACTCACAAACATCTAAGGCCAACATATTCTCAGCCATTAGGTTATTAAATAACACTATTTAATTAATATAGTAGTAAATCAGTAAATTACAATACGCCCGTAAATCATAAAGATTATACGGAAACTACGCACCACCAAATACATTAAATCAAAATTGATGTAATGTGTGCCTACGACGTAGCATCGTAGCCGTCTACGACGTTCGTAGAGTTTGCTACGACGTAGCAAGGCCAGCGTTTACGGTTGAGTGAATCGTTACGCAGGACTCAGTGAACTGCATGACCAGTGTGCATGACATTTGTCAGGAGACCGTGATTGATATTAGTTTCTAGAAATGATGAGATTCGCGTAAATGTTGGTAGTACAACCTACTCGAATTTCGAATTTCTTTTTTTTTTTGCCTATGTATACTCATTTATCGATATTTTAGGTTCCAAATATTCAATACCGACTCCATAAATCGATATTGTAACTTTTTAAAATTTAGTTACGCAGGAATCATCATAGTATAAATGCAAGAAAAATATATGCAAGAATCACATGATGGTGAAAATCCTCGAAACTTTAGCTGAATCTTTCGGAAATAATTTCTAGAAAATTAAAAAAAAATCGGTAAAATTTCCACTTCACTATTTTACTAACCCAGTAACTTACGAACAATACACACTAAGCACATCCTTGAATTTGTTACACCCTCACTTAAACCCCTCTTCACACAAAATATTATACAAAAAAGAAAAATATATATTTATCTCATCTCAACATATTTTTGCCGACATCCTCAATTCTCATAAGAGATCAATTTGGCGATCGTTCTCGTCATTAAGGTGTTTCGTCTCGCCTCTGTCAGTACTGTGGACCCCTGAGGTAGCTGATAATATATCACTGCCTTCAATAATTTGGCAGGGTGAGGCAGAAATATTTTTGGAGACGGTACTTTTAATATACACATGTTAGAAAAATCGGCACTCACTCATATTTCTTATTTTTAGACGCCAAAATCATCATGAATGATTTAAGACGAATACTTAAGGATAATTGAAATTCAATAGATTCCAACAACGACAAGGTAGCTCGGTTGGTTGAGTGATGACACGGAATGTCAAGGGTCGCGGGTTCAAGCCCCGTTCTTGTCTATTATTTTTCAATATTTCCTTGAAAAATAGTAATTCGTCATGAATACTTTTGAAAATTATCTCTTTTGTGTGTAGGTAAGTTTCTTGTGAGAAGTAGGCAAGAAAATAAAAAATTTAATTAATGACTAGTTGGTGCTCACGACTTCATCTGCGTGACAAAAGGTAACCTTTGTACTTTTCGAAGGTCCAAATCTAATTCTATAAAAAAAAACATCAAAATTGGTTCATCGGTTTAGGTGTGAATATGTTACAAACAGACAAAGAAGGTTAGGTACTTTAGTTTGGATTATTTGTCACATTTGTTGGAGATACCCGACAAGTTCGTAGATTCTCCTTAACTATTTGAGTCGTGACATCGTGCATCGCCGCGGGCTCAGCTCATGACTAAGGGCTCCGTTTGAGTTCGAAACTAGTCGGGCAATCCCGAAAATATTCGAGTTATGACTGTAAACCATAATTAACATAACGTCTTAAGAAATATATTTTATTAAAATAAAATTCTATAAATATGATAGATATTGTATATAATAGAATTTAAAGTATAGAGATGTCTTACTTCGTCTTCTAATAATAATAATAAAAAAAATGTAATTATATTTTATATTTCGCTTAGCAGTTGCTAGCCTAAGCCGGAGGCCTACGGGCGCGACTTAAACAATTCCAACACTATGTTGACTTTCAACCAATATAAAAAAAAGAATAAAATAGGTACCACCTCCATTTCACACAGATTCAAGCTCTGTCTGAAATACTCACAAAATTGTATATGACCTCCCCCGCGTCAGTAGATACGACGTCGATATATTATTCTGACGCGAAACGTCTTTCGTGTCGTATTTCAGAAATATGTAGCGTTCATAACAAGCGTGTTGCGAAGTTTGCATCGATATTATGTTCTGTTAATAAATGGTATCGATAATTAATATACTTTAGGTTATGTTTAAGCTCTGATGTATGTATTGCTCTACAAAAGTATATCTGCATAAAATAAATAGCTTTAGAGTTCACCATGCATGCGTTAATGCGTTTGAAAGATTTATCTGCGTTTTTTAAGGCATCTCTACGACATTGAATTAACTGTAAAGTTAGTTGTGTCGGTTCAGTCAACTGTATAGGAACTGAACAGATAGGTAAGGTCCATAAGACGTATTAAAATGTGGATAAAGAATTCGGGGTAGTGCGCAGAGGTCGAGATGGCTTAGTGGTCAGAGCGCCTAGAGTAAATCTGGGAGATGTAGGTTCGAATCCTGTCGAATCGTGACCGTATTTTTCTTTCTACTAAAACTTAACTGTTAATTTTTCTGCGAAAGGTTCCCACTATATTATCAATTTTGCTACGAACCGTAAAAAAATTTTTTTCCAGGTTTTGCTGTTACCCTGCTATCACACTCCACTAACCGGATTACTTACTTAACAGAAACATATATAGAAAATAAAATGTAAATGTTATACAATAAACATTTGGTTATCGATCTGCCACCTAGTAAACGTTTCAGTTGATCATTCGCCGTATTTTCCTTTATGCTTTATGTGGTTATAAATCTCTGACGAGTTCACGCGTTCGTGACGTTGTTAGGGTCCCAGTTTTAGAGATTAATTTTATAAGAACTATAGTATTATGTTGCGTTAGTTCCCGGTGAACCCAAGTCAGAGTACTGGGCAATTTTTTGGAAAGTAAAACTCATTTTTAATACCTACCATCACTTCGATGGTAATATTTTATCTGTTTTTCACGCGACGGAAATTTATTTGCTTTTTTGAAATATAAATTATTTTAAACTAATTTCAAAGAAGATTGCCGCGTTTTACTTATCACCACGCTAGTATCCCTGAACGTTTGAGCAGAGTTGTACACCTAAATTTGTTTCCATTATGAAGTTTTATGTTAGTGAAGAGCCTATGTCATTATCCGGGCACAATTCAAGCTACAGCTGTTATCGAGAACTTCCTAACAGAAAATCTTATTTACACTATTCTTTTGTATAAAAACTTTCGTGAGACATATTCATATCATTTAATGTTCACCGGTTACTACTCACGTGCATTTTTCGGGATTGCCCAACTAGTTTTGTCGCGAGTCAAACTCTCTTTTCGCGTTTGACTCGCGACATCGCCGCGGGCTCAGCTCATGATTAAGGGCTCCGTTCGAGTTCGAAACTAGTTGGACAATCTCGAAAAATGCACGTGAGTAGTAACCGGTGAACAATAATTGATCTGAATTACACTGCCTGACATGTGATCCGAAATCCGGATCTCCGCTCGGCAGCTGCACTTGCGACCATTATTAGATCAATGAAATAGCCACCTCCTTACATGTCCATTTGATTTGATTTGTTTCTAAGAACAAGTAATTGGTATCAACTGTCAAAGGAAGGCGATTTCCTGCCTTTTTTTTGTGATTTTGCACCGCTTTGTTTTTTTTGCGCGCAGCACACGGGTAAAATGTTTGTTACATAAAAATATTTTAATTGGCTTGTGCCATCAGCGATATAGTACCTATACTTGTACCCTCCTTAAATATGACACGAGTATAGATGAACAACATGCATACCATCATTTCGGTTCCAAAATCGCTCACAGTGCTACCACACCCAAATATTTATGTAAAAGCTTTATGAGTCAATCCAGTGAGTTACGCTGGATGTTATTATGCGTTTCGTTTTTATGTCACTTTCATTTGCCAACAGGCACGACATCAACTATTTTTGGACGATCAACGCGATCGTAAAACGTAACGGTTTTTGGTGTCGCATTGAATTTTATGAGAATTAAGGTTTCTATTTAGTGTATGTGTTGTGTATCATCTTTTAGGGTGGTGTTATGTGGGTTAGACCTCGGATTTACTGCATGTGAAATAGTTATGAAAATATTTTACGGAAAATTGCGGATTTTGTACGTGTAGCCTGATATCAAACTGCTTTATATTGTTTTCAGAATAGTATTTGTTTTATTTTATTTAATTTTCGCGTCCTGCTTAACTTTACCGTTTCCGCTTTCTCTATGAGACGGGTTAGGTAGTAGTTTCATTCAGAAAGCTATTTTGATCACCGATATCTACCTGTACCTGTACCTGTGTGTGGGGATTTAATAAGAGAATTTCCTAACAGAAAAATCCAATAACACTTTGCCCGACCTGGGAATCTAATCCAGGACCTCACGCTCAGCAGCTGCGCTTGCGACCGCTAGACTAACAGGCAGTCATCAACAACAGTACGCCTCTGCTAACCCTACAGGGATAACGGCATGATGCTATGTCACGTGTATGAAGCCACACAGAACAACAATTTCTTCTACAATCATTCGCAAAAACAGATATGTTCCACCCCAACTTTTACCCAATTTCAACGACCATAAAGGCACGCACCCACGTGTCGTGATCGAAGCTATAAATACTCGCATTTCGTCAAACTTCAAAGCTGCGATTAACTCATAAACATCGCCGGGAGAAGGCTTCGTGTCGCAGATATGTCGATCGACACGCCAACCGAATATTTGTAGCGTATTGAAATTCGCTTTTGTTTTCTTGAAAGTGGATTGGGGGTTTAATTTGAGTGAATTTTGAGGTAATTATTATGATTTACTGTATTGATGGTATGATTTTTTATATAGAAAAGAAAAGAGAACTTAAGGTCGGTAGTTATTCTCCTCTAGTTTTTGAGAGAGACATAAGCATGAATATGTTGTTCACTTGACGAATTTCCCCTGTATAATGGGTACTTTTACAGATATGAACATGCACTCATATCTACCTCGAACCCGGAAAATTTTGCCCTAGCTCGTATTAATTTTATTTGATCTGTGCGTGACACTCCCGCGACCTACAGCACAGATTTTTTTAACCACCGTCAATAACAATTACGATCGGTAGACTGCTCGAAAGGATTGTTAATGATTCTATTGAATAGACACATTGTGGTAACAGCCATTAGGATTCTAAATATATAAATGTTATTACAAATAACTATACATATCTCTGTACTATATCGTAGCCTTATATTTCTAAGTTATTCTTATAAAATATAATTAATTTAAATGCAGAAACATCCCTAAAATGTTAATTGAGTAATCAAGCTAAAGACTATCGCTAGAAAAGATAGGGAAAGACAAAGACAGCGCTATATTTGCATATCTCTGTCTCTTTCTATACTATCACTTCATAAAATAAAGGCCAGTTAGTCGAAAGATTTACGTCCAAAAGGTTTATCACCTTGACCATTACATTTAGAAGCTTAAGAGATGAATTTAAGTTGAATGCAGGGTTGCCAAGTGGCCGGTTTTAGCCGAATGTGTTTGATTTTATGGTACTGTGGAAACTCGGAATTAATTTCAATATTCAGTCTAAGTAAATTTATTATCATTTCAAAGTACGTGTATTTGCATAGAAGAATACTGTATCTTTTAAAATTTTAAGCCAATTTTGCATTCATTTTCATTCATACTAACTAACTGACATAATTTAAATCGGAACAAATTTATTTGTATGCGTAAATGAGTAGAGAGTATTTTCGTTTGTAGAGGACTTAATATAATAAACTATAACAAAACGTAATGAAACACGATGATATGTTTTAGAAAAATTATGATACTGAATTTCATAATTGGAACCGCAAGGCTTAGCCAGATTTTTCGCAAACATGACCGGCTTCTCTGTTTTGTGACCTAACAACCCTAGTCGAATGTTATAAATTAGACTCCTGTGCGAATGTGATAAATGTGAATTTATGAGGTTCCCTGCATGAGTAAGGTGGGCATGGTTGTTTTAGTGTTAATTATGTTAATAAGATTTATATGTGTGACGTATTATTTCGATGGTGTTTACTTTACATATGATAGTGGTAATCTGACTGGTAATTTTGATGAGCGAGATCAGTGCAACATGTATGTATATTTATTGCTTTTCTTTCTGGGATGTAAATAAAGGTGTGGTGCGTAATACTCACGCACCACACCTTTACGCGCGTGTATGACAATATTTATGAACGTGGATGAAGCAAAAGGAGTAGGAGGTATGTAAGGATTGAAGCAGCGTTCTATAGTTTCTGCCAACTCCCATGGAAAAAAGCGTGTGTATATATGATTATGTTTGATTGTATATAAACATAAAATCTCAATATAAGTTATATTGATTTTTGAATATTAAAGTTGCACTAGAATATATCATCAGTTCGGGTCCGGGTACTAATTCTCAAAATGATTTATGATCTCGAAAATATTTAAATTTAAGCAAACTAAATGCAGCCAAAAAATATATATTTTCTTAAATCTTCTTCATAATTTTTCTACATTTTCCGTGGACAATTCTGCCTTATTAAACGTTCAAAGAGTAAATTTCCTATTCAACCTTATTAGAGATAAGCCGAGAAGAACGGGGAAGAATGTCTTCCCTGCGAGTATTCTAATTAATGTTATACATCAAGAGCGAGACGCGACAACTCTCGTCCAACAACGTTACGACTTGCAACGTCGAAGACACAGTGCCCATGGAGTTGTGGATAATAGGGACCATTGCGGAGAAATGTCTTGGAGTTTTAATAAAATAATTCTTCTTGATATAAAACTACGAGATGCGAGTGCAAAAAGCAAATAAAATGAGCCTAAAATGGATAACCATCACTTTAAGCGTGTTTATTTAATTTTTTTAAAATAAATTCACCTAAAAATAATACCGAAAATAACATGAACGATATTATAGGTTGACAGAATATTTTGCATATCAATACACAATTCGATTTTGATATTAAACAATATTATATGAAGTAAGAAGACATACTTTACTATACTTCTTTATGTCGATCATCTTCAAAACTTCGAACACAAGGAAGAGTCCCACATTATCTCAGATTGATGGCATCCCTACAAAGTAATTCATTTACGTAGTTTAGACAGATTACGTCGGGGAAGTAAAGAGATTTGTTCAAGTCAAGACGGTCCTAATATATTATGTATAGTAATGTAATTAATGTATCGTACGAACTTAGACGAGTATCGAAATTATGATAATGTTGCTGAGAGTGATTAGGTTTGTTAAAGTTTGAAATGTTCTGTGTGGTATCAACTGCCTAATTGATGCGAGCGCGGTTACTGAGCGTTGGACCTAAGGTTCAGGGTTTGATTCTTGGGTCGAGCAAAGTGTTATTGTGTAAGACATTTCTTAGTAGCACAGTCACTGGAGTTTAAATTCCAGTTGAGGTATGATATGTAGAAAAAAATAATTGATGAATTCTTCAATACCAGAATAAATGCCCAGATGTGTCAATGACAATGTAATTAATCTGTGATCATTAAATCACAATACGCTTTGTTATTATTTAAATTTTGCAAATAATCAAAAAGCAGCCCTAATTAAAATTTAATTACAGTCGGAATTTCACACAAATAACAAAATCACGCACTTAACATTAATTGATTTACAAAAAAAACATCTTTCACTCACACTCAACACGCAGAATAAATTACCCAAATCGAAACCACCTACATAGAGTTAATTAGTTAACCACATCAGTGCTATCATTGAATTATTCAAATTAACGCGAAGCCCCTTACCGCAACCAATTGATTCAGAAAATCACAATTGAATTGTAAAAATCGGGGTTTAATGAAACCCTTGCGTATTCTTAATCTTGGGGCGTGGAAATTTGGTAAAAAAGGTACCTTTATTAAAGACGGACTCAGGAGGATTGTTGTGCATTGAATGAAATATTTAGTTCGGCTAGATGAGTTATGGTGTGGTCCAAAGTATATAACAAGATGAAATAAATTAATTCCAGTAATATTAAATTAAGTAATATTAAATGCAAAAAGAATACGGTCGTGAACAGGATTCGAACCTGCACCTCCCGGATAAATAAATA
The DNA here is from genome assembly GCA_935421205.1 of Xylocampa areola. Classification (NCBI taxonomy): domain Eukaryota; kingdom Metazoa; phylum Arthropoda; class Insecta; order Lepidoptera; family Noctuidae; genus Xylocampa; species Xylocampa areola. The sequence goes on from OW285206.1 coordinate 18,019,662, forward strand.
AATCAATTAAAAAGCACGCTTGCCATGTGTGAATTATATTTTTTATTGTACACCTTTTTATGTACTATAGCACTATATTATTATTTTTAAATCCTACTACCCTATGTTACCCGGGACAATGAATGATTATAACAATACCCCTAAATACACCTAAATCGGTTCAGGAATTTAGAAGTTATGATGGAATAAAGAAACCTACAAACATACATACATACATGAACCCTAAAAAAAAGTCAATGTCAGTAATTATTTCAACGGAAAACTATGGAAAGCCTTAGAATGAAGAACGAACACTTACGAACTTAAAAATACATAAAAGTAAAATATAAGTTGGTAGAAGTTTGTTTAAAATTATCAGTACTTTATCTCCCGCTATTGCTTCATCTTATGACTTAAGCGGCATAAAAGGGTTGCCCAAACTGACAGCTGCAGCATCAGGAACAAGTAATTAAATATTTCATCTGATTATCAACACAAAGACGGTACAGCACTTTAGGGCGCTCACGGGCCTTACTTTTAATTTCTTCTTAAAGGGGCCCAAGGTTTGTGAAAGAAGGCCCCGAAAAAAGATTTAATAGCCAAAAGGGGTGGACCTTGTGTGAGTTATTACGGTAAATATTAATCGGTTTTGACGATTTTCCGGTTGGTCGTGAAAGTGGAGATCTTTTAATTTGTGATGGGCGTGGTTTATTTTTTAAATTGAATTTTAGAGAACATAAATTGAATTTCAAGATGTTTGCGTCCCCTTTATTTCAATTATACCTACTTGTTAATCGTAAGGGGTAAAAATTCAATTCCAAGATATATTTTTCCGGCCACAATATATTTCTCATATACAGTACAACTCACTTAACTACCATCAGGCAATAATAATGCAATAAAATATCCAGGGTTCTTATAAAGCAGACTGTATTTCAATTCCTTCATCTAAACTCATTCAAAAACTTCCAAAAACTTCTAGAACACATTACCGATAACATTGTCACGCTAAAAAAGTAAAACAAAAAAAAAAACAAAAGCATAAGACAAAACGGCGCAGATTAACATTTTTACTGTTAATAAATTTAAACAAAGAACTTTAAGGATTTCATTTGGTTGTACCGAAACGGTGGACAAAGGGCTTTATGCTTCGGAACTTCGGAAGTTACGAAGCACCCGGGCCCTTGGAGTTTAATTACAACACTTCTAGTTGTACCGCTGTAGTGAAGCAAAGATAATTTCTTACAGCCTATTCGCCTTCAAGAAGGGTTTGTTTAAGGTACAACGGGTATATTTTAGCTTGAAATGGGGACAAAGTTCTTGATGAAATTTCTTGATTAAAATTTTGGATTTTTGAGTGTACGACTGGAGACTAATGTTGATTTGTGGACACTTGTGTCATATACTTTATATCTGGTAAATATTAACTTTACAAATATGTATCAAAAAGAGGCAATATTTGTTTGTTGTTTGTAATCGACATACACTGAAACTACTGAATCGATCTTAATTTATTCTTTCACAATTTGAAGGTTACTTTATCTAGAAGTAAGTTATGTTAAATTTTGTTTCAGTTATAATATGAGGTTTTACCAGTGCGAAGCCAGGGGTTTCGGGGGCGGGGGAACTCGCTAGTTACTAGTAACCTTATAGGTGTATGATGATAGTGCTTTAAGTCAGATGTAAAACCAGAAAATTAACTTAACAGGTCGATGGTTTTGCCTAAAAGAATTATATTTGCCTATATAACTATATCAATATCTGATGGTTGGTGTTTAATTAAATATGCTGCGAGATACGACGTGATGACATGAAAACTTATACACCCAAAAACAATTGCCTTTTATTTGATAAAATAAAAGTCTCGCATACAAAGTTACGAACTGATTTTATCCGGTGCGTATACCGCACGAGGATTTCCAAACATAAAAAAAACAAGAAAATCTTAGACTGGTTTTCCTTGCAACTCAACATACAAAGAAAACTGCTACAACGTAATACCACGTGTTAATAACATTGAAACTCATCATAGCCACCCTACATAAGGGCGCGGCCACATTTAATCACGGCGCAACACCGGCCTATAAATCGTGCGCCCAAATTGTGGAGCGGCCTTCTATAATTTTATGTGCGCCTAGTACTTCTAGTGGAGGTAGCGTATTAAATATTGGGTTAATGGGGGAATGTGGATATTGCTGTTGAAACTATATAGTCATTTGGATTTTAGTGTTTGTTACACATGACAAAGTAGCTAAAAGACAGCATTAAGACAGCTCGTTTGACAAAGTGGCTATTGATTTCTAAGTCTTACAGGTCTGTGTTGATTTGATTCCTGTAGATCCAGGTGCTTTTGTATAAGAAATATTTGTATCGGTAATCTCTTTCTTAATATTGGTAGACGTCCAAAAACTTAACCCTGTCTGAAATAGGTGACACAATTACAGATGTTAAAAAATTTACCATCAACAAAATTTTTGAATGGATCGTTTCATTACAATCAATTAGATGACAATTCATTTTATGGCACCATTCGAACAACATTTTCAAATAACACATATTTTACCTTATATTTTTCTACTATCAACAATTGGGATTATTATTACCTGTAACAAACAAAAGAAACAAACATTATTATAAGACACAAATACTTTAATCTCAGTCAAAAACTTATTAAATTCAATCGAAAAACTGTTCACAACTTTCAATTTCAACTTCAATAAAGAAATTTAATTTCCTGTCTGTTCACAGTCAGTGCGAAACTTCGAATAGAAAATTATCCAACATTTGTGTGAAATCAAACGGGAGCCAATCAAAATTATAATAACTGCTCAGGTGTCGACCAGTTTAAATAGAACCGTGAGTTTCAAATAATCTCTCTTCAGTCCCTATTTTTGTATGAGAGCTGGAGGGGCAGGGGAGGCCGTGTTATCCCGGTCAAATTTATGTGTTACATCGACTGGCTTTCAACGGGAAAGGCATTTTTGTTACGTTGACACTCTATTATCGTATGAAAGGTGTATTAATTAAATGTTGTGAACAAAGTTAAATAATCTACAGTATCGTCTTGCTTAATATATTTGTTATATAGAGGGGTGACAAACAAAAATCAGCCATGAAAATAATATTTTTCCACATTTGTCAAAACTCAGACGCTTTTTTAAATATTCTGCAGAGAGGCCTAATCGGAAATTTGTATTGAAAAACTGGCTGGCTATCTACGCTATCAGTTTTATTATCTTTTATAATTGTTATCAATACAATAAATATTAAATGATGTTAACTTGGTAAAAATAGATGTTTTGAGGAATATATCCGGTCAGTAGGATTTACACAAAAAGTTAATGTAACAAAAAGCCATTGCTCTTCATGCTTCAAAATGGTGAAGGCCGTCAAATATACTTTTATATCCAAAGACGACAGCGAAAAATATTTAATATAAATCTCTAAAGAAGAAACCTTGCAAAAAATATATTCATTCACAAGAACTCCCAAAAAGCAGCGTCCAATTTAATAAATTAAATAAGAATCTTCAAGCCCTCTTTACAGAACAATTTCCTCCATTTAGAGCTAATAAAGTATTGGAAAGTAGCCTTATTAAATTATAAAAAAGAAGCAGTTTTACGTCTCCAGTGTTTACCATCTCCCCATAAAGAGGGTGGCCCATGGGAAAATAATTACCCCACCAAGTTTTGTATTAAAATTCAGTTTATTTTGCCATTAAGCCATTTGACGAGATATAAACCGTTTTGGCTAAATATTAAGATTATGCTGTATATTTAAAGGAGTTTTTGATTTGTTTGCTTATGGTACAAATTATAATTATGAGCGGTTACGTTAGATTAAGTTAAAGTTAAGTTAGATTAAGATACAGAATGTAGTGAGACAATTCGTTGTATTATCATAAAAAAATATAGGAAACCGAACATTTACACAGTTATTATTAAACATTGGGTTGGATTTATATCGCCTAGATTATAGAACGACTGTGTTAGTCAATTGTTTGGGTTGATATCAAGTTAATATACTTATTATAGTATAGTGTGTTGTTTAAAGTCTTTACTGTGAAAGAGAGAAAGCAAGTTCACATCACAGTTTCACGATTATTTAATTGTGGCACAAGAATCGTTATTAATATTCCTTAAGGATTCATATTTTAACTGAATTAGTCTCAGCCCACACTGAGTGGTATTAATTAATAATAGTTATTTTTATTAGTAAGGGGCTTGTGGCTAAGTAACAGCCGCACAGATAGATCGATCGAGAATAAGTTGTGCTTACTGCGGTCGATCTGTGGACGGGTGAACGTACACGAACGAAGACCCTTCTGTGCCTCGGAGAGCATGTGAAACTGTCGGTCCCAGTTGTCAAATAAAGATCTATGACAGTCTGACAACCAGTCTTACTACGAGATATCATCACGGACCTGAAAAAATACTGACGTAACGTTGCATAAAACATGTGGGAACCATGGCTAGTCATCCAATTTCACTTATCATACACGAACTAAACGCATACAAATACATAAAACTCATCCGCACGGCGCCAGTACGCTGCGCGTGTAAACGCCGATGACATACGTCACGTAGCGGTAACACTTTTTTAATATTTGCTTTACTTATGACTAGGTAAGGTTACGTCCGTATTTTTTTTAAGTACGTGGATATCATGTTATCCACTGACTGGGTTGTAGAGGCAGCCGCTCCATGTAAAATACTGGTAATAAGCTGCATGCGGATAGATTGGAAGCCTGTCATTGTTGGAAAAATGTTAGGCAAATATATTGACCTCATATCTTAGTAGTTTCTAAGTGCCAATATGTGACTCGATATAATAAAATGTAGAAATTTGACAAGTTATAATATGGCTGCCATTTTAAATGGAGCGGAGACCGTTTTATTATTCTTGACCCAAGTTTATAACTTAAACCGTAGAATATCTCTAGGGAGATTAGTAGCTTATTTAGACTCGCTTCAATATTCATGATTTGTTTTCATAACTTCGCTATAAGAATGTAAAGGAACTTTGGAAACTATGTCAGAAGCTGTTTACTTTATCTTGTGTCGTATTTTATAATGTGTTTTAATATGCAAGGGAAGATTTATTTATTTTTGCTTAGGCGATTTTTGGCGGTGGTTGCCGCAGTAGTCTAGATTGTTCGTTGCACCTCGTGTCGAGGGTTTGATTCCCACTCGGATAACTATGTGTATGATGTACCTACACATAATTTACATTTACGTCTGTTGTTGATTTATGGAATACATCGTTTAATAGTCATCGAACGTCACTTACAGGTAAGTTCATTTAATTTTCAATAATATTAGATAATTTTAATAAGAGATTTCTCTTCTTTCGGTTTCTTTTGGATGTTTAACGAAGCAGTTACAAAAAAATATCGAATCATTTTTAAATCTATTTTACTTTCATAACGTCCACTGCTTCAATTTAGCAATCATTATATCGTTGAGCGCCACTAGGCCTCTGGAGACGAATAGCAATAGGGTAATTAATCATTGTGTCTCATTATCGGTGCTTGAAAGGCAAGCCATAAGAGGCTTTTTTAAAATTCCGGACGAGGACCATCATTTATTTTTCACCCAAAAAGGCTTTCAAAATCACCACGTGTGTCAGACTTATCAGTGATTGCAGTAAATTGTCATAAGCACTCAGAAAAATATCTTGAATATCTTATCCACTATTAATTATGCAGTTTCGGAATTAATTAAGTAAATCATAGCATCAAAAAAAATATAAAGCGTCTCCTAAATTAATAGAGTGACGTTTAGAATATGATTACCAACCCTTCCCGTCTGTCTGTCACAATTACAACCCTTTGCCTGCTCACGTGACAAATGTGCGCCTAAACCGAGGAACGTGACAGACATAATTTGATGATGATTTTTTTTTATATGTCACATTTTTTTTAATTTTCTTCTTTTCATAGGAAGTCTGTATTTTCAAGCTATGCAAATATGTTAGGTTAAAACATACTCCACAAAATATATGAAAAGGCAGGTTGAAAACCTTCGTCTTTCGATGAATACCAGGGTGAATTAAGCCAGATCTTACAGTTACAGACATTTGACATCGATTTGAATGTAAAAATACAGTAAAGAAAATAGTTTTATGTGCGTAAAATATAAAAAAAAAACTGGATATTTCGTGTAAAGTGAAGGATGTTTAGTATCTTCTCCTAAAATATGAGCCAGCAAGCTGTCATTAAGAGCTTAAATGCATGAAGACTTTTCATTGATCGCCACTGACTTTTACAGCAGACAAATCTTTTAGTGGTACTAGTGCAGTGCTATTTTATTTTATTATTAAATAATAAAATCCCAAAAGTTACAATATTAAATGGAAAAAGAATACGGTCGCGAACAGGATTCGAACCTGCGCCTCCCGGATAGATACTCCAGGCGCTCTGACCAACTAAGCCATCTCGACCTCTCGAGGTCGCAGGTTCGAATCCTGTTCGCGACCGTATTCTTTTTCCATTTAATATTGTAACTTTAGAGTTCGCTAAGCATGCGTTAATGCTTTTTCAAAGACATATCTTGAATTAATATAATCCCATTGTCCATACAATCTTTTTCTTCTAATAAAAACGTGATGCTGTGGGGGCAAAAATGAAGACAAGTCCTTGACGATTATTTTCAGGAGAACAGGGAAAGTTCTTATGGTATATTATAAAAAAGAACACTTCTCCAGACCGTAGTTGTGTCACGGCGGCCCAACTCCGAGGAGATTAGCCAAGTACGCAGGAGATATTATAATGCACAAGTGTATGCGCAAACACAAGTGCACTCCCTCTTCGTTCACTCTCATGGTCCGATGGGACGGCAATCCGACGCGACCGGAGAGAGATCAGGCGCAGGACCGACGGCATTACGTGCTCTCCAAAGCACGGGGGTGTCACACCACCAACTTCCTGACTCCGGGCTGCTACTTCCTAACAGAAAATTTATAATATTATTATAACCCTTTGCCCGACCCGGGAATCAACCTCAGGACCTCACATTCAGCAGCTGCGCTTGCGTACACTACACCAATGAGGCTACACAAATATATTATATGCTTACTAGACAATTCCATCCCGTGGGAACCTTCAGAAGCCACTTAATGTTATATCAGAAGAATGAGCGGTAATATCCATTACTGTATTCAACGCTGCGAAGCTCCTTTAGGTTTCACAGACAAAAATACCTTCCAGGAATTCTTAGCTATCTTAAAGGCGGGCAGGCAATTCAATTTCATGCATCCTGATTCAAAATATTATCCCCTTGCAAGGATTCTCCCCTAAGCGTAATATCACATTAGGGAGGTAATTATACTCATATTTGTGTTTGGGGTCCACTGAGGACCCCGGGAGGAGGTACACAAAACGACCAAGAACCTTTTGCCTTCCTTTTGGACATTTCAAAAGCTAATTTGATCTGAATGTATGGAATTAGCCTTTTTTTCTTATTACATGTTTTGGGTTGTTTAAAGTTTTAAGGGCACTTTTTGTGGCTGGCCGTTTTTTAATTTTTAACGGTTTGTGTGAAAAGAAAGTTTTGCGAATCTCTCCAGATATTGTGAATCATCATTTATAAAGTTTGTTGTAACATATAGTCGTTGGGTCTAGTGGTTCCAAGCGTGATTGTCATGGGTTCGATTCCCAGGTAAAGTGTTATTGGGTTTTTCGGTTAAGAAATTCTCAGTAGCAGTCCGGAGCTTGGAATTAGGTCCGGTAGATGGTAATGAGAAATCAATAGTTTTACCAACATTACATGGGACTTAATAACAGCATTGGTGAAAAATTTACACCTCTGCCTACCCCTTCGGGGAACACAGGCGTGATGCTATGTTAGGTCTTTTGTGTAATTGTGAAGAGTTCTTTTCACAAAAAATATAGTGGGAATCATTTAAAATAAATTGGTAATTTTAATTCATTTGTTTCACATCTTTATTTAAGATGGACGATGTAGATTTACGTAACTGACATTTTTATTTATCGTGGATCTGTGTGTGAGATTTTCATGTTACATGCAAGAATCGAACCTGCGACACACCGCGCCGCAGCCGATCGTCAACCACTGCGCCAACTGCGCCGAAATATCTATAAAGCCTATGTATTTTTATACGAAGTCGACTTTAACAAAAACAACTTCGATACGGTGAATGTGGGACACAGTAAGCAAAATAACAGATTCCCATATATCTGGGTTTCCGTATAAATAACGTAAATACGTTAAGCGGGGAAGAATAATGTTTGCTGGATAAACTACTTACGAACTGATGTACTAATGTGTGAGTGTGTAGGGCGCTCGTGTTTATGTATGTGTGTTTAGGTGGCTGTAATGTTGCTGTGATTATGCAACGGGTTTCGTTTCATTGAAAGGTTGGACAACTGGTTTTTAAGTGTATGTGGTCAAGTGGTCATTGTTTTTATATCGCAATATTTATAATGTTACTAGAAATATGATATTTGTAATACATAATATTAGAATTTGTTTCACTGTTTCTTCTGTCCAGCCAAAGCACATACATAGCACTGACAGGTGCGCGAATAGGTACGTTTGTTTTTACTTTACACAATATTACTTTGCCCAATCTGGGAATCGAACCCAGGATCTCACGCTCAACAGCCGCGTTTGCGACCGCTAGACCAACGAGGCAATTAATACAAAATTCAATTAATACGTATACTTTTGCCGACGGATATATGTTGAGAATGTAGCATGACACTAGTGGGTCACTAAACCAGTAAATAACAATACAAATGACGCCACTAACAGACTAATGTCGATAAAATTTTAGTGCTTTCAAGCGAACTGTCACAACATAGCATAAAGTAACAATTCGTACTTCCGTACTAATAAAATATTATAAATTTATTAGCTGTGCTCCGCAAACGTTGTTTTGTCATATAAATTTTCTGGATAGGGCCACCCTTATCACCTAGGGCTATAAAAACTAGCCTACGACCTATTCTCAGACCTACCAAATATACACAAAAAAAATCATCAACATCGGTCAAGCTGTTTCGAAGGACATCGATAACAAACACTGTGACACGAGATTTTTATATATTAGAAGATAAATGTCTGTGTTTTTTCCTTTTTGATTTTACCGCAATTTGCCACAGATTTTAAACAGGAACCCAATAAGGGTATAATTTACTTAAATCTTCGATACTTTACAAGGGGAGTCAATCAAGTAAAGAAAGTATCACTATTGTCTGTTTATTTTAGGCAGCAAGCCGTATGACAGTTGTCAAATGATGTAATCGACAATAGATTTTCGATAATCGATTTTTCGGAATAAGTTGTCATTGTCATGATTATTCTTCAAATCGATTAAAATAGTGTAAAACACAACTTTAATGTTTGTTATGTGGTGCAAATCTTCAGGAATTGACTCTGGTTGGTGGTAATCGAATGTAGTGTATGAGCATTGGTGTTCGGATTTTTGTAAGAACTATAATAAAACAGTAAGACAATACAGGCAAAACGACGAGTGAAACTAGTATTATATAACAAAATTCGTGAAACGTTATTGTGGTTTAACTATGTTCTATGTTTTTACGAGTTCAAATTAATGTGTTTGATAATTTAAGATAAATCTTTGAAAAGCATTAACGCATGCTTAGCGAACTCTAAAGTTACAATATTAAATATATATATATATCCCGTATAGGGACTGAATTGATAGCAATAACGTCGCCATAAGACGTGTTAAAATATGGAAGAAGAATTCGCGGTGGCGAGCAGAGGTCGAGATGGCTTAGTGGCCAGAGCGCCTGGAGTATTTATCCGGGAGGCGCAGGTTCGAATCCTGTTCGCGACCGTATTCTTTTTCCATTTAATATTGTAACTTTAATGTGTCTGACTTCCTCGGATTCTGTGTGAACATACAGCATTTGGATATTTTTATGTGGTTTGTTCGTATGTATTGTTGTTCAGAGATATTTCGCTGTTGTGTAATGTTACGCGTGCAGTTGTGTTGGGTTTTGAGTTCGATGATTTATTATAGAAAACGGCGCATATTTTTTTCTTCTTCGTAAATGTGGACATAAAAAAAAAATATGAACTTCGATGGAACTATACTGTGAAAAGTTATGAGTGATCCTACATAAAAAACATACGCATCGACTTGCGAAACACCTCCTTTTTTGTCGGTTAAAAAGTAACAGCTAAACTAGACGATGTAAAATAAAATATTTGAATAGGGTCAAATCCGCACCACATGGATCTCGGGACTTCATTAAAGTACTTCGTTTTAATAATATATTAGAATATTTTGTACAAATTTTAAACTGTTTCCATATTTTTTGCTGATTTCATAGATTTTGCTGGTTTCATATTTTTGTCTCCAGTTACAAATTACAAACTTAGTAAATACGTCTACCAACTATTTAAAATCAAATACCATACAATCTCATCCACCCAATATTCCATAGTGGCATCTCGCAGGTCAACCTAGGAGGTTGTCGGCTGCTTAACCGGACTTTCCTGTGGATGCCCTAATAATAAATTATTATTAAGGCCTCCAGCCAGGGGCATACGAACTAAATTAAATCTAAAGCGACCACGCTAAGGGCACCCCCTGCGGGGTACGAGCCTCGGCTTAGGGCGTCGCTTGAGGGAGGACAGCAAGGGACTGGCTGGATCGAACAAAAATTATTATTATTAGGGGAATTTAAAGCTACAGGCTCAGCGGCTACGCGGGCTGGCACGAGCAAGGGTCGGGGAGGTGATGCATTAGGTGCATTACGGGGACGTCGCGACGGGCCTCGGCGGCGAGGCCTAAATGACGGCGGTCTGTGTTTGTGTACTGTGCTGGTGGCCCTACGGCTCTCTTGGAGCAGGGTTATAGCGTCATCGGGGTACAATAGTGAATGCCTAGGACGGCGAATTCTACTTATCTGGGAGGGGGTGTATCGGGCGGCAGCCGCGATAAGAGGGTTGGGGTGCTTTTCAGCAGACTCGAAATAACGCTTGCAAATGCGTTTTATAAACTGTTGGATAGTGGGAATCTTGAGGTCGAGATGGAGGTTTTCGTTTCTAACGTAGAGGGGGGCTCCCGTGACCTTACGTAAGGCACGGTTTTGGAGGGTCTGCATCTTATGGAGGCGGTACGATTTCGCGTGTGGGAACACTACGCAGGCGTAGGTCATGATGGGGCGTATGCACGTGGTGTAAATGCGCAGTTTGCACTTAAGGGACAATCTGCTGCGTGCGTTCATAATAAAGTGAAGCCTACCCAGAGCGAAGGCGGCGCGCGAGCGCACCGTCCTTATGTGCTCACCGAAGGTCAAGTGTCTATCGAGGATGACTCCTAAGTACTTGGCTTGCTTCTCCCAATCGGCTTGCCGAACATGGTTATCGGTTTGGGGTCGGGGGGTCTGATCCTACGCTTTTTCGCGAAGAGTACGGCTTGACTCTTATCGGGGTTGACTTCTATTCTCCATTTCCTGAACCAAGCGCCTAGTACGTTGGCGGAAGTTTGGAGAGTGCTAGCTATACGGTCGCGCACGATACCGGAGTAGAAAATGGCAGTGTCGTCTGCGAAGAGAGCTAACTTTGCCTGTCTATTTTTGGGGATGTCGCTAGTGAAGAGCGTGAACAGGAGGGGCGAGAGCACGGAGCCCTGGGGGACACCGGCGCGGATAGAGTGGGGGGCGGATAGTGCGCCCTCTATGCGATAGCGGAAAGTGCGATTCGAGAGAAAGTCCCGTAGGATGAGCACGAGACGGTCGGGCACGCCGAGTTGGTACAGCTTGTATAATAAGCCGTTGTGCCAGACTTTGTCGAAAGCCTTCGCTATGTCGAAAAAGAGCGCGCCTGTCATCGTGCCGCGCTGAAAACCGGCGCTTATGTGCTCGACGATGCGGTGGACCTGTTGTACGCACGAGTGTTGGGTACGAAAACCGAACTGTTCGTTGGGGATGAGGCTCTTCGCATCGGCAAAGTCCTTGAGTCGCTTATAAATAAGCTTCTCGTAGATTTTACAGAGTACGTTGAGGAGGCTGATCGGTCGGTAGCTGGTGGGTTCGTTCGCGGGTTTTCCCGGCTTAGGGATACCTATGACGGTGGCTTCTTTCCACGATTGAGGGAAGACGTTGTGACTCATGGCGCCATTGAAGATGGCGGTCATGAGTATAATGAACGGGGCGGGGAGAAGTTTCATGACTTTATTAGTGATGCCGTCTATGCCGGGGGCTTTGCGGGGTTTGAGATTTTTAATGACCTCTTGCACCTCGTCGGGAGTGACGGGGGGGCAGGGGGTCGTCGGGGTCTTCGAACGGCGGGAATGAGGCTCTGCGTTCTACTTCTGCGTCTACCTTGAGGAGGTGCGCTCGGTCAACCGGTTGGGTGCTAGGAGTACATTGCGCTTCTAGACTGTCGGCCAGGCACTCGGCCTTTTCGATGTCGTCGAAGGCTATGCTCTTATCGGGGCGGATGAGAGGGGGCATGGTGGCCACTCCATCGGATTGGAGTCTCCTTTGAAGCTGCCAGAATGCTTGGTGAGTGGGCTCTAAGTCGCTCAGCGTCTTATCCCAGTGCGCGTTACGCTGCTCATCGATGCGTTTCTTTACAGCACGCTGTAAATAGCGCATGTGAGCTTTGTTTGCGTCGCAGGGAAACGCGCTGTAGGCACGTACGGATGCGTTCTTTTCCGTTACCAGTTCGCGTACGTCCGCCGGTAGTTTCCAGTGATGGTTGTCCATCAATGGAACTTCCCGTGAACAACTGTTCAAAACGGATTGTACGTGACCGGTGAACGAATCGATCGCATTCGTAGTGTCAGTGACCGAGGCGATGACGTCGGGAATAGAGTCTAAGTGCGGGGAGCTGGTCGATTGTAGGCTTTCGCTTACTCTCTTCCAGTCCGTGATCGTTTGGGTGGGAGGGGGTCGGGAAGGATCAGAGGGCCCCGAGCGAGGTGCCAGTGCCATGATCACGGGACGATGGTCGGAGTTGAGCTCGTGTAGCGTCTCTATAGACTGTAAACGAAGGTTTACGTTCTTTAGAAGCGCCACATCGAGAATATCGGGAAGGTGCGCGGTGTTGTGCGGATAGTGGGTGGGATGCATCGGAGCAATAATGTCGAAGTTGAGAGTGGCACACAGGCCGAACAGTTGCCTGCCTCTCGCGGTCGTCGTATTACTGTTCCAAGCGGGATGTTTGGCATTGAGATCGCCCGCTATGATAACGGAGTCACTCAAGCCGAGGAGGGCAGTAAGGTCGTGGGATAGGATTTCGCATTTTTCCCCCACATCGGTGGCGGCGGATGTAGGAAGAGACGATAGAGATGGGTTGGTGACCGGTCATGGCTAGCCGACAGATCGATACCTCGAAAAGTGAGAGAGGAGGTGGGTCTAACGGGATGCAGTGGAGCGTTTTGCGGTAATAAATAAGGGTGCCGCCCATGTGACATCTAGTTCTATCGTTCCTAACTATACGGTAGTTGGCGATATTCGGGTCCCGACGGTGAGGTTTTAAGAACGTTTCCTGTACGAGGAGAACGTCTAATTGGTGGTCGCGGAGGAACGTAGTTATTTCGTCGCGTTGTTTGGTGATGCCGTTAGCGTTGAAGAAACCTATTTTTAGGGAGCGCGGTTTGGTTCTACATAGGTTCTTATTATCCATTAAAGATTTTATATTTTATTTATTGTGAGCTAGATTGCGCAGGGCTTGCGTAATCTTGGGAAAGGTGTTGTACACCATGAGTAGCTTCATAGGGTCGCCTTTGCAGGCGATGATGTCCCTGGCCATAGCGTGAGCGTTATCAGAAGAGAATACGCTGAATGTGCTGAGAATGACGACCGCGGGGTCAAACGCGAGGTCGTCGTTTACGACCGGTAGAGAGGCGGCGGCGTTAGCCGGTAAGGACGCGTTAGTCGGAGGCGATAGAGAGGGGGGCGCAGCTATGGGCGAGGCCATTAGGGCTGCGATCGTGGGCGTAGAGGTGGTTTTGAGAGCTGGGAAAGCTCGTTGTTGCTGGAGGTTGTTGAGGGGAGCCCACGGACTGGGTCTCTGAGGGCTGAGGCGGGCGGGGAGTTGAGAAGAGGGGATCGCCACCGAAGGGCTTTCCCTTTGTTGACGGGCGTTGGCCCGCTTAACGAGCTTGGGCGAGGTTGATTTCGGTGCCTTAGGGCAGCCGCGATAGTTAGCGGGGTGACCGGCTTCGCCGCAGAGCACACAACTGGGAGGGTCGGTGCAGAGTGCGCGATCTTTGGGTCGGGGACAGTCTACAGTGCCGTGGTCACCTAGACACTTGACGCATCTAGGTGTGGCGAAACAGTTGGTCTGAGCGTGATGATGCCGGAAAGGCTACAGATCGCTTTGACCTGGAAGATCGGGTGGTGTCCTTCGGTAGGATCGCATACGACTAGCACCATGTCGTAGGCGGCCCCACCTCTGGGTCGGTGCATCCGGTGCACCTGGGATACTGGGACTCTCTGCGACTGAAGGTCGCTGAGGATGTCCTCTGTGGGGATTTCCTTCGGGATGCGTCTTATGACGACCCTGGTAGATTTCTCCTCGGGGAGAGAGTACGTGTGAAACGACACGTCCCTGGCCTTAAGGGCCTTGGTGAGTTCCCTATAATCGGTTGTGGAAACTTTGACTTTAATGCCTTGCTGAGTAGCACAGGCACTGGTGTAGTTGATCCTGCGATCAACACACATCTTTGAGATGGCAGTCCATTTGGACTTGTCATGAATGTAGAGCGGGGGAGGGGATTTAAGCTTCTTAGAGCTCGAGGCGGCGCCGGAAGGGCTGAGGGGGGGATGGTCTGAGAGGGGGCGGGGGAGAGGGGTGCGGTAGTCGCGGGGGAGGGGGGGGCGGGGGTGGCGGTAGTCGCGGGGGCGGGGGAGGGGGCGGGGGGCGCTACAGGTTTTTTGGCCTTGCTGGCCGGGGCGGAAGTTTTCCCCTTCTTCCTCTTGCCTCCTTTGCCGACCTGGATGTAGTCGTCTTCGGAGGAGGAGGAGGAGGGAGAGGACGAGCTAGTCTCGGAGTCGGAGGCAGTGGCATCCGAGAGACAGGGAGAGGGGTTGACGCACACGTCCATGTCTTCCGAGACAGTGACGGCGGTCGTAGGAGGCGCGATGGCCGAAGTAGAGGGAGCCTCTACGAGAGGGTCGATGGTGGGCAAGGATACGAGGCATGGTATACCTATTTCAGCGGGCGGCGGAGAGAGAGGGCTATCTACGCAATTTATTGCAGGGTTGACATGCTGCAGGTCGGCTATTTGGGTACCGTACCGACGTTGAATGTCGGGGTCCCTGACTATGATTTTAACGAACGCGAGAAGCGCGTCCATATTAAAAAGAAATTAATTACCTATTTTATAATATTTGCCTAACAGGCCTAACTCCCCGGGAGGATAGCCCGGGGATGCGTAACCCTCCCCGCCGGGTATAGGCAGGGAGGTGAGTGACCTAATGGTGAGCCCTAAGCTTGCTTTTTACCCGTCGCCAGTCTTAATGTGCGTACGGGGCCCTGAACCAGTCTAGTGCGAAGGGTGTAGACACACCCGACCGACACTAGGTGTGTTGCTGTAAGGGAAACCAGAGCTAGAGTCGACTAGGAGATCCCCCAAGGCCGGTTGTTCTAGCTCCCGTCCGATTTGTAGCTTAACCCTGAAGGGGCTTCAGCTGGGTGTATCGGGTCCACACCCTCTCGGTTTCGTTGACACCGTGAGGTTTCCACCGAGAACCACGAAACTGTGGATTTTCCCAGAAGGGGAATTTACACAACACACGTTTTGACTGTACTTTGAAAAAGACAGATATCAGCCGCCGCCTCGAAAGAGGCAACTTTTGAGTTGTAGTGGCGTAGCTAGCGAGCAGCTACGGAGAATGCTACGGCAGAGCGTAGCGACAACGATCACTGACACAACACGAGCGAGTTACGCAGAGTAACACGTCCGTGCGCGGCGAGCGTTGATGCGAGAATCAATTGACCAAACAACTTGCCAAACATACAAATATTAACCAAGTACCTTTTACAAGAGCAAAATTCAAACCGGAACCCTGCTTCGCAAACACTAAACGATAATAATCCGGCAACTCACTGAACGGACAAACAGACAAACAGAAATTGCGACCCAATTAAATGGCTCCAAGTTGTATGCATAGGATGTCTTTGATACGCACACATATATAGATGGACGGGTCGTCTTGTCTGAACTTGATTTTATGGGCATACGCATATAGTTTTGTTTGGTCGTTAATTGAATGCGGAATGGTGTCTCGTGTTCTTTTTTTTTGTTAATATAATATTAATTTATTTTTATTTGTTTTTTCATATCAAGGGTTGGTTCCCTTGCGTTGATGCCGGTGGTCAAATTAGGATGTGCTCGCTATGACAGTAGAGACCGGTTGCGCAGCGTGTCGCGATTCGATTCCTGTATGGTACAAATATATCTGTGTATTACAGATACATACAGATAATTGTTTCGGATGTCTGCGTGAATATGAGAATTCTCTCTGTAGGCGAACCTACGACACAGGAGCGTGTCAAAGTAGGTAAAGCTTATAAGATATGAGAACATATGCAAGCCAAACCGAGCCTGAGTTGTTCAACTCACAGACAAATATAACCATAATTAAAATTGCACCATTATAAATTGAACACACCATATTGACATAACCACAGAGCCGCAGTTAGAAATAACAGTGCATATTATCTTTGGTTCTCATTTTTGCTAGAATGCAATCCAGCCCTGTATGGCTGGGGGCTAGCAATATCCTGCGAGACCTCTCAAAGCAAACTGAAAGCGTCCGAGCAGGGAAAAACACCTACGAGGCTTCTGAGAGTTTCGTTAATGATGACGCGTTTGGTACTGCCAAATTGATTGGTGAAGACCAGTATATATTTTTTCAAATGTGTCGTGATATTCATGACGGTCGTTCAGTGTGGTAGTCAAGATTATTATTCGAAGTAATAAAATTGAAATTACTTAAAAAAACTAATAGGTATTTGTAAATATTTATCGAAGAAAGAATGATAGATATCATCTTGAAGCCCTTTCAATTTCACGTTTTTCAATACTTAAATCATTCACAGAGTTCTAAAACTTTTTGAGAACATGCGAGTACGTACTTCTAGTGAAAAGACTACCTAACAATATTGAAAATATAAAAAAGCTACTACATAATTAAAGTTGTACAACATAGAAATCTACCATATACATATACCGTAGTTACTTATGCTTTAAAATCCAATAAAATGTAATAGAGACTAACATGAATATCGGTCACAAATTGACGAATGTTTTATAAAAAAAATCATTCTAGATAATGCAAATATTTCGAATAAGTAAATAAGGTATGATAATAAAATATCTGACGCTAGGTGCCCCCCTAACTAAACGAATAAAGAAATTCCATTTAGTATCAAACGAGCTGTCATCAATGAGAGTGCGCACGCGGTCCGACATACAAGTTTAAGTGCAAATGTAACCCTTTACAAATGTTTGGAGCAACGTTTACTTAGGACCAATTAATTATTGAAATCGTTTTAATTTCTATTTGGTTTACATTCCTTTTTGGTGCAGTTTGATCTTACATAAGTGGATCGTAATTATTGGCCTTCGTAAAAAAGGGGAATGTTTCCTTTATGTTTATAGACACAAAAAATAATTGAATATTGTAATGTCTTAGGTTTTACCGAGTCTCCACTTCATCTCATTCACTCTGTGGCCAAAAACGCAGTGGTTCTAACTTTAAGGAAAACTAATGTTAGGTACAAAATTAAATGGAAAAAGAATACGGTCGCGAACAGGATTCAAACCTGCGCACTCCCGGACAAACACTCCAGGCCCTCTGACCACCAAGCCATCTCGACCTCTGCTCACCACCGCTATTTCTACTTCCATATTTTAACACGTCTTATGGCGACGTTATTGCTGTCAATTCAGTAATGTTCAAAAACTAATGTTAGGTACTAAGGCGAGGGAAATATTTATTATAAATAAGTATAAGAAGCGTATAGCTTTTTTACCCCTGTAAATTCTTAATAGAGCCATCGTTAATATCACACTAATTGAATCCATTTAATCAAAAATTCGCAAAGGCAAACTTTCATAAAGCAAATTAAATTTTAAGTAAAAAAAAAAAAACTCCCAAACATATTCAAGTTGAACGCCATTTCCCATGAAGATACGTTTCAAAGTAATTTCTCGTCTCTTTTATATGATCGGCGAAAATTTTATTAAAGCTAGAGAAGTTGGTTTCCTTATAATACAGATTAAGATAAAAATTGAGATGACGTTCGGCCGTCGTCGGGAGCGATATTTTTTTAATTTTCTCAAACAAGATCTTGAGATTCGATTACGATGTTGCGTCTTGCTGTTATTAAATTTTGTTTCGCAGCAGGGGCTGTATTTGTTTATGATGTTATGGCGTTTCGATACTTTGTTTGTACTTAAATATGTGGGGATGAAATATCAAGTGATTTTGACGTTTAATCTCGACTTCTTCTAAATAAGCTTCAGTCGTAAAATAAGGCTTTCCTGTTTGAAATATTTTATTTACATATTTATTTTATTTTTTATATATAATTTTAATGGAGTGTAGACTGTGTTTGGTTGCATTAATAACTTATGCATGGCGATTGTTTTTAACTATTTCACAATCGTCGGGGATGATAATAGTGCTTATTATTACGATTCTTAAATAAAATTCAGTAACCAAACCCTTAATCAAAGTAATTACTTGACTAAATTACTTAAATTTTCATGAAAAAATCAACACAAGAAAAATAAAACATAAACGGTACAATATCAATGGTTTCGCACATAAAACCTATAAGTTTACACAAAAGACATTTCCCCAAGACCAAAGAGAAAAAAGTTTTTAACGACGAAACCGGAAACTTGCCATCCGAGAACCACAAGTAATAATTGTTAAACCTACAAAGCAGTTACAATCCTGCTCTCCATTACTACAAAGAACATTAATATATTTTTTTGTTCATCTGACTGAAATTTCAGCTCCTTTCTTTTAATTTCTACCCTCGTTTCCCTCCCGTCTTTATGAAATAAGTTTTTTTGTAACAAGATTACATTTTATGAGTAAAAAATTGAAGGATAACGATTTTAGAAGCGCCAGTGTGGTGTTACGTACTTTTTTCTATAGGCTGAAGGCTTTTGTCTTTGACATGGATTCTTTTTTTAACTTTTTAAGAGGGTAAGCTACATAAGCACTCATATTTGTCTATTGTGAAAATAATATGGGGTGGATGAAACGGAATTTTTGAATGTGGAATTCTTTTTTAGGGTATTTGTTGTTTGATAAAAAAAATTGTCGTTTCGAATTCCAGGTAAAATAAAATATGAATAAACTAGTATGAATATAAAGATCTATTCTATGACTCAGTACCTATAGTTTGGTTGATTGTATTTACAACTGTAAATACTATTGAAAATTATTCCGCTCTATTGACATTGGAAATATGTCAGTTCGTACTTTTAAGTGCCAAAATGTCTGTTTTTTTTTTAAACATTTAGGATAATATGAAGACAACATGCTTTAAAATTGAGGCAACTGTAGTGTAGGTAAATTTATTTAAAAATTACGCGTTGTTTTAAGGCATCTATTTAATATTGGAATTGGATTAGAATTGGTATTAATTTCAAGAGTAACCCCACTGGTGTTATTGGCGGCTATTGACTCGATGGGCATATCGTTAACTTATTTTTTTAATTACTTCAACGACTCTTGGTTTCGTATGGTGTCGAAGCTGATATATATTTTATTATTCTAATGTATTTTCGGAACATTTAGTAAGTTGATATGTATGTACATACATACAAATAGTTACGCGTTTCTGATTGAGGTAGATTTTCACCTGGAAGTAACGATTCTGATACACCTTTTTCGTTGTGTCCATGTTCATTAACCTCTTCATGCAAGCTCGTCTCTTTAAATTGTTAAGTGGACACATAGCTCATATAAAACAAGTTTTAACCGGATTAATCGCGTGTGTATTATTGGTTTTTGTTTTTCCTGACGTTTCGAACACTTTGCTGCGTTCGTGGTCGCAGGAGGACTAAGGTGTCAGGTGTCTGAACAGTTTATTTAAAATTATTTCATTCTACCGCACCTATAACTGAATAAATACAATTATTTTTGTCTCTGATACATATTTAATACTAAATCGCGACGGTACTTCCTAAGAGTATCCCTGAGAAGAAACACCGAAACAAACTCAGAGGTCACAGTCGTTTTTATTATAATGTGTAGTGATCGCGAAAACCTAAGCTATTACTTCATAAGTCTAACTCTTTTAAAAAGCTACAAAACATGTAATATGCAAAAAAACAAACAATTACCTTACGAATCATTCAACATTTAACTTCAAACTGCCAATACAAAATTGAATTACGTACAATTCAGGCAATCAATTGCTTTCCCCAATATGCAAAACATTCGTCCCTCACCCTTCATGTATTATTGCTCATACGCACTAAACTTAACCATTTGCCTAAACTATGAATCCGTCAACCATAATCTGGTGGGCAGGGGGGCAGGCTAGACGGATTATCATATCGCATGAATATTTTATAAGACGGTGTGATTCAATTAGGCGGTGGATCCAATGCGCCGGCGCTGGCGGCTCGGCTCGACTAACTGAATAATGTAAATGTTAAAGTTCTGCGGCATTTTGGTTTTATTTTTTAATGAATTTTCTTGGGTTGAGGTTGGGAGTGAATTGAAATTTAATTTTCGTTTTGTATGGTTAATTATTGATATCGAAGAATATAATTTGATCAAATACTATTTTCATAGAGTTTGTATTGGTGTGATATTATAATGTTCTAGCTACGCCGTGTCCCACTCGTGAAATTCCCCTTTTCAAACTCAAACTCATTTTTTTTTATTTCGTAGGGACCATGTTACAGGTACTTAAGAAAAGTCAAAGCTAGGTACACGGTTCTAAAAAGTTGGTCTTATGGAGAAGCACCGGCATGAAACTCCATAGACACTCTTTTAAAATTATGTGATATTTACAATTCAAGTTTATTAATGTGAGAATAATGCAGGTTGTTATAGAAAAGAACAGGTAGAATTTTAATTATATAAAAAACCAATATTATAACCAAAGCTATTACGAGCTGAACAGTCCCAACAGACAGCACCAGTTCACGAGTATGACGTGCGCATCAGCATCGCTAAACTTAAACATTTTGAAGGGAACTCAACGACCCAATACACAACGCCACCATCAGCAAGATATTTTAGTGAACATGACAAACTCATAATCCCTGGTCATAGGCTGTTATATATGTGTGTACCTCTTTAATGTAAATATTAACATTAATGTCCACATGATGCTCATATTTTACAGACAGCAGACACTCTGACAAAATGCTGCTAAATAGACCAAGCTACTGCAGGCACCCTTTTCTTTAAAGAGGTGTATCATTTTTAATAGAGGAGATATTTCCTCGTAAAAATTGAAGTCAGACGAAATGCGTATATTTTGATTGATCATTTTAATACACTAGAAAATACATTACACAAGAAAAATAAAGTAACACAATGCTTTATATGCAGTACATAAATTGCGAAATAAAACAAATGTATTCAAGTTTGCCCAACAATAAGGAAGACTACACAAGTGTGGATGTATGTCGACATACATACAATTGCATAGTAGTACTCGTGTGTCGTCGTGTGTGAGCGACCTTACATCGCCGTTTGTACAATGAGCACAGAACGAATTGTGTCTACTCATACCAGCTCAGTTTTATGTACGTAGATTTAAGATGTCGTAAGTGATAAGAGACAGCGGGTAAAGTGGAGTTACGGTATCACAAATAAGTAGCGCCTTTTTTTATTTATTTTAGCACCAAAGGGACTTAATTCTAAGCGAGAACTTACTAAAAAAAGTAAGGACTAATAATATATGTATACCTACAGTTTATTCGCAAATTCTTAATTTTAGAAGTATCGAACGTTTCATGTACGACCCAAATAATTTAGGCAGGCGTAGGTTGAGTTTAGCTCGCTACCTCACTGAATGATTAAGAAAGAAAGAACAACGGTTTATTAAGGAATCTGTTTAAGTTTAAAACTAGTTGGGTATCCTAAAATTGGCACGTGAGGTAAGACCGATCTTCACTATTGATATAGGGTGCAAGAAAGTAGCACCTCCACGAGCAACGTAACAATAGCGGCACCCAACACCCCAAACATTCGGCGCACATTCAATCCTCGACACTCGGTAACGCAGAGTCTAGGTAACTAATCCTTTTACCACGATGGTAGGAAATAGTGTGCTACTATACTAAAATAGTGAGTATATTAACACATATATATATATTTCGTACAATTTTACCACAGAAAATCATTAACTCTAATGATGTTTTCCGCTCCCGCTGCCGCCTGTACTTTGTAACACCGCTCTAAAAGCAACGGAACGGAGCAGTAAATCAGAGCGCGGCGCCACGACCTTCCGCCATCGCTTGCTATGTTTATTCATGATATTGCTCATCTAGTGAAAGTGAATATTTGTTTATATACGCCATGTTCCACTGTACTGTTTCTGTGAGCTTTTATTTTTAAGTCCTGGTGAATTTTTGTAAGGATTTTGGCAGATATTGGGTGTCGGGGTCAGAAGCTCACCAGTGCACACTTTCCTCGGATAGCGAACAGCCAACTATTTGCAATATTTTTTTGTATGGTAAAAAAATACATATAATTTTAACACATAACATAGCATCACGCCTGTATTCAGGCAGAGATTACAGAATACACAATTGTACACCCACATTTCACCAATGCTGTTATTAAGTCCCATGTAATATGTGGTGGTGGTGAGTCTATTGCCATCTACCAGGCACAATTCCAAATTCCGGGCTGCTACTGAGAATTTCTTAATAGAAAAACCCAATTACACTTTGCCTGACCTGGGAATCGAACCCAAGACCTCATGCTCAGCAGTCGCGCTTGGGACCACTAGACCAACGATATAATTATAATATGTATGTATGCTTTTACATACATATATAAACTGAAGCCTTTTCTCCATTGATGCAGGCAGAACCTACAGAACGCCACTAACGATCCTTACATACTCCTTTTGCTTCGTTCACGTTCATGCATCATCATGGTCATACACATTCATAATTCCTTTTTAGTACCACAATACTTCATAGTAATTTAAAAGAGCAAGTGCAACGTCTCATCTACTATTTCAGAATTTTCCCCTTACGAGATAAAGTAAAATTTTCCACGTACACTATTTCTACGAAAATTATTATACCTCCGCACGTTATACCGAAGAAATTATCTCGAAATGCACCGAAAAGATTTTCGAACAATGCATGTACCCACTTAACCTATTTTTCGAACAATTGTTGGTCTACTTTGCTACATTTGAATGTAAAACGACTCCATTTGAAGTGGAGCGACGAAAAAATGCTTATGCAAAGTGTTATTATTATTTTTTACAGTCGGGTTTGTTACGTAACGGATGTGAGGTTGGAGATAGGTCAAACTGTAAGCGATTGGCGGGTTAGGTGTTAATTACAGTACGGAGTAATCAGAATCAGTGTGGTATATTGTAAGACGGTTATTTTGTGCAATTGTTCTTCATGGTGTGGTAAACGAAGTTTTCAAAACCGCATTCAGCTTGACTCCCCTTCTTTCTCATCTTTGACTGATTACTAATTATGTCTCGAAAGCGATTGGCAAATTCTAAATCAATCAAATCCAAAGACCAAAGAGACTGACATTTTTTTATGGTATATGGGGCAACCGAGCAGACGGATCGCTTGACGGTAAGCGATTACCGCTGCCTATGGACATCCACAACCCCAGAGGCGTCGCAAGTGCGTTGCGGGCCTTTTAAAGGGTTTGGGCCTCCGGTCTCCGACTCACTCGGCGAAACACAACGCAAGCATTGTTTCTCGCCGGTTTTCTGTGAGGCCGTGGTTTGGTTGACTCCAGTCGAGCCGGCCCATTCGTGCCGAAGCATGACCCTCCGACATTTGGTGTAAGGACTACAACATTGTGATTAAAAATAGAACCTGATGGTTAAAGTCAAAGTGATGATTGAAGTAAGACCATTTACTTTTATTTGTTTCCAAAATATAGGTTTCTATGGAGAAGAACAGACAAGATAATCCATGGTGACTCATTTTCATCAAATATTTACAATTTGATGTCAAAGACTGGTGTGATGGAGACGTGTGATGATGTGATGATGTATCAAAAAATTTAGGGAATTAAACGATAAGATTTAATTTCTCCCCGCTATCAGTATTACCTTGCTCGCGGAAGTTCCCGGGCGGCATTAGTCGGATCCCAGAATTAGGTCATGCCAGGATTTGGACGAAGCTTACTTACCGACTGATTTAAATATAACCGAGGATGAGGGGATGTATCACTCGCTTTATGAGCTACTGGATCTAGTGCGCTGGTGAATCTCTTTGTGTATTTGTTGGGTAATCTTATGTGGAGTATCAGGATTTCAATCTCAAATTCAGTAGCGTTTTTACTAGTGCAATAGAAAAATAATGCAGGTTTTCAAAAGCTTTCAAAACTGCCTTGTTGGTCTAGTGGTCCCCAGTACCACTGCTGGGCATGTGGTCCTGGCTTCTATGTTGGTTCGGGAAAAGCGTGTTTACAGACAGGAAAATAAAAATTTTGACATGGGGTCCGGTAGATGGCAATATGCTCACATGGGTGAAATGTAGTTGTACAACTCTGCACACCTCTGCCTAGCTCTTCGGGAATACAAGCGGGATGCTATGATATGTTATGTTTCAAAAGGTTTAAAATCGTGGGACTTAAAAGGGACTTTATCAGTTGCCTGTTGCACTGATAGATTTCAAAGATCGGATTCCTGTCACATTCGTATTACCCCTGCCTATTGCTTTACCTCAAATAACAGTATCTGTATGTTTTAACACTAACGGAAATCAGAGAGTGGATAAGTTTAATGACAATTGAAGGGTGGGTTTATATAAATTTTTCACTGCATTTCCGTAGAAGCAGTGACAGCTTAGTGGTATGGCCGTTGGACTGACAAGTCAAAGGTCTCTAGTTTGAATCCAAGACACGCACCGCTGTCCTTTCGAAGTCATGTGCGTATTATAAATTAATGATCACTTGCTTAAAACGGTGAAGGAAAACATTGTGAGGAAACCAGCATCTGAGAGATTATTTCGACGGTGTGTAAAGTCATGTCAGAGAGATACGCGTAGGTTTAAACTCTGACACTAGGTTGTTTAGCAACCACATGATAAGAACGCTGCATTTCCTTACCATCCAATATAAATTCCCATTATAATTCCACAGATTTTAATGGCGTGAACATTATTTATTGAAAAACATCATGGCGCATAAACACAACGAAGGAATACAATATAAAACCATTGGTTTGTTTAACATGATAAATCATTTCCATTGCTTTTGAATATTCATCTGCAGAATATTGTTTTTTGTTTCAATCGGACGGTACCTGACAGCCTCGGAATGTTAATGGGGCCCCAATTTTCTGTATTGTTTACAAACATCTTTGTTTTGTCGTTTTGTTTAAAATAGATTTGCGTTTTGCTTCAAATGGGTCTTTGGTAAATATTTTTGTTAAGAGATATATTTATGGGAATGGTTCTGATAGCGTTTCGGGTGTTAGGTTTGTGTTTGTAGCAATTTTTGGGACTGCTGATTCGTCAATTGAATTTGATGAATTTTATTATGAAAGATCTTTTAGCAGCATTGTAGATGGCCGTTGCGTTTGGCACAAACATTATCTATGGTCTGTAAAAGACTCATTTTTGGTGGGTCAGAAGACCACTAGCCAACGAGGCAGTCTGACGAACCAAGAAGAATATATTAGATTTATATTTTACAATATATTTATGTTGTCTGTCGTGGTGGCGATATGTGGTGCTCATATGTACTTTCTTAGTGTATCTAAGACATGAAAAATCGCGAGAAAATTTGGATTTCATGGTCTTAAATCACCAACCCGCAGTGAGCTAGAGTGGTGATCAATGCTCGTGCCTTCTCTGTATGAGAAGAGGCCCTTGTCCGGAAGTGGAACAGTCATGGGCTGGTTATATATTTTACTCTATATAAAAAAGTAGTACGGTCTATAGTCTATATCAATCAATCAATCTGCCTAGTATTTTCCCAATTACATTGGGGTCGGCTTCCAGTCAAACCGGATGCAGCTGGATACCAGTATTTTGCATGGACTGACTGCCTATCTAACCTCTACAATCCATTTACTCTAATCTCGTGGTATGACTGGTTGTCAGACTTCCAGGCCTCTGACTACCCGTAACGACTGTCATAGATCTTAATTTGACAACCGGGACCGACGGGTTAACGTGCTCTCCGATATAATATATATATATGTAATATACATATACATATGTACCGATAAAAAACACCAATAAATTTAAGGCCTGTAGCTAACAGTACGAATAGAAAGCGATTTTCCTTCGAGTCCCCGAGACGTTGGCAATCAAAAAAAGTCGGTTAAAGCATCGAAAGTCCCTTATAGCTCGTTGCGACTTCCCCAACGACTTTTTACTGGACCCTTTGTCTCTGTCCTTCGGTAGGGTTGTCGCAAATGAGGGATTATTCTTTAAGAAGTTTTTAATGATGAAGATTCTAGTAAGACGTGCTTTTTATGCTCATGGGGGATTTAGAATGAGAGACTTAAGTAGATGAGTTAGAATTTTAGTTATGTATGCTTTGTTGAAGGATGGTTGTTAATTAATCTTTTCTCCTTTGTTAAGATCTTCATTTCAGTGGCTTCTAAAAGGTTATATTTTTTGCTGACTGTCTCGTTGGTCTAGTGGTCCCAAGCGCGACTGCTGAGGATGAGGCCTTGGGTTCGGTTCAGAGGTCTGGCAAAGCGTTATTAGGATATACTGTTAGAAAATTCTCAGTAGCATTTGAAATTGAAGTTCGAAATTGTCCGCGGTAGATTGCAATAGGCTCACCACCTATTACATGGGACTTAATAAATCATTGGTGAAATGTGGGTCTACAACTGTGTACATCTCTGCCTACTCCTTCGGGGAGGGAATACAGGCATGATGCTATGTTATTTTTTTATTGTTCACCACTGGTAGTTATTCTGCTGTATCGTGGATGTGTTTACATATATTTCTCACACGTACACACTCTAGAATATTTAACTGTAGATCGAATGAAATTTTGTCTTGTGCGGGTATGGATCCCGTAACCACTTTGTCATATCATAATAATACAATAAGTACTAACAAAATGAATACGAAAATTCCCGACTTAAATAAATTGTGTTTTCTGTTAGAGTTTTTGCATTCTGACAACCCTGGATACCCCTATTCCGGGATAAAAGTCGCAATGGCGACAATTTATGTCAGGCGCTGACGACGTCTAATTCTGCTCGATCTCATTAAATGCGACTAAACGCGGACCTATTCACTTAGGGCGACGACTTTTTGTCGGACTGTGTGTTTGTGATGTTTTTTTGTTTGTATGACCTAGTTTTTGTTTTAAAACTATGTTTGCGAGGAGATTACGTGATTAGATTTCATTTTATAACGTCTTCTGAGTATAAAGCTATGACACAGGTTTACGGGTGGTTTATAATTTGATCAAGTTCTTCATTAACCACAAGATAAGAAGAAGAAGATTTGAAAAGTAGTAACAAAAATACACATTTCTCTTGTTCAACGATAGCATTTGTTTGTCTTCGCAATTCTTAAGACCATTTCATATAAAGACAGATTTACGCCGATTAGCTACAAGAAAAGGGCAAAGTAATTAACACTAACACCACTCTTTCCCCCTTTTCCTTTTCGTTCGACAACACAAGGAAAGAAAGAAAGAAAATGAAAGGAAATAACATCCGTATATCTACATACATATTGCTATAAATGCTACATATTGCTAAATGATTAGGTATTACAAAATTATGAACATACTGACCTAATTAAAAAAAAAACGTTACGTCAAAACAAACATTGCAATTAACTCATCCACTGTTTATGACAGTTGATGTTGCCATAAAAATATATCCAAACGACACGTGAACGGCAAAACTAATTTACTTGGCAACACTATAAACTTTATACTTGTATGATTCCGTTAGATAAATACGTAAATTAAATTTTTGGACACGCAATTTATTTTCAACTGTATTTTAATGTGAATATGACGTATTGTCGCGTGTTAGGAACGTGGGAATTCGGGCCGTGCCTTAAAATTATGTTTGACCGAAAACTCGGGAATGAGGAGGTCATTGCGCTTTGCTCTATGTAGGTCAAATAGTAAGGGCTGGCTAATTTTTTTTAAGGTAAGTTTTAAACTAGTATAGAAAATAGTAAATTAAGAAAAAAATCCTAACGTCATGATATACTTTTTTAACGATTTTTACATATAAGTATCATGTTTCTGCCTAACACCAACCTAATTGTATCGATGCAGGTAATTACTATTTGTGCATAAATAGGCAGTATTTTTGTATATTGTCTCTATGGTAAGCAATAGAAGCCCAGTGAACAGGCAATTTTTTTCTTTTAAAAAACCTGCTGGTATCTTCCTACAAAACATTATTTTTGATGACATAAAAATAAAAATATTATTTTTATAGGTATCTTCATGGTTTTATGAAACAGTAGTTTTATCAAAAACCAGCTGCGCCCCGGCTCCTAAGGATAGTAGCGCGGTATTAAATATCCTAACTAAATTAGGATAATAAATGCAAAAGGAATTTCTTCCTGTATCGTGGGTGCGTTTACAGACATATAATCTCAAATACACCCAGACCTGGAACAATTATTTGTAGATCATACAAATATTTGTTCCGTGCAGGAATCGAACCTGCGACACGCGACGCAGCAGCCGGTCTCGCGACCACTGCGCCAGCCGCGCCGTCAATATGATATGAAACCGTAATGGTAACTTTCAAAGCCTTATACTAAATAATACTTACCTACTTATATCAATAGGAGGACTTTTTAAAATTGCTACTAGTCTTTAGGGACATTCGTGTCCAACGCATATAATCCCTGCCAGAATAATTAACTTTACAGTTCTATCTACTAAACAAATATTAGGACAGTCGCTATAAATAATTAATGTTTAATAGTTATGTTAAATAAGTGATTATCTAGTATGACATTTAAATAAAATGTATTATTCTAATGGGACGAATAAGAATAAATTATTGAACGGTTGACCTATTTAGGTAATTAAATTCACCGCTTATTTTTAAATATGTAGGCGAGAACTTGAACCATTTTGGCGAATATTCGCATTTGTATAATTTATTGTTGATTATTAATTTACTTTTATTTTCAAATGAACAGGAAAGGAAAGAAATTATTTATTTAAGTCTCGCAGAAGATCGAACTTCAAATAATATTCTGTATAGGAAGGATGGATGTTCCTTGTACATAAAGAAAAGAACGTAAAATAATAAAAAAATTACTGGACTTACTAAATGCTAGAATAAGCATGAGACCAAAAAAAACCTATTTCAGCATGTCTTAAATGATGTATGCGTCAGTCATCGTGTAGTTCATATAACCAAAATTAAGGCAGCATGACGACCCGTCACGAGATGACACCATATCAGGACGACATTTGTATAGGCCAAGTAAAATTAATATTCTTAATTATTATTTACTGAGGAAAATAACAAAAATAAATAGATATAAATGGGACTCAAACCCGTGACTTTTGACATACTGTGTCACCGCTCTCCCTTCTTCTATTCTTAGTTGGAATAACACAACGATAAACATGGATTAGAGGACCTACAAAATTTTTTTTTGGTCTCGCAACACTGACTGTTGAAGTGACAAAATTATAAATCCAAAAACGAAAAACGTCATGGATACCCCTACCTATTGCGACATTTATCTAGGTCAGCACCCAGTTTCTGGGATGTTTTCAGTATAAATGAATTATATCTCATAGTTTGTGTGACGACAGCATCCAAGATTTATCGGTGGCAGATCTATTTGCTGATTATGGCTGAAAGGAAAAGTTGCTACCAAATAACTTTGATGCTGATTTGAGTTTACTGTTTTTTGTTTTTGGAATTTATTATTTCTGGTTTAATAGTAATGCTAGGTCAAGACTGGTAGGTATATTGACAATATGATAAGGTTTTATTTAATTAAAAATATTTCATTTTATGTGACATATATTAATTTTACCCAACAATATATTAATTATTTTTATGTTTATTCTTTGTTTTTTTTTGTATACAATATAGAGTATTTGTATTGTCTTGTAATATATTGGAATACCAAATCATTTGTAAATATCCTTCACATCAAAAAGAAAACTAAGACTGCTAATATTTTGTGTATTTTGGATTGATTTTTTATGGCATTTTTAAGAATCTTCAGAAGTTAATATGTAATTTTTTGTTGTTATAAATATATTTTGTAAGAAAGCTTGTAATAGGATACGATGGGGCTACCAGGTACTCTGTATAAAAGTTCAAAAAAAAAAAGAAAGATAAAACGAATCTTTACTAAAATCTCTATAAAATCAAAGATTCTTTCAATTCTGATTATGAATAAACATTAATTATTGTTCAACGGTTATTATTCACTTGCATTCTTCGGGATTGCCCGACTAGTTTCGAACTCGAACGGAGCCCTTAGTCATGAGCTGAGGCCGCGGCGATGTCGCGAGTCAAACTAGTCGAAACTAGTCGGGCAATCCCGAAGAATGCAAGTGAGTAATAACCGTTGAACAATAATTAATATGAATGTGTCTCACGAAAGTAATATACATGAATAAACATTGCCCCATATTGGGAATTTAACCTATATTGTAACTCCGTTTTAATATAACAGATATTTTAAATCAATAAAGACAACGGAAAAAGCATCTACAGGCTATACAAATACTAACTCCGTGCGGTAATCGAACGCGCAAACCAGTAAATTCATATTAAGTTTATTCAGCATACAGTTAAATTAAACGCAAATCTAGTACAAACAAACTAAGCAAACTATACGACAAATCGCAGCGTCTCGAATCCTAGTTAAGTAACAAACTAATAAGTAGCGCGTCGTTTCGTTTAGTCGGCGTTGCCGGTCGTGTCGCCTTTAGCGATGCGGACAAAGTTCGCGATAGAATAGGACGCAGATTATAGTACAGTATGGATGTGCCTTATTTATTTTTAAATTGTTTTAATTGAAAAACATTTAAGTATATATTAGGTGTGTGATCAAATACAATGATTAATTGATTATTAAAATGAAGGCAATTATTGGGTATAATTAGAAAATGAAGAGCAGCTTAATGCAATATTCTATTATAAATAAAGCTTATGGATATTCAGTGCGACGGACGGACGGTGGATTTCCATCAAATAGACTTTTCCTATTAATCACGTAAAAAGACGGTCGTGTTATAGTAGCCAATGCAGTGTTACCTAAACAAAAATATACAGCTACATAAAAAAAAAAACTATCTAAAAAGTAACTAAGCATTGGTGCAAAATCATATTCTTAACTATAAATTTTTGCAGCATCAATTAATATTGGTTGGTAAAGGTTGGTTAAAGACTCTTTGTACGTTATATTTTTATGTTAAATGTAATTAAAAGCCTCAATATTTACCATTTTCTGAATAAAAGTACATTTTTATAACTGCATATCTTATCCAAATATCTTCTCCATGATCGGTTAAGGCTGGGCTTTCGGTACTGGAGGGCGGAATCCAACTTAAATTGTTGCGCAATCCGAGATCTTAGTGCGCAGTAATGTTGGGAATCTGCCTCTGAAGGAAATACCACGCTGTAGTGAAAAAATGGACTGTCCTTTCGAATTTAACTTTATTATGATTTTTTTGGTAAGTAGAAATATATTTTTTTAACATTCACATGGTTCATATTCGTATTTATGCGAAAATCCAAACTCAATATCGAAATCTCGAATAATTATTTTTGAGATTTATGCACCATTTTAATTATCAAACAAAAATTGGGTATGCTCTCTTTTCACGACGATATGACATAATATAAGATATAAGATATGACATAAGATCGATAGATAAATGAAGTAAGCTCTTAGGATTTATATGTTTTCAGAATATGTGCACTGGCCACAAAAATATTATTTAGAAGATCATCCAATCGAATCGAATCAGGAGCTGAAATGGTGGTCGTTTTTTTTTAATATTGGTGGTTTTTAAATATGGTATTGTGTTATCATCTAATATCTATTCACTACCTTATCGAGGGATACTGATTTAAAATTCCGATTAATTACGATCACCATATATTTATTTCATATCCCGTTTAATTCCGACGTATGGTCTCAGTATAAAAGCCCGGAGGCCATCGAACGCCACCATTGGCATGCGATACTGAAATAAGTTCAGTCTCCACAGTTTTGTGTCGAAGCGTTTAATGCCTCGGGTCTCGGGTCTCAGCAATGTTTGCTGGATGTCCGACGTTCATCCTTATTTAGTCACCTTAATATTTAAGGTAATTTTTTTCTGGATAGATAACAAATTGACAGTGAATCCTGGTTGAAATTAATGAATAAAATTGTTTATTCTGTAAATAGGTCTTTTCAAATGTATTATTGTTCACCGGTTATTACTCACGTGCATTATTCGGGATTGTCCGTCATGACTAAGGGCTCCGTTCGAGTTTGAAACTAGTCGGGCAATCCCGAAGAATGCACGTGAGTAGTAACCGGTGAACAATAATTGATATGAATACGTCTTTTCAAACTATTTTGTACGTCACTATGATCTAGAATGCGATTGTTTTTACTGTGACAACTTCTCAGAAGAAACACCGAAACAAACTCAGAGGTAAAGGTCTGTTTTAAAGTCCAAAGATCATTGTACGAGGCTATATGAGCGTAACTATGTTGGTATTTATTATATATGGAATATTTAAGTGTAGGTACCAGTTGCTTGAACATTGATATATTGTATATTTTTTACATATGTAGTAAAATACCATTTTACCATTAGTTTTATCTATAAAATACGTCTATATATTACTTTATCACCTAATTAGGTTACAAAACCCATTTCATATTCATCACCAGTAACATCAAATGCCAAATGAATTCTAAGAATCCATAAATAAATGGTTAAAATCAATTGGATTCTTCAAGTTAGGCGAATGGCCAAGTTTCATAATGGTGATTCGATATGCACATAAATTTGCGCGGGAAACTTCACAGATAGTGAATGGTGGGAAAGGGAGGGTGTATTTAGATATATCTGCTTTTCTTTCGTTTCCTTTTGGACCAGTTTTAGGCAATTTAAGGCAATTTTAGTAAGTTTGTTTTAGTAAAAAGTAAGATATTAGATGTATTCTAAAAAATTTACACAAAGTATTGAAAGTACAGTGAAAAAAAATGGTTAACTAAAGTTAAACATAGCATAATAGGATCACGCCTGTATTCCCCGAAGGGGTAGGCAGAGGTGTACACAGTTGCACATCCACATTTTACCAATGCTGTTATTAAGTCCCATGTAATAGGCAGTGAGTCTATTGTCATCAACCGGGCACAATTCCAAACTCCGGGCTGCTACTGAGAATTTCCTATCAGAAAACCTCAATAAAACTTTGCCCCACCCGGGAATCGAACCCAGAACTTCGTGCTCAGTAGCCGCGTTTGTAGCCACCAGACCAACGTGGCAGTTTGTGTGGAGAAGTAAAGATATTACTGTTTACAAGTATCCAGAGGTTCCATAAATGATCCGTCTTTTTCACTTAAATGTCGGCGAAAAGAGATGACAACAGACATTAGGGACATTTTAGCTATACTATGTGTATACTTGACTTGACTGTTAATGTTATTGGGATTTTCTGTTAGGAAATTCTCAGTAGTAGCACGGAGTCAGGAAGTTGGTTATGTGACACCTGCGTGCTTCGGAGAGCACGCAGGTGTGCTTTTGAGAGCACATAAAGCCTTCGGTCTTGCGCCTGATCTCTCTCTGGTCGTTTCGGATTTCCGTCGCATCGGAATATGAGAGTGAAGGAAGAGTGAGTGCACCTGTGTTTACGCATACGCTCGTGCATTATAATATCTCCTGTGTACTTGGCAATCTCCGTGGAGATAGGCCGCTGTGACCGAAATACGGTCAGGAGTAATATTATTATGATAGTAAAAATACAATCCTCTAAGGAAGCATTTCCTTTGTAATAGAAATAATTGCCAGACAATAGTCAAAAACGAAAAAAAATATTTTTTGTGACTATAAAATTCGCTGGTAATTCTCCAAATACCGAAGCAAAGGAATCTAAAAAATGACATCGTTGCTTCGTACTTGTTCGGTTAAAAAATTCACAATGTACTTGGCGGGGCCTCTACTATGCACGATAACGCCGACATTTTTACTGTTATTGTAAAAGTTAGTAGAGTTTCAATGACATAATTTCTTTCAAATTGGGTTTCATGGCCGACTTTTGCACTGTGCCAGTATTTTATTGATAGGAATGTACTTAAATAAAAGATTATTGTGCGAATGTATCCGTAAATTATTTTTCCAACGTTTTCTGGTCGCGTTTTTTTATATTATATGCTTAACAGTGATCTGCTAGTTTTTTTTAAATCAATTATTGTTCACCGGTTGCTACTCACGTGCATTTTGCGGGATTGCCCGACTAGTTTCAAATTCGAACGGAGCGTTTAGCGATGAGGTGTCCTCGCTCGGGTTAAAAATATGGAAGAAGAATTCGCGGTGGTGAGCAGAGGTCCGCCTTGAGTGTTTATCCGGGAGGCGCAGGTTCGAATCCTGTTCGCGACCGTATTCTTTTTCCATTTAATATAATAACTTTAGAGTTCGCTAACCATGCGTTAATGCTTTTCAAAGATTTATCTTGAATAATCATACATTCATGATTTCGTCTGTATAAACCTTTACTGATCAATATTTTATTGAATGCAATGAAATATCCTAATGATCTAAAAATTAAAAAATATTCACATATTGCCATAAAATATTCCACACGGTGCGTTTGTTCGTACCAAACAATCTGTCTAGCTTTTTCCAAACACGTTGGGATCGGCTTTGTGTCTAACCAGATGCAGTTCAACAATATTTTACTGATAAGCTTATGAATGGGGTAATTGCGCAACTAACTTGCAATGACAATACATTTAAAGTTGCCATCCATTGTGCCGAATCTGCTAAAAACCAAAAATTCTATATCACCTCGACTAAATGAAAGCTATTGCAATTGATAGTCAGATCCGCTATTGCCATCCTGACCACCACAACTTGGTTACTTAACACGATTTCTCGTAGTGAGACTGGTTGTTAGACTATAGGACCGACAATATAACGTGCTTTCCGAGGCAACAGTAGTCGCCCATCCACATATCAAACGCGGCAGGTACTTAGCCACGAGCCCCTCGAACTCGATCGACCAACCAATACAAACAAAACAGTCAAACACAAAAACAAAAGTATACTCGCCAATAGATTCAAATATTGAACGTTATTTTACTTCGAAAGCTTTTCACGAGTAGTAAGAAAATGGCTTTTTACAGTCGAAACTTTACCTTTGAGTGCGTCGAGTGTCATTCTATCGTCAATATTTCCTGCAATTCCATTTTGTGGCGGTTCCGATTGCGGCACTGGTAAAAAACTTTATCGTATCGAACTTGGTTTGAATTTTTTTTAAAGTCTGTTCGATATAGTGTTCTGCGCGTTTAGGCGTGGTTTGCAAAAAGTTTATTCTGCAAATATTTTTCGGTTAAAATATTTTTACGCTTTAAACTTTTATGAAAATTGTGACGACAGATTAATAATTGAAAAACTCTTCGAACAATAAAACCACTTCCATCCTTTGACGAAATAAAATAAATAACCATTCAATGAATGGAGGTTAAAAACTGGACTCAACATTCTGATTTCAAAAATATATTTTCGAAATTCAAATTCGAATTTCGAGCCGATGGAACGGAAGCGACGGGAAATCTGCGATCGGAACGGGTGGGCTGGCCATTGTCTTCCGGAAACGAATGGCGCGTGAGGGTTGGCAGAATTGGCGTGACCGGAAATAGCGCGTGTGACCAATGCAGCGTATTCAATGACTTATTTGATACAGGTTTGATATTAGAATGGAATTGATTTGCATATTCAATTAGAGGCTGTCAATAGATAGGGTGCGATTCAATTGAAGATTGTGATAATATAAAGTTATGCTGATTTAAGACTGTCTCATTGATATAGCAACCACGGCTATTGAACGTGAGGTCCCAGGTTCACTATTCTGTCAGGAAGTTAATAATAGCAGCGGAGAATGGAACTGTTCCCGATTGATAGCAATAAGCTCACAAGGTATTTAATAACGGAATTGCTAAAATGGGGATCTCATACTGTTTAATCCTTCGGGGATGTACTCTGTTTTTTTTTTAAATGGTAACTCCTAATTGATCCGATTATGATACGCAAGATCCTTTATACAACATAATGTGTCACATATAATCGCTAGGTATAATTTGGTGGCCTTCAATGCTCGAGTCGACAGATGGATAACCGTGTTCCATTGTCAACCACACATTAAAATATATAGATAAAACTATCTTCGACCCACCCAGACTTACAACTAATGATAAAAAAAGGCCAACATACAAGACAAATGAAACCAGCCACCATTTAAAACCGACTAATGACCGCCACTATTTTTCACCCACACTTAGACATAATTAGGAAAGTCGCAATGCGCAAGTTGTGCTATAAAATACCTTTCTTTCATCAAGGTAATGGCTCGAGGTGATTCGCACTTTTCGGCCAGTCACCCCGTGTAAACGAGATTATGTGAGCATGTGTTTTTCTTATGTTGGCAGTAAATTTGCGGTGTGTTTATTGCGTGGCTGTGTGTGTAAGCCTACGCTTTGTAAGTAGGCATGTGTTTGTTAGTGTGGTAATGCATTTTATAGATGTCATGTTCATAATACTGTTTTCATAGATTTTGTAATAAAAGTTTAATTTATAGATGAATGTTGTTTGTTTATTTTGCGAAATGAAATTTTAGGTTTAGCATGAAGCATGTATACGCATTTTAGACACGTTTGAAGATACTTTAATAAAGATTTAGATGTTTTAAGTCGAATTGTATTACACAGATATTGTAACTGAATTTAGTAAGAGATTTAAGAAAAACTATTAATTTTGTGAAGAATAGCGATTTTTTTATCACAATTTAAATTATGACCACCGTAAAGGCTCAAGAAACAAAATGTTCTCAAAAACCTTGCGGCCATGCCCCACCATATATTTAGTATGAAGCGAGCCGGGACAATCGAGCCATTATCTGCAGGCAGAGGGTTAATGGGCCAAACTGGACTTGTTCACAAAGATAGCAAGTCCCCTTGTGGGGAGCTCTGTCTTCGGCGTATAACGGGACGGTAAGTGTGGGGGTACTTTAGACCTGCGGTTAGTTTTTGTCAGTTGGTACGATGAATTGCATTGTGATGGTGGTTTTGGATTGGTCATTAGATAGGTAGGTATTAGTGAGATATAGACCAGTCGTGTTGTTCTTGTTTTATCTGATCTTTAATTTTTTTTTCTATGTATATAATTTTCCACTTCAACTTCAATCAATTGTTATTATGTGTATTTTACAGATAAAACTTTCAAACACATTATCGCACGCGTAGCGAACTCTAAAGTTAAGTATACCATTCTTGTGGAAATAAAAATATAAAACTGCGCCTCCCGGATAAATACCTCAGGCGCTTTGCCGACTAAGCCATCGCGACCTTTGGTCAATAGGTACTTCGAATTCTTAAACCACATTTTAAAAGTCTTTTAATGACGTTATTTGTATTGACTTTTTTTTGTTTTTGGGATTTTAGCGACTGCCAGTTTTAAAATATACTACCCTATGCTACCCGGAATAATGTAAGGATTCTAACGATACCCCATACATCGAAATCGGTTCAGGCATTTTGAAGTTATGGTGGAATCTGGTGGAAAAAAGAAACATGAACCCTAAAAACATAACACTCTTTTTTTGGGCAGTCGTGTAATAAAAATGACATACTTGCATGACATGTTGATTTTTTAGATGTTCTTGTATTAATGATTGTGCCTAGTGATCAGTGCCAAAAATCTTATATGTACATTAAGTAGCTTTTCCTCTACATTAGGCCGTTATAGACTGGTCCTGTTCTATATTCAAAATATTTTTCTTCAACCATAAAAGTGAACACAGTTCTATTTTTATGATTTAATAACAAATATCCCCCTGGCTTAAGATTTACCGCATTCACCGTTATCACAGAGCAATAATTCAGAAATGACAATAAAACCCTGGCTTTTATACCTAGCACATAAACAAAAATCGTCCAATAAAGACATCGGAGCACATCGGGAGACATCGGGAGATGTCGGGAGATGTCGGGCGACATCGGCGTTAACCACGCGGAATTGTGATAACCAAACGATGGAATAGGGATGGTGGCATTGCTTTTGTTTAGATTTGAACATAACAAGCATCAGCGGTTAGGCAGGTGTAACACTATAGACACTGTCATCAATTCTAATGTATAGTAATATCTTAGGTTTGCGCGATCACTACACATTATAATAAAACAACTTTTAACCGGATTAATCGCGTGTATTATTGGTTTTTTGTTTTTCCTGACGTTTCGAACACTTTGCAGCGTTCGTGGTCGCAGTCCTCCTGCGACCACGATACACGCGATTAATCCGGTTAAAAGTTGTTTTATTATAATTCTAATGTAGCAGACTAATCTACATTTTGAGCATTGCTGTCTTTTATAACCAAGTATATACTAACAGCGCGTTAATTAACGCGCAATAAATACCTTTGCATGGCTTGACGTTTCGACCAGGTTGCACTGATCGGGGTCACAAGCAGCTGATGCAGCGACTTTACTCCGTCATGGGTGCGGTAGATTTTTCTTTATCTACCTCCATGTTTTCACTATTATTATAAAGGCCGCGACAGCCTACACTCACTGTGTCCGTATTTTTAAACGACTTAAAATAGCGAGGTTTTGATATGTCACTGGATTCCACGTTGCTGATAATTTAAAACCGTCCTCCCGATTGAAAATCTTGTGTTTTTGGCTTTCAACAGCTTTACGCACTGCTCTTGAATAAAAGTGGCGGTCAGATGAGAGGACTTTTGTGTGCTGTAACTTGCATTAACTTATATTGATAGTGATAATTCCTGGTTCAAGTATATGTTAGTATAGAGTAATACCATGCCACACGATAGTTTCAAAGTTAATACTGTCTTATACTAACCCTTACTTTAAGAGTGGGACGGGGTGACGTCAAATTCAAATTTAATCATGTCAACCCAAATTTCCATACAATATTCGTTTGACGTTTCTAATTTTAGTGGCTACATAAAACTGTGCCTACTAAATACGTTCGGAGATTTTAATTTGAAGTGCCTAAATTCTAATTTGATCTCTTGATTTGTCCTCTTTTACTCATATAGTGAAAGACGAGAATTTTCAAAATTTAGTTTAGGTTGCTACATAAGAATTGACGCCACTGTTATACATCCAAATTTCACTGATGTTGTTAATTTCCATGTAAGTTTAATGTTACCATTAACAAATATCACTTTTCCCGACTCGGCAGTTAAGCAAATTACGATCAGCAGTTGCGCTTGCGGGTACTAGACCTATAACGCTGTCTTTTTTAGATTTTGATTGATGTTACAGCTTATTTTCTGAGCCACATTGATAATAGCATTTGAAATACGCGTCTCCATTACTGCTTTTACACTACACTAATATTTCTGCACCGGTATTTTCAAACCTATTTCCCATATAGAATAATAGCTTTTTCCTGCGGTTGCAACAGCTTTTTTCTTTTTGCTCGGCTTCTAAGGGTTGTAGCGTGACGATAAATAGGCTATAATCTTCCTCAAAATTTGATTATATTATAGATTTTTTCTAATCCAACTGGTAGTTCCAGAGATTAGCGCGGTCAAATAAACTAACTCCTTACTTTTATTATATTCATTAGTAAAGCTGATGCGTTCGTAATGTTATATTTATTTTCCTTCTCCATCACTTCAAAGAGCAATCAGATTTATATTCTAACATTACACTGCCAGCAATCAATGGAAAACCGATGGCAAAACGACACTGTGACGGATATTATGTCAGAAATGCAATAAGCGTAACACCACACACTAGTAAATGCCCAATGTATTGGAAACAAGAGATTAGAAATGACAGAACTTACGAATTGATGTAATGCGGTTCAGACGACTAAGGTAACTTATCGGAACATACCTGAAACAAATTAAAGTAATGATTAGATATTATATAGAAATTATGTAGTAATAAGTGCTGCTTAGTAAGAACACATGAATAAAGTGTCTTCGAATACTACCTAGAAACTAAGATATTGGAAGCATTCTTAGAATTTTTAATGAAGTAGGAATTAAGGTTAAAATTAAATTACTCATAAGCCTAACCAAAGCAGTATTCAAAATAATTCTCATGTAATAGATGGTGAGCCTAATGCCATCTACCGGGCGCAATTTCAAACTCAGAGCTTCTACTGAGAATTTGCAAAAACTCAATAACATTTTGCTCAACTCGGGAATCGAATCCGCATTCTCTTATCACATCTCACGCTCAGCAGTCGCGCTTGAGACCACAAAACCAACGAGGCAACTAAATATTATAACGTCAAACCACAAAAAAATAAAACATAAATTAATTTATTTACGCTATATTTTTTGTGACTATGTAAGACAGACAGTTCGCTCCTGTGTAAATAACTCAAAGTCAACACAATGGCAGTACGAAAAATCTTTGAGCAAAAAACAAAAATAAAATAATAACACGCACAATAAAACCAAGTTTCAACCCCAAATCTCTAACTTACACAATTAAAAGTTCTTACTAAACAAAATACACCACAAAAAACTTCAAATCCATTGTTAATCTTATTAAAATGATACTCATAACAAGTACCCTGAAGCTATGCAAAACAATATTTAAAAAACTCGAACAGATCCAAACAAGAAACTGCCTCAGGGTACAATGTAAGAATATTAGAGCTATCTAATACTCATAATATTGTAACATGTCAAAGTTCCCAGATATTTTTTTATTATTATGGTGTTTCGCCTCCCATGACGGTGTTTTTCGCGAAATCGTCAGTTTTTGTCTTATATCGCTCTTTTTGGCGCCTGAGGCGAGGGTGGTTAGGAATTTGGGGGTATGGAGATTATATTTGTTTTGAAGTGCATTTGATACAGATACGTGAAAGAAGAATGGCAGATATGTTTTTATGATTTTTACGACATTATTATGTACAAAAAGCTAAATTATATAAATACAAAGAATATATGAGGGAAACTAGCTCTGTCTCTGAGGTGCTTGAGGCCTCAGACTTGGCTTATCAAATAGCTATGTGTTAATAACCGGGATCGACGAAGCGTGAAGACACTGAGATGGAAATGCGCCTACTAGTCACCAATCTACTCGTATATACTGATATCGCCAACCTCAACGCTCAGGAATTCCAATTGATTGTGAGCGCTACATAATTATGTTCAAGATAAATCTTTGAAAAGCATTAACGCATGCTTAGCGAACTCTAAAGTTATTATATTAAATGGAAAACGAATACGGTCGCGAACAGGATTCGAACCTGCGCCTCCCGGATAAATACTCCAGGCACTATGACCACTAAGCCATCTCGGTCTCTGCTCACCACCGCGAATTCTTCTTCCATATTTTAACATGTCTTATGGTGACGTCATTGCTATCAAGTCAGTCAGAGGTCGAGATGGCTTAGTGGTCAGAGCGCCTGGAGTATTTATCCGGGAGGCGCAGGTTCGAATCCTGTTCGCGACCGTATTCGTTTTCCATTTAATATAATAACTTTCGCTACATATGTAATAACCAATAATATCTAATAACCAATAAAATGTAATAACCAATAATAGGTTTAACCAATAATATGTATTAACGAATAATATGTAATAACCAATAATATGTAATAACCAATAATATCTTTTAACCAATCAAGCAAATTGGCTCGTTCAGACCAAAGAACCAAGTCATCGAACATCAAAGGCCTCACAAAACACATAATTATACTAAATATTGAAAGTATTATCATTCAACAAAAACATTCTAGAGACTCATAAAGCGAAGATAAAACTCCAAATAACAGCAAAAGAAAAAGGTACAAGATATTCATGTTTAAGATGAATCCGAACTGCGCAGAAGAACCTCATTTTAAGATTAACATCTGCTCATTGAAAATGAACTCTATGACTTGTTAAACACAGTTTATTCTTGAAGTTGTGTCAATATTATTTTTTGCACTGCATGAAATTCTGCAAAGCGTTATAGAAGACAATGGTTTCAAGGAAATAACTTGAGTAAAATATTTTCTATCCGCTATGTGAAGGATGCGTGGCGTCTTATTAAAATTTTCTTTGTTTATATTCTGTTTGGGACTTGTTCTCCACGATTTTTTATACTTTATTATAATTGAAAAGTATTATGTTAAGCTTTATCTGACCATTTCAGTCAAGTAGTTTTTGTTTGTCTTGCTTTATTGTATTCAAAATATGACGTCAGAGATTTTTTAACTGTACCCTTTACTTAATTAATTGCACAGCAGCATTTAGAAATAAAATAACATAGCAAATCATGGGGAGTACTGTTGTACACCCACATTTCACCGATGCAGGTATTAGGCCACAAATTATAGCTGATGTGTCTATTGCCATTTGGATACAATACCAAACTTCGGGCTGCTACTTATAAATTTTTTGTAACACTTTGCCTGATCCAAGAATCGGATCCAAGGCCTCAGTAGCCACGCTTGCGATCACCAGGTGATCTAATAAGATTTATTTTTAAGGTATCGTTTAGTATTAAGTTCGGAGGTCGTGGGTTCGCTTCCCACCCAGGACAAATGTTTGTGTGATGAGCACGATCATTTGTTCTGTGTCTGGGTGTAATTTATCTATAATATGTATGCATTTAGAAATATATAAGTATGTTTATCAGTTGTCTAGTACTCATAACACAAGCTCTGCTTAGCTTGAGACTAGACGGCGTTGTGTGATAGTTGTGGAATATTATTATTATTTATTTATTTATTTATTAACAAAACCCATATCATGTATTCCAAGTATACAAGTAATACTGTGTAAAATCGATGATATCCCCAATTACATCGACTTACGCATGCTTGAAAGATTCAATTATCGTAATAAGGGTTTTTACAAAGGAACGTCTTTCTTTAATACGGTCGATTGTTAGGAACGAGCCTAATAAAGATTTTGAAACTGTTTCAGAGTATATTGTTTGAGTGAAATGTATAGAAATGGGGAATTTTGTGTGTGTTTGTCCTTTTATTTTAAGGACATTTTTGTGCATGATACAAATGTGGTAAAAAGTTGTTTTTAGTGTGGCTTTTTGTTTGTGTTGGAGTTAAAAAAATTAAGCACCAAAGTGCTTTTAAGCACTAGCAGTTATTGAAAAGTTAT
Source organism: Xylocampa areola (assembly GCA_935421205.1). Lineage (NCBI taxonomy): Eukaryota > Metazoa > Arthropoda > Insecta > Lepidoptera > Noctuidae > Xylocampa > Xylocampa areola. Next base: position 18,063,101 of record OW285206.1, read on the forward strand.
TATTTTGGCTTCTGTAAGATAAAATGAAAATTCAAGACTGAAAACTTTTAGATTTATTGTAAATTGTCACCGTACTGTTTCAAACAGCACAAGTTAAACAAGGCATTCTCCATTTTATAATTTAATTATTTCTTTGTGTCCGCATCAGCGTGGAAGTGACATTTGTCTACCCAAGCGTGAATGTGAATGAAAAGGCCAGCTTTACAGATAAATTCATGACAAGAACCTTTTTTTAAAAGACACCAGTAAACGGGACACACACGACTTTTCAACACCCCAACATCAACTTTAATGCTTACACAATACCGTCTAAAATTAAATACACTCGTATATACTGCTCACTTCACAAGCAAAGATTTAATTTGTCCAACTAGATTACAGCATTGTTTCCGACCTACACATGTATTCTGAAGTGAGGGTAGAGTAAAAAACCCAATTTGAGTTGCCTCGCCTCACGATAAAGTGCTTCAAATATATATTTTTTTAATTCTATTTGCTCGTGAATGGGGTTAATTTTGTGCTCGCCAGTGTATCCGTCTGGAATGGAATGGTAAATAATGTGAACTGGAGTGCATTATTCTCAGGACTCCCGTATGTGAATGAAATTCTTTCATGTCTGTTTTTTCGCGCGTGATTTCAGTTAATTTGGATAGTTGGAATTTTTGATACAGTTCCCGAGTATATTGGATGTTGAGTGAAATGTTCCGCATGTGGTTTTGTTTTTTCGTTTTGTGCATGATATATAACTGTAAAAGGTTCATTTTAGGCGCAGCTACTATCAAATTACTGTTTTGGTCCTGATAACTGCTGGTGTTTGATTTATTTGAATATTCTACTAATATTATAAATGTTGAAGTTTGTATGTAATTTTTTTTTTAATATGAATTTATAAATTTATCTACATCTGATTTATAATTTCATCTTCTACAATAAAATAGATCGATGGATCGCATTCTGTTGGCCTACATAGCAGAATTCGTAACTCCATATGGGGGCATATTTTATAGGAGGAAGTCGATAGAAGTCACATTTTCGCGTTTTTTTTATGTGATAGCGGGAAAACGAGCAGGCGGATCGCCTGATGGTAAGTGATTACCACCGCCCATGGACACCCGCAACACCAGAGAAGTCACAAGTGCGTTGCCGGCCTTTTAAGTCATCCCCGAATCAAGAAAACAGAAGTCGACGCAGCGGGCTCAGCTCATGACTAAGGACTCCGTTTGAATTCGAAACTAGTTGGCAACCCCAGAAATGCACATGACTAGTAACCGGCAAACAGTAATTAATTAAAATTTCTATACCTGTTCCGAGCGCTCGACCTCTGCCAACCATGCAATTAAATTTGTCCAAGAACGCTATGCCTGGTTAAAAAATCTTGACACTATATTTAAAAACAAAACGGAACCCTAAGTCAGTCTTTTACCGTCACTACTGACCAGCCATCCGAAAAACATCGGAAATCGTAATCTACCGTCCGTTTTAATGACCACAGTCCTTAAGCAGCCCTCTTAAGGCCAAGACGTTTCCTAATGCCTCTTGCAGATCATCCACAACATTAAATGTACGTAATACTGGGGGCAATGGACATGGAAAGGGCGGAGAGTACTTTGGATCGAGTGTTTTGGAGATACCCTCGTATATTGTGATGGTGTAAGGAACTAGCAGGATATTAAAAGAAGTGAGTGGTCTTATTTATCGGTGTACCTCGTAAGTATTTTGACTTGGCAATAAGCTCACCATCTATGTATGGGCCTTAAATATTATTATTAATCAGTTTATTTCAGATTTAAAGATCTATACAAATTATATCTGTACTATACAAATATATTGTACTTTTGATTTAAATAAAAAAAGTCATGGTTTATATTTAACAACGTGAATAATATATATTCTTAAAAAAAAAACTTTTTGTTTCTGATCTAGGAGGCTGTAACATTAACTGAAGTTCCGATTTTATTTTTAACAGTGTTTAGATCCGAGTGCTTTATTTTGTTGAACCCAAATGTTGACGTCTTTTCTATTTTATAATAACTTTAGTAGTTAATATTAACACAGGATCCTCTCTTATGTATGGATGTATTACACATGATACATAAGCTAATATTGTTACACGAGAAGTGAACGCTAAGACGCCGAGCAAAGCTGCGGCCAGGACACACCCAACTTGAGAGCTCGTCTTACCAACCATTATATGTCGACCCATCTCTGCCAAACAATCTTCATCAACCCTTAACTAAATTAACTTACGGAAGGAGGTGGAGGATGCCAACTTATACTAGTTATATCGAAGACATGACCACTTGAACGAACCTTATTTGAAGCTCAAGCGGTAACCCTTTAATCAAGATCCCTCCTTCCATGCAAATCTAAGGCATCAAAATATCTTCTTGGAATGGTTAGCAAATTTTAACTGACCAATTTTGCGAGAGCTGTAACTGCTAATAATTTAGTATGTTTTAGAGGTCTTTGGTCACGGTTGTGGGATAATGGATTACCGTCAATAAATAAGTAGCATTAGCATTATGTCTGAATGATGGTGGAGCTTCATTTGAGCCGATTTTGGTGGAATTTGGATTTGAATTGGAGTGAAGCAAATTAATTAGTCATGTTGTGTAATGTTGCTTGCCTATATTAATTACGGCTGGATTTTATAATGGATGTTACAAAAGCTTTTAAGTGTAGATGAGGCATTTGCATGTATTGTGTGATTTTGAGTGAGTGATTATTTGAAGAGTACGATTATATGACAGAACTGTAGAGGACCTGCTTATGAAGAAAACTGATTGCTTGTTTAAACTATACTCGGAGTATTCAATTAAATACAAATAATGGAAAGATGGACCTTTTGATCTCTAACATTACATATTTTATGCTCTACCTCTACTGTATGCATGCTGGCATTTATTCCTCCTTTATGATCACATAAATACAATTACATACTTCTAAAAACAACAACGACGTGTTTCTCTTCATACGAAATCTAAAACAGTATACCAAAGCCTATAAAGGCAGCAATATTAATAGTTTTAACTAGAGTTTAATTACGTTTAACAATAGACTAACCATGTACATGTGCCTCTTGGAACTGAGTGAAATTAAGCTTTACACAGAGCTCGCTCTCCATGATAATTACGAAATAACTACTGCATGGAGTTTGTAATTGAAACCAACGCGACTAGCTTCACATCTTTTGAACAGAACAGAGCATATGGCTGATGGCATTTCTATATTTAAACAGCTGTTTTGTGAAATGTTTGTATTTAGATTTATATTTATTGGTTTTGTAAATTTTAGGAAATTATGGAGTTCATCATTCAAATCATCACTGAAATGATTATGTTTTATAGGATCACAACTGAATGTCAATTGCTACTATTGCTATGAAGAAAACAATTTTCCAAGTATCCACAAGTAACTTGTTAAAAGTCATAATTATGAATTTTCATAATAACGATCAGTTAGTCAAAATAATAAAAACAATTCAAGCAAATAATAATTATAGAAGTGATACTATTTTACAAATTCACACATGGATATCATTCGATACTATATAACAAACCCGTGAGGACCCTGGAAGGCCAGACGCACTCGACGCTCGACGGCACTTTGAACTGCACGAGTTAATTAGCACTTTAAGTGGCAATCCGCTTTTTGCTATCCGGAGCTAGTTAGACGTAGTGCCAAGTGGGTTAGGTGTTACATTTGTATTTTAAACGGGTATTTAAAATATTGTAGATGCTCAAAACTTAACTGTGAAAGATAGAGATTTAAGATGTGTGACAAGTTAAATCGGTGGGTATTATAATATATGCATAAATATTTTGAACAGAATATACATAATTACATACATTTAATCAAATATAAATACTTGTACCTCTGACTGTGACTGCTTATGAGTGCAATAAATTTTGTAAGTTCTAGATATTTGATTGAAATTAGACGTAGAAGAAAAATAAATGTCAACAAAAACATAATATAATTTGTCAGATACTTTACGGCAATTCCTCGAAGAATATAAATCGAATAAAACGTACACTCACCTAGCAACAAAACAATAAAAATCCCACATTACGATACTGCTACAAAAAGAAAATCAAATAAAAGCGAACCTTGAAATCTCAGCTTCGTGTAAATCAGTTTGGTGGTCGAATTAATTCATTTCCTGGAGGAAGGGGAGGCACGCGCGACGTACGTGATGGCGACCAAACAGATGGTTGGTCTGCAATGGACGCTATGAATGTAAGAGAGTTTTTGTAGAACCACAGACATGGTACTCTTTTTGTTTTGTTACAGAAATGTGACGTAAACAATGGGTGTACGGGGACCATATCAGAACATCACATGCATGCAGAGTGCAGTGATGTGTTCAGTGTGTATCGCAATAAAAATGTATATTGAATATCGGAGAAATGTTACCCTTTTCGTTGAAAACTGTCTGTATCAAATTTTGTATTCTATTCTGTTTGGAAATATTTTGAAATTCATTTCGTTAGATCTCGATGAAGCGTTTGAGAGAGATTACCACTACATTACGTTTAGTTTCTAGTCATCTTGTGAACTGTTGATATACTTCAAGATAAAGCTTTTAAAAGCATTAACGCATGCTTAGCGTACTCTAAAGTTACAATATTAAATGGAACAAGAATACGGATTCGAACCTGCGCCTGCCAGATAAATACTCCAGGCGCTCTGACCACTAAGCCATCTCGACCCCTGCTCACCACCGCGAATTCATCCATATTTTTAACACGTCTTTTAGGCGACATCTTTGCTGTCTATTCAGTACCTATACATTTTACTACATTGTATACTGTACACTTGGAATATTTTAGAAGTGTTTCGTTTTATGGCTAAATTGTATTGACCTTAAAGTTTCCGTTTAAGCATAACCTTTTGATGACCTAGGTCGTTTGTAGTGAACTGGAACGTAATTCCCCAAGGTAAATACTAGGTCCCATTAGTTTCCATCCATCAGTTGGTAGAAAAGCCTGATTTATGATCCAACCAACTTTATATTACGTCTTAAACGATGCCAATAAAAACTTGCGCTATAAACGACAAAGCTGGAGCACTTACAGCGTATACTTTTTTATTGCCCGGCCGGTACACATAGTAAAACAATTGACTTAGAAAGTGGGGGAATGGAATATTTTGCTACGGTTCGTAATTTTCTTTGAATATTTAATTCGAATGATGATGGAACATGGTTTTAGGTTTATTATGTTATGTAAGTTATTACTTGTACGAAATCCTTGTTTGTTTATTAATATTATATGAGATTGAATATTATATTAATATTAAATGAAACCTTCTACAAAATTCTATTGTAAGCAGTGTAAAGATGGCTTAGTGGTCAAAGCGCCTGGAGTATTTATCCGGGAGGCGCAGGTTCGAATCCTGTTTGCGACCGTATTCTTTTTCCATTTAATATAATAACTTTAGAGTTCGCTAAGCATGCGTTAATACTTTTCAAAGATTTATCTTGAATAAGCAGTGTAAATTAATTTTGGTAGTGAATTGTACTTCAAATCTGAAACTTGCTTCTAATTTCAATTGTTGTTTCAAACGTTAGATGTATTGATGAAGTTATATTATTATAATGTTTGATTAGTATTGTGATAGGGCTGGGGTGTAAGACGCTATCAGTATTCATTTAAATTATAACAATACTAATATTACTACTCGAATCTAGCAATAATATATAGAGTTTGGATAGCTGTATTAGAAAATATAGGACTCGAAAAGGACATGGATATAATTCAGAAATTGATTCTAGATAAGGAAGCAATCCCGGCAGTGCTGAACGGTCTGTGATAGGAAATTGCGACGTCTGTGCCGAGACTAGTAACGTCAGTGGAAAGAATTTGTTTGTGAACAATATATTTCTAAACATTTCTTTGAGTATAATATCTTTAGGGGTTTCGTGGGAAGGATAGTTCCACGAAAAATGTATTAATGCTTATTATCCGGTATTTAACATATGGCGTCACGCTTGTATTCCCGAAGAGTTAGATAGAGGTATACTGTCATAACCTCAAATCTCACCAATGTAGTTCTTATATCCCATGTGGTGGTGTATATTGCCATCAACTGAGTACTATCCAAATTCCGGGCTCCTACTAAGAATTTCCTAATGGAAAAGCCCAATAATTCCATTTTGCTGGATCAGGGAATCGAACACAGGATTTCATGTTCAGCAGCCGTGTTTGCGACCATTTCGTCAACGAGGTAGTTATATTTGGAATTTACACGACTGCCCAAAAAAGAGTGTTATTATAAAGTCGTTACGAAATATTTACATTAAATTTAACCCTTTCAACAATCTTTATGGCGATATGTAAAGTTACCCATAACGCAAGACAACACACTCAATATTTTCAACTAAGTCATAAATTTCTTCCAATATTTTTAAAGTCATTGTACTAGGGTAAGCTGATAGGCGATAAACGGCGCGATGGTGTGGAATCGTCTCGAGGGAGGCTGCGCTAATCCGCTCAGGGGATGGTCTATCGTTAGCTGAGTTCCCTTAAAGGTTTGTTTTTATACAAGAAATATTGATTTATGAATTACGATTGGAAAATAGATAATTATGAAAGTTTTGTAAACATTCTACTTAACATTATAAATGCAAAAGTTTGTAAGGATGGATGGATTTCCGACCTTTTCCCGCATTAACTACAGAACGGATTTGTATGAAGTTTGGCTCACAGATAGTTTATAATTTGTATAAACAAATCGGATACTTTTTATCCCGGCTGGGCTCAATTCTGAAGTCACGAGATAGGTATAATTTAGAGAATTCTATTCAATATTATCTTAAAGACAAGACGGTAGATTCCAAAATTTTTGTTGCCCGGTTAATAGCATCGACTCACCACCAAATGGGACTTCATAAAGGCTTCAGTGAAATATGGGTCTCCTAGTACCCTTCTACCTAATCCTTCAGAAAATCGAACCGTGATTCTACGTGTGACATACACCACACTTTTCTTGTTGTAGTTGAGTTCACAGCCTCTGAAGCGAATGAATATTAAACTTAAACTTGGCATACAACTTGGCCGTGAACTTGTATTGATCTTAGCTTTTCATTACGCGGTTGGCGGTACTCCAAACGTAACCAGTGTAGGGAAGGGTTTCATTGGAAAGCAAATAAAAGAAGAAGCACTATAGCAATTTGTTACGCGGTTTTATTGGAATCTGGATTTCCTACTGTAAATTACGGAAAACATCGTTAGGAAACACACTTGAGAAATGTTTTTGTGATTTTGATGGTGTGTAAGTCCATCCGTGCCTCGGAGAGCACGTTAAGCCGTCGAACCCGGTTATCAAATTAAGATCTATGACAGCCATTACAGATAGTCAGGGGCCTGAAAGTCTGACAAACATTCATACCACGAGATATCTTGTTAGTACAACTCAGTAACTGGGTTATGGACGTCAGATAGGCAATCGCTCCATGTAAAATACTGGTATTAAGCTGCATTCGGTTTGACTGGAAGCCGACCCCAATGTGCCGAAAGCCTTCGGGTGGTTTTAACTTTGGCACTAGGTTGTTCATCAATTATATGATAAGAAGATGGCGTCACAATCACCCTGTAGAGATTGAATAGATGACGTCATAATAAGCTGTAGTAAAAACGTAGAAGAAACATTCAGATTAGCGGTGCGCACGATGGCTTAGTTGACCGAGTACTTGAAGTATCTATCCAGGAGGTACGGGTTTAAGCCGCTTGCGGTATAAATAATGAAGAACACTGCTAATTCGGAGGTCATATGGGGTTGTATGATTTGATTTCTAAAGGTAGTAGAGAGTATATGAAAAGCTAGGTATAATTACCTATGTTTATCATAAAAATGATTTTGTTTATGTCAAAATATTCTTCTAAGAAGATTATTTGTTGAGTATCTTGCAAATTATAATAAAACAACTTTTAACCGGATTAATCACGTGTGTTATTGGTTTATGTTTTTCCTGACGTTTCGAACACTTTGTAGCGTTCGTGGTCGCAAAAGGACTCCTGTTCCGGTTAAAAGTTGTTTTATTATAATGTGTAGTGATCGCGAAAACCTAATATATTACTATCTTGAAAATTATTTGTTTCATGTCACAATCTTCTTTTAAGAGATTTAATAAAATGTCTAGCAGCAAGTAGATTACTTTTCTATCACCCACTTTTATTGTCCTCTTTTTTAGGTAATTTCATTAATCTTTTTTAACATTCCCACCCATGATGATCACACATACGACCATAAACGAATAAACACGAACAAAAGGCAGGTTTACATCTGCGGCACGGACGTCTTATCGTGCAATAGGACCCTAAACGGACCCAGCGACAGATTTACGGGTCTCGGACGCGAGTGACCTCGTAATTTCGGACCTATCTCCCGTATCTTTCGGTTTTATTAGATTTTCCAGGATTCCGAAGGTGAAAGGTTCGAGTTTTGGAGAAATGAGCATTGATAAGATAGATTTGTGTGTTGGGATTTTTCGGTAATGTATATGTTCGCGCGTTTTAAGATCTGTGGAAATAGACAGGTACACGTGCCGATTACATGAAAAGGCCGGTTAATGAATATTTATTAAATAAATATTCTTTATTTCTCATAAAAAGATACCATTGTACTAAAATGTACAAGTTTTGTGGGACATTGTAATTAGTTCATAAGTTTTACACTGTATTTTAATAAATAATAAATAAATAATGGAAATATTAAGATTTATATCACAAATAATTATATCTAGCTGAATGCAAAAAAATTATGACTGAACATAGCTTAATAAAATTATAATCATAAAAAAAAACACAATTGAAATGAACCACAATATATGAATCTTAGGTTTTCGCGATCACTACACATTATAATAAAACAACTTTTAACTGGATTAATCGCGTGTATTATTGGGTTTTGTTTTTCCTGACGTTTTGAACCCTTTGCAGCGTTCGTGGTCGCAGGAGGACTAATAGTCCTCATCGTAATACACGCGATTAATCTGGTTAAAAGTTGTTTTATAATGAATCAGAATATGTTTTTATAATGAATAAAGAGGACGAAACCTACAGGAATTTATCCTTTAAAAGATCCAACATCACCTCCAGACATATTGATTCGTACGTTAACTATTAATTCAGCCGCTAGTGTTGTAGCTGCTACAATTACAACAGTCTGCGGTCGAGTAGTGTTGTGCACCCGTTGTGTGCTGACTAATGTTTGCGGAGACGAGCCTACAGTTCGCACGTCTGACGGTGTTGCGGCCCGATGATGGGACACACGGATGTTTTGGTGAAAGAACAAGATAGACAGATTCGGTCATCTATTAGAGTAATTTATATGTTCGGAATAGACTGAGAACGAGGTTCTCTAGGCAGAGGTCCCTTTTTAACGAGCAATTATTATGTAATTATTTATACCAAGTACAAACTTCAGAATAAAATCAATCAACTTGGATGATAGCCGATTCTCGAAATTTCAAGATGTCAGATAAATACCATGACGTATTTTTTCAATGTTTTTTTCTAATTTACCTTTAGGCCTAGTGCGACTTTTTATCACGCGATAATATCGCTGCGATACTAAAATTCTAAATTCATGTGTATACGCACACGGACATGTAGATATACGTCAACCCATAAGGCAATATTATCGTACGTTATGAAATCATAACGCATAATAAGCGTGCTATAATTATTTTTTGATTTATACAAAATGATGTTTAAAATTTTCCTAAATTGCTCACCGAACTCCGCTGCCGTGTGTATCTACATAATGTGACAGTCAATATTTATCTGTAAGCATATTGTAGGTGTTGGTGACATATTATTGTACACAAGTACATGGAGGTACATACTTGCTGTAATTACCGACACTACTGGTACATGTGAACATGCTGTATGTTGACTAAATCTCGTGTGATGTTCATTAAAGCTAGATTTATTTTGATACTGTGGTAGTTCAAATGGATGACTACTGTTTTTTAAATAATAATCTATTTAATTTTAATCAGATTTTGGAGTTGTGCCCGCTTGATGGCAATAGGCACCACCTATTACATGGAACTTACTAACAGCATTGATAAAATGTGGGTTCACCTACTACTGGTGTGTACGCCTCTGCTTACCTCCTCGGTATAAAAAATAAAGCTCCTACATGTCTAATTGAACATAGCTCAATCATTATTAATTATAATGTACACATAGCTCGGTTGTTGGGGCCAGGTTCGATTCCTTGGTCGATCAGTGGGTTTGAGTTTTTCGGCACAGGATGGGTATCCTACATTTCACATCGAGGGCGATAAATCATCGGCTCTGGTTGACAACCGAAAATCTGACCGTCAGTTACTGGGTTGTAGAGGTCAGTTATATAATACTGGTAGGTATGCGGTGTTAGACAGGAAGCCAACTCCAATGTGTTAGGGAAAAGGCTACGCAGGTTGATCGACTTTGACGGCGATTTCTACAGTCGTTTTATTTAATAAAGATTTAAAAACAGCAGAAACAATGGCCATTTATCAGCTCATGGTTAAAAATAAATATCCTGTTGATTAAAAATATCGTGTTACTTTTATTTTCATTAAACACGAAACTTATTTGGGTCACAAAGTACTAATGATTTAGATTAATATTGTGCGATTCGTTTCTTTGTTTTGTTACAAAGCAATTCCATTAAGATATAAGTGTGTTCACGATTTGTGTTTCCTCCGCATTCCATCTCCGGTTGGAACGTTTTCGTCTCCTCCATTTGTGAATCACAATACACTTGTGTCAGGAATCCCGATTCTTTTTAACATTTTTGATGTGCTATTTGTTCTCTAATAGGTTATTTTGAGAATTAAATTTGAGGCGTTGCGTTAGTGGTAATTTTAAAATTCTATTAAAATATTGAAACCAATAATGATTAATTATTTTTATCATTTTTATTTAGCTTTTGTTGACTGTACTAAAATAACAATATATTTTGAAAAAATCCTGTGCCTGAATATTTAAATATAATAAATTAAAATTAAAATAAGAACGATCCGTATTGAAAGTGTTTTGTGTCCATTTTGTCAATTAAAACTCAATCTCATAGCCGCAAGTGACGTTAGTTGACCACTTAAAAATTGTACTGAAGTAATTTAAACTACTCCACAGTCAGCAGTTCATTTAGAAACCTTTAACTTAAGCACCAACTTACACCCTGCCATATTATTGGTTTACTCAGATATAAAATCTTGGGATATTCAAGGCTAGAGTGAATAGATTTCTTCCAGATTTATGTGCTCCATCCTTGGCCACACCGTCGGTTACGATCAGGCGAGTTGGTGGCCAAATCGATATTTTTCTGTTAAAAAAGTATTAAATAATTGGTATATCAAAAATGGTTTAGATATCTATGTCAGTACTTCCGTTTCCGACCAAGTGATCGTTAATAAATTTAGCATCGATCTATTATTAACAGTCCCTCGTGAATGATCGCTATTGTTTTTGCATTCATTCATTCATTCATAGTAAGTGCTAATTGATTTATCTCTTTAAATATAATTCACATATCATGATGAATTCTCGATGCGGCTGTCATCGCTTGTCAGTATGATTGGTCATGTATGATATTCCCAAACTGTTAAGCAGAAATATCAGCGATAGGTATCGGATGTAATGAACGGTACGAGTTTTCTTTTAAAACAATTTGGACAATTCGCAACAGAAAAAAGGCAAATAACATATTTTTTATATCAATTAATGTTCACCGGTTACTCTCATGTGCATTTTCCGGGATTTCCCGACTAGTTTCGAACTCGAACGAAGCCCTTCCTTAGTCATGAGCTGAACCCACGTGTCACGATGTCACGAGTCAAACTGAGTAGTATTTTAATTAATTGATATGAATATATAATTATCCTCACGACAGAACTCAAACTTTTTTTTTTTTTTTTGGTTTCTGTCTTTGTACTGTCGCTTATTAATGTCGGTGTCTTATAATTTTAAGCGAATCGCTACACGGAGCAAATATTTGTATGATCTACAGATAATTGTTCCGGGTCTGGGTGTGTGTGCGTGTGAGATTATATGTCTGTAAACGCACCCACGATACAGGAATACATTCCTAGTGGAGGCAACGATTTAAAAAAAACAATTCTTCCTAGAAAGAGACCAATTCTTTTAAATTTTTTACAAAATTTACTTTAGCCTCACAGATCTTATGGCAGTAGCAGATAGGAAAAGTATGCTATGTTTATTTTGAAATTCGTATAAAAGAACCAAGAATCGTTAATAATTTGATGCTCATGAATAACAAAGAATACGTTCTTGTAGATTACTAACATGATACCAAATACCATTCCTAACATTACCATAATATTAAAACGCAGACATGAAAAATAAATAGAGTGTGTATCGAGTCATTTGATACAGACGTCTGCTCTAACCGCTCACTCCGCTCACTTCGCTCAGTACGCCGCGCCTCTGTAAAACACTGAAAGCCTTTATCTGAAGCCGCGACCGCTCTAGCTTTGGTGGTGCGGCCATAAGATACGCGGGATTCACAAGAGGGTTTAGCAGCAGGTGGAGTGAATAATTATACGCTTTCGATTTTTACTATAAACATTGAGCCGCAAAAGTGAGAATGTAAAGCTGTCTACTTAGCCAAGACTTTTATTTTTAACAATAAACTTAAAAACCCCACCTAACAAATAAACTGTTTGAGACACTTTGTGTTGAATATGACCTGTTATGTATACATATTTCCAATTACAGTTTTCCCATTGGGTTAGGTTAGAGAGAGAGATACAGAGACTGTCGAAAATATAATAAAAACGAAAACGATAAAAACACTCAACTAAATACCTAGATATGACGTTCTAAGATTTAATAATCAATAGCAAACATTTTGTTCCATGTAAGACCGCCTGTTGCACCACTTTTGTTTTGTAATATTTATTTTGTTAAGTTTTGTTTTAGTGTACAATAAAGAGTATCTATATATCATCTTTTCAACTCGCTGTATCCGCCGTCTTTAGAACCAAACAACGAACTATTGAGAATCACCCGGTCGGAACTGTTGCTCGCGGCAGTCTTCAACAGTTCAGCCAGATTGTATGGCACCAATACTTCAATCGATTTCTTTGGCCACCGCCAGTCCGTCTGGCAAAGCTGCCGATATGTTTTGCCAATTTGTTGGCGACTTTGTAGGGATTCGAAGATTTGAGAACGAATTTGTTGACGGCCAGCTAGTGATTTTATTCAGGTGTAAAATGGCTGCACTTTTCTGAAGATTGGCGGTATGTCTAGGCTTTGTGCAAGAAGTTTGTAAGAGCGAAAGTAGATAATTTTATTTTTATATAGTAGGGAGTGGCTGAATACATTTCTTCTAGGAGACGGATTCATTTATTGGCGGAATAGTTTATTGGTTTTTAAGCACTGAACACGACCATTGAGAGACCTAGTCTACACGAAATTATCTATTATAAATAAATGCTATTTATCAAACCTAAAGATTTGTTTTATGTTTATTTACTTTGTGGGAGTTGCTTATTGTAATTAATGGAAAAAACGTTGTGAGTAAACTAGAAACACTTGAGTGATGTTCTTGATGGTGTGGAAATATCTACGAACGATTTATACTCTGACATTAGGGTATTCAATAAACCACATGATAAAAAATTATGTTTATGTAAAACAAAACTCGTTATTTTGCCGAAACTGTGAAATAAAAACAATATAGCAACGTATATTTCTTACAACATAACATAGCAACACGCCTCTATTCCCCAAAGGGGTAAGCAGAGGTGTACACTGTTATACACTGGGACAGTATTTCTTATCAAATCAAATCAAATCAAAATCATTTATTTCAAATAAATCATTTGAATTGTCAGAAATTAGTTGCCAAGTTTTAAAGTGTAGATTCCTATGGAGAAGAACGCGCAAGGAACTCCACGGTTACTGTTTTTCAGAATGACCCAAAACACGCCACCATCAGCGGGACATTTTGGTGAGGATGGCTTATGCTGATTTTAATTGCAGTTGTATGAAATCTACTCGACTACCTATTGTACAGCTTGTCTATAATGCCAAACGCAATTCACCCCTATTTTGTCCAAAATATCACTTGGATGGCAAAATCCTCAAATCCTCAAAACTATACCTTCATTATACCGTTTTCCATTACTAAATATAAATCCAACGTTTTTGTCCATCGCCACCGAAGGCAAGGACAGTAAAATTGCGAATCATCGAATTAGGGAAGGGCCAAACGATAAGCTTGCTCGTAAATTCGGCGTTCGGCATTCGGCTTTCGGCCTCCGGGTTCATCGCTCGCACATTGTTTTAGGAATGTCAGCGTTGGCTCCCATCTTTTTAAATGATGTAATATTAAGTCGAGAGTGAGTCGTTTGAGAATGATTATAGGATTTTACAAAAAAGGCAGCGATATTTTTTAGTAGAGAAATATGTAACTGTGTTAAAAAAAAATTTAGTGATTATAATTTACTTTGATTCTTATAGCGTAAGCAGAGAGTCATTCGTCAAGCTGATGTTTCATCTATACTTATTACCAACACTAATAAAAACAGACATTTTATAAAGGCTTTATGAGATACCTTCTCTATGTCACTTTTATATGACCAAAAAGACAGACAACAGTTTTAAAATGAATTTTATCTATCAGACGTAAGGAATAAATACGTTTAAGTTTGACAAGATAAATCTTAAAAAAATAATGAAACTAAAAAACCTATACGGGGTGGAAGGTAAAATAGTTTACAACATTTTTAAAGTAGAACATATTTTAACTTTAATCATGATGATGACGTCAGGAAAAACAAATAAGAACATGAATTTTCACGCGTGCTTTTTGTTTTTTTATGACGCTTCGAATACTTTGAAGCGTTCGTGGTCGCTGGATGACTCTGATTTCAGTTAGTATAACAGCATTGGTGAAATGTGGGTGAACACCTCTGTCTACCCCTTCGGGGAATACAGGCGTGATGCTATTTTATGGTAAGTTTTATTATAATGTGTAGTCGCGAAAGCCTAAGATATAACAATTTTTTAAAGTAGATTTAAAATTTCGACTCCTTTACCTTATAGCCTGTATGTCTATAATTCGCCGCACAATATTTGAACTCTACAATACAAGTAAAATATACCATATTAACACTATCACTTAATTCTGCTCACCCACAATGCAGCGTCAATAACACAATCAGTGCGTGTACGCATGGCTGAGCAAATATTATGAAACAGCCGATCATTTGGGAAGCTGCTTTTGACGTGTGCTGAAAACCTATTGTTTTGCGCCCGACACCGCCTGTCAAATTACTGTCCACTTTAATGTGGGGTGAGTGTGAACCGGATTTGGAAATGTTGGGGTAATAAATAGGATATTTAATTATAGTAGTATAGGATAGTTATGTGATGATTTTATTGAAATATTGATAGTTCATACCTTCTATTTATATATAGATTAAAAAACCTATATAGATATTCATTTTCATAAAAAATGAATATCTTTTTGTCTTGGTCATGCCATAACTTGAGAACGACTGCATCAAATTTGATAATTCTTTTTTTGTTATGTTCGTCATTATCAGGAAAAGGTTTTAAATATATATTTTTTAGAGTTTTTATCGGGGTGGGCGAAACCGCGGGCACAGCTAGTACTTTCATAAAATAAAGCTAAAGATACTGAAATCTTTGAAAAATATTAACGCATGCATAGCGAACTCTAACGTTATAATTTCTTGTTGAAAGAAAAATACGGTGTTGAGCAGGATTCGAACCTGCGCTTCCCGGATAAACAATTTAACTCTTCAGCTTAATTAATTTTCAAATTTTTCTTTCCCATTTTTTTATTGTGTGTGTTGCGTGAAAAGAAAGATTGATTGATATTAGTCGAATTAAAATTAATATTCCAGAGACTTATTTAGCTTGCGGGATTTTGGAATGTGATTTATGCTTTTGAAGCATTTATGTACGTATAATTCAAAGATAAGATTCCTTAAAAAAGGTCAATGCAAAAAAAAAAAACAGAAAAAAAAACAAACTGCTTTCCCTAAGATTTAAAATAACAAAAAATGTCAAGAGTGCGGCACTTCTTTCATATAAAAGTGTTATATTGGGTGACAAGGGCACTTCCCAGCGTCTGGTCGGGTGTCCAAGATGTCTCCACAGAATTACGAGCCGACACTTTTAAGTACCAAACTGTAGTGGAATTTTAAAGTTTTCTCGTAAATGAATTCTTAACTGTATAGGAAGATATGTAAGGGATTGGAATATAATATTTATTGTACGGTGACAAAAGTCTTTGTGAAACATTACAATATTTTGTAGATAGGTCGTGAGTAGGATTTGAAGCAACGCCCCTGTATTCAGTCATTCTATAGAGACTAAACACATGACAACGAAGTCACCATAAAACGTATTAATGTGAAGAAAGAATTTGGAATAATGAACGGCCGCCTGGAATATTCATCCGAGGACGCAGGTTCAATATCCTGCTCGCTACAGTATATTTCATTCCCCTAAACTTTAGAGTTAAGGCGTTTAAAATATATTTATTTATAGTTTTGTGTAAGTTGTGATAAGTTTTGTTTTCGTTTATGATAATAATGAATAGAAAGAAAGAAAGAAAGAAAGAAAGAAACATTTATTTCCACACAGAGCAGTAAGGATACATAAACTTAAAATAGATGAGATAAATAAGCAATCCTATTTTAAAACCCTACAACGCAACTGTGCGAAAAATGGTCACCACTCAGCCTGATGCTGATGTGTCACCTGTATGGCAACCCAACCAGCGCTGATATTCTGTGGCAACCATATTGACGTGTGGCGTCTTCCGGTAACAGGTATTTTAAATTTTCTATTAATTATGGATTATATTTCTAAACACACAGAATTATATAAAACTACTATGATTAAATACACCTCTAAACCATAAACAATCCAGACAATAAAGCTAATCAAAGCAATAAACTGACAAAACAGAAACACTGTCATTGACAGTTGTCAATATTTTGCTGATAATAATTTTATAGATATGGTGTTATGAATATCCTATACATCCTAAAAATAAGTTATTTGGCTATAGTACATGACAAAACCCGTGTGATTCTTTGTGAAAGTTGGATTTGTACATTAAAATCTCCGTTGCAACCGCTGCTTGCTTCCAGTGATAATTATTGCGCAATGACAACAAACAACGACGCATTATGCAACAGTACGCGGCCATGTTAGATAATAGATAAGCGCAAGCGTCGGCCGGCAGCATTTCCGAGTCTCCCGACTCCATGTATAATTTGGTTGCAGAAAAGAGAAACAAATCAATTTTACTTATGTTTGTGTTGTGAATTGCATATATTTAATGCAGTTTTAATATTGGTGGTCACCGTATGTAAGTACAAAGGAGTTGTTAACTATTGGATAATAACCTATATCGGCAGAGTTATGTAGTATAGATGCGTGATTTGTGATTTCAGTATACCTAAAACTGCAGGAAGAATCGACCATCCAAAACAGCCAGGCACACCCAATAATCATTCAATAGTAACCATACTATATGGCCGGGAATAATTCGATGTCTGAAACTAATTTTAAAATCGACGGGCATCGCAAACGCTCACATAGATTAACCTAAACACAGGTAGCTGATAAAAAATTATAACAATATATTCATGATTAACATTCAATAAATAATAAATTCATTTATCATGAGATACTTTATTTAATTATTTAATTTTGATTTATTTTAGATCTTGCATGTCCAGTGGATAGGCTTGCTCAGACACAAGCTATTTGAGTCAGCTATAGTCTGCAACCCGAGCATGAAAGGAGTCTCTGAGTACCATGCACACTGTTACAATCTCCACCCCAAAGCATGTTGGCCATGAACCATGAGGTAGTGTCCTTTTTGTTATGACTTGTTTTTATATGTATATATATAATTATAATTCAACTGAAAGTCCATTTTGTTTATAAAAATTAGTGTGTTAGTTTTTGAGTGTTTATTAAAGCTATCTTTAGGTGGTGTAAAAAGCTTTGTTTGGATTTCAGGCCACGGATTGGTGGTGGCAGATTGTTCCAACAATGTGTTGCAGCATATCTGAAGCTCCCCCTGAATGCTGTAGTCCTATGCTGTGGTATTGCCAAAGGAATGACCATGGACCTTATGGCATACTTTGATTGGGTTTGTCTCCAATGCAATTTATTAAAAAGATAGATTGGTTTTTGAGTAGTGATAACTCCGAACAATAGACCGGCCAGGTGAAGCTTTCTCCTAGACTCCATTTTTAAAATGTTATTTTTATTTAAATAAGGTGTTACATGGCTTCTTCTCGGGATCTTAAAACAAAAACGGGCACAAGAATTCTGAATGCGCTGAACAAGGCGTTTCGTTCTTGCAAGCAGACATGAGCCATACACAGTGTCGCAGTAGTTCAATTTTGATAGTACTAGGCTGTCCATCAGTTGCTTCCTTAGTGGAATTGTTAGGTGGTTCCGAATTGCATACAAAACTTTGAGTCTGTAAAAACAGTTTCTCAAAGCATTGTTTAGATGAGCCTCAAAGCGTAGTTCTGGGTCCATTGTCAGACCTAAATTGTTAATGATCCCAACCCTCTCAATACCTTTACCCCTAATGACTAACTCTGGGTTAGCTGACAATATCAAATCAACCTGCTTTCTGCTGCCCATGACCATGAATTTCGATTTATCAGGATTCAGTACAAGGGAGTTCTGCTCAGACCATGTAACCACTCTCTCAAGATCATCATTAAGTTTCTGAACTGCTGTTGTTGTCTCGCTGGGTTTAAAGGTTATATACAGCTGTATATCATCAGCGTACATATGATATTTGCAGTTAATGAATGACTTGATGATATCAGCACTGTACACAATGAATAAGAGTGGTCCTAAAATTGAGCCTTGGGGTACTCCCCTTGACACGTGGCTGGGAGACGATGAGCTCTTTGTTCCATCTTCCTTTCTAACCTCCACAAATTGTGACCTGTTAGTTAAATAACTATCAAACCACTGTATCGTTTCTGCTTCAAATCCGTAATAGGCAAGCTTGGAAAGCAGAAGTGAGCAATTTATTGAGTCGAAAGCTCTCGAGAAGTCTAATAGGGCCAGGATTGAACCCTCACCCTGGTCACGTGCTTCCAAGATATTTCCCACAACATCTGCTAGTGCGGTTGCAGTGCCCCGAGCCCTCCTGAAACCGGATTGCAGGTCTGGCAGAATATTGTTCTCATCCAGAAATTTAATCATTTGTATATATACCACCCTCTCCAGAACCTTCGATAAACATGGCAAGATGCTTATAGGGCGCAGATCTTTGTAATTTAGCGGATTGTTGTTCTTAGGGACGGGTCGAACTATAGCGCAGCGCCATAACTCAGGAAATGTATGTGTCATTATGGATTTATTAATGATATCGGTCACGGCTTGTAGCGTAGTTGGTAAAGAGAGTTTCAGCATTTCAAGGCTTATTCCATCTATACCCTGGGCATTGGACTCAAGGCTTGCAATGATTTTCAGGACAGAGTCCTGGTCCACAGTTTTAATTGAGAAGCTGGCTGGGCCATGCCTATGATGCTCAAAAAACGTTAACTGTGAAATGCTAAAAAACTGTTCACCAGGTATATCCAGAAATGCTTCATTAATTGTATCAGGATTATCAAAGGTTTTTGGCAGCAGGTTATCCTTGTGACCGGGCAGAACATCAGATTTGAGATTTTTCCATAGCAACTTTGGGTCCTTAATGTGCTTGTTAATGTACTGATTAAAATATCCTTTTTTTTCACTATCCAAGGCGAAAGCTGCTTCATGTTTTAGATCTAGGTAATATTGCTTATGGTGTCCTAGCTTTGTTTTATGGAATCTGTGTCTGGCATTGTCCCGTAGATTAAATATCTTTTTGATGTTGTCTGTGATCCATGGTGTGGGACGGGTTCTGAAAACTGTCAACTTAACTGGTGCATGAAGGTCAAATAGATATGTCATAAATGAGTTAAAAGTATTGACCATTCCATTGACATCACACAAGTTTCCTATAGCTGTCCACGGAATTGAGTTGAGATCAACAACAAAGTAGTCGACTAAAATATCCTTGATTGGGCGATACATAACAAACCTAGGCTTGACCTTTTCTTTTTTAAATACCGTAGTACAAATAATAATCGAATGATGGCCAAGCTCAGGTATATGATCCACCTCAACATCTCGGACCTTGCAATCAGTACAAATGACGTCGATCAATGTGCTGCTGTCACCCACATAATGTGTAGGTGATAAAACTATCTGCTTTAGGGTGCTATAATTTAAAAAATCTTCTAGCTGTTTAGTTTTACCACTCTCCAAGTCCAACATGTTGACATTGAAATCCCCCAACAACATAATGTAGTCATATGGACCCAGAGCACTGACACTGTCAGTCAACCCTTCAATGAATTTTGTAAGATTATACCATGGTGGGCGATATGCAGTACCTATGAGCAGCTTCTTTCCATTAAGATTGAGGCTTAACCAGAGCTGCTCAACATCAGTCTGTTCTGGGTGAGATTTCACACGTACATTCACACCAGTCTTGATATAAAAGGCTACTCCTCCACCACGACCACCTCGTGTAGAGGATGGACGAGGGATATGCCTTAGTTTATAGCCAGGTAAGCTTGGAGCTCGATCCTCTTCCCCAGGTCTCAACCAGGTCTCATTAATGGCCATAATGTCCACACTGTGTTTGTTCATAGCCACCCTAAATTCATCCTGCCTAGTTGCCAGGGAACCTGCATTAAGTAGGCCAAACTTAAGATACTTAATTCGTGTCATGAGAATGTATTAATTGTAGCAATACATATTTGTGTACATAAGTAGTTAAGTATTATATATCTATGGTAATCTATAATTTTAGTGTTTTTGTAAATATATATTATAATTAAATAAGTTGATGTAGAAATGTATAGTGTAATTAAGTGTGTGATTATGTATACCATTAACCAAAACAAACATAAGCATGTATACGTCATCCTATTCTCTACAACCACTTTATACGTAGACTGTTTACAATTATACCAGTCACGCTGTATGACTGTTACCCTAAGTATACTAAGACTAAGAATATTATGTAAATTCAAAATAGAAAATATAAATAATAAATATCTATATATTTTACTGTTTTGTTTCATTGGCAGGTCCAGATATGCTGTAAATGTCAACATCAGAACGTATCCTGTGAGTGGGGTCCCCAGGCTTGTTGCGTGCAAGAATACGGCCACGCTTGATCCAGACGAACTTCCACCCAGCAATTTTCGCAGCATCTCTGGCTCTCCGAAACAACTGCCTATTCGTCTTAGTCAGGCGTTCGTTAATGTAGAATCTCTGTGGCGGCACACCAGCCATATCGAGATCAGACGTGGTCATGCCACGGCGCACTCTAGCGCACTTGAGTAGTTCGTCACGTATGTCTCGGCGTGCCAAGCGTACCACAATGGCACGCGGGCGTTGCTCCTTTGGTCCTGTAGGGCTAGTGGCGTTTAGTTGTTTACCTCCTACGCGCTCCACGCTGACAATGTCCCTGTCCTCCATACCGACTCCAAACTTTAACCCAATCGTCTTTATGATGTGGATTGGACTCTCATTATTGGTTTCAGGAATATTAGAGATTTCCACATCGTTTAACAAGAGCTCCTGATCGCGATCATTAAGCTCACGCCGCAGCTCCTCGACAACACCGTTCACAGCCTCGGCATCACTGGCTAGAGGGGCAGGCCGCTGCTCCAGTGCACACACTCGTACCTCCAAGCTGTCTATACGTGTGGTGCATACTTGCATGGATGCTCTGAGTGCAGCCATCTCTGATTGCATTGCATTTTTAAAGGTAGCTATGTCAAGACGTACCGCTTTCAATTCCACCATAATTAAACCCACGTCTGTTGCGGGTAGAGCTGACTGTGAGTGATACTGCGAGGTTACCATTCCGGGGCTGTCTTCGTGCCGTCGTGAGACATCCTTAGTGGTACTAGCATCCCGCGAGAGTTCCCGTGTGCTGTCATTCGGAGTGCTCGCGCTTAAACAATCCTCGATGCAGTCATCCGCTTGAAGACACGGGGCTCTTATCGGTGTGGCATCCTTGTTCTCCCTAACCACGTTTTTCCTGCATTCCGGGCATCGCCAGCCGGGAGCAACGTTCCCTTTAGCCGGAATACCTACACATGCTTTGTGGTAAATCGCAGAACATTTACCGCATTTAGCGCCCTCTGGTGTAGAAATGAAGCGACCACATCCTCCACACTTACTTAGCGGTGGCATGACAAACAGTAGCTTTGTACGGAGTTCCAGAAATGCTCAACAGGTGACGCCTGCCAACAGCACAGGATGATCGATCAACGTGACCTAAGCAAACTCACAGATGGCGATGTTTTGAAATTTTGTTCGTATATAATTGTAATAATTTGCGGGTAAATAAATATGAATACCAATTGGCACAAAGTTTTAACTATGAATAAATGAACTTTAATTTGATGCTCAACGATCACTTCACTATATGTTGGTCACTATGTCACTATCTATGTAACAAGAAACTTTGTACACACTGAGAGTTGTTGTTTTATTTTAATTTGTATTTAAGTTTGACATGGGTTCAACCGTGATAGACGCCAAACGCCAAAAAAAAAAAAAAAAAAAAAAAAAAAAAAAAAAAAAAAAAAAAAAAAAAAAAAAAAAAAATACTGACTGCCTAGATGGTCTAGTGGTGACAGGCTCAGCCTATTACCATCTACCGAGAACAATTCCAACCTTCGCGCTGAAACTGAGAACTTCCTAACAAAATAAATAAATTATCATTTGCCCGACTCAGAAATCGTTCGAAAACCTTACGCTTAAAGATAAATCTTTGAAAACCATTAACGCATGCTTAGTTAAACTTATTATATTAAATGGAAAAAGAATACGGTCGTGAGCAGGATTCGAACCTGCGCCTTCCAGATAAAATACTCCAGGCGCTCTGACCACGCAGTCATCTCGACCTCTTAGAAATCGCGATTGGGTCTACTAGACCAATGACGCAGTTTATCTCTAGAGTTCAGTATGTCAGGCATTGGCAAAGAAGGTTAAAAATTCACTAAAGCAAACGATTTACTTATGCAACTCTCACGAACAAAACCCCGCATTGCATTGCAAATGCAATGAAATGTTAAGAGAACCATTTCGAAAATAAGAAAATCTATTTTAAACATAAAGTAAGCTGAATACGCTAAATGCTCCAGTATTTAAACTCTGCCACGAAGGTCACCATAAATAACTTGCAACGAGTGCCGAGAGCTTGAGCGAAAATTCTAGACATCTCTCTCCCTCACTCCCATATATTTTATCTCTCCTTTCTTTCTCGCCAGTGCGTTTACCGGTAGACGGGCGAAAAAATTGTGTTTATGGTTATTGGATGGTAAGAAATTTCTTATGGGAGGACATTTCTTACGTAAAGCCACTGTTGTGGAGACAATGATGATAGTTGATGTGGCTTGTATAAGTAAATGGATGTTTGACAATCGATAACTGTCAAATAAACATCGTGGACTTATTTTCCACATCGATGATTTATTCATTGGAGTTTAAGATAAAATAGTTTAAGAAAAACGTGCTAACACGTTAAGGCCTTGAATAGGTCACCGTTTACACTTATTCACGTCTTAGAATGCAAGTCGGGAAGTCAGTCCAGATTATCATATTAATAGATTACGAACTTCAAAGAACGGGTTGTCAAATTATGGGTGTCAAAGGTCTTATAGTATAACAACCAGATCTAACATTATTATACTGGTATTGTCTGTCTATTTACCTAGTCGCTGACATGTAGAATATGTTTAGTAACAATGAGGTAACATTAGAGCCAGAAATCAAAGAAGACAAATTGAGAGACATGGTTAAGAACAAGGCAGAATTTACCCTTGAAGCAGCTGATATTGATAGAGCCAGAATAAAGGCAAAAAAAGTTAAAGTTAAGCCACTCATAAACAAACAGCTGATAAAATTGTCTCTGAATTTCTTTTTTCCAATCGCAATGACAATAGAAATAAAAATAAAAACGCCATAAAGGAACCTGTTGACTCTTGCAATAACAACACAAATATAAAGCGGCCAGAGTGCTTGCATTAGGAATTGGACATTAATGCAATAACACGGATGCCAACAAAGCGAATGGCTATTGTGATGTTAAGGGTCCTGGAAAACACTTGATATGATAATAAAAGTACGAATTGTAAGCGAAATTGTTGTTTGTAAATGAAAAATAAAGAAATATAAACGTAAAAGGCTGTGATATAAAAAAATGCTTATCAGATAAAATAACAAATCAACAACGTCAACGTCTATACGATACTAATAAAACATCGAATCGGTGATAATGTGTGAAATTTTTATTCTGACAAAACAACAGAAAAGTTTCTGGCACAGTTAAAAATATTGATGTGGCCTATTATAAACATGCTATCAACTTTTCCGAACAAAAGTTACAAGTCAATCCCTTCCCTAATTACCGTTAAATATTTAAAAACCTTACCCAAAAAGGGTTGGTCCAACAAAATAATCATCGAAAATTTGCACGCAGCGAAAATTCTAACTTAGATGCGAAGTCACGTACCACGTGCAATGGCGGCAAATTTTTGCAAATACCTGCAAATTCCGTGATAATGCTTTGAAAGTCAGCTTTAACACTGTTTGTTTGGGTGGGCCTGCACTGGGACTCAAACTCCATCCTTAATCTGGGATAATTAGTTATAATTTTGAACCCTTATTAAATAAGGTACCTTTAGTAGGAAAATATGGTAAGGTTCTGAAAGTACTGACTTGGCTTTAGTTAAGAGGGTGTTGAGAAATGAAGGTGTGGCTAATAATTTTGATGGTATCTGGATTTATAATTTGTATGCATATGGGTACAGCTGAGTTAATATTGACCCTTATACATGAATGCCAACACATATCAGGCACAAATGCAAACCCAAATTATTGGGGTTCCCTAAGGATTTTGGTAGTTCGACTGAGATTGCTACGGGTAATACCTATAATGCAATTAATGCATTAAATGGCTATTTGCTTCTGTAGTTACAAATCGGAAAATTTCAAGTGTTATAACATATATTTCGCTACAACTGCCTCGTTGGTCTAGTTGCCCCAAGCGCAACTGCTGAGCAGGAGGTCTCGGGTTCGATTCCCGGGTCAGGCGAAGTGTTAAACAGTTTTTCTGTTATAAAATTCTCAGTAACAACCCGGAGTTTGGAATTGTGCCCGATGGTGGCTCACCATCTATTACATGGGACATAATAACAGCATTGGTGAAATGTGGGTGTACAACTGTGTCCACCTCTGCCTACTCCTTCAGGGAATACAGGCTATATATATGAATACAGGCAAATAACATAACATCACTTATGTTATTTCGCTTTAATAATAAATTGATAATCGCCATTCATATCAAATTTGGTTTGAAGAAAGGATAAAAAAATATTTATTTATTTTTAAAACCCTCTCCATAAATCAATTTGGCAAATAGATACAGAAATAACTACATCACTAGTTTATTGGTCGCAAGCGTGGCCGCTGAGCACGAGGTCGATCTGAGTAGGGCAGTGTTATTGAAGACGAAAATATTCCTCGATGTAGTTCCTTGGCTAAGCCAGTCGTGGGCCTACATGAATTTTTCATGAAATCTATTTAGTGTGAAATACCATCTAAATACCTACTTTGTTTATATACTTATGAGCTTACATTATGTATGGAGATTGCGACATCACGTATAACGATGATGATAAGATAGCAAGCGAACTTCGCGACCTAGTTACTGAATGTAGATATTATGTGTGTGGTGTAAAAGCTTAGGTTTGGCGGATGAACAGAATATATACAGGGACTAGTAGGGGATATATTGATCTGAGAATTTAAAATGACCTTAGTTGAGAAAAGCAGGCCATAAGAAATGAGGCGGTTTGGAATATTGGATCGAACCAAATCTCTTAAAAATTCGTGACTTCTCCGAACTAAAATTTAGATAAATGATCCGAATGAATTGTGCCCTGTCATTTTCGATGACGAAGTTCATCTCATCATTCAGCCATTATTTAGTTTATTTCATAACTTTTAACTATTGCATGCAATTTTTTTTATCGAGAGCTTTATTCTGTGACAGAGTTTATACACTTTGAGCTCAAAAATATGCTGAGTTTATGTAGCGAAGTCGTCAAAAATTTTTGTCAGATTAAAAGTTCGGTAGTATAAGCTTGTAACTTGTACCACACAACTAATGAATGAAGTCGATATGCGAAGGTAATGACGAGTCCAAAATATACAAAGTACGCAATGTTTACTGATAGGCTCTAAGATTTTAAGCTCTTAGTATCACGCGTATATGTTACGTATGTACATGATTTTCTGTTGGTATTGTAAACGTATAGGATGCTGAATTAAATGATACATAGTATCACGCCTGTATTCCCCGAAGGGGTAGGCGGAGGTGTTAACAGTTGTACACCCACATTTCACCAATGCTGTTATTAAGTCCGATGTGGTGGTAAGTCTATTGCCATCAACCGGGCAAAATTCTAAACTCCGGGCTGTAACTGAGAATTTCCTAACAGAAAATTCAATAACCCCGACCTAATGCCCGACCCGGGAATCGAACCCGAGACCTCCAGCTCAGCACTCGTGCTTGGGACCACTAGACCAACGAGGCAAATGATTATACATTATACATTTCGTGTCTGTTACCTATTGGGGTAGGCAGAGACTATCGATTTCTACTTGCAACACCCCTCTTTCGTTTCATCTATGTTTTAGTGAATAGCTAACGGCCTTAGACTTGCTAGTCCAATAAATAATCACACTACTACGCTATTACTGTTTAAAAATCCGTTTGAAAGCTATTTCATACTGATGTGTTCTTAACTAGCGACCCGCCCAGGCCTGGCACGGGTATAAATTAGAAAAAAAGAGTAAATTTACATGGCTTACGTGTAGCCTACGTAAGCCATGTAAATTTATTCTTCGAGGACTCTGGTGCTATTTTTTTTTTTTACTTACAATATAACTTAGGCTTTATTATATAAATAGGTAAATGAAAAATTATCTAAACGATGGTGAAAACTGCATCAAAGTCCTTGGCGTTGTTTAGGAGGAGTTAGCGGATAAACATAAAGACAGACGCGGAAAGTGACGTTGTTTTATAGTATGTAGAGATGCATGCGTGTATAAAAAACATAACTCTAAAGCTTACTTTGGTGGAAAGAAACATACAGTGAGATGAATATTTGCACGCCTGGAGTATTCATCCGTGGGACGCAGATTCAAATCCTAGTCACGACACGACCGTATTTTTATTTTCATAAAAAAGCTATTTTATGAACATATCCATGTATTAGGGTCTATATCAATATGGAAACGTATCTCAAACCGATTTCATCATCATCCCCTGCCCTAATCCCAATTTATTTGGGGTCGGTGCAGCATGTACTATTTCTTATTATTACTATTTCATTACTATTCTTCCACTTTCTAATTGTTTTGAAATTGCATGCTGCTAAAGTTTTGGCAATGTTTTATGATCGGCCACCTGCCTGACGGCAACCCTCATTGGGATTGCTGTTGTTCGTGGTAACCGCCACCAATACGGTCTCCTTCTATCTTGCTATGTCACACCAAATGTTATTCATGCGCCAAGTTCTGATTTTATCCTACTATCACACTCCACTATCTCAGACGCATTTGCAAACGCCAGATAAACTTCAAAACCCACAGAATCAAACTATTTCACTTTAATTTTGTAATATGTAACGGGATCTTTTGATGTTGAGGGACGGTACCTCACAAAATACCCTATTTGGGTATCTCTTAGAAATGAGGAGCCCGATCGTGGAATGAGATCTCTTTATGTGAACCACTGGCAATTGTGAACGAAATAAGTCAAGACTTCGTAAATATTGTGTATTTTGATGTTGGAAAATTTGAAATACAAGTGATTATATTATATATACCAGATTTCGGTGTGCGTTTTTTGCGTAATTCCTCTCCTTCTGAACGGCTTGACCGAATTTGATGTTTTTTTTCTTCTTATGGCGTTACCTGGATGCTTCTTAGCTAGATCCAGAAAATATAGCAGAATGACGTATTTTTTTTAACTGTTGTTTATTTTTCGAGTGCCTCGTGGGTCTAGTGCTCTCAAAGCGACTGCTAAGCATGAGGTCCCGGGTTCGATCAGGAAGTGTTATTGAGTTTTTTCTGTTAGGAAATTCTCAGTAGCAGCCCGGAGTTTGGAATTCTGCCCGGTAGATGGCTATAAAATAATGGCCACATTACATCACTCGAAGAGGTAGGCAGAGGTGCACAGTTGTACACCCACATTTCACTAATGCAAGTCCCATGTATTTGGAGGTGAGCCTATTGCCGTCTACCGAGCACGATTCCCAATTTCGGGCTACTACTGAGACTTTCCCAACAATAAAATTGTCAAGAAAATTCAATCAGACTTTGTCCGACCCGGAAATCGAGCCCGGTACCTCATTGTCAGAGGTCAACCACTCACTATCCTACTAATATTACCTATAAATGTGAAAGTTTGTGATGGGTGGATGGATGTATATTAATCTTTCACGCAAAAACTACTGGACGGGTTTGGATTACATTTGGCATACAGATAGTTTATAGCCTGGATTAACATATAGGATACTTTTTATACCGGCTGGACCCAATTCTGAAATCCACGCGGGCAAAGTCGCGGGCAGAACCTAGTCGTGTATAAAGCCTAAGGGTGTGCGCCATGTCACAGATATGTAGGAGTACATATATATATAACTGCCTCGTTGGTCTAGTGGTCCCAAGCGCGACTGCTGAGCATGAGGTCCCGGGTTCGATTCCCGGGTCGGGCAAAGTGTTATTGAGTTTTTCTGTTAGAAAATTCTTAGTAGCAGCCCGGAGTTTGGAATTGTACCCGGTAGATGGCAATAGACTCACCACCTATTACATGGGACTTAATAACAGCATTGGTGAAATGTGGGTGTACAACTGTGTACACCTCTGCCTACCCCTTCGGGGAATACAGGCGTGATGCTATGTTATGTTATGTTACATATATATAGGCACTTAGGTATTAACATCTATCGTACAATTACTAGTAGCCCCAACAACAATACAAGTACACACGTATTATGTATGTATGTGTGTGTGTTACTGTGTATGAAAGCATCTGCGTTTGACTGACGCTTTGACTCTGATATCTATTAACCGGTCCTCGTTGTTTCCACTGTGATCGGCCTATTGGAGTGATAGGTTGTTGTGGTTGATTTATACATAAGGTTCAATGATTATTGGATCCCATGTTCTTCCTAAATTCGAGTGCTTGTCTTTGTTAGGTACTTTTTGAAGCTTAACTAGTGAATCGATATCCACTAAGCATGATTTTAACTTGGTATATAGAAGTGATAGCCTAGTGGTATGACCGTTGGACTGACAAGTCAAAGGTCGCAAGTTTGAATCCAAGGCACGCACCACTGTCTTTTCGAAGTCATGTGCGTCTAATAAACCAATTATCACTTGCTTATAGCTGTGAAGGAAAACATCATGAGTAAACCAGCATACCTGAGAGATGTTCTCGATGGTGTGTAAAGCCATGTCAGAGACCTACGGGTGGTTTACACTCTGACACTAGGTTATTCATCATCCACACGATAAGAAGAAGACTAGGTACTTTTTACTCCCGATGATTTGCAGGTTATCACAATATAGGATACTGTTTATTTCGAAAACTTACTTCGTTTTCCTAAGTGAGCTTATACATACTACTCCCGACCGTATTTCGGTCTCGGGGGCCTATCTCCACAAGTGTGTGCTAAAAAGTAAAAGTATTTCAATTTCCAAAAAAAATATAGTTTCTTGTAATAACCTCTTAAGAGTTCAAGTTATCAATTCTTCATACGACCCTTAAGTTCAAAAACTGTCTCAACCATTCGTTAAGAAAGCCAATAATACGCAATTCACCGTTCAATAGCTATATCAAACTTCTAAAAAGTGACTGAAATCGCAGCAAGTCTACGAGGCTATTAAATCTATATTATATATCAAACAGCAATCAAGTTGTCAATTAAAATATGGCAAACAACATGGAAGCCAAACAAAATCCCCATTGATTACTAGTCATTATTAATTAGTACGTGTTCGCACCAATGGTTACAATAACCGGAATCAACCCTTGTTTGTCTTGCACGGTTACCTTCCTAATTGCGTTGTAGTCTTAGTTTGTGTTGGGTATTTGCTTATATAACGAATGGTAAACATAAAACTTGGATACACATAAATGTACAAGACACTCCCACGCACACTTATCATACTTACGCATTTAAAAGCCTCCGTAGGACTTTATTATATTTAGCATCGGCGATCAGTGATTTGGGCACTGCATCATTGCTGCACCAATGCTCTTTGCGTTCGGTTTTAGTATATCTCATCAGATTACGTCATCTATTCGCCGCACGGCCGCTCCGACTATAAAACTTTAAGATTACAAAGACATAGTTTAAAAAAAAAAGTTTTTCTATGTTTACAAATTGTGTGCGTATTTATGTGAATATGGTTGTGTGTTTTTGATAATATGCGTGTGTGTTTGTGTAAGTGTGATACACTTAAAGTTTTATAGTCGGAGCGGTCGTATGGAGAATAGCTGACGTAATCTGATGAGATAGACTAAAACCGAACGGAAAGAGCATTGGTGCAGTAATTATGCAGACCCAAAATCACTGATCGCCGATCCTATATGTAATAAAGTCCTCCGGAGGCTTTTAAATGCCACGACGTGATTCTTTCAAACTAATATTCTTGCCTTTTTCCCGCATGCCAGTGGGCTTAAAGAACCATCGAGTGGGTACCGTCAAACACTAGGGGATACCGTGGCAGACCAAGGCGAATATGAAGAGTCGAGCTCAACTCCTACAGAAAGGACTGGCCCTCATTATCAAGGAACAGAAGTGGAAAATGGACAGGGAGGCCTTCGCCTTGCAGTGGGATGGGTGGATGCTAGATAGATAGATATGTTTATATTAATTATAGATTGTCACTTATATTTTACTGTTAAATCAGTTAAATTTTAACTTCACATACCATCACGCTTGTATTCCCCGAAGGGCTAGGCGAGAGGTAGATGGTACCAACATTTCATCAATGCTGTTACTAAGTCCCATGACGTAGGTGGTAAGCCTATTGCCATTTACTGGGCACAATTCCAAACTCCAGACCACTACTGAGATATTCCTAACCAATAAACACGACACCCGACCTTTGGATCCAACCTATGACAGCTGAGGTGTCGCGCTAGACCAACCACTTCAACCAGGGTGTTTTCAAATTTAGTTGAAAATAAACAACAGAACACGCACACCCATATTCTAATACTAAGCAGAGCAACTTTGCCAGCATAACAAAAAGCCCGTACCAGACGTTGGTGTTAGCTTTCTGTTTGCCAGTACAAATACAAAGCCAGGAACAGTACAAGTACAAGACAGCACAAAGTTTCAGTTCAGTCTTCTTGTTTGAATGAGAACTCGATCTGTACGACATTGTACGATTGAAACGAGTGTCGTTATTTCTTTTGAAATGCAATAAAGTTGGTAGAATTTGTATGTACGGAGGTATGTTAAGAGATAATAGATGCTATAGTTTCCACTGTATGGTGATTTCGCTGAACAGTCGAACTAGGAACTGTGTTCAAAAACCTCTGTAATTTAATCTTGGTATAATGTCTTTTAGCTAACATACTGCCTCGTTGGTCTTGTGCTCCCAAGCACGACTGCTGAGCATGAGGTCTTGATTTCGATTTCCAGGTCGGGCAGTGTTATTGGGATTTTCTGTTAGGGAATTCTCAGCAGCAGTCCGGAGTTTGGAATTGTTCTCGCTTGATGACAATAGGCTCACCACCACACCACATAGGTGAAATGTGGGCGTACAACTGTGTACAACTCTGTCAGACATCACGCCTATATTCCCTAAAGGGTTAGGTAGAGATGTTCTGTTCTCTGATGCCGAGCTCCATGTAAGGTATACGTAGGTCCATTAACTGGACAAAATTCTAGACTCCGGGCTGCGATCAAGAACTTTTTAACAGAAAAAAACATCACTGTCTGACCCGGGAATCGGACATGAGACTAAAGCTGAATACGCCAAGAATTCTTGAAACACTTTTACATTTTGTTTTAATATTTTGTGTTAAAAACGTGTTTAGTAGATCTGTAAACGATTCCTAGATAAATATCGCCAGGCGTCTCGTCGTCAGACGAATACAAGGAGGATTGAAAATTTAATAGGTTTGAACACTTAATAGGTAATAATAGGCAAAAGCGGTTTAATAGGCTAGCACAGTTGGTAGAGTGATGACACAGAATGTCAAGGGTCGCGGGTTAAAGCCCCGATCTTGTCTATTATTTTTTCAATGTTTCCTAAAACAGTAGTAATTAATAAAGGCATTACATGGCCTCAACATGTATAAAAAAATATCATTAAATTCACAAATGTGTTTAAAATCTCTTACATATGAATCCAATCTGATTTGTAAATTCCACTCTGCTCCTAGAAATACAATAAATAGAATTTATGATATACTGAACTAGGTGACCCTATAAAAGTTCACATGACTTTAGAAAATAAAAGTACTGAAATTCGTACATTTGATACGGAACCAATTCAAGGAAACATTAGCGGGTCAGGTCAGGTCGGGTCAAACAAACAAAGCAATTATTCAAAAGAAATTATTATATTCCGTTTCACATTAAACAAACCAATTATAACAGTTGATAACTTTAGAAATAATAGTTTGAACAAATTGCGTAGACAGAAAAATACAGAATTACGTTCTAAAACCTAGCGAGCCGATAGACTTGCGACCTGAAGGTCGACAATCGTGTGGATTAAGGCTTTTTAGCATTGACGAATTCGTAAAGGGTGAATTGATAGAAGAAATATCTCCTCGCAAAAATAAGCAATAAACTTATAAAGCTGGATGATTGACTGCCTCGATGGTCTAGTGGTCCCTAGTGCGACTACTAAGTATGAGGTTTTGAATTCCATTCCCAGGTCGGTTTCCATTGGGAAATTCTCAGTAGCAGCCCAGAGTTTGGAATTGTGCCCGGTAGATGACAATAGGCTCAAAACCTATATCCCTATTACACGGGCCTTAATAACAGGATTGGTGAAATGTGGGTGTACAACTGTGTACACTTCCACCTTCGGGAAATGCAGGCATGATGCTTTTTATGTATGATTGAATACAAAGGTTAGAAAATAATAAGATTAACATAAATGCTATAGGAACACAAATAATTTATGTTAAAGCAACATACAGATAGCGATCTTAGGCCAGTAACCAGCAACACTACACAGTTGCTATCCAAAAGCAATTTACACTACAATAAAATAAATCATCCCAGAACTGTACCGCCGGAAACACCCGGATATA
This sequence comes from Xylocampa areola, assembly GCA_935421205.1. Taxonomy (NCBI): domain Eukaryota; kingdom Metazoa; phylum Arthropoda; class Insecta; order Lepidoptera; family Noctuidae; genus Xylocampa; species Xylocampa areola. The sequence continues at coordinate 18,096,557 of OW285206.1, forward strand.
CACATAAAAAAGTTTCCCAATCACACTTGGCAGTTTCCTACTACGTAAATGGTCCTTGTTATACACTATTCGTACATTTACCACTGTAATAGTACGTAGAAACAAGTTTAGTGGGTGAATTTTCTGGGAATTACATTTGATTTATGATGAGCATCAATGTTAGGAACTTCTTGTATTGTAAGCCTAATCGATTTTGTTTTTGGGCCAACGATGTTTTTGGAGTCGAGAGAGTGGAGCAGCAATTATTGGAGTAACGAATGGGATCTGATTTGCTGTGTGCCCATAAATAAGGGAAGGATATATATCTCCTAACCGTAGCTTTTTATTTTTCTATATCTCTATATTTTTGTTTGTCTTGGAAATCTCTTATATCATTATTATCTCTTACACATAACGATGGCAAATTATTATTTTTAGTACATAAATGATTATTTTATATTTTAGTTTGATTTAACTTATTATCAACATTTTCAGTTTGATTGACAGTAATGTTAACTGCAGATAACCGTACCCATTTCTCCCGTTTCAAAGACACGATGAATCAATAACAGAGTTGATCAGTTTAAAACTTAATCAACTTCGAAAATACAAGCCCAGAAGGAAATATAATTCGCCATTGCTGGCTGTGATAGCAAAGATTTAGGTATAAATCTGCGTTCAAAAGGCTCGGAACATTAAAAATAAGTAGGGGGATACCGGGACCAGACAAGGATGTTTATTCAGCTTTTACTACTGTTTGTTAGTTCTGCTAGTGACAGTAAAGTAAAGATTCATATTTTTACCAGTGCTATGAAAATATTTGCAATGGAAGAAAAATGTGGAAATGTTTTTGCAACGGCGAAGTTTTTAGACGGTCTGAATTTGTTTAGATGATGATAAAAGACGCTGAAAATTGCCAGTTAGTATATTTTTATCCAATAAAACCCAAGCTTCGATTTTCGACATCGATCAAATCAAATAAAGAAACAAACAGCATCCAAATGCAGAAATAGTGATAACGCTAACAAATTGCGAATTATGCTAAGGCAGCAAAAAACAATTTTTAAATCCACCCCGGAATATCCGGACTCGAAATACGGCCTACATATCCGAGGCCCAATTTGCATGGAGATGGCGCCAGAGCGACGGCCTGGGGCTTCACACTGTCATAATCCGAAACTCGGCTAAACTGATTCAAATTTTCGCCATACAATGACTCCGTTCTTTAGTAGCTGTTGATACAAAGTTACCGATGTTGCTCCCAAATCTTTAGGTGCCTTTATTACAAAGGAATAAGGATGCGAATGATTCGTTTCTGATTTCGTCTGTTCGAATTTATTCTGTTATTGTTTATTAGGAATTGTTCCTTGGGAACTTCCAAAAGTATAAACGCGTCTGATATTTAAATTTGCTTTTTACACTTTGTTATGTGTCCTATTAAAGAGGTTTATGAAATTATATTAACTGTTCCTAAAAAATATTACGCTTCATTACGTAAAGTTCATATTGCTATGGGCGATTTTTCTCTCTTTTGTTCCAAATGAAAATACCAATAGTAAAACTAATCAGAATCCAATTGTTATGACGTAGATTAGTACTCTAGCAACGCTGTAACAATGTAATTTAATTAAAATTATTTCTGGAATTACACGTAGTAGATATTTAAGCTTATTAGGTTCACAGACTTCTTGTTCTGTATTCATATTGTAGCTGAACTTGGTGAAAGCCTTGTTCCAAAAACATAAAACTAAGTCAAAAATACACTCATCATGCATTTTAAATAATACGATTTCAGCAAGATAAATATACGTATACGTATTATCCTTAAACCCTTTTATATTTTTAGAACATTTTTACAAGCTAACATCAACTTTAATGTCGGTGTTAAAGAAAGAGAGTAAATAAACTTTTCTGTCTGTGAAATGGATCTCTTGGAGTTCGCTTTGCTCGCTCTTGCTTTAATGAAGAGATTCACAGCTTTTGAGTTTCCAGCTAAGTATGCAAATTCTTTATATTCGGAGTTACGACTTTGTGGACTTCTTTTGTATAAGATGATTTCGTTTATTTTAAGGGTGATAACGATCAATGTACTGAAGTAAAGAATAGTGTTAATAAGCTAGGAAATTTTAAAGCATAATTATCAAGAAAGCAACGGATGTTTTAAGCCTATTTGGGTTTTTCTATACTATGTTATCTGTGATGATTTAGAGATACCAATAAAGTTGTAAAGTTACAAGCACTGAATATTACGATTACACTACCGATATTCCTACTAACATTAATTTTGTTCACTCTTGTGTCATCCTTTTACCTTCACAGAGGAAACTCTCTTATATCCCGTGTCCGCTATTTTATTTCAAAGTTGCAATACCTAAGACAGGAATCCTATTAGTTTCTGTCGGCAAGGTTTTGTCATCTGTCTGGAGGGATTGCTTGCTCAGTTGATGGTATCTTAGGTCTAGATTTCCTATTTTCTTCAAAACATTTGTTAAATAAATTGTCGTCAAAGACAAGGCGAGGCTCAAGAGCTTTCAGTATAATAAATTCAAATAATAAAAAGTCGCCAATGTTGTTCATTTTCGTTTAATATTCGTTCTTGAAGTAGACTGAAATCTTTATTGTATTCTTTGCTAAACTATGCACATCAGCGATGCCAGTTTAATATCTAAACTTATTCCAAAATCCAACGTTAAAGTTGCCGCAAATTCGGATTTCATATTCCACATTATTGCGGTAGTCAGACTCGAATATACTCAGCTAGGGAAGCGGATTTATATCATATATTTATTTCGCTTCGCCTGTAATGGCGCATTAATCTTGTGGTGCCTTTCGAATGGCATTTGACATTTCGCCTCTTCCCCAAGATTGAGATTTGTTGGGTATTTCGGGGTTATGTGTATAGTGACCGTTATAGATAGAGGGATTTTGTCATTTATCTTTTGTTTGGCCTCTTTAGAATGTTCGAATTGGAGCAGTTTTAAACGAGGGCAGTGGTGTAATCCCACGTTTTTTTTATCAAAGTCTTTAGAAATACCGATATAACATATAACAATAAACCTGTTTGGTGATATTATGATGAAATCCATTCTGGCTTTATTGGGCCAGCGTGTAGTTGTGGACATACCTGAAACAAATAAAAAAATATTCTCAAAAACACAATTCATAACTAAACGTGGACATAAAAAATATGGAATGTAAGTATTTGTTACAGATAAAAGTAAATATGAATACCAAAACACAGTCTGGACAGAAAAAGTAAGACTCATTGATATACTATTCAACATTATCAGTCAGATAACAATCCCAATTACATCAAAGGGCAATACTAGTGTTTATCATCCACCAACAGTTGAAGGGTACAATGCAAATAACGTATCAAGTTTATGGGTATAAGCAGACATCGAACACATCGCACGCCATACTCGCGTTACAATACGAATTTATGAAATCCTGGTGTGTGACGGGACATAAAATGAAAATCATTGCTATTGATTTTATAGGTAATATAAACGATAGTAAACAGTTGTGATTCAGTTGTGTGTGTGTTGGATTGATGTTCAATGAATATGCAGTGTTTTACACTGTTTCAATGGAAATTTTGGTGTTTTGGGGGTTACCGTGTTATTGTTCGTGATTTGTTTTGAGTAAATACTATTATGGTTTTATTAAGAATACACTATTGTGATTAAATTTAGGTTTAGGATTTCACAATTTTATAAAGTATACAATTATTATTTAATAAAAGATGTCCATATTAAATAGCCTCGTTGTTCTAGTGGTGACTACAAAACATGAGGTCCTGTGTTCGATTGCGGGTTTGGGCAGTATTATTAAGTTTTTTCAGTATAAAATTCTTATTAGCACCCCGGAGTTTAGAATTGTATCCGATTTATGGCTATACGGTCAACATCCATCACATGGGATCTAAAGAAATGTGTTTGTATAACAGTACACTTCAGCCTTTTCCTTCGGTGATACAAGCGTGCTGCTATATTGTGTCTTATAGTTATCTAGTATATATGCCCCGTTAGTCTAGTGGTACCAAACGCGACTGCTGAGCATGAGGTTTCGGGTTCGATTCCCGGGTTGAAGGTTAATAACAACATTGGTGAAATGTGGGTCTACAACTGTGTACACCTCTGCCTACCCCTTCGGAGAATACAGGCGTGATGCTATGTAACTATTTAAATGCATTAATATAGAATCCAATATATTTTAAGACATTCTATATCACGCCTACATCATAATAACAAAAGAAATATAATATTATCTTTCGATAGATAATTCTAGAACTGTCGAATTCACACGCCTCAATGGTTCCAAATAGTCTGTAACTTTCACTTTACCGATAATGTGTTAATAGCTTTAGTCACAACTATTCAACCGTTAACTCAAAGGCCTGACTCCACTACATCTAAACCAATTACCGTCAATTACATTCCACCGTCAATTTCACCTTTTTCAAACTTCATTAAGTCAACGTTAATTTCAAAAGGTGATTCTTTTGACATGTAAATTGGACAGGAAGTACTAATTGGGATGCCTGTCGACACCTGAACAGTTAGGCATTTAGTCAAACTCAGTTTGAGCGTAACATCAACGAATGTTCGCGCCCAGTCCGGCTTTAACCGGATTTGGCTGCCAATATCCAGTTTCGTTAGTATGCTTTGACACTTGATTTTGAAATGGACTGATTGTCGTGTGAATACCCTTTTCGGGTAATGGATATTTGGTCTTTGTGTCCATATGTATCAATGATGTTTGATTGAAATATTCTATAGTGTATTGTGTTTTGTCAAGTATTCAATTAAAATATTGTATCTACGAATTCTACGCAATACAGAACGGGACCGATACATGCACAACAGCACATGGGGGCTGTGCTGTTTCATATTGATGAAAAAGTATTTTCATTTAATGTACATCAAGCTTCAGAAAGTTACACATATTCTGCGCTATAGACTGTAGATACCTTTATAATATTCACTTAAAGTTTAGTTTCACATTTCCGAAAGAATTGAACTTCAAAACAAAACCTTAAAACTTCAAAGATGATTTACGAGGTACAAGTCGAAGGGAAATAAGTGTTACATTTCATACAATAGCCACAACGGACATATTTCATTTTGACATTCGATGCCATAAAAAAGATAACTGCAGAAGGTTAACTACACACCTTCGATCACTTATAAAAAACTAGTGATCGAAGCTACAAACACATAAAAACCTATGTAAACAATTACATTTACATTGATACTAATTAGAAACAAGGGTATGATTAAAGTAACCAAAAGTTTGTAAATTTGGTATAAAAAATGACCAAGGTATTCAGAAATATCGTCGTCATGTGTGTCTATTAATTTCTATAAAAGCGATGTCGTAACATATTTCTCGTGAGTGATAGACGTAAATTCTCAAGGAATAAACTTTCGCAATATTCGATCAGTCGATAATTCATACCTACAACCAACAATTCCCATGTTTGATCCAGGATTTCAGATATTGTATGAAACAGATTTTCTGTACATTTCTATTTAATGTTTAAACAGTAGCTATTGGCTTAACGCATATCGAATAACTGCGAAGCCACTTAAAAGTGCCCGTAAAATATTTAATCTGTTAAGTTGGTCATAAATATTCCGGCATAAAATCGGAGAAGGGTCTAAGTTCGGTGTTTGTTTTTCTTTATTTTTGTAAAGTATAAATGGAATCGGATATAGAAGCCGTAATCTTTAGGAGTGCCGAGTGATTTCTTTCGTTCTTAAAGGATAACTAGAAAAAGTGATCCATTTTAGAATATTAACGCATTTGATTTTATTTTTGCTTTGGTTACTAGAAACTGGGCAATGATGCAGATTTCGATTTATTTATTTATTAGATAATATCTATATTACTCGGTCGTAATCGTACATGATTTTTCATCTCTTGCGTATGAGCATAGTAAGGCTGTGAGCGCAAGGATGGCTATCTTTTGTTAGACACAATTCAAATCAATTATGTCTCGAAAATGATAGGCCACTTTTGCGCTCACGGCCTCATATATTTGCTTGCACAGGTAATTTACAAGTTTTTTTTATTCGATTTTATACGTTGGTACATAACCGCGAAAAACTAGAATACTTGTAAAAATATGATTATTGAATATTAAAAATATCAAACAAACCTGCAATCAATTTCGGGCGTTTGAAACGCCGCACTCTTGGTGCGCTTTCTATGACGTCAGAGTTCACATCTAGAAAGATATCATGTATAGTATGGAGTGTTTAATTAATTAACGAATTATAAATTTGATTGAAAGGATTTTCTTTAAAGAATAACGTTTTAACTCATAAAGAACCACAAAACATGATAAACACCAAGTAATAACATACTCGAGATATTGTAATCGCGCAGAGTGACGTCACGTTTCACCTTAACCAATAGCGATAGTTATGACATTTTAAATTTTCCTCGCATGATTCTCATTTTTCAATTATATTAATTAATAGTTAAAACGCGATTAAGTAAAAAAGTAATTGAATAGGTTCTACAGCAATAAAGATTACGAATAAAAATATTTGACCTAAATTTGAATCACTTGCATATTCCCTATTGCATTACTACCCTCAAGATTGTGGAAGTAGCTAGATATTGTAGGTATTTATTGCATCCATTGTAATGGATGTAAGGTAATGTCTGCAATGAATAAAGGCACAATATAGTCTTATTTTAAATCGTCCGATACTGTAAAGCTGCTGTGTTATTTAAAATGATGTTTCTCAGTTTTTAACTAACCCTCAGTTTCCTAGGTACGTCATTTCTATCTATTACGCAAAATTTGACCTCGATCTCCCTAACAAATTATTGAAAGAGAACGAGACGGAGCAAATTATCCCAAAATTAAGGTATGGAGAGTGAGAGGGATGGGTATAGTTTCATCAGTTTCATCATTAACTGGATTCCAGGGTTCTGGGAAAACTATTTGTGACGGAAAGTCCTAGTTTAGCGTCAAAGCAATTTGCATGTGTAATTTCTTTTGGGTATCTAATTTATGTGTTGGTTTAATACAACTGACTTTACTGCCTCATTGGTATAGTATGCGACTGATGAGCATGAGGTCTTGGGTTCGATTCCCAGGTCGGGGAAAGCGTCATTGGGTTTTACTGTTAGAAAATTCTCAGTAGCAGCCCGGAGTTTGGAATTGTGCCCAGTGCATGGCAATAGGCTCACTACTTCTTATATGGGACTTCATAACAACACTGGTGAAATATGGGTGTACAATTGTGTACACCTCTGCCTACCCCTTCGGGGAATACAGGCGTGATGCGTTGTTTAATACAACAAAAAAAAAATATAAAGAGTTATTGTTGGACGTTCGTTTTTGAATACAAATGTAGATAATCATGATGGATTACAATGCAGATAAATATTTCAATCGCATTAACACACACTCATTACACACACACACACACGTTTTTATTTCGTTGTGAGTAGCATTGGAATCTGCGCCTCCCAGAGGAATACTTCAGGTGATCTGCGAACTAAGCCAGTGACAGAAGAATAGAGCAAATACAGAATTAATTCAGAATTATTGTGAAAATACTTTTTAAAGTTTACCTAAATTGAGAACCTGTTTCGTGTGCCACGAGTTACATACGATAATTGTATATAATCTATTGTGTCTATTTCGTGGACGTGGTGTTGTTAATATTTGTTAACATTTATTGGCATTATCAGAAATGTAGACCGAAAATATACGAAACAACGTAAACAAATGTTAAAAACAAATGATTTCTGCTCCTTGCTTTTTTGTCTGAAGAAATAGATGACGTAGCTCGACAAAAATAATTGCCCTCGTTAAATAGTATTAAATGAACAGGATTTTATTGAGTAACTCTCTCTGAGGAGGGTCGTTTGTTGGTTACTCAGAAATTAGGAATGAATCTAGTTTAAAATGAGAGTACTTCTGGATGGATTTGTCATGGATTTACGCTTTCCTGAATGTTATATAAAAGATATATTTTTATGATAAACGAACATACTAGAAAAATAAGTATTTATTAAACCAAATAGGTTTCAAAGAAATTTTTTATACTTTTATTTCTTTATGTCGTGTTGAACCAGGTGTTATAGTCGCGCTTTTTGAGCAACAGGTTGCAGGTTCAAACCTACGTACATGACTTTTCATTCTCACCACAACAAGAAAAAATATGGGAGTTGGGACTGAATAGCAGTATTTGTGAAATATGGGTGTACAACTATGTACACCTCTGCCTACTCATTAGGGGAAAGACAGGCGTGAAGTACGTGACTTTTTCTAAGTTATATCTACATTCAGGTTCAGTCACCTGTATAGCAGCATATATATATGAATTTATAATTGATAGCGATCACGTCACCAAGACGTATTAAAATGTGGAAGGAGAATTCTTAGTAGTGAGCAGAGGCCGAGATGGCTTAGTTGGCAGAGTACCTAGAGTATTTATCCAGGAGACGCAGGTTCGAATCCTTCGACTGTATTTTTTTTTTCCACTAAAATGTATAACTTTATGTATGATGTCTCATATACACTGAAGGAACGTTATGATCAATGCTCATTTCATCTCTGCATGAGAAGAAGCTTTTGTCCTACAGTGGGATAGCTTTTGCCTGATTTAATTTATCTTTAATCCATATCTACACAGGCGTCAATTCTAATTTAGAAAATTAAGTTAAATTTGGAACATGCCTGGATTTTACTACCAGTTACTATATGATCAGGATGGGACCAATCAAGAAATATCGAGTTTAGGCACGTTGAATTTAAATCTCCGAACGTTTTTAGAAGGCACAGGTTTAAGTAACCACTAAAATTGGAAACGTCAAACGAAAATTGTATGGTCGTTTTAGGTTGACTTGATTAGATTTTAATTTGACGTCATCCCGTGCCGCTCTTGTAGGTAGTAACGATTGTTAAAAGACAACAATGCTTTAGATTTTAGTTTATTTAATTTAGACGCCAAAGTTTATTAAAATACGATCATAAGAATTAGACAAATTTTAATATGACCTATGAATATAACACATATTTCTGACAGTTTCTTTGCGTATCTTATAAATAAAATACATATTTAAAATAACGACATAATCAAAGCGCAAATTAACACCATTAACCCCAGCATAGAGGTCGTAAACACATTGAGTGGTAAACAATTTTTCAATAACCGTAGTCTAGACGGTTTAATGTGAGGGCGACCGTGGCGACACCTAGTGGCTAAACTACCATTGTCATTACGATAGCGCGTGATACGGTTCATTAGTGCGATGTTAAGTTGGAATTTCCAATTTATAGTAGATTGAAAGAAGGGGTGACAAAATATAATTTGTTCCATAATAGGTTTGCATGACATTTTCAAAATTTGTCTTGACACCTTGAATCGATTGAAATTAGAAAACGATAAGTAATTTGTTGGAAAAACAAATCGATAATTGACACACGCTTTTCTGACGTTACGCCAAATCCCTAAAATCATCATTTGACATCATACAATTATAACACGGCAAATTGAGGATAATATGAAAGAGTGGTCATGGAAGACATAAGTAATGTTAGTGATTATGATAATTGTATGACCAACGCCGTGACATTACAATAAGGCAAAGAAGGGGAGGAACATAGCTATGTTAAGCAAATAATGAAGAACATCGAACATGTATCGTCGTATCTGTGAAAAAGGGTGGCCTTTAGATTAACTTTAGAAACCAGCCCATAATTGTATAAAAAAGTATTTCAGTGATCAAAATATACAATTTCACATAAATAATGTTGATAGTGATCATATTATCATCATCTTATATCATTAACATACGAGTTTTCGTAAATTGGATGACCAATCTTCATCATAATTTTACCACAAATAACTGACATCAAACATCAATTAACTCCTGATTAAATATCCTACTACCTTTCCTCAAATTCCCATTCTATTGTAAATAATAACATAACATAATAACAATGATGTATCGTCTCATAGATTTTCAACGCACCTATTATTTGAACAGTGTTATTGATAGTGTCACGCGATGGTGGAAGGGGGGTTAATGGTTTAGATTAAGAGCTATGGCTGGTTCAGTAAATCAACTTTTAAAGTTAATATAAACATTATGTTACTATGTATAACAAGAAGATAATAATAAAAAAAATATGGTTTAGGCGTCAAAGTATTTTTCCGCATTACTGTCTCCACCAATTTTTTACACGACTGCCCAAAAAGGGAGTGTTGTGTTTTTAGGGTTCATGTTTGTTTGTATGTATGTATGTATGTTGGTTAGTTTCTTTATTCAACCATAACTTCTAAATAATTGGACCGATTTTGATGTATGGGATATCGTTAGAATCCTTAAGTTGTCCCGGGTTACATAGGCTAGTAGGATTTGTTAAAATGGTAGGCGTGTTTTTTAATTAATTTCATCTTGTTTTACGTGCAAAACGAAAACAAACCTATCAACTGGGTATTATTTTGAAATTATTTTTTCACACTTTCGGTGTCCGCAAAACAGACACAATAGATTAGGCATATTTGAGGTTAGAAGAAATCGATTTCTTCTGGATCTACGTGTTCTATCCTCGGCCTCATCGCTTACAAACAGGCGAGTTTGTGGTCAAATGTGATCTACATTCTTCAAAAAATAAAATATACAATCGCCGTGTACCGAACTCCGTACATTGCATTGGACAGTTAACTTATTAAAACTCAGTTGCATTTAAAACGAAAACAAAGTTACCTATTCGATAATATTTTGATATTAATATTTATTAACACTTTCACAGGCCGCAGAAAATAATAATTAATTATTGCACTGTACCAAATATGGTACACTGGACAGTTAGTATGTTAAAATTCAGTTCCATTTATATCAGATTTTATTTTTCAGTAAAATTTAAAGGTAGACTTAAAAAGGTATGTTGTTCTATTAAACGAGATAATTAACATTGTATATCAGTTCGTGACAGTTATGGGTTCTAAGGGTTTCCAAAAACCATTAACTTTTGACTTGCCAGTATCTACCATCTAAATTAGGTGGTACTAATGTCCTGGTAACACGATGTTTTTCGGTGATTTTGATTAAAACTTGATTAATGGACGAGTGGTGGAGTTCCGATACACAATATGTACCAGGTTGTATTCATTATTGGATGACAAATAAATTGCTGGAGTGAGCAAGCGAGAAATGGTTATTTAAGGTAATTGCTAAAACACATTTAAGTCTGTGACTTAAAACCTTGTAAAAGTATTTTTTTTCTTTCTTTCTTTTTTTTTTTAGAAATAACGTTGCCCCACACTAGGAATTTCTTCCTGTATCGTGGGTGCATTTACAGACATATAATCTCACAAACACAAACACAACACACGCAGACCCGGAGCAATTATCTATAGATCGTACAAATATTTGCTCCGTGCAGGAATCGAACCTGCGACACGCAGCGCAGCAGTCGGTCTCTCGACCACTGCGCCAACCGCGCTGTCAATTAAAAATTGCTATTTTTTTATTTATTATGTTTGAGAAATATAATAGAATATAGATGAAAATAATAAAACATTATCCAATACAAAACGGTTACCACATGTTACAAAAACAGATTCAGACTATTTTAAGTAAGTATTTTTTTTTTACCTGTGGGTCTGTGTTTCGTTAATTATTATTGTCGTCCGCCTTCCGTCCTATATAATATAAAATTCATACCTACCCATCAAAATTTCAATTTTATGAACTGATAAACAATAATATATCACACAAAAAAAAAAAATACAGCAACAGTATCAAAAAATAAATTCTCGTTAACCCTTTACACGCAGCATGACGGTCTGTGTCGACGGCACAAGTTTTCGACAGTTGCAAATTAAAATGGCGGCTGGCCCTGCGTGATCGCTCCGACCGAGCTCACCGCGTAATCTCTTGCGGGGACGTGACTAGAATGTCACGTGACATTTCACCTTTGTCTTGCCTAAAAATTTTGAAAATATTTGGTGGGTCCTGCGTTTTGTTGAGGATTGAATTTCAAAGGTTTGGTGGTAGTGATTGGTGAGTTCTGGGTCAGTGGTGAAATTTTCTTTTCACTAGTCATACAATTGTTTTGACTAGATGTGAAAGGGTTTGTAAGATTTTTCATATTTGGATTTATTTTTCAATATTTAAGAATTTTCGATTTATTTATTTACAGAATAATTTGTTTCCTGCCAATACCAACACAGACTATGAACCAAAATAAACAACATATTAGAATATTCAGCTAAAACCAGCCATCAAAGTTAAAATCTACAATGCTGGCCATAACAAGCTACCAAACACTGTCAATATTTACCAGAGCGCTAGTTTGCCTGACTTCTATTAAAGCCCGAAGGGATTTCGTAATGGTAACTAAGGTAATCCTAGGTCTGAGATCACGAGGCGCCTCGAGACAGACGGTCGGATAGACAGACAGCTTGTATAGACGTAGATTAGAAGGGTTAGAGAAAGGTGGGAATATAGACAACGTAACTGGAGGAAATAATGATAGAAATGTTTTGTTTTATTGTAATAATATGTGTTCCTTATATATAATCTTGTTGAAGTCATAAAAAGGTATATATTTTTAAAGATTGTACCTAATGTGTTTTTTCTACACAACCTTAAGCAATTTGGGATTAAAGAAGTTTAATTTACATATGCAGTTGCATAAATATGCAAGAAATACCATAAAGTATAGGCATGAAATTAACTTCGCTAAAGGAACTCTTAAAACCAACACCGTACAATCACAAATTCCCAACCACACGACCGATCAATAAACCACAAAATTAGCATAACATTCCAGCAATACTTAAAATCAAATAAAAGGCGTTTAAACCCCAATAATGCGGGCAAACAATCAATTTTCCGGCTCAGTGCGTCTTAGTGTACGAACACTGCAAACAATAGCTAGAATCCTTAAAGCGGTGGTTTCAGAAGTGTTCCGAAGTGTTATTTAATCGCAAGAATCACGGCACTTGGACGATGCGACAAGAATACTGAGTGGCAAGTATAAGGTTACAGGAGGGTTAAGGAAGTGAGGAAAAATAGTCGATATTATTGTTTTTTGATTATACTCTTGTTTTTTCTGTTTTAAGGTGTTCGGTTACGGTAAATATTGTTTGTGCTGTCTCAGGTTTCTGTGTGTGGGAAATATGTCAGAATGATAAAAGGTTTTTCCTTTTAGTGTTGTTTCGACCTTTTAGTATGTGTTTGTTTTCGAATTACAGAGAATCATCGGTATTTTCAAGGACTATTTGTGTAAAGAAAAATACGATCGTGAGTAGAATTTGAAGCTGCGTTTCCCGGAGAAATAGGTACTCTCCTATAAACCCTATTTTTCTTACCATCAAAATTCAAGCTTTAGAGTCCCCTACGAATGCGTTAATAACTTTCACCTTTCTCAGAATCATAAAATTGTTACTATAATTTTAGTACGTAGGTGCTATTATATTTTTCACATAACACTAAAAGTTCTCACTAACAATTACACGAACAAACCTAATCCCTTTTACAGGGCATTTTTATAAAAAACAAAAGAATATGACGAGCATCCGCCATTTTTCTCTTTTACATCCGACGTTGTAACAGAATCACAAAAGTTGCGCGGCGCGGACAAAACGTCGCACACGACAATGCACTCACACTGCATGGTCTGTCAAACACAATTAGTGTTAAATTCGCTTAACGACGGCGCGTCGCAGTTGCAGGGTTGGGCCAATTTGCAGACTACGCTTGTTAAACGCTCTGTGTAGACTCGCGACGTTGTTGAATTTTCAGTGGGAAGTAGTGGAAACTATTTTTTTGTTATTAAAATATGTATTCAATGACGATGTAATTTATTTTGTACATCAACTTTTGTGGGATACATGGATTTTAAACTTAATTAATGTGAAGGGTTGATAGTCACGTCTATTTCTCGAGGATGCTCCAGTAATTTTGATATCTTAAACGGAGGCCGCGGCGATATCGCCAGTGAAACTATTAACCATAAACGAAAATTAGAATATGCCTGGCAATTGTCATAACATTTTTTTAACAAAAAGTCTTGCCTATATTATTTAAAAAGTTAGATAGACATTTCATCGATATCGTTATTAAGTGAGCCTATAAATAATAAAATACTAAAGTTATAATATTACATTTAAGGTTAATATTAAAGTTATAACATTTAATATTGTAACTTTAGAGTTCGCTAAGCATGCGTTAATGCTTTTCAAAGATATATCTTGTATTAATAAAATACTGTTAAGAAAATAATGTTGAAATTATTTATTTAAATTTCTTGCTTTATAATATTTTTTGAAAATAAGTGCTAAAGTACTTAACTATCATGGTCCATAATTTTCAACGAAGGCTATAATGTCAATAAAATGTCACAACATAGCTAATCCTTAATTTTAAAATGCGATCTCGTTTTTACAGCCTTTTGAGTACAACATTTATGTATCCTAACCCGAACTTGCAGCGAAGTTCGAGACGTCTTGGCGTTGCACCCAATTTGCGAAGTGCGCCGGTTACGACGCGGCGACGTTTGATATGACTTGTGAGTGAAGCAACATGTTTGCAAAATTTACAATGAAATAATATATTTATGAAAAATTTCAATATATTTGTTAACAAAATACATCCAGGAAATCTCAAGGTCGGAATGGAATTTTATAATGACAGTAAATAATCATTAAATAATTAAATTTTATGAGGTATCAACACATTGGCCGCTAAACTAAATATGGACAAAAGCATGGGCATTCAGAAATCACTAAAATAAACGTAATTTTTCATATTAAGCTTGGCAATACTTCCATTTTTAGGGTCAGCATAAAGCGAGTAAGTTAATAATATATTCACCAAAAAGATAAAGGTAAATTCGAATTAAAAATTAAAACCTCTCGTTCACGGAAGCGCTAATTTTCTTCCGGCACAGGAAGGGTTAATATTAATGAGCTACATGTTCCTAATGCGTACGACAAACATTTGTTCAAATCTGCAACACCATTGTAACGAGGCCCCTTTATATGTTATTGTTAAAATGATTTGATAATTAGATTTTGAACACTGATTGAGCGGAGGCTCAGTTACACCGGTGAACATTTAAATAAAAGTCCAAGGGCCCTGAAATTAAAAAATATGCCTTTTTGTTTTGTTTTTGTCTATTTTATAGTTAGGCCAAGTTATATCAACAATACTTAGCACGCTTAGAATTGTTTATGCAACTGTCAGGCTGCTGTCAAACTACAAGTGCAACATAGAGACGGCAACATAGCTTGTTCAAAGCACTTGCTTATATATGCACAAAGGTAATATTTATTTTTCTTCACCCTAGTGCACAGTCTGAGAGACAGTGATGTCTAAATAAACCGATGCGACAGCTAAATGCCCTACCACAGGTCTTGTAAAACAATGATGTGGCGTTTGGTGCTGAGCCCTCGTAAAGTAGTTTTTTTTGATAACGCGATCTCCTAACTAGGCTCTCTAAAAAATATTCTTCACCGGTTACTACTACGTTCGAATTCAAACGGACTCGCGATATCACCGCGGGCTCAGCTCGTGACTAAGGGCTCCGTTCGAGTTCGAAACTAGTCGGCGAATCCAGAAAAATCCCGGCTGGCAGCTAAGTTAGGTATGTGGAATTGTGAAGGAATAAAAAAACATTCAGTGAAATCGGTTCACAACTGGCGAAGACATCGACGGACATACATACAAAAAAAACAGACGAATTGATAACCTCCACCTTTTTGAAGTTCTGTTCATGTAGGTTCATTTTGAATAGATAGGAGCCCAGCGTTCAGGATGGATTTTCTATATAAGTATATAAAAAAAATGTGTTATGCATTGGATTCCAAGTCCGCTACACTTTGCAATTGTAATAACATTTTTCTCATTACAGAGCTCTTTACAATCTGGTCTATTGTCTATTGTACAAGATGTATGTACCTAGTAGCTTCATTGTCTCTTAGTCAAACAAACGATGATTGTATGAGATTACGTTAGTTAGTGTCTGTGTACATTTGATTAGAATTCTGACTACATTACCTGTATTTGCTGACTGATTAGGCTGTTTATATGTGCATGGATTATGAGATAAAGATATCGATACCCGCGTCCAAGCACGGATATTTATCGACAATATTGTCGAATCGATAAAATTTTTACGTATTAAATTTATCGTTTTATCAACATATGTCAAATTTGACGTTTAAAATCGATAAATGTATTGACAAAAAGTACCATACTCGGACCGCTGGAAAAGCAAAAGAATGTTGGGAAATGAATTATATTACTATAATTAGGAGATGATAATGCTTTTGTAGTCCACTTGTGTGTTATCTTGTTGCCGTGAGTTTAAGGAGTTATTTTTTTACAAATTATTGGGTGAATTATAAGCTTGTCAAAGTCAAAAGTTTCTATTTCACATAAACCAGTTTAAAAATTGATATAATGATCGAATGATAAATAATGTGTTCACTAAAATTCGGATTAAGCAAAAATTTTACCAACAAAGTGGGCCTAATTGCCAGAAATAATTATTATTAATAATAATAAAAAGGCACTTAGAAACGGAAGTTTTGTTGTTAAAAGTTAATTTGGAGAGTTAGTGTCAAGTTCGTCACGCTATCTCCGTCTGGGCCTGTCGCAACGTCGTGAAATGTTGTATGTCTGTTGTGAGTTAGGCCCACAACTCGTCCGATGAAGTTTTGTCTATGATTCATGAAGTTATTTTATGATTTGTAATCTAGGTACCAATTATCGGCTATTTCTATATTAAATGATCGCGCATCTGAACAGCGACAGAATGACGGCGGCAGAGACAAAATGTATGAAAATCAAAATCGCCGGTCCCGTTGTTGGCTCGTGACTTGATGTGGGAAAAAGACCATGTTGAGTAAACATTAACTAACGCATTGAATGGCAATAGACGCATATAGACGTCATAACAATAAAATTTCTATTGTGTGTCGTCTAGCATCCCTCAGACGGTTTTGCTTTTCAAGATAAATCTTTGAAAAGCATTAACTCATGCTTAGCGAACTCTAAAGTTGTTATATTAAATGGAAAAAGAATACGGTCGCGAACAGGATTCGAACCTGCGCCTCCGGGATGAATATTTATATATTACCTGAAGAGTATAGCTTCCTTTTAAAAAAAAGAAATGTAAATCGTATAGAGTTTTGGTGGCCGCAAGCATGGCCGCTGGGTTCGATTCCCGGGTCGAGCAAAGTGTTAGTGACTTTTTTTGTAAGGAAATTCTCAGTAGCAGCCCAAAGTTCGGATGTTGGTGGTGTGACACCCCCGTGCTTCGAAAAGCACGTTAAACCATTGATCCTGCGTCTGATCCCTCCGGTAGTGTCGGAATGCCGTCCCATCGGACTATGAGAGCGATGGAAGAGGGAGTACACTTATGTTAGCGCATACAGTTGTGCACTATAATATCTCCCTCGTACTTGTTAAATCTCCGTGGAGTTAAGCTGCCCGTGACCACAAATTCGGTTGGGAGTACAATACTATTTATTATATACACATTATAGTTATTGAGAACTTAATAAATATTGAAAACTGTATGAACCAGTAGAAAATGTGTTTGACCTGTGTTTGACCAGCGGTAGTATAAAAATATAGGTAAAAATAAATACATGCAGACAAAAATATTTTGATTCATTTCCGCACGCCATTTACTCCGGTCTATGAAAAAAACATAAAAATATTTCCATTTCAATATATTCAAAATTAATTGGTCCGGGTTCCGTAGTTAGCTATAAAGCGGCACCTAACGTAATGAAATCGTATATCTTTCAGTGTGTAATTCAATTATACGGAGCAATCACACTCGCCCACTGTATAACAGGTGCGTTTTATACTGCCGCCAAAGGAACCCTAGTTCTGTACTTGATAGTGGTACAAGTGAAAAAAATACAGGCAGAGATATTCATTTTATTCGATAGTATATAAAATATTTTTATTTGTAAGAGAAAATGGCAGCGATTTATAGGCGTATATGGATGCTGTGTGTTGGTGAACGCCTCAAGATTAGGAGAAATACGTATTATATGGTCTGTATAGGGACTGAATAGATAGCAATGACGTCACCAAAAGACGTATTAAAATGTGGAATAAGAATTCGCGGTCAGAGCGCCTGGAGTATTTACCCGGGAGGCGCAGGTTGGAATCCTGCACACGACCGTATTCTTTTTTCACAAAAATTTATAACTTTAGAGTTCGCTATGCATGCATTAATTTTTTTCTTAGATTTATCTGTATACGTTTATGTAATTTTTGTATTTATTAATTGGTGCATTACATTTGTTTTTGGATCATTACTTAAATTTTAGTATTTAATTTGTTTTTAGACTATCGCAGGTCCATCCTAGCCTATAATTACTTACGTTATTTTAATTTAATCTATATCTATACTATAATATAAAGAAGAAAGATAAGATTATTTGTTTGGGTGTTTGTAAGGATTTAACTCAAAAACGACTCAACTATTTTAACAATAATATGTAGATAATATTAATATTATTAGTTTAGTTTTAAATGTACTATTTTATTTGTATATTTTTTATTCTAAACATTGCCTATATAATTCCTACAACTCTCCCATTCTCCGTACCACCTCCCGCTCATGCCTTAGCCCAAACACTAGAAAGCATCCATAAATCGCAGGACCCTCCGGTCTTCACCGCGGCCATTAACACGCCCGACTTAGACTTTATATCGCCAAGAATAGAGTAAACAAAACTGGTGTGGTTACGCGACACCATGGGCTTTCGGTTCTGGTGAAAGTGATTTTGATTGAAGAAAAATCAGGTTCTGTAACAGTAATGAAGAAAGTAGGAGCTGCTGAAAAGGTTAACGATAGTGGAGTTATTGAGGAAACTATCTGGATATGACATGAATATGGAGAGGTTCTGCACAGAGAGGTAGAGGAAGCTTAGATGCAGATGTGATTCTTGGGATTGAAGTATCTAATATATATTTTAGCAAAAATAATTCTATATTATGCTAAGTTTTACATTAATTCAACTAAAAACTAAAGATATTATAATAATAAGAAAAAGAAAAACTAAACATCGTCGTAAAAATATTTTTTTTAATTAAAAAAAAAAAAACGTTGCCCCACACTAGGAATTTCTTCCTGTGTCGTGGGTGCGTTTACAGACATATAATCTCACAAGCACACTAACACCCAGACCCGGAGCAATTATCCGTAGATCGTACAAATATTTGCTCCGTGCAGGAATCCAACCTGCGACACGCAGCGCAGCAGTCGGTCTCTCGATCACTGCGCCAACCGCGCTGTCGATAATATATATAAACGTCAGATACTTCATAGTAGAGGATTAAAAAGTAAATTTTGTGTTTTTTTTAAAACAAAATCTGTCAATTTAGTTACTCAGACAAAAGTTACTTGACGATTTATTTATTTTTAAATGAATTATATGCTTAGAATTTTCTCGAAAATTTGTTCTGTACTAGAATACTCGTGTTAAACTGACAGTTAAGTTAACAAAGTAATCCACAATATAATTTTAGGTTGAAGCATTTTTCTAATATTTCATAATTTTTCTAGAGACGACCTTTACCAGCCACTCCTTCGCCTACGCTGGACGACTTAACGGTACTGAGGTGAATGCTTATTAAAAAAAAGATCGATTGACACGATAAGAAGAATCATCAAAGCTCGGTGGTGGACACTGCACGGTCTAACAGCTCCTGATTATGCCCCGTGGGGGGACGAAACACGTATAGAGTAGTTGGTGGTAGTCGGAATTTCACCACTTGCGTATGTGCAATTGTGCATATATTTGCGGGCGGGCGGGCGGTGCACAGGTAATGCATGACTACCCTCAATATTGTGGAAGTAGCTAGATATTGTATTTATTTGCATCCGTTGTAATGGACTTCCGCAAAGTAACGCCTGAATCTATTAAAGAAGAATCAGTTTACGAGAAGCTTTTACAGTGGTCAATGGATAATAGAAGCTATAAAAACACATATGTTTTCTCCTTCTTACACAGTTTCCCACTCCACATAGCCATATCTCATACCCCCACAATATAAATACTAGATCCCAAGGCAACAGTTCCGCGAAATCACTGTGTAAAAAAACAAAAACACATCGTTGTCTTCCATGACACACCTGATGCTGTATTTATAGCGAGGGTCCGTTGACGGAGGGCTCCGGGTTCTGTGTAGTTGACACCTGTTCCTCTTGTTTTAATTTGCCATAAACAATAGGGGGATATGTGGTGTTGTATGATGGATTCGAATTGGTGGGTAAAACTTTAAGAGGTAATGTACGAAGTAGTGTTTGTTGTATCGGCTTGAAAGAAGGTAATGAGATTTTCTTTTGACAGGGAAGTTATGACGAAGTCGAATTAAACATGGTTGTAATGCTAAACCATATTCAACTTATTCCTTCTGCATTTTAAAATTAAATTCATACCCGAGAATATTTCCTTAGAACAAATATCATCTATGTAAATAAAAATAAATTGCCGATATACATATAGTACGCGCATAACTTCTGAACGACTGCACCATATTGGATAATTCTTTATTTTGTGTTCATTATTGTCAGGACAAGGGTTGATAAAAGAAAATTAAAAAAAAAAACGTAAAAAAAGTGGTACGATGTTCGCCGCGGGTCAGCTAGTAAACAATAAATATAGAGTATTTAAGAATGCATCATCTATGTCTCTATCTAATCTACATAAACGTTATTATCTTTAGAAATGGTTGTTAAACATATGTCGCAAATGGATCGCGATACTTTCATGAAACATTGACAAATATCCGAGTGATGGGGCAATCAAACCCAAATATCATGCATGTAAAAATCTGTCGATTTGTACTGCACACAAACATTTACCATTATCGTTAGCAATATCCACCACATGTGTAGATGCAGCAATTTATTTCATATTTTCAGTATCGCCACGAGACCACGCGCCTGGTGTAATATTATCACCTAGCTTTTTTATGTACTATATTAGACGCGGCTTCTGTCCAACGAGATGTATCTCACTAGTTGTGTCCCGCGGTATCACCTGCTTTTTTTCTTCTTGCTTGTCTCCTAAGGATCGTAGCGTGATGTTAAATAGCTTATTACCTGCCTAAAGAACTGGGCTATCAAATGTAAATATTTTTTCAAATCCGACTGGTAGTTTCAGCGCGTTCAAACAAATAAACTGTTCAGCATTTATTAAATTAGTGTAGATCCATCGTCGACTTTGTCTCTGTCACCTCTGGCCTAGACAAGAGTCAAGAGCACATCCATCCCGAATAAACTAAAGAAGTTATAATAATTATAATACACATCCCACTTTAGGAAAGTATTCACAAAAAAAAAATTATACATATCTGTAACTGTCTATAAATTAAAAGAAATGACAAAAAACTTTAATACATTTTAGATAAAATACATTTTAAACACGATTATGAATATTGCAGTTTCTGATAGTTATTTGGCTGATCTTTCTATTTAAACTTTTTTTAGCATCAGGTTGAAGTAGAAGGTAACAAAATTGTAGTGTACTCGTACTACCTACTAAAGTCTATAATGACGAATGGATTGCATACATAATGACTTAAATCACGAAAACTGAGTTTGCACAAATTCATTTTAAATTAACTTGAATAAGTTAATCCTGTAAGCTAACATAAAGGTGGAAGGACTTTGAAATGGCTTGATACACCATCGAGAACATATTATGTCATATATTATGTGCTCGTACCGGCACGATGTTTTCCTTCATCGTTTGAAGCATGTTATGCTGTGGTACATTGCGTGCGGATCTGACTCACCGATTCGACTAGACCGTCTTACCACTAGGCCAAGAAAATATATCAATCACAGTTTTAATAACTTCAATATTTAAGAAAAACTTAACATTTATTCCAAATCATTTCGCAAATTTAAACTGCATCGAAAGCTTTACTGTAGGTACAGGTCATATAAAGACGTGTTCACACTCTATAGCGTCTTGCAAACAAAAGATGGACAGCACAATGGCGTATCGGCCGCCATCTTGAACTTCGACTGCATCTTTAATAAAGTGTTCAGCACTATTGTTCCAGAATCGCTGTGTCGTAATAAAAAGATCTTTGTGTGGTACGTGTTGTAGAACGTTGCGGTGACATTCGATATGTCCGAGCGATTTTTAATGTGGTTTAATTGTTCTATTGTTTTGATATGAAATATTTTCTAGCTGTAAAGTCATCCATTTTTGTTGCAAGAAAATTACAGTCGTGAGCTGGATTTGAAACTGTGCCTCCTGATGGATAGTGCAGGCGCTCTACCAACTAAATTATCCCAACCTTTAATTGTTATTCCGAATTATTCTTCTTTATTAACATGTCTGATGGTGACGGCATCACCTTCTTTCTACTATTTTTATCTTTTTACACTCAGAGGTATGTCCTCAAAATTGACTTATTGTATAAAATGGTAGACCAAATGACTGACTTATTATTTTATTCCCGTATTTTTTTTTAAAGATTTTTAATTAACACAAGATGCATAAATAG
This sequence comes from Xylocampa areola, assembly GCA_935421205.1. Lineage (NCBI taxonomy): Eukaryota > Metazoa > Arthropoda > Insecta > Lepidoptera > Noctuidae > Xylocampa > Xylocampa areola. The sequence continues at coordinate 18,119,075 of OW285206.1, forward strand.
TGCAAAACCACGGAAACTCTTGATTAGAAACTGTAAACCTTTTTATTGTAAACGATAATTATCCACTCTGTTGCTTACAAATTATACCAACCCACATTTCTGCAACGCAAAATGTATCGATGGCACGTGAGCTCAAATTCATTCAGAGCCAAGCCACAAACCGATTACGTTAAGGCCTACAAAAGGCCATAACCCTTAAATGCTAATCGGGTACCATAGACCCCAACGCACAAAGAACACAATGCACCTCATTTGGGACTGATAGACCGAGTTTGTTCAGGTAAAGAAGATTAAGATTATAGGTACGTGATGGTGTTAATCGATTTGGAGTGTAATAGACATAAAGTGTGCGTGGGTTATTCATATGTATAGGGAACAGTGTGGGTCTTGATAAGGCAGAAGATATACACACACAATATACAAACACACACACATAGACAGACACGTAAAGTAATGTAAAGGCTTACGGTATAGGTATTGGTATATATTCACTCTACGATTGCAAAAAGATAAAACGATGCCATGCCAAATTGAAATTCAAAAATTAAACCTTGATTTACATTCATTATTCATGCAAACGCAATTTTGCGTATGCGAATATGCGCTTAACACTATCAATTTACTTTTTCATCCATCATAGCGGAATGATTTTTTGTTTTTGCTTTTTTTTTACGAAGTAATTCATATTAATCTGTCATTTTTAAATAACATGTAAAACTTTAGCAAGACTGTAGTACCTGTATTTCAATTACAGTTTTACAAAAAAAAAAACTGTTCCAGAATGTTCTAATATCTTCGGACGAAGAACAACAGTAATAAACAAAACCAACACCCCTGTTTATATTCAATAAATTTCGTTGACACAAAATTTTCTTTAGAACCAAATTTTCCTTGACAATTCTTTGAAAAGCCGTCACCAATTATGGGAGCGTGAAATCGTGTCGTTTGTACCCAGCTCGCATTAAAGGGTTGGAGGTGTTTATTTTGGACTTAACACGTTATACATCGACTGTTTGAAGTAACAGGTATTCCAGTGAAATGGGAATTTTACCATTTTCCCATTCGTTCAAAGGGCTCTGAACATCAAATAAAGGTTTATTAGTTTTTGAAACGGTGAATTTTTGGGATTGTTATATTGAGACATTTTCATAAGATTGGTTGAGTATTAAGAGATTTACGTGTACGCTATGCTATTGATAACCAATTCTGAAGCTTTGCTTTAATTAAATTTTGGATAAGTGATAATAAAAATTATAATTATAGCCAGTTTTCTTCTTAATTTGTTTATCTCCTACAGGTAGGTCAAACCTTTATGACACAATTATATTTAAAAATAAGAATACGCCAGAAATCTCGAAATACTTGTGTAGGTACATTGTATACTCCTATCTCAAATCTTATCCGGACCGCACCATATTACAAATCACTAAATAATCCTCAATCAAATATAGAGTGTAAAACCAACAGAAATTCCGCTGGTAGAGTCGACAGTTTAAATCAAACTTTAAACTGTTTCATAAAAATCTCTGATGAGGGTCAAATGGAAATATGTTATGTTGTCAATATATGGAGTTGAACACCAATCTTTAAATAGTAAAGAACCACTGGAAGAAGAAAAATAAATTATTAAATATTAAAGAAAAAATAACAGGTAGGTTATGCGTCTAATTGTTATAAACTTACATAATTATCACCCATCAATTTAAAATCATCCATCGAAATCTGCCTATCTCCTCAATTCAACAGAACTCTTATTACTGAGGGGTAGAAAAAGGGACCGTACATACAAAAATATACAATGTCGGGCCAAAAACCCATACAGTTTATAACTCATTATTTTCCCCGAAACTTGAGTCCGACTTCAAAGGGATGTACCTACACTTTCAATATTTGAATAGCAGATTCTCTACTCAAATAATTACCCAAATTAGGGGGAGAGTTTTACGCACCCGTAAATAAATAATGAAGGCAAACTTACCTGTTATGTTCGAACAGGGTTGCCAGCTACGTATTAAAATATAGGAGAATGTTGGGGGTTTTCAAAGACAAATATGCATTTATAAGTCTTTAGGAAGGTAATGAAATGTAAGCTTAATGAGTAAAAGTTGGTAATTGATACCAGAAAGATGTATTTGCTCAATTTTGAAGATCGTTTCGGAGTTGTCTCTTATTTATTTTATGTAAGCTTATGCATGATTGGCGAGTTTTCTCGTTTTTGATATATCTTTATAAGTTGCTAAATGTGTGAAAACTCAACCAAATACTCTGTATATTTAGTTGAGTTACTTAAACATGAAAGAATCATATTAAAGAAAAAATATTTCTTCTGGTTGAAGAAATAATTACCCAATACAAGTAGACTTTGTTTAACTTTGATAAAACATCTAAACTTTTCCAAAATATATAACTGTACCAATAATGAAGTATTGTTTAAAATAATAGTGTTTAAAATCTCGATATGTTAAAATGTCTCGTCACCCAGTTGTCATCTTTCTTCATACAATTTTACAAAACACTAGACAATACATAAGAACGTCAGTTTTTAATAATAGACGATACCTTATGTTTACGTGTATCCTCATGGACTTTTGCCTAACCTTTACCGGATTCACAGAATTCCTCGCAACCTCGTCAGGATAGAAGGTAGCCCTACACAAGATGTTGGTATATGCCTAAGTTATTCATAGCCTCGGAGATTATAAACTTAGTTTTGATGGTTCATACGGACACACAAGAGTTAATAATAGACGCCTGGTTTTAGTGCAAGTAAACATAGGGTTGAATAAGGGGAGAGTGGAAACTAAGGGCTTTTTATAATAGCAATAAATTCGGAAATGATTTTATAGAAATAAAGTTATAGTGAATGTACTTAGCAGCTGCTTTACTATAGCTTGACCATAAGTGCTGTGCCGCTCGCAGCATTAAGTCTTCTGTGGTTCTGTTTATCTCGTGATCGTTTGACTAACATGATCAGGTAGAAATGACACAAGAGGTCGTTGGATAGTCACATAAAGAAGTAGACATATCCTAACGGGCTACTGCGTCCGTTTCTCGCCATAATAATTCCTACTGAGCGGCACAGCGGCACGCTTGGTGCAGTGAAAGAAAGACAATAAAGAAAGAAAGAAAAGTGTTTATTTGACACAGTCAGTAAGTAGTCGGTTAGTCAGTTAGTGGTAGAGTGATCGGCTTCTGCGTCAGGGGTTGTGGATTTAATTTTCATAGGAAACTATTATTAGTATGGCCCACAGATACATGGTTGTGTGTGCATGTAATATTTGTGTCTATCAACAATTAAAAAAGTCCTTTCAACCTAATTAATGTCCCATGCGTTTCCCGGAAAAGATTATGGTTACCTTGAACACTTGTCACGTGGTTCTTGCAGATCGACTCGTCTGGAGGGGCTCCTGGCTAAGTAACAGCCGCACAGATCGATTGATTGAGGTTAAGCTGTGCTTGTTGCGGTTGGTCTGTGGATGGGTGATCATTATTTCATACCGGGACCCCTCCAGGCCTCGAAGAGCATGTTATGCCGTCGGCCCCAGTTGTGAAATTAAGATCTATGACAGCCGTTATGTGTAGTCAGAGGCCTGAAAATCTGACAACCTGGTAACAGGGTTGTGGAGGTTAGATAGGCACTTAGGCAGTCGCTCTATGTAATATTAAGCTGCATCTGGTTGACAGGTGCGACCCTAATGTAACTGGGAAAAGGCTAGGCAGATTGATTGCTCTTGAAGGTCGACTAAGATTAGTCAAAATCGTGATTTAAATTTCTTTTTTTTTGGCTGAAATGTCGTTAAGTATTTTGCTATCTGTTCCCATTTGATATCTATTAATTTATACACCGTTGATTGATCGTCCATTTTCGGAACATAAAACCCCTTATAAATAACTAAGAGTTAGTTCAATTCGATTTGGTGTCATGTGTGATGTATTGAAAATGTGTTCGAAAATAATTCATGGTGTGGTGCAACATAACATAACATAGCATCACGCCTGTATTCCCTAAAGGGGTAGGCAGAGGTGCACACAGTTGTACACTAACATTTCACCAATGCTGTTATTAAGTCCCGTGTGTGTGGCACAATTCCAAACTCCGGGCTGCTACTGAGAATTTCCTAACAAAAAATACTTTGCCCGACCCGGGAATCGAGACCTCCTGCTCAGCAGTCGCGCTTAGAACCAACGAGGCAGTTTAAAAAAAGAAGTTTTTTTGAAGTTTAAAAAACGGCATCAATTACATAAACGATTCCAAAATCCATTTTTGCAAAACAGGTGGGTCTCAAACTACGTTATGGTGAACATAGAGGGGTATTCCCACTTAATCTGCATACGATAATCGGAGGGGAGCAGTGACATCTGTCGGAGATTTGCATAACTTTGAGTTTCGCCCAATTTGAGCCGCGCGCGCCACCGTCCTTTTGGATTTATATCCAGGCCGTATACAGGTAGTTGTCAGTACTTTAGAAAATTGTGTTATAAAATTAAAGATTTATTTTGGTGTAAACTTTTATGTTTGATATAATAGATTGTATCAATACATTAAACTATCAATGTAGATGTAGATACAAAAATTATAAGTAAATCGGGAGAATTTTTTATATAATTGTTTTAAAGGTGTTTTTAGAAGAGAATTATTTCATTTTTTTTTTATTTATCCTTTCGATCTCGTTCTTAAATGTTTGGTCCCAAAAAGATTCTTTTGTATCTGCCGTTGCAGAGTCCTGGTGCAGAGAAAATACGATTTACTATATTTATATTTGTTGTATTTATGGATGTTCATAGGTAATTATAAATACATACAATACAATACATTTTATAAATTGTACCACGAATATTTATTGTACCCATATTCGCAAATAAATTATTTGATTTGATTTGTAATTCATAGGTAATTGTTTAGGTAGGTCATAAGTCGGGTGAAAAGTGATGGATGAAACTAGTCATAGAACTTAAGTAATTTATTTATAACCCGCGCGGATAAAGAATAGGACTAAAAATGGCGTCTTTTTCATTCACCTCTTGCTCACTCACTATCAAATTGAAAGAGAGGGCAGCATAGATAATCCTGCGTCCGGTCCGTGCCCGGTAGATGGCAATAGGCTAATCGCCCACTACATGGAACTTATATCAGCATTGGGGAAATGTGGGTGTACAACTGTGTACACCTCTGGTTACCCTATCGGGGAATACAGGCGTGATGCTATCTATGTACGTTAAAATAAAACTAGTTTACAAAAAAAAAAAACAATTCGGTGCATAATTCCATGTTATTTTTACAAACATGCGTAACACTAAAATGCCCCATGTTGGTAGTCAAAACAAGTAACTCATATCTACCTATCTTTTTCATATCTTTAAAAAATACACGTCAGCCTTTAACCCACCGAGTCGGACCCTCTATTATTTCGAGTTTTCCCGAATTTTCCCCAGGTTTTCATTAGCAGGGGTGCGTTTTAGTGACTTATGCAAACAATGGAAGGGTGCAAATGATAACAAGTTGCAGGCTGCAGCACACGCCGACTGTTTATTAGTATTTGTGTGTAAACTTGAATAAATCATTTAGATTTTGTTCTACGGCGGCACTTGGGAGGTTAACGGTGTGGCATGAATTAATAATTGATGTCTAACGTGCTTAGGAGACTGGAAAAGGTTTTGATAAGCTACATTTATCTTTTGGTTGAAATAAAAGACAAATCATGGTTTTCCAGAAAAATCTGCCTAGCCTTTTCTCATGTACATTGGGGTCGGCTTCCAGCCAAACCCGATGTAGTTTAATACCAGTATTATACATGGAGCGACTGCCTATCTGACCTCCACAGCCCAGTTACTGGGTAACACGATATCTCGTGATGGAAATAAAAAGTGATGGTTACCCATCCACAGACCGACCACGACAAGCGCAGCTTAACGACGATCGATCGATCGGTGCGGCTGTTACTTAGCCACAAGCCTCTCTATGACTTTCAACAATTAATACATATTGGTAGTTATATATTTTTTTGAACCATGCCCCATCGCTACGGTTTTTGCTATATCGTGGGTGTGTTCAAAAATATAGCACAACGGTTTAACGTACCTTCTGAAGCACGGAGATGATTCTGTCCGCGAATTCATCTGCATGAACTTCAGAATAGGGTCCAGCCGAGATAAAGAGTATTCTGTGTGTGGTCCTACTGGTCACCCATCTACAAATTGACCGCATGTAGCGTTGTTTTACCTAAACGATCGACCGCAGTTACACAAAATATTTGGTATGGACCATAAGTGCTGGAGGATTTCATATCTTCTATCTATTCTATTTCTTTTTTAACAAAGAGATAACATAGCATAACGCTTGTATTCTCCGAAGTTGTAGGCAGAGGTGTACACAGTTGTAAACCCACATTTCTCCTATGCTGTTAATAAGTCCTATGTGATAGGTGGTGAGACTATTGCCAGAACAAGGCTGGTACTGAGTATTTCTGATTTAATGCTCAGCAGTCGCGCTTGGGAACATTAGACCAACGCGGTAGATTTCCGTTTTCAAGCAGGATTCCTTAATCGAACAGCGAAAGTTATGGGGGCTGAGTTGCCGGCGTCTGTAGGAGTGCACCCTTAACATGGAATCCCTACACGTGGCCCCTGGGTGGTGTAAAACAGGCAACACAACTCTGGTGGGTGGCTTCGGCCGCGGCTTGTTACCACCCACCGGACGAAGCCATGCCGTGAAGCGACCTAGTCGTGTTTCGGGATGTAGCTCAGTGCAACCGTTGTGGGAGGCGGGTCTGGGCAGTTGCCTCAACTCCCCAACTATCGTTCTCCCCAAATCCATCCACTCTACTTAACGAGTGAATAATTTATTCTAGATCTACGTGCTCCATCCTCGTCCACACCGTCGCTTACCATCAGGCGAGTTAACCAAACGTAGACCCATTTACAATAAAAAAAAGAAAATTGAAATACTTAAATAATTAAATGCAACATAATTAACAATCAATGAACATGTTAACACGTTAAACTTCCTTAACACAATTAAATTTGAACCATACAGTTACCACATTGCATTGTCAAACTTTTTGTTCCGACAACTTTGAACGTTTCCTTCCTTCCCTTAAAACCGCTTAAAATTAATAAACCGTAAATTGAATTGTACAGCCAACGAAACAATTAACTAAACAATAATGTTTAGGCTTTCGGAATGCAAAGCAACGGTATTTACTTCAAAAACTTTAGGATCTAAACACCATAGCCCGTCCCCTTTCGCGTCCATCTTGCTTTTGTCCAACTGTTTATATAGATATATAGGTACTTGGTATGTATGTATAGCTATGATGCCGTCCATTTACTAAAAGGAAATTTTGTTAAATTCGAGTTATTTTTAAGGGCAAATTTTTCTCTATCTATCGGTCTGGATCATATTTTTTTATCATTATTTAGCTACATCATCACAACATTTGAAGACTACGAACACGAAATAATGCATAATTTTTTAAATCGTTCAAACACTGACATTCGGCTATTCACTTCTATAACTGCTAATCTGCTTATATATAATATTTACTTAACGGCCTCTTAGTAAGCGCAAGTTGAAAAAAAAAAAAGTCTAAAATAGTTGCCAACTCAAACAACATAATGCATGTTGTTTGAGTTGGCAACTATTTTAGAATCGAAGTCTAGTTACATTTATTAGACACTTTTGCCACAGACACTCTTCGTCTCATTCTATATCTATCTATCTAGAGATAACCTAACCTAACCGAACGCCGAAAGACACTAGAAGATGGAGGTGTTAGTTGGTGTAGAAATCCAGACATAATTTTACATAAATAAGCATAGTAACCATGTACTAAACGTTCTCAAAAAAGGACAGGTCAGGAGCCACCTAAATCAGCGAGCACGTATGAAGAGGTGTACATAGATGAAGCGAAAGAGGTTTGTCAGAATCGTATTCTGAAAAACCTCTTTCGCTTCATCTGCAATCCGCAAATGGAAATCGAAAGTCTCTGCCTACCCCAATGGGAAACAGGCGAAATTGTATGTAAGTATGTTAATATGAACAGGATCGTCTGGAATTAGTAGTATTAGTGACTATTGGGTGTTTTATATATATTTTATTGCTTCTTCTCAAAGTATTCGTATATTAAAAGATTACATTATTATTTTATTTGTTATTTTTTTTTCAAGATAAGAACTGAATGCTTTAAAAATTACTGTATTATGACTTTGGCAGCTAAAGTTATATTTACAGAGAGAGAAAAAACTGCACCACAATACAATATATTCAACCCCTAATCAATACAAAGGAAAATAATTGGGCAGTATACAAAATGGCGCACAACTTTTTACCAACTCCGCATCTAATTTACATCGAACAATATTGAAAGAGCAATAAACAGTTTATTTTGGAAATAACAGTCTGCAAGAGTTAGAAAAGTACGCAGTATTAGGGGGAATCTTTTAATGGGGGGAAAGTTTCGGGGTTTTTAGTGGACACCTGAAGTCTAGACGAACATTTTGTCGCTGAAAAAGTTTCTTAAGTGGGTTTGTTACGGAGCTGTTGAGAGTTGGGTGGTGAAAGAGGTATTTTTTCAGTTGCAGGCAGAACTTTTTGTATCGAAGTTTTAGATATAAATGATGGGCCAGTGCTCCTTGAGGAAGCATTGTGTGTGCAGTACGGGGCTCGGTTTTGTTCCTCTATATTGCTGGTAGAGCGAATTTTTGTAACTTATACAATAACACTAAAGGGAAGGCGCTCGTGGCTAAGTAACAACCGCATAGATCGAGAGGTCGAGGTTAAGCTGCGCTTGATGCTGACAGTCTGTGGACCATAATTTCATACCGAGCCTCGGTTAGCACGTTAAACCGTCGGTCCCAGTTATCGAATTTAGATCTATGACAGCCGTTTCAGGTAGTTAGAGAACTGAAAGTCTGAAAACCAGTCATACCACGAGATATCGTATAAACGATTACCCAGTAACTGGGTTGTGGAGATGAAATAGGCAGTCGCTCCATGTAAAATACTGGTATTAATCTGCATTGACTGGAAGCCCAATGTACAGATAATTGGGAAAAAGGTTGATACAATAACACTAAAATTTATTTTTATTACAAACTGTACGACTGTGTTTCGAAACACATTCATAATAATTATTGTTAAACGGTTATTACTCACGTGCATTCTTAGGGATTGCCCGACTAGTTTCGTACTCGAACGGAGCCCTTAGTCATGAGCTGAGGTCACGGCGATGACGCATTTCGCCTTTCAAAACTAGTCGGGCAATCCCGAAGAATCGACGTGTGTAATAACCGAACATTAATTAATATGTTTCGAAAGGCTAGTTCACATTCAATGTTGTACCTACACCCACGTGTTACCGATAACGTTATTAAATCCTATGATATAGGTAGTTGGTTGAAGGGGCTCGTGGCTAAGTAACAGCCGCACAGATCGATTGATCGAGGTTAAGCTGCGCTTGCCGCGGTCGGTCTGTGGATGGGTGACCATCATTTCTTACCGGTACCCCTCCGTGCCTCGGAGAGCACGTTAAGCCGTCGGTCCTAGTTGTCAAATTAAGATCTATGACAGCCGTTACGGGTAGTCAGAGGCCTAAAAGTCTGACAACCAGTCATACCACGAGATATCGTGTTACCCAGTTACTGGGTTGTGGAGGTCAGATAGGCAGTCGCTCCATGTAAAATACTGGTATTAAGCTGCATCCGGTTTGACTGGAAGCCGACCCCAATGTAATTGGGAAAAGGCTAGGCAGATATGATATAGGTAGTTGGTCAGTCTATTTTTATCTTACTCGGATCTTACTGACAAAAAAAAAACCATATCATTATAGAACCACGTAGGTTCTATTCCCGGCTTGGTTACCTCACGATCTGTAGCCGCACTTCCGTCCAGTATACCACTGAGGAACTGCTATAACCCTTTCCATGTCTAACATGTGATGCACGGCGATAGTTTAATTATTGTGTCTGCTTCGCGCGCAGATAACGTGTTAATATTAATTAGTAATATAACTTTATAATAACTGAACTATATCAGCAAGAATAAGCGTTCTAGAACTCACATTTATACTCACTCAATTTCTCCGCTTTGGTTTCCTGCACCGTGTGTGTCATTACACACAAAAATCACAAACACACAAACGGAACAAACATCAGTGGGCTGTACTAATATTTGTTTTCATACAGGCATCGAACCCGCTACACAGGTCTGTCAATAGCTCTGTATATTTACCTGAAACAGAAGAGAAATACATGTTTAACAATCTGCGTTGCTCACCAAAATAGAACTTTATTTTATATCAAAAAAATTATCCAATAAAAAAAATAGACAAACTGGCCATTCAGTCGCTTTCTTAAAATATATTAATATTAGGTGCAGTGATAGCCTGCTAGTGTGGTATGACCGTTGGACTGACAAGTCAAAGATGAATGGTTCGAATCTAAGCACCACTGACTTTCAAAATAATGTGTGCATTATAAATTAATTTTCACATGCTTAAAGTGGTAAAAGAAAACATCGTAAGGAAACAAGCATACTTGAGAGTGGTTCTCGATGATGATTAAAGCCATTTCAGGGGTTTCTGTGTGGTTAAAACTGTGACACTTATTGTTTAATAAACATACCATAAGAAGGAGAAGAAAATAGCATTATTATCAAAACATAAAAGAGCAAGTCAAGAACAGTCTTTACAAAAACATAATACCAAATTTAAAATTCATAAATCGAACGTTAACGATGATCGGAGAGTCAAACAAATTGAAATTCAACAAACCAATCTTTATTACTTAATTATTTAAAACACGCACAAATGACACTGGCCACTCAAAGGGTTAAAACAGAACATGTGAAATAAATATTTTCAATTCGCAATTCATTTCGAGGTGTTATATCGAATGCTGTGACCACCTTTCATTGCAAATAAATTAATTTGCATTCGATCGCATTCTTATATCACCGTGACAAAGTACAATTTCGCTTATATTGACAGCAAATTCAACAATGTTTGAAAACAACGTTCCTTTGCAGTTGCGATCAGTTTTATGTCACCGGGGTTAGAGTACATTTTCGCTTGTTTGGAGTGAGTTAAAAGATGTAGTGTTGATTCGCCGACGGCAGTCTGCGTATCAAAGGCTATCGGATGGAAACCCGCTGAATTTTGTGAACCAGTGAATTTAGTATCGAAGTTTTGGTAAAACTAGATTGGACTTTGTGTTAATGAACATGAGTGAAGCATTTCCGTTTAACTTCCGAATCCAAGGAACTGTTTTATGTGCAATCGTTACGTCATAATATCATCAAGTCTATATGCCCTAGACAGAAGTGTTCTGCAGTAGAAATACCCAGAATTTACAGTTTTTTTTTAATTATTATAGATAGTGGTACGTCTATGGCTATCAATCGGATAGAAGGTCCTGTCGAAATTGGGAATTTTCTAACAAAAAATCTCTAGCCAACCCGGCAAAATAAATGCTTTTTCTTTCTTTCTTTCTTTTATTTCAAACCATGATCTCACCCATATTAGATAGATAATATCTTTCAAATTCTATTATTGCATTGCGTAATGATTTAATCAAGCATAACTTGTAAATTTTTTGACTCCAAAAAGGAGAAGATTCTCAATTTTTTGTATCCAGCGATATCGTCGTAATATTTTTTGTTTCAAACAATATTGTTTGTGGTCCTATTTAATTTGGTGAAGATCTGATGAAGACGTTAGAAGATAGAACTACTCAATTAATTACAGCAAATCACTAACGATTGCTGTAATTACATGTTTGTGTATAGTTTTTGAAGAAGGGTTTTTTTTTCTTAATATTTATTGTGTAACGGTTATTACTCACGTGAATTCTTCGGGATTTTCTAACTAGTTTCGTACTCTAACGGAGCCTTTAGTCATGAGCTGAGCCTGCGGCGATGTCGCGGGTCAAACTGATTCGCGATATCGTGCACGTGGGTGACATGCAGGTGAGTATTTTTTTTTTTTTTATGGAATGGCGGGCAACCGAGCAGACAGCTCGGCTGATGGTAAGCGATTACCGCCGCCCATGGACACCTGCAACCCCAGAGGAGTCACAAGTGCGTTGCCGGCCTTTTAAGGGGTTTGGGCCTGTGGTACCCTCACTCACTCGGCGAAACACAACGCAAGCGTTGTTTCACGCCGGTTTTCTGTGAGGCCGTGGTATCTCTCCGGTCGAGCCGGCCCATTCGTGCCGAAGCATGGCTCTCCCACTGTTGATGAATACGCATTGAACAATCAATAATATGAACGTGTCTCACGAAAGTTGTTATACATAAGTATCTACTTTTGTATAATATATAAGGTCCTAATTAATTAGGTAATTTCTTTTAAGGGGTCAATGTGTATGTCTGGATTCATATAAGCAACCATTTAAATTTCTACAAAAAATAATAATCTTAGTCTGCCATTCGATGAACAGTTTTCGTCTTGTTAGTACTATGGAAATTACAAATAATTTGTTATATCCATTTAATTCTTGGCTTATACTTTAACCCTTTCAAAGGAAGTTACATAATAAATTAGGACCTTATATAAAATAGTTTCTTTTTTGCCCCGAGTACTAACACTATCATCCGAAAGTAGGTACCACAATAGTCTCGCTTCCTCATTTCACCGATAATTGTGACAGGAAGCGGTAAGGCGACTTGGTGGACGGTTAAGTGGCCAATTGATGCCGGTGGGAGGTCCTCAATGATCACAAATTGTTCTGGACGAAGTACTGTAGGGGGAGCGCTTTGGATTTTAAGTAGTTCGGTTTGTGGTGAGGATACTGGGATGCTTCTCTTTTTGGTTTAAGAGCACTTTTGTGGTGATGTTGAAGGATGTTGTGTAAGAAATGTTGGGGAATATACTATAATATAATCTACACTTATATAATGTGATCTACGAGCGTTAGACATTGCATATTAATCCTTACGAATGAAGTTTTATGAAGATAAACTTTTCCCTTTTGCAGCATGTTATTTGGATAACATAGTTTCTTAAAATATTTAAACACTCGCGCGAACGAGTCGTGTGATATGGCCGATAACTGACAGAAGAGACGAACTGTGAAATATTTTCTATTTGTTGGTTAGTATTAAGTACGTAATCATAATATAATTATACGCGGGTGAAACCGCGGGGCACAGCTAGTATATAATATTGGATTAGATTACTCAGTGGTACTGGTGTTGTAGTATAAACGTTATTTGGTAAGTGTCACTTACATTCAGTTCTACAGATAATAATAATAATGCAAACAGAATATAAGACTCCAAATTATTTGCAAACCTTTAAAATTTAAACTTACATACCAAACATAACATAGCATCACGCCTGTATTCCCCGAAGGGGTAGGCAGAGGTGTACACAATTGTACACCCACATTTCACCAATGCTGTTATTAAGTCCCATGTAATAGGTGGTGAGCCTATTGCCATCAACCGGGCACAATTCCAAACTCCGGTTTGCTACAGAGAATTTTTTTCCTAACAGAAAAACTCAATAACACTTTGCCCGACCCGGGAATCGAACCCGAGACCTCCTGCTCAGCAGTCGCGTTTGAGACCACTAGACCAACGAGGCAGTTTAAGTTAAGTTTTTAAAATTTTAACTTGATCTCTTGAATACTGATCTTTCAAAAGATTTTTCTTAATAGATGTAGGTATTTATATTTACTCCAGACATTTTTTTTTACCTAGCTACGGCCATTTGTTCCCCCCCCTCCACCACCACGACAAGGCGGAACCCCTGGGGGGGGGGGGGGACCACACAAAATCTTAGATGTAACTTAACTTGATGTTTATTTAATTTCAAGGTTGTCTGCTAAAAATCGCAGATCGCGATTAAGCCCCACCATCATAATATAGGTTTTTTTATTAAACCAGTTTTATTGGTACGCAATATAGTTCTTATATAAATAAATAAAAAACTGTGCTAATCTTTTCCCTCATTACGATTTTAAAACAAATATATAAAAAAATCCTAAAACGCAGCACCTATATGTAATGCCTATTATTCCCCCCAAAATTAGGGTTCCCTGGTTATTACGCACAAGTCGTTGTCAGATGCAAATCAACCGGGGTTTCGTCTTTTTCAGGGGCTGAAATATGACGGTAATAAACAGTAGCTAGGGAAGCAGTTTCGAACACCTGACGCGGTATGGTCACCCTATTCGATATGGGAAGCGCGCATCTGAATATTTTTATGGTTACTGTATGAATATTGATATTTTAATGAGGCTTAGATCCGGTGTTTTAAGATGTAGGCACGGGCCACTACCGTAAAGATTTCCAGATTTTATAGCTAAAGACAAAATGGGACTAAAGAAAAAAAAAAAGGTATTTTTTTTAATGATTTTTCTATACATGTTATGCCTATATTAATTATTATTTTCTACTGAAACATTGAAAAATAATAGACACGAGCAGCATTTGGACCCGCTACTCTTGACGTACCATGACTTTGTAAGTTGTTTCGGGAAAGTTTGAAAGCGTTAGATATTAGGAGCGGTTTTTTATCATTTGAATAACAAAGGAAGTAAGACTGAATAAAATCAAATCAAAATCATTTATTTCAAATAAACCATTTACAGGCACTTTTGGATTGTCAGAAGTTAGTTGCCACGTTCCAAAGTGTAGATTCCTATGGAGAAGAACGGGCAAGAAACTCCACGGTTACTCTTTTCATCATATAGGTTTTTACAATAGTATGTATTGGTTACACTGTTTTTGTTGCAAACGTGAAGATTTGTTAATATTTCAACATTACCTGTGGTACATACTGATCCCTTAACCAATGGCGCAATCAGTCAGTCCTAAAAGTTGTACTAAATTCATTGGATAATATAGCCCTATATTGTGTAAAGGGTGATAATTAAGCGAACTGATGATAAAAAAAATATGAAGATGGCATCGGATTCCTATTTTCCATTGGTTTATTTTTCTCTAAAACGAAGGAGAGCTCGAAAAAGCGACTCGAGAGCTCGGAACAATAACCGAAATTCGACGCAAAATTTCGTCGACACACATAAAACATAAAAGTACGTACCTAATAAAAACAAATGATGAATACTAAAAGGTACTTGAACCAGCAGGTACAGTAATATACGCGAATTATCCTTATTACTTTTTTAATTTAGAGCGGAGGCCATGATAAATTTGGCTGTTAATCAAACGCCTAGGGGGACACACGTAGTCGGATTGGAAAAAATGAAAATTTAAAAATAGATCGTATAATTGGATCAAATTTTGTGAACTCTTTTGTAGGTGGCGCTCGGAGCGATTGTGGCCTTTATTAATTTTTGTATTTGTCAATCGTGACGTATTGTTTGCTCTGATTTCCTTTTTAAGTACTCATGCGATAAATTAAATGAAATATTATGACATTTTGATCATTCATGGGGCTGGTCCCATGTTTTATTCAAAATCTCGTAGCATTTTTTTTATTTACTGCTATGTATATAATTGACTGCCTCGTTGGTCTAGAGGTCCCAAGTACGACTGCTGAGTAGGAGGTCTCAGGTTCGATTCCCGGGTCGGGCAAAGTGTTTTTGAGTTTTTATGTAAGGGAATTCTCAGTAGCAGCCCGGAGTTTGGAATTGTGCCACACGCATGGGACTTAATAACAGCATTGGTGAAATTTGGGTGTACAACTGTGTACACCTCTGTCTACATATTTGGGGAATTAATGCGTGATGCTATCTTATGTATATAATTGAGATTTGATTTTGGTAGTGTAGTTTCCTTGTGTTCTTAGCTACTCTTGAAACGCTGAATTTTTGTAAGCCGTCAGAATGGGGTTCCTTTAAATTTGAGTCATTTAAATATGATTCAGGCGATGATATTATTAACATATTAAAAGGTAGTTATAATTTACATATACCTCCATAGTTCCGGCATAAAATTTTACGATCCTATTTTCCACATCCGAAGCGGACCCAACGCGAGATTTTCCCTGCATTTTAACAATTATCATTTTCAAACAAAGGAGACATTTGAATTTAAATATAATAACACTTATGTCGATGGTAATAAAGCTCATAAAACTTCTAAAATTCTAAGCGGGTGCGATTAATTCTGGAATTTGCATGACAATTGCATTAAAACAAACCGCCGCTAGAGGGCGTAGTTCCGTCTGAACCCTCACGTCGTCGCCCCTTAGTGTTTTCTGTTAATTTCGTTGGAAATATTTCCTAATTTTATTGTATTTCTGATGGTGTCTTTTCCAAGTATTTAATGCTCTTGGTGTTCATTTTATGATGAAATTAATTAATTTAAGGTCTGACTAAAATAATAAATATTCACTACATTCAGTATAAGATTCAAAAAGAGTCCACAGAGCCTACCCCACACTGAGACAATACAAACATTGTATAATGCAAAAGTAAAAAAATATAAATGCCAGAACATTACAAAAGTTTTTGAAACTCAATTAATTGACGAATATGAAAGTCCGAAATACACAAAGAAAATATAAAATACACGCAATACGATCATTTGCGTGAATTGCTCAAACCTCCTGTATGACAAATTATGTTCACCCCTATGCAGTTTTTAGTCGGATATGACCCCAGGCGCGGAACGGCAGGGTTAACTCATTTAGTTTGAGAACGATGCTTTATCGGAACTGCAGGGACAAACGGCCGGTTTAGCAATGTATTATAATGTTACAGCATTAAGGCTTGATACAAGGCTTAAATTTTTATTTAAGACTTTTTGCTCCCAAGTAGAAGAATGAGAAGTCGCTTCTAGTTGGTCCCACGTTGGGCGCCACTGGCTAGTTAAAGTAAACATTTTTAATCTGTTTTTTCCAATTTATTGGTTTTGACAGACATTTTCCGTTGGAAAAGTTATTTAATGTAACTTATCTAATAAGAACCTTAATCGCAGTTTATTACTATGTAAATGAGAGTGTATGTACCTATATAAAAATATACCTAATTCGCAATTCGTTTTACCGTGCCAGAATTGTGTTTTTCTGAACCAAAATGTGAGATCTTCTCTTATACCAAACTTCTTGTTATAGACTACCCAAAATTGTTTTTTTTTTTATTCATTATGTCGCTGCAGATGAAACTGCGTCGGTCGTGTAGTTTGCACCGCATTAACACGGACGCTTGCCGCTCGCCAGTAAACTAATTTATCTGTCTGTCTTGTCCTTAGTCGCACTAATTTCATAAGTCCCGCTTTGTTCTAACAGAACCCAGAACACTGGTACAATTGATAATAACCGTAAATGTACTACGAAGATTGTGTTAAGTTGTCCGGTTGCCGCAAAAATGGTTGAGTAGGTATATGGAAGGCGTGTACTGCGTGTGTAATGAGAACTTGCGTAAAGTAAAAACATTAAGTTTCTGGCTTTTGTATATTACCTATTAGTAGATTTGATTATTTATAGCACGGATTTGAAAAAAATATGGATGGAACCTTGCCTTGTTATTAGCGAAGCATAGATTACGCACACACACATAGATTACATGCAGCGTACTGGCGTAAGTATTTGTATACGTTTAGCTCGTGTATGACTAGCGAAATTGGATGAATAGGCATGCTTCTCACATATCGTACGCAACACTCCGTCCGTATTTTGTTTAAGGTCTGTGCTTTTCTTTTCCTATGTCACTATTTCTATACTGTGTATAAGCTATTCTTGAAGGACCACTTGGACTTCAGATGGCGCTACTATCTTGAACGGTGCCAACTTCACGGTGGATCGTCTAATTACAACTTCACGTAGAAGCAGTTTGAAATGAAAAAAAAAACATTGCGTCACTCATGCAGGATTTTTCCATTTTCGTTGATGTGCTTACATTATCATTATCTCATATGTGACAATTATTAACATTTGTAGCTCATACAGAGACATACAAATATTGGTTCCATGCTGGAATCGAACTAGCGATACGCGGGCGGTGTAGTAGCCCATTTATCAACCACTGCGCCATACTGGCGATAACTACTAGATATTGAAACAGCAAATACTTGCGTCCCTTTTATATATAAATAAAAAAAAACATGAATAATAAAACAACTGCTCCTCGGTTTTTTAATTTAATCATATTCAACTTTGTAGTCTACTGTTACTAATATAATTATTTGCTGTGTAATAGTCTTGTCTGACAAATAAAAGGCAACTTTGCTTTGAAGGCGAAGTTGCCAGCCAGACAATATTTAATTCAATTAAAGTTGCTCTGTATTTGCTTATTATCCAGGACAAAGAAGAAGGAACTTTGAAAAAGAATAATAAATGGACAGTGTTTTCAATAATGTGATCTATGAGACTATGACAAAAGTTTAACGTTGTGGAAGACCTGCGATTGTTGGTTAAGTTTGGAAGTTCGTAAGCTTAGTTTAAATTTAGTGCTGTGGTTTAGAAAGCAAAAAAAAAAAAATTCCGCTCGATTGACATTGGAAATATGTCAGTTCGTACTTTTAAATGCCAAAATGTCTAAAAAAATATTATAGAGCCGAGATAATACGAAGACAACATGCTTTAAAATTGAGGCAACTGTAATGTAGGTAAATTTATTTTAAAATTACGCGTTGTTTTAAGGCGTCTATTATCCTTTCGGCTCAGTAACGTACAGATCTGTACGTTGTAACAATAAAAATCTATTGTGTCTGCTAATGACTGACACAACAGCTTCACACAAAACTTTATAACAATATACACCTGTCAACTAAAATTAATCTCAGCGACACGTATAACGACTAATAACTTCCTCCGGCGCCGTTTATTAAGAAACCACTGCACCCGTTGCAGTCTCAATAATGGCTTGTCACTCGCGCGGTCGGCGCCATGTTGTGTCGCCATCTTGAATTTGAGGAATCCTCGCGGGCTGTCATTTTGCGTTTAGCTCACACTTAGCTTGCAAATTCGAACTAGAGAGATAAAATGTTAAAGGCGTTATAGAATAATGGATTTCTGATTTCTTGGCAAGAAAAGACAAGGAAGAATTTTCTTATATCGCCTTAAAGAAAATTATATTTCTTATTTTTGTACCCGTTTACTTGATTATAAATAAATAATCATACACTGACCAGGTTTTTCTACGTTAATAGCAATAGTATCAACCTTATATTTACAATTCCAAACCTCATATTTTTATTCTAAAATTTTCAACACTGCAAGGTTTATAGTCACAAAATTTCAATTGGAAATCGTGACGTTTACTCCAAACTGCCACCTCACTCATTCCTCGCTCGGTTTCTGCCAAGTTTGAAAGACTCGCACGACGTGAGATTAACGCGAAATGTTTAATTACTACTTGAGCAACCAGTTTTCATAAACAGCTGTTGTTGATTTGTTCTTGTGTAAAATTTGACGGCAGCTAAGATTTTGAACTCAGAACTTATTTGCCTTCAGATTTTCAGTGTTGAAGATTTATGGGACGTTACTAAGCAACATGTGTCAAAAATTTCTTGATGTGACGCCAAGTATCTCAACTTTGGTCCCTTTCCAAATCAAGTTCCCAAATTCCTACATGAAATTAAACAAAAAAGTAGTCATGCTTAAAATTCACCGTCAAAAATTCCTTTTAAACTACATCCAAACATCTTAAACCTTTCAAAAATCAAATAAAGGAATTCCTCAACACGAAAAAAGGTCCTCTTTGAATACAACATAAGAGTTGGCATATATCAAGTGGCCCTCACAAATGAAATAGCTACGAGGACAATTTCTCAAGACAGACAGCACTCAGAGGGACACTCGAAGGTCTCCGGTCCCTTCTTACCGTAATCTTGGCGATTATTAAAATCATATATCTTTGGAAAAAGCTTGGGGTGGAATGCACCCTGATTTCTTGAAGGGTGCATTCTGTTTTGTTTTTCTGTTTTATGCATAGAAGCTATGTTTATTTATAAGAAAAGTTCGTAAAAATGATTGCTAATCTTTATTTATATTTATGTTGTTGGTACAGACGGCGAACTGGATTAATACCTTCCAAACTGCACCGACTGTTGTACTAACTTTTTTATATATTCTGTATTTATCTGATGCTTGTCACTGTCATAATTAAATATGTTTATTGGAAAGAAGCTTACAAACTGACAGACATAAAATAGGGTATATTTTCTGTATAAAAATTAATAAAGTGTCTGTAAATCATTTTAATTTAGAAAATATATTAAAAAAATACTCTTTAATTGTAATGTTTTGTACTCCAAATAATGTGACGTATATTTTTTAAGATCAGATACTTTATAAATTTGGCTGTGTCAGTGACTTTTGTCTCAGACAGTACTATATGTATTTATGATAAGTATTTGTGTTATGGTTCATAGTCAACTTTATCGGAGTCAGCAGGTCTGGCAATTTCGGTTTATGATGTCATAGGTTTAATATAAACTCGTAACTGTTAACGAAATCATAACTCTTGGCGTTTAGTAGCACATATAAAGATTATTGAATGATATACAGCCTAATATTAACCAGATATATCTAACCAGAATATATGTATGAATAACCGCCTACCTGACATTGCAGCTTTTGAAAATTTCCAGGCTTATACAAGTGAAAGGAAAACATAAATCAATATAAATATGGCACTAAATGGTGCATTGTAAACTTATATATTAAAATTAATTTTCTTTGGAATTAAGAAAAAATAATTATTGCCCACGTCAAATTTGGTTAGGCGGACGACAGACGTACTTTAATTAACTTATCTACCAATATCAAGATATTCATAAATATATAATCCAAAAAAAATCACTCTAACATACAACCGTCCAACAGAATGTCACGTAACTCGAGGCATGCGACCCGTCACAATATTATTCTTACCTCCCGCCTTCATTCCTTCCTTCACTCTCATTCGCCGCTCATTATCATTCACTCATTCCTCGTAGATAAGAAAAACGCCAAGTATTCCTAAGATTATCGCTGAACTTCCGACTTTTCGGCGAAATACTGATGAAAATTTTCGAGATAAATAGGGAAAAGTGATGCGAAATTTCGTATCAGGGTGCAGATCAACATCATAAGACTTATATAGTAAGTAAAGCGGTTTTAACTTTAAAAAAAGATAAACTCAAGTAAATATTATTATTTGAAGAAATAAGCGTCCAAAAGATTATCTTTCGTTTCTAACAAATTTGAAGCGTCCAAAAGTCCAATCTACATTATTTTTCGTTTCTAACTTTGAACTTGGTTTTGAACAACAAATTGCATAAGGCTATTCGCACGTCTTTATTGACTGACTAAGCAATAGGGGAACTTACTCTTTCTCAAAATGATATTTACGTAGTAGACTTTTCGAAGAGGTGGCAAGGCCTTTCAAGTAGGTGTTACGTTAAATCTTTTTAAAGCTATTTATTTTAAATCCTCACACTTCCTTTAGAAGCTATATAAGCAATACAAAGCCTTTTTCTAAAGCTGTCGGGTATTAGTTCTTGTGGTTCCTCTCTCCTGCCATATTACGCTTGAGTAGTGTACGTTTCAATTTGGCACCGTGTGTACCTACGTGTGAAGAACAAAAAAAAAAAAAGTGAAATTAAGAGGACAAAATATAAAATCTCACTATTTCTGATGTTTTATTTTTAAACAAACTTTGGTTGTTATGATAATTTGAATTATCTATGTGAAAGCTTATAATTACGATTATTTCTGTATATTGCACATGCCAATATACAGTGCATTTTTTATTGGCGAAAATTCTAAACAATGTTTTTGTTTTCATAACCAATATAACTTTTAGACTACAACTAGAACAAAAATTCATAAAAAACGTACAAATGACGCAACCGTTAACGAACCAAAACACACAGTGAGCTATTAAAGCACCAATCTCGACACATCTCTCACAAAAGGTCACGTTGCTCGTTACAAGGAGCAGTGCAATCTCGAGACGACGCTTCTGTCATGCGACCCTGGTATGCATGCCGCTATTACTCACAAGTACGACACGGTTTTTAAGGAATTCATAGCATTCTCAAAAATTATGAGAACTCTTTTTTAAGGCCATGCAGTAAATTAGTCTAGAATTTGTTTATCATAGTAATATAGTAAGTAATCAAATGAATGAAGTATCGACATTGCTGTCAATTTCAAGGAGACGACGTTTCATTCATGCGATCCTGGTATGCATGCTGATATTACGCCATAGTTTTGACGAAACTCTTCACTTGTGCGTAAAATAATTGATAATTACTGTTTCTTTTTAATGTTAACGTACAATAAATATTACTTTTTTCGATATGTGGGTCCAAGTTCTAATATAGCTATTTTAAAACGAATGTGGATACCAAAAGTTATATTTTTATGGAATAATAAATGTATCTCGCAGGTCACGGTCATAAGCGGGGTTTGAGCATAAGCCATTCCTGGTTTAATCCAAGCACTCTATCGTTATCCGGCGAGGTTAGTTGAAGCATCTTTTTAACAAGGATAATTTAAAATGTCAATATGATGTTTTCCGTCTACCTACTGGGGGTCTAAAATGGCCACATTGAGCATTTCTCCTGAAAATGTTAATTGCGATTATTTGAATTGAGTGATTTCTTTAACATTCTGATAATTGAAAAATTAACAAATCCTATTTTGTGAGCCATTTTACGAATCTCCGTAGAAAACTGACAAATTAATTAGAAATGCACGCAAATAATATTATGATTTGTCCATTTAAGTCCATGAAGTGACCATTTTACGATTTATTCAGTGAATCATATTAGGATTCAGCCAAAATTGCCTTTTTAGACCCCCAGAATTGCTTTGAGAAGTCTGATAATTTTGACTTTAGTCTACTAGCATATATTTCTATAGCCTTTGACGTTTAAAAAGCCACGTAGCAAACATATTCCCAAATAAAACAGCGTTATTTGACGTTAGTACGAAGGAAGGAGCGAACAAGTAACCAATATAATTGAGGAGCAACATCTGGCCGGTATGAAGCTCCTCACTCTATGAACTGACAATGTAAGTACTTCGGGAGAATTCCTTTTATCGGAAAGTTATAAGGAATGTTCGCGTCACATCATGTTGAAGTTTTCTACATAATACGAGTTTTTACTTTGGCGAATACGTCACAGTATAGTGACAAAAAAGGTTTTAGAAACCGCTCAGGAAACTTTTGATGATTGAATGATGAACCAGCAAAAATTTGTACATTAGCATTTTGAGAGGAACAAGTGATATTTAACCACTGGTTGGTAAAGTCATAGAGAAATAAAAATATTCCAAAGCTATCGCTACCATTGCCTTCTGAACCGAATCTTTTTTATTCCACTTTTTAATACGCCATATGGTGACGTCATCGTCATCCATTTTGTTACTACAGAATAAAGAATAAATGACAACACCAGATGGTAGATACTATTAATCGAATGTGATTAAATTATCAAAATGTCTCAAAACAATTTGAAACTCAGTTTATCTTACTAATACGAGTAAATAGGAAAGTTTGTGAAGGTTAATGTTTGTTACTCTTTCACCCAATAACTACTGAACGGATTTGGATGAAGTTTGACACACAAATAGTTTATAACCTTGATTAACACATAGTATACTTTTTATGCTAGACCAAATTCTGAAGTCCCTGCAGACGAAGCCGGGGGCACGAACTAGTGTGGTCAGTATATAAAATGACAACATTTGAGTTTAATTGCCCATTATTCCTCAAGAAAATCTGCTTATATTAAATGGAAAAAGAATACGGTCGCGAACAGGATTCGAACCTGCGCCTCCCGTGTCGGATCGGTCACTTGTGGTACTGAATTGATTGCAATGACGTCGCCATAAGACGTGTTAAAATATGGAAGAAGAATTCGCGGTGGTGAGCAGAGGTCGAGATGGCTTAGTGGTCAGAGCGCCTGGAGTATCTATCCGGGAGGCGCAGGTTCGAATCCTGTTCGCGACCGTATTCTTTTTCCATTTAATATTGTAGCTTTAGAGAGGGTCGTGGCTAAGTAACAGCCGCACAGATCGATCGATCGAGGTTAAGCTGCGCTTGCCGCGGTCGGTCTGTAGATGGGTGACCATAATTTCATACCGAGACCCCTCCGTGCCTCGGAGAGCACGTTAAGCCGTCGGTCCCGGTTGTCAAATTAAAATCTATGACAACCGTTACGGGTAGTCAGAAGCCTGAAAGTCTGACAACCAGTCATACCACGAGATATCGTGTTACCCAGTAACTGGGTTGTGGAGGTCAGATAGGCAGTCGCTCCATGTAAAACACTGGTATTAAGCAGCAGCCGGTGTGACTGGAAGCCGACCCCAATGTAATTGGGAAAAGGCTAGGCAGATAGTATTGTAGCTTTAGAGTTCGCTAAGCATGCGTTAATGCTTTTTCAAAGACATATCTTGAAAATCTGCTTAGTTTAATACCTTGAACATAGCATCACGACTTATTCCGCAACCGGGTAGGCAGTATACAATTGTACATTCAAATTTCACCAATGCTGTTATTAAGTCCCATGTAATAGGCGGTGAATCTATTGTTATCTACCGGGCACAATTCCAATCTCCGGGCTGCTACTGAGAATTTTAAACAGAAAAACCCAATAACACTATGTCTGACCTGGGAATTGAACCAAAGGCCTCATACTCAGCAGTCGCGCTTGGGAACACTAGACTAACGAGGCACTGAACACTTTTATTATCTTCAGAACTTTACTTATTTCACAAATTTGCAATAGTCTCAGGCCAACATGTCCTCAATACGGCTTCCAAGACCAACATTCCTCATTCCACAAACATTTGCACCAAACCTTGAGCCAACCGCCAAATAACTCTTACAAAAAATACCTGTAGCTAAACAAAACCACGACGAACTCTACGAAGGTCATCGCCAGGGATTCCCGCAAAAAGTATAAACCAGGATCGATACGAGGGTAGGTCGCGGAGGGCGCGTGTTCCGCATAGGAATCAGGGGTGGCCGCCCATATATCTGTATGTTTCTTACTGGTGGAGTTGGTGGTACGAAGTGTCAGGATTTTTACGTTATGGACTCTTTAAAATAGTCTTAAGTTAGAGATTATATTAAAGCATTCTTAGCGCTTTTGATGTAGTGGTCAAGAGGTCAGCTGCTGCGCCGCGGGCACAGGTTTTCCGCTCGGAGCAAATATTTGTATGATCTACAAATAATTGTTCCGGGTCTGGGTGTGTGTGCATTTGAGACTAAGTGTCTGTAAACGCACTCACAATGCAACGAAGAAAATCCTAGTGTGGTAAACTTTTTTTTTTATAAAAAACAAACTCGTTAGGCTCTCTGATGAACAATAGCCATTATATTTATTCAAGATAAATCTTTGAAAAGCATTCACGCATGCTTAGCGAACTCTAAAGTTACAATATTAAATGGAAAAAGAATACGGTCCCGAACAGGATTCGAACCTGCGCCTCCCGGATAAATACTCCAGGCGCTCTGACCAGATGTCGTCGATGTGTCGAGATGGCTTAGTGGTCAGAGCGCCTGGAGTATTTATCCGGGAGGCGCAGGTTCGAATCCTGTTCGCGACCGTATTCTTTTTCCATTTAATATTGTAACTTTACATTATATTTATTATTTTGTATAAACCAGACTTTTCAAAGAAGCTAGCGTGCCTTTTCATTGTCAAGTTCCTTATTTGGTCACTGTGATGTTAGACTTTGCCAGATAACCTCGTATCGTTTTAAGCTATATTTTTTGTGCTAAAGATTCATTACATTTCGATTGTATTGATAATTAACTGCCCACAATAATTAATAATGGAATTGTCCTGTAAAACGAGTATTCAAGTAGTTATGATATTTGCAGGAGAGTATCTAAACTTCCATGCCAATTTATAAAGAAAATAAACAGAAACATAATAAAATAAAATTGTCTTTTGTTTATGTAAAGCGCGAATCAGTTTAAATTTAAATTACATTGTATGCAAATGCATTTCACCCCTCTATAGGGGAAGTTTATAGTGTTTACCCCCGCGTTTATTGGACTGAGGTAATACCTAGTTTGAGTTCTTACCCCATGCTAGAACATTATGTGATATTTGCTTATTATCCTGACAAGTGCCAATGTGTATGTGCAACGTATAATGTGTAAATAAAATATATATGTTGATGTTGCCAATCCGAAAATTCGATTTGGAATTTAAATTCAATCAATCCGGGGTACCCAGCTTCTTTAGTATGTTTTAAAATCAGCTTAACAATACAGTCGAGCAATATTTTGGCTTACCTATAGACTGTAGTCAAATCAATATCAGGATAGTAACTTTCAATACATTAAAAAAGTAAAGCTGAATTTATCTCTTCTTGAAGACTCGTGTGGCTAATTTACGCCATCTAAGATTATGACCTAAAAGAACAACAATAAGAAAGGAGCGTGTGACATCACAAAACAAAGAAAAAACAAAAAACATTTCCGAAATAGCTCGAAACATGTCATTTATTAAAAGCGTTCCATTCCACTCTCAGAGCTAATTGCGAAGAGTTCCTACAAACAGGAATGAAAGATCTGTAGCTAAACATCTACAACCTACAATTCACTGCTAACAACAAGAATAAGAAATAATTGAAACTCTAACACAAAGCCATAAAGTTCATTTTAGAATTAGATGTATACGTAAAATGGTAATGTCAGAGCATTTTAAACAACTTTAACTTTGTAGCTACGAAACCTAAGAGTCGGATACTCGATATCTTATTGCAATGGCATATGGTTGAAATTTCAAGAGTAGTTTATTGGTCAACGGCATGGTGTAGGTGAGATGTGACAAAGATGAGGGGTTGTTCCGTTTAATTTTCATTGACAAGTGCTGCGTCGCAGTGCATAGGTTATTTAGATGACGATATTGTGTTTCGAGATGGAAGAATTTTCAAAGTTATACGTGAAATTAAAACTATTGCAATTGTTAAAGTAATCAATTCTAACTGCATATGTATAGTTTTTAAATATGTTGGCAGTTTATAGTTATGGAAAATATTGATAATGTTCTTGAAATATTTCGTTGGCTCTTATTTGTTTAGTGGTTAGACAATCTTAATTTAACTAAGTACCCATGCAGTAATGTAAGTGGTACAATTAATAGACTAAAAACTTAACTTGAAGGATAAAACTGACTACCTATTAATTAAAACGATATCTCACCCAATCAATCAACCAATCAATTGGTAGTAAACAATTTTTGTGTCTATGGTTGTAAGTATATCAATTTTGAAAATAGGACAGAGTTTCTTACCAGTTCTTCTCCATAGGAAACGATAAATTTCGAATCGTTTACTAAAATTTGACGTTCTTAAGTGCCTGTACATGGCCTTTAACAAATTAAAGTTTTGAATTTAACCTACTGATAATGCTCTCAAAAAGTAAGTATGTTGTCCGACATTTTGGTGAGAGAGAACACGCATCCAACTAATTCATTAGAATTATACAGAAGTTGTCTCTTAGAATTTTCTTTCATAACAAAAATAAAACTGGTCGTATTTCTCAAAGCCACTTACAAAGTAAGCGAAACGAAAATTAAAAATAAAACCTCCCCTGCCAACTGTTTTCTGTCTGATATCATAAACAGTTGTTAATAAAAGTGCTGCAGATGTTCGCGATGCAACATGTCTGCTCAGCCCCTACCCTCGCGCTTCACGGTCCACGGTTCACATTGAGAAGGTCGGAATACGTAGGTGCCTATGTATTGTTCTGTTTTCAAACACATGTTCTATGACAAATTAATGTAATCTATGGATATAAAGACCAACACTTTGTATCTTTGCAAGTTCTTGTGCCTGAGAAATAATAAAAAAAAGAAGTATTCAAATGTGGAAGAAGACATCGGAATAGTTAGCAGAGGTCGAGATGACTTAGTAGTCAGAGCACCTGGAGTATTTATCCGGGAGGCGCATGTTCGAATCCTGATCAAGACCGTATTATTCATTCCGCAAAAATATTAACTTTAGAGTTCGCTACGCATGCGTATATGCGTTCCAAATATTTATCTGACATTTATGTTGTTGTGGTTTTATTTATGGCATTTTGATAAAACTGACCATGGAAGGAGAATTCTTTTTTATCTAAAATTAACTTTTTAAGACAACTTTCTCAAATTGGTAACCGCATATTTGTGATATTAGATAGGCATTTCAAAAACAATGCATGTCCGTATTTGTAATGCCTTTGAACAAAGAGAAATCATTAGAATCGTAGGACTAATTGTTAAAAGGAATTACATTTGTGGGAGGGTTCGGGCATAAAGTCTAAAAATAAGCCACACATCTTCACTCATTACGGAAATAGTAAACTCAACACATATTGCGTACAATATGTTTCTAATTATGGATAAGTAATGACAAACATGATTGGATGATTGTTAAATGTGAATGGTAAAGTATATTGAGAACAAATTACGTATGACAAAAATACTTATCTAAAAGTATAAGTGAGGGACGCTTTTTGTTCTACTCTAGTTATAAAATTCAACATGATGTTTGATTACTAGCTTTAACGTTAACCGTAAGTGAATATCACTTAGTAACGGTCAAAGGTACTTCAAATCGCACATTGAAAATGGCACAGTCCAAATACCCGAGGTCATGGTATGGCCGTTTAAAGATTATATATTATTTATTTTTGTAATGTCGTCTTTTTGATATAAATGAATAAAGACCAAACATTGTGGTTGTTTATATGAACAATAGTATAAATGTCGTTATTTTTAAATATTGTTTTATAAATAAAGACTCGTGGTTGTCATGCCAACTCAGAACTGTAAATTTTTGGTTAGTGCCATTTTTGTTTTCAATGTGCGAAATATAACTTTGGTTACAATCTCAGGTTATAGAAGGTTAAGATTATAATTATTTTTGGGTTGGTGCAACTCCGTCTTGGTTAACAGTTATACTGAAGAATTATTTGTATTTATAGGTGCACACTATAAGTCACTGTTGAAAAAAGAGTTTCAATCATATTAAAGGACATTTGTTTTTTGCCTTCATTTTCTTTACCGAAGACAGAAAAGCGCCTTCTTTTTGTGAACCTTTTTTAGTTTCCTATTTCCTTAGATTGATCCTCTCTCCTCTTTTATCCCTCCCTTAGGTGAGTACCTACACATCCATAAATACTTTAATCTACTTACACTATTAGTAATTCAAACTATTACCCGTATCGTACAGCCCAGAACACATGTTCGTCATTAATAACTTCAGTAAGCGTGCGAGAGGCGCACGTACTTGAGTGGTGTTTTATCTGTGCTGTTATAAATTCTCTTCTATTATCTTAATGGTAATGTTACCCTTGTGAGTTGTATTTATTTACCTGTAAATGTTAAGGCAAGTTGGAGATTTTAAGTGGTTTTGCCTATATGGATGGGATGCTAGGCTATTAATTAATGTTTAAATGGTTGAAATATACACTTGTTTTTTTTTTGTGGAGATCAAAGTTATGGTCAGGAGCTGGATAGAACCCACGACGCTCTGATTGAGTACACCAGTTGCTTTTGCCAACAAACAACAGGGCGTATTGAAATAAAAAAAATGGCCTACTTTTGATCTCCTACTCTTTAGATGGCTCCGGCGTTTCCTATCTTTGAGAAAAAGCACTGAAACAAATTCAGAGTTCAACGTTTCTTTTAAAGCCCAGACATAATACTACATATCTATGTGAGTGTAACCATGCAGGGATCGTTTGGAATGGCCTTTTGAGGAAAGAGCCATAGCAGCTTTCGTCAGAGGTGATCTGTCCTGTCTAACGGCACGTATGCATCAGTCATCGTGTAGCTCAACCATAACTAAGGGAGCTCAACAACTCGTCACAAGACGATACCAGATCAGGAGGACATTTGCGTAGGTCACATAAAACGACTTAAAACCGCCAGACAGCCTATGAGGTTCATGTAAAAACATAGGTCTTTTTAATAACACGCCATGTTTGTCAGCCTTAATATGTTTCTAAAATATTAATTTCAGCTTTAACCAAGGTCTTCCCTAAATACGTTTTGTTTTTTTTTTTTCATTTTAATTGTTAATTATCATCTATAACATCTGGAACAATTTTAACCGTCTTCAAAAAAAGGAGGAAGTTTATCAATGTGACCGTATATTTTTTTTTAATCTAAAGTATCTACTAGTTCTGATCATTGGTTTTTGGATTAATGTACATTAATTTCCACGATGTGGTATTATTTTATTATTCTTTCCCAAAATTATCTTACACATAGAGGTTTTAATATATTTATTTATAAAATAAGCTTTAATTAGATGTGTGTGTGTATACTCGTTACCTCATCAAAAGAATATAAGTAATATCAGTGATGGTCACGAACCCAAGACCACTGTCTTTTCGAAGTAATGCGCGTATTAAAAATTAATGATCACTTGCTTAAAACGGTGAAGGAAAACATGGTGATGAAACCAGCACAATTGAGAGATAAGTTCGATGGTATGTAAACCCCTGTCAGAGACCTACGGGTGGTTTAAACTCTGACACTAGGTTGTTCATCAACCACACGATAGAAGAAGATCAAAAGTAACAACTCTGCTTCACTGCAACCGGATAAAAGTGCTTTCAGGGTCAAACTGTTACTACTTTACGTGCCGTCGACTGTACATAGAAATACTAGTGAGCTATATCTACTTATGTATTGACTCCTCTACACGCGAAGAATGTCTTTCATTCTCAGAATGAAAATAATTACTCGAACCAAGTGTTTCGTCTAAAATTACACCTAAATTTGTTCGTCGCGTGAAAAAACAAGGGTGCATCAAGTCCTTGGTGTCGGATAGCAAATAAAACAGACAATTACAGAAGAATGGGGGGAGGGGGTGTCATTATGTCCTGGTATCGAGTTGCAATGACATCTTAATTTTGTACGCGAGACGTCAAATTAAAGTGGAGGAATGTGCCTTGTGAGGATATTAAAAAAATACTGGGACAAAAGGTGGAAGGTAAATGTATTTTTTTACTATATCGTCACTGGCTCGTAAAAAGGGCGAATAATACATTTTTCTATAAAGTCAGTTTTTGTAGCAGAATAATTTATTGACATTTTTAATCGATTTGTAGTAACGGCGAAGTTAATGGATTTCTACAATAATATAATGCTGGTAATCGGACTTGATGCCTGTTTGTTGAAGTGCTAATACAACATGGTTAAACATATTATAGATAGTTTATGCATCAACATTTTATAATCTGTAGATAATATTTATACTTTTACCAAATATGTAATTGCTTTCGCCGCAGCCATGAGTACCGTATTTTTAAAATAACTTTAAAAACTGTAACTTATCTCTTACATAGAAGCCGGGTAAACTGATCTTTAAAGTCATTCGACTACAACAAAT
Organism: Xylocampa areola; assembly: GCA_935421205.1. Taxonomy (NCBI): domain Eukaryota; kingdom Metazoa; phylum Arthropoda; class Insecta; order Lepidoptera; family Noctuidae; genus Xylocampa; species Xylocampa areola. The sequence goes on from OW285206.1 coordinate 18,150,325, forward strand.
TGTCTTTCAAAATATACTCAAAAGTCACAAAAATAATCTAAAATCAAAATACCCATGGTGTTACATTTCCTCCCGGGTGTGTAACGGGGGACGGTTTCGGGTGTCTTATTATTTTAACCGAACGCTCACAGCCCGTCAAGCGCCGTGACATCTGCTTCAATATTTTACTAGAAATATCGTATAGCACTCGGAATTTTATCGATTTCCACTCGAAATTAATTGTGTGAGGAGTATCGGTTACCAGTTTTAGTAAAGGGCTTTAATACAGATTTTGTTAAGTTGTACTGGGGTGAATTTCGAGTCTCCTACTTGTAGCCCAAACTGGTGATAATAACGGTTGCATACTGTTTGGTGGCTTGACGGGTGCCATTAAGAATGGAGGTATAGCAGAAAATGTTGTAACGTGTTTTGGTCGATTAACGCTAGTATTTATGTGATAAAATTACCCACAATTCGAGACATCTGGAAAAAAGTTAACTCACTGCATAGGATATGAGATCTACTGGTAGATTACTGTCAAATGATCTTCAATTGTTTACAATTAACGGAAATTGATGATCAATGAAGGAAACACGAGTAGCACGTAATTGAAGTGAAGTCATAATTGTTGGTCCTAATATGGCCACACGGATGCAAGGACCAGTTTTTACATACAACGTGAAACAGTCATGCTTTGAGGGGAATATACCCATGTATATAAACAACTATTACTACAAACACAACTTCGAAAGCGCGAAAAAAAAAAAACAGCTGCTCCATATAAATGTACATACATACTCGACCATAGTGATGACATTACATTGACCCCCTAAATACGACTTCGGACTTCTGTTACAAGCTTTACAGACCTTGGAGAAGCAAATATGTCATGCAGTGAATGTTGATTAGACGCAACTTAATTCTAAGAATATTCTACTGCTTTGCCGAAACTTATCCTATAATATTTTTTCCTAAACCACGTATTCTTCATCGTACAATAAAAATACCCCGCAACGTAGCACTTAATACACACATAAAATCATAGTCTTTTCCATGCTTAGCCAGGAACACATAACATTTTTATGTTCCAGATAAGGGTGGGACAAAGCTGGGCTATCACGATCGTCAAAGAAACACATGTCTAATGATCTATGTGATAGTATCACATAAACTCGTATCTTCTTTGTGCAGCTGCTTGCCCTTTAGTTTTAGGGTTGTCAAAGATATCAGATGTTTTCAGATATAAGTTGAATTTTAAAGTGAAATGAATATTAGACTCGCGTGACTGCAGTATATAATCTACATAAATATTTACCAAGAAATATTTTTTGTTCGTTCATTTCTTTCGCTTAAGTAGGGTTTGGCCTTTTAATCCTATACAAATTAATTTAGTATATTAAACAGAACTAACTATCTATTTATAGTAACTTTAATGTATGTAATGTGTACAAAGAATTAAACGACACCTAATGGTTTTAGTTTTAAATAAATTGGGTATGCACGATATATTTGTATGTACATTTATTAGCACGGCATTCCTACATACCCTTGGAATTGTACTTAAATTTAACCTCTAAAGGACTAAGAATCACAACAAACTTCACCATATAAAGAATTTGGACTATCCGTCCAATTCTTTTCAAGCCAGCCCCAGTTTGATGGTCCTGGGTTTATTATTTATAAGTTTTACGATGCAAGGGGACTACGTAAATAGATCTACGTGGATCATACTGGCCTGCCGAAGTTCACGGTTAAATTCAATCATAGTTTTGAAGATATTATTAGGAGCAGGCAGTGTGTTTTGAAAACTAATGCCGTTATTAAAAGTGATGGATATAGTGTTGATTGAGGGGCGGTGAAAGATGTTTATTTGTGTTTTGTTTTTTAAATAGTTGCAGCTCTTGAATTTTGATAAATAATAGTTGGAGTGGGTTTTGCTTTGTCATTTGTTGGCTTAAAATGGACACCACTGAATACGGAATATACTAAACATCTTTTAATCTTTTGAACTGCTTAAAGAAAGATTAAGAGGAAGAAGACTAAGTAAATCTATTGTGCCTACAACTGATCAGTCGAGATCAAAAAATTATTCGAGAGCATAATTGTCATAATCTGTGCTTGTTCTGATTGATGATTCTCGTATATTTTTCTTAGTTACTGTTGTTAATTTTAATACCATTATCATTTTGACACATTTGAAGAAGTAGGTACCTACCTACTTTTTTCTGCCAAGATGGACAAGAAGCAAAGTATATTCCTAATTTATCTCACATATTATTTTTCGTTTTAATACAGTCTTCACAGGTATAGACTTGCAAATGTACCTTTACAAATTCTACTCGATATGAAACCGATGAATCGATATAAGATTAGCGATTATGAATATTGATGGCGCAACGTGCGGTGTTTGTGAATGGCGCACGTGACTGGAACTTGATCTGTAAGCGATACCTGCTGCGTTTGTCCATGAAAATGTACAAATAATAAGTTAAGAAGAACTTAGAAATATGATCATTTTATTTTTATAATTCATTTTATTTTAACTGCAATAAATGATTATGAAATACAAAAATTAGCTTTTGTAAGTTTTCGGGTTTAAGATATTTATTTTCTTTATAGAGAAAATACATATTAAATAAGTACTATACATGTTTAATTCGCTAATTAGAATAGTATTTTTCTAGTATATATTATTAAGTAATATAATACAGTATTAAGATTTATAATAATATAGTGTGTTAAAGTATAGGGTGGAATTTAATATAACTAATATATCTTCTATAATAAACATTCTATAAAAAATTGTGGAATCATCAAAAAAAGTTTTGCTGTCTGTAATATTGAGCTACCAAAGTCGCTACTTAAATTTACGTTGCTTTACAAACTGAAAATAGTTTGTTTTTGTTTTACCATGGAATTATATTTATAACCACATTGACTAGGTGTTCTTTGACTACCTAAATTTCCCTTTATTTTTGTAAAAAGTCTAGAGTGTCCACTCTTTATTTCCTACGTTTATGATTTCGGACCGTAGGACAACATTATATTATTTATCCGTTTATGAATTCAGCGCCTTGTTTTATGACTTGCGTTTATTTAATACGAATACCGATGAATCGATATAAGATTACCGATTATGAATATTGATGGCGCAACGTGCGGTGTTTGCGTTAAGCGCACGTGCCGAGAGCTCGGTTTGTAATCGATACGAATCGGTATTGTCCGTGAAATATGAGAGATAAGTGTGCTGTTGTTTTATTTGACATCGCATTCCTTTTTTCATTTTATTTATTGAATGCGTTTGCTGAGTCTACAAGTAGAACATGTATTCATGAAGATATTTAAACCTGATCCGTAGATAGATTAATAAACTATAGTATAAATAAAAAAATCGATTGCCGCATATATGAAAAATCATCACTTGAGAACGGTTCGACCGAGTTCGCCGTTTTTTTTTGTTGTGTATTAGAACTAGATTTTTATGACATTACAACTGTGGAAAATCCATTGGGATCGTCGGAAATTTTGATGGTATTTTTGATGGTTTAAATCGCACTGACGTGAAGTTGGAGCGGGTCGCTGTTTCTATATTAGTAAATCAGCTCTGTCAGCTGACAGTGTTTTAATCTTTAGAAAAAATAATGTTATTTAGAAATCGGAAGTCAAAATACTCTGCTAGATACGAAGTACGAATAAGTAATGAGTAGATTACAGATCATCGATATAATGAACGTCCGTCGATAACTCGTCATCGCATCGCGAATACAAAACGTGTGATCTCGATAGAAGCTTTAGGCGTCATCGATGCCTCACAATACGCTTAATGGTAGATTTGTCTCTGTAAACTAAGCATGCATTAATGCTTTTCAAAGATTAATCTGTATATGTATAAAATTTTTTGTCTTGGAAAATTTTTAGCAGTAAATTTAACAAATCTTTAAGCTCCATTCGTCAGTTTTTAAGGGAACCATTGATCTTTTATTGAAACACCTTACCAACATACTTATTTTCCTAAATTTCAGACGATATTTTCCGCAGTAAACAAAGCTAACATATTTTAGATCCTACTCAAATTGAGTACATCAACACAATCTAAAAAACAAGGGTCAGAACGATGCGTCATAGTTTATCTTACCACTACGATAGGGCGTTTTATAAATCGATGTTACCGCGTAACTCTCATACAAATAAGAGGTGTGTTTCCACTGTACCGTGTATACAGAGTGAAACTTTATTCCATGGCAATATTTTAACTACGTATTACGACAATTTTTTAGCTGACATAAATTATTAATTATCCTATTTATTTTATGTGCTAATGAATAATTTTTTGTGTTATGTAACGATATTAAGTTAACAGTTGACAAGTTATCACTGACTTATTACATAATATTAGAAGCTAAGTTGACTTCCACCTTTTGACAGCACATGTCAAATCATAGTTTATACTCGTAAATTACTTAAACATAACTAAGCTTTATTTCTCATTAAGTGATATTTTATTTGGTTTTTAAAGTGCCACGGATATTATTTGCAAAACTACATCGCATAACTACATATCTGACGTCACGATACAATGGGAACGCGCTCTAGAAGGTAGATCGAGCCTACCGCACGGTACGTGCCTCGAATTGCAAAATACCGCGAGATTAGATAAGTTATGCCTTTAACTTAGGTGAATGAAAGAATGGAAAGAGTGAAGGACTTTTCATACGCGTTTTTTGTTTCAAATATGGTTTTCGTTTGGCAAGTTCAAGGTGCGATAGGATGGAAATGGATTGAATGTCATAGTGTAATAAGGAAGACGTTTATTTTACACTAGCTGGTGCCCGCGACTTCGTCTGCGTGAGAAAAGGTAGCCTATGTCCTTCTACAAGGTCCAATCTATCTCATTGCCAAATTTAATTACGATCTGTTCAGCCGTTTAGTCGTGAAAAGGTAACAAACACACAGAGTTACTTTCGCATTTATAATATTAGTATAGATGGATTGATTTGAATATGTTCTCAGATGCCTTAGACCTATATATAAAATAGCGATTCCAAGCGTGACTGCTGACCATGTGGCCTTGGGGTCGATTCTAAGGCCGGGCAAAGTATGATTGGGGTAGGTATTCTGTTAGGAATTTTCTCAGTAGCAGCCCGGAGTTTGCAGTTGTGCTCGGTTGACGGCAATAGGCTCACCACCTACATGGGACTTAATAGCAGCATTAGTAAAATGTGGGTGTACACCTCTGTTTACCCTTCGAGAAATAAGATAAGATAAGATAAGATGTTTCATTTGTATCTGTTTATTGTGACTATTATTTATTATTAAAACTTTTTTATTTTATTTTGTGCGGTTTTACCGTACTGGTATATTCTTACTAACTTTCAAACTATCGCGTTGCATGATATTACTATATACTAACAGGAATTATCGCGCAATAAATACATTTGAATCGCTTGACGTTTCGACCAAGTTGCACTGATCGTGGTCACAAGGAGACTGATCTTGTTGTGGTGACCACGATCAGTGCAGCCTGGTCGAAACGTCAAGCGATTCAAATGTATTTATTGCGCGTTAATTCCTGTTAGCATATAGTAGTATATTCTTCGTTATAAACATTAAAGAAGTTAGTACTGTTCCACTCGTTTTAATATATTAAATCCTTTCATTACATATTCCTTCACCCACAAGCTAAAAAAGGACAGTATTCATTTATTCCATCTCCCTCAGTTTAATAGTTTTGTAACATAACATCTCCCTCAGAAACCGTAGGTACATTTGATCGCGTCAGATTAATTTAAGTATTACGCTCCTTTCCACTATGTATCTTTACTCACAATAACATTGAGCACCTCACAGACGAAACAAACAGACAGTCAGACTGTATCAGTGTTTTTTAGACCGCAATAAGCCTCTTATAGCCCCTGGTACAGTCAGCGTCATAAACATGTCAGGAATGCTGAATTTTCAAAGTCTTAGTTGATAAATATTTGACTAATGAATACTTTAAAAAAAGGTATGATTCTGATATCTTAATTATTTGTGTTATTTCTATCAGCGAATAAAAATTTTAATATACTTTTTTGGTCCTATGTCCCACATCTGGGACTGAAGGCAGAAACAGTGGCTCTTCACTGAAGCCACTGTTTCTGAAAAGTTTATAGCGAGTTCTGTCGTAGGGGGTAAACCAGAACTTAAAAAAAAAAAAAAATGGAAATAGAGAAATTATTGGCGTTGGGTAGGGTTGGCGCCCCCCGGATGAATCTCTTTCTCTATTCATATCTATACTCTGCTCTATAAGATATCCTGACACAGAAACATACAACTTTAGAGACACTACTCAAGCGTATAAGGTTCTAAAAAACTGTCATATATATATCTTTTCTTAGTTTATTGTTCATATTGTATTTGATAAGTATGTATTTTAATATCAATATTTATTTTCTCTGTTTATCGGAAATTTATTGCACCTGTCATTATCTCTGCATCACCCTAAGGTTGACTGGGAGAGAATGCCTAAGGCATTAAGTCCGCCTTTGTTACTACGTATAGTAAAATTTAAATAAATAAATAAATATCTATATTGGAAAAATATAAATAAAAATAGTATCGCCTTTTGAAGTAATTAAAACAACGGAAACCCTTCTAGCTTCTGTTTGTCTTTAGAGACTTAGTACAACAAATACTAACTTGTGGTGCTAACTGTACATCGCCAAACAAATTTGTTTCCCTCTGAGGTCTTTATATAGGGCCAGATGTTGGTTCACACGTTTTTTGATTGACATCGGATATATTTGGAGTTCGGTTCAGTTGTTAAACGATAACGGTTTGTTCAAGGAAAATTGGAAATTTTCGGGGATTTTCCTTCGATGATGTTCGTTTGAACATGAAATATGTTTTGGAATGGTAAGTGCCTATGTTAGGGAACTTCAAAAAAATTGGGAATTCACTGTTGAATAACTTTGAAGAACAATAACATGATTTAGCATCACGCCTGTATTCTCCGAAGGGTAAGCAGAGGTATACACAGTTGTACACCCAAATTTCACAAATTCTGTTATTGAAGTCTAAGTATCGGGCATAATTCCAAACACCGGGCTGCTACTAAGAATTTCTTAACAAAAAACTCAATAACACTGCCTGACCTGGGAATCGACCCGAGACGTCATGCTCGGCAGTCACGCTTGGGAACACTAGATCAAGGCAGTACAATAACGAGTCTTTATTTAAAACGAATTAAAGGATTTGTTTTTAATAAAGACGCGTTATTGTTTCAACATTCAACACTTCTCCTTCGAATGTGTGGTGAGAAACCTTTAACCTTAAAGCCTTTAATTTAGCTCTGATTTGACACTAATACGACCACATTAATTCCACTAATTACTCAAAGAAAAAACGTCATTCATAATGCTGAGTTGCATAGGACCAATATTGTTTAAGGGCCAGGAACAAGGAACAGTCATGACAAAAATATTCGATAATATAAAACAATTGACACCGATACTACCCGCTTTTATCCCAAACACGAAAGACGCTAAATAAGCGCCTCGAAACGTACCTTTTAGTCAACAAAGAACCTCATAACCAATAAATAGATGGACGGTACGGTCCAAAAAATCCAATTTCAATTCGAGTCCCGAACAAATTGGGTCAAATCCATAACGGACTTTGGACCGTAAATCCCGAAGTTCGTATTCCGAAAAGTTACGGTCGATCGGCCAATCGGACGAACGCTTATCGCCATCGAATGACACCGGCCGATTGCCGTGCCATACCGTAAATTCGAAATTGGAACTCAACTTCGTTAATTACCGAAGTGAGCTCGATAGGCATCGCTCGACGGATTCTCCCGATTCTAATTTCCGATATTAAATTATCGAAATTAGAATTATGTATTTTTTTCGTCTGAATTTGCGAATTGTTGGCCAGTTTTATCATGAGGATGGTATCAATTGTAAAATTTCGCGTAAAAGGGATGAGTAAGCGTTTATTTACGGATAGCTTTTTCCTGTCCAATAAATAATATGTGTGCCGTTTATAATATATTTCGCATTTTCAAACCGATAATATTGAAAAGTAAGAACTACTGTTGAGTTTTAGTGGAATTATACAGTACTTTAGTAGTAGTAAATTACTTATTCCAAAGGAAATTAAAATAGCCAAAACGCCTTTATACAACATTCAATTAAACAATCAAACCATTATCCAAAATATTACTGTAAAACAATCAGATAACGCCTAAGTACCGTCAATGTGACTCGATATAATTTGGCAATAAAATCGATTGTAGTTCTCGATTTAAACGGCTCATTAAATCGAGCAATGCCATAACATCGGTTATCGATATAGCATCGAATCGTAAACGCGAAATTGGTATGGCTTCATCAATTTACACGGCGATGTACAGGGACGCAATTATGTGACCTAAAATCATCTAGGTATAAAAGTAAGTACCTATTATTGAAAATAAAATATGACTCAATAAATATTTTCCGGGTATTAATAGGTACAACATTGTATTTTTGTATAATAACTTTCGTGAGACATAATCTGCAGAGCTGAACCCGCGGCGATGTCGCGTGTCAAACAGTTTCAGTTAGTCAGTCATGACTAAGGATTCCGTTCGAGTTCGAAACTAGTAGGGCAATCCCGACGAATGTAAAATTAACACAGTTAACTGATTTGTATGCGGTGAAAAATATTATTTAATCGTGCCTCAACTAGATAAATCAACTGTATAATTTAACACAGTCTTACTTATGAAATAATAAACATAGGTAAGTATGTAGGCGTTTTTTTTTATAATAATGATCTTTTTATAACATGTGGTTATGGTTTATTTTATACTAATGATAATTTTAAATTTTATTCTTTAAATAGTAATACCTTAGGTTTGCGCGATCACTACACATTATTATAAAACAACTTTTAACCGGATTAATCACGTCGTGACGTTTCGAACACTTTGCACTTTCTGCAAAGTGTTCGAAACGTCAGGAAAAACAAAAACCAATAATACACGCGATTAACTGCAAAGTGTTCGAAACGACAGGAAAAACAAAAAACCAATAATACACGCGATTAATCCGGTTAAAAGTTGTTTTATTATTCTTTAAAGTTACAATATTAAATGGAAAAAGAATACGGTCGCGAACAGGATTCGAACCTGCGCCTCCAGGATAAATACTCCAGGCGCTCTGACCACTAAGCCATCTCGACCTTACCATACTTTTTGATTTTGAAAATCACGTCGTCCATAGCAAGATAGACTGAGCCAATTACACTAAATAAAGTAACTCTATCTTACGTGAAATAAATATTTTATAATATCCTAAAAACCTTTTTAACACGACTCACTCATTAAAACTATAACAACTTTGGCGTCCAAGCCCGTCCCTGTGAAAAATCACGAATGTTGCCAGTGATCACGGCGGCTCGTTACAGTTCGGCGTAACGAACCTAATATTCAGATATATCCATCGAATTGTTTGTAAAAGGCAATATTTTAATTGGTATTCTGTATTAATATAAACTGCTGTATCCGCAATCTCGTTAGTGGTTGTTTACTGTTCAACGAATTATTGTCGGCTTTTGTCATTGCTTTTGCACTTTCAAATGTGGTTTGATTTTCCATTTTTGCTTTACTTATTACACGTTTTGAAATTGCAGCGGTATTGTAATATTTTGGCATTGTGTGAATATACAATGAAATGTATTGAGCGCTCGTATGGCCTTTTTCATTATTTGATTATTATTTCCATTCTGCATTTATAGTATTTTTAGTTAAAGTGTTCCAGATAGGTATTGCTATATTTTTTATTTATTTTCTCAAGAATTTTATAAACATTTGCTCTCCTTATTATACTTATACTGTAGTTCGTGTCGCTTTAATACGTGTCGTATCATATAGACAGACAAATTTACTCTATTATCTGTCTCCTATTACTTGGTGCTTACCTGGTAATCTCACGCTGGGCGGCATGAAGCTTGGCAGCGAGACGAGCCGCGTCAGCTTCAGCGACGCGCGCCCGCGCCTCCCAGTCGCCGCGCGCGCGTCTCTCGCGCTCCGCATCGCTGCGGGCAGCACCCTCACGCTGTGGACAAGAATATACGTCATTAATATATATAGAATATGGTGGCAGATGGGACCTAAATTTTTTATCGTAAATTTCCGTTTTTAATGGTCCTGGACCTGGTCCTTAAGCACGAAAAGACCAATATCTTACTCAACTGAAAGTATGTTGAACTTCTACCCACAAGCTGCAATGCCTTATTTAACATTAACTCACCACTTAAATACTGGCCTTGAAAATCTCTGGAGAAACATAAGGACACAATGTCTTTTCGGGAGAAGGTTAACTAAACAATATATAGGATTATGCTGTAATTACTATTTTTCAAGGAAACATTGAAAAATAATAGACTCGAACGGGGCTTGAACCCGCGACCCCTGACATTCCGTGTCATCACTCTACCAATTGAGCTACCGTGTCGTTGTTCGAAGCTATTGAATTTCAAGGTTCCTTCAATTCGTCTTAAGGAGACCCTTGGCCAAATTTATTTACCCATCATTTACAGATCTACTAAACTGATTTCATACACAATTCATTTCAGTTCATTAATATTATTAATTATTATTTGAATTATATTCATATGTGTACACATATAGATTAGAAATAAATATCCTAATATACTATTGTAGGGACACTGCTGACGCATTAGTTTTATATACCGACGCGCATTGCATTAGCGTGGCGCAGCAGTCGTATCCCCGCAACCACTGAGTTAGGTCGTAGTTTAGTATATTCTATATTTTATATCTGTATATTTAACTGGTACCAGTAAAGTCTATTATCTATCCCAAATGGACCTTCATTTATTCATTCCCCCACACTATATAGATACTAAAATCTAGATCCAAGGAATATTTTACTGTATTATCCAGATATACTGAAATGTTCCCTCAAAATGTGTATTTAAATAATGAAAACATTTTTTGAGAAAATCGCGGTCATACAAAAATACGTACACACATACGTGTCGAATACAGAAGCTACTTTTTTTGAAGCCGGTTAATAATAAAAACATTGAAATAAGTCAATATAATTATCTAGAACATTTTATCCAAATCACAATATATTCCAAAATGTCGTTTTAGTTTCATAGTATCTACTATATGTATACAACCAGACGTACAAATGTTCAGTACTACGGAACTAAAGTGTCGAACTGCCATCGAACTACCGCGAACATGTTCATTTATCTTTACAAAGCCTCGCCAAAGCCTGTCAGTACTCTTGAAACAATTTCAATTTCCTCACAGCAAAATTTTATAATATTCAATGTGAAACTTGAACAACTATTGCAGAAGATTTATTGCTGATAGGAGTAAGAAATTGTGGAGTTTAAACGATATGAACTGCAGAATAAAGTTTTGAAGAGGTTTAAATGAAGAAAGAAAGCTTTTGGTTGTTTTGGTCTATAAAAATATGTAGTCTTCTTCTTTTTCGTGTGGTTGATGAACAACCTAGTGTCAGAGTTTAAACCACCCGTAGGCCTCTGGCGCCTAACATGCCGAAAGCCGGCCTGGATCATCTATAACGCCTGTCATCATTTGAGGGCGCAGGCGATCAGAGTGGGGACTCTGTCTGACTATAGAGTGACCTCAGGGAAGACGGTGGCACAGTGGTCACGTGCTGCCGTATACAGCAAGGCGCAGGGGGGGCTCTTACAGTCTCTCTCCATCAACAGACCGACCACGGTAAGCGCAGTTTAACCTCGCTTGATCAATGTGTACGGCTGTTACACAACAAATTATCTGTATCAATTTCCCCTACGTCTTACTAACACATTAGTAAGAACAACTTTTATAAAAGAAAACTTTAAACTTAGACATCTTTAGAACAAAAACAATTTTCATCATCGACGTAACGGAAGCGACGTCGGAGGATCGGATAGAAATCCAATTTGGGACGGAGGCCACTCATGACGTCACATGGTACGACATGACGTATCGGATCCGACTCGCACACGTGACGATTGAAACTGTTTGATTTTGAAAATTGGAGTTCATTGTTAGAGAGGGCCAGTATTGTGCTTTAATTTTTGGTACTAAGTTATTTCAGGTAAGTATACTCCTAACCTTTACGAAAACTTCTCAACTGTAAGCCAAAACTTGGTCTTTTGAATCACATGAATCTAAAGACCAATACCGAGCGAATTATGTGAATTTTTCTCATTGATCGAATGGATGTAAGCGGGACCACTAGCATGTGGTTAAATGTGGGTGTACTATAATATTAGCACATTGTTATTAAGGTCCTTTAAGCATGTGTTAATGCTTTTCAAAGATTTATCTTTACATATAGTTATTTTATCACGCCTGTACTCCAGAAGGGGTATCCAGAGGTGTACACAGTTGTACACCCACGTGTCACCAATGCTGTTATTAAGTCCCATGTAATTTAATCCCATTGTGATAAGCCTATTGCCATTTACCGGGCACATATCCAAACTCCAGCTGCTACGCTAACTTTTCTAACAGAAAAATCCAGTAACACATTAACCGACCTGGGAATCGCATATTTCATCGTCTCTATTTTGAAGGATACTATAATTCTATAGATAACAAAGATTCAGGTCATGTATAGGTAAACTTAATTTAATAAAGTTATCTTTAGTAAGTCAACACATAATAACTGTTAATATTAAATGGCGGCATACGAGCTCGGGGCCAAAGTTCATTAAAACTGTAATCAAGTATTAAACAAAGTCTAACGATTAATAGCAAGAAGTATATAAACATTAACGTTTGCCACTAACCGTAGTTCAAAGTTACCTGTAGTTAGTTAAGCGAAGATCTTATCTTGATTGTGGTTCAAGTTATAAACTTGTGCTTAATTGGGATTTGTAATTGTTTTTTTTTTTGGCACACCTGGCTTATGTCACGTGTTATGTCGTGGTAGCTGAGTGGTTAAGGGCTCGCCTCTTGTGCCGCAGGTTGAGCCTAGCATGGACACAATTTGACTTTATCGATGTCATATGTACTTTCTCAGTAAATCTAAGACATCACAGCATACGGTGAAGGAGAGCATTTTGAGGAAACCTGGACTGAATGGTCTGATATCGCCAACCCGCAGTGAGCTAGCATGGTGATCAATGCTCGTTCTCAGTATGAGAAGAGGCCCTTGCCCTGCAGTGGGACCGTTATAGGCTGGTTATGTTATGTTATGGAGCATACAGATTTTCTGCAACGCAACGTGTAGTGTAACATTACTCATACATTTCAATGTGTAATAAATGTAAACAACGCGCTATCTACAAGCATTCGGAATGTAAAGCTTCACTCTGACCAATCTTTTCCCAAGTAGGTATATTAGGATGGTCCTACTAGTTTCGAATTCGAACGGAGCCCTTAGTCTTGAGTTAAACACGGTCAATAAGAATGATTTTAATATGCCTCACGAAAGTTATAATACAAAAAATATTTTGTATAATAATAGCTTACGAAAGATATTAAACAAAAAAAATGTTGTGTATTGACTTTCATGATTTTATTGCCAGCATTTTATATGGAGCGAATGTCTATCTTTAGATGGATAAAAATTACACGTAAAAGAGTTTGTTACAATGCATAGTTAGGTGCAGAATAAACAATTTGGATTCGAATTTCTGTCCTACAATCCAGTGCCCGGGTAACACTAACACGATCTCACGTAAGAAATTGTTGTCAAACATTAGGCACCTGAATACCCGTCAAGAGAGTAATTTATTTTCATTCGACAACAGAGACCGACGGTTTAAGGTTCACCTATCCATAGATCAATCACGAGAAGCGGCACCTTAACCTCAATCAATTTGTGCAGCTGTTACTTATCTACGAGCATAATAAAGAAATTACGTGGTGGGTATGGGATTGAATGGTTAAATAACGCAAATGATTTGTGTAGTGTATAAAATATTTTTTTTATTACGGGCTAAGATAAACATTACAAACATGAGTTCCCTAATCCCTAAACTAGTTATATCCCTCTATCTTAGGGGTGTACCTCCGTAACTAATCGCAAACTTTATATAAGCCTCAAAATATATATTTATAGTAAATGTTTTACTACTACCTAAACACTTTATTGTCCCAAAGTGCGACTGTTGAGTATGAGATCTTGGGTTCGATTTCCAAGTCGGGCAAAGTGTCATTGGGGTTTTCTGTTAAGAAATTCTCAGCATCCGCCTGGAGTTTGGAATTTTGGTGATGACAATAGGCTCACCACCTAATACATGAGACTTAATAACAGCATTGGTGAAATGTGGGTGTACAACTGTGTACACTTCTTCCTACCCCTTCGGGGAATACAGGCGTGATACTATGTTTATTCTTAAAAGTCCATTATCACCTTCTCAAAATAACTCCAATTGTTCCACCTTGAACCACCGCCAAACTTCGCACCAAGTTAAAGTTTGATGAAGTTTTAATTGAAAATTAGTCTTGGCCGTATCTTGCTGGCTCGAGTTCATTTGGGCTCAGCCGACCAGGCCAAGTTTGTTTTTAAAGGCCACAAAAATCTGCACGACGAGATAAGATGCATATCCAAATTTCACAAAGACAAAAGTAGCAAGAACGATGGGGCGTCGTATAATTCTGACTCTTTGAAAACGAATACTGGGAAGTCAGTTTTGCTTTTTGAAATGTGCAGCTGGTTATCTTGTATTAAGTTAGACTTGTGATGATAGTGTGTGACGAAGTGAAGACATTGGACGCAGAGTTTCTATTACTTTGATTTAATTAAGTTAGGCGCACTAAATAAAATCAGATAGATAACAAACGAAGTTTTATATTCCTCGTCAGAATTACAACAGCCACGTTGGCGGGCAAAATTCGAACAACCATCATAGACAATTTTCATAAATAATATGATATAAACTATCCGCCACAGATAAAACATAATAAGCTTAGATAACAAAATAGTTTGAAGTACGCAGTCGCCGCTAGTGAAGTTGAAGGCAATCATTGTAACAAGTGTTTGTAATATTCTGTTGATTGCTTTTTCTCTAGTAATGTTTGGTTGATGAACAAAAGGTGTGTCAGAGTATAAATCGAACATCGGCCTTCAATATTCTTTTGCACGCCATCAAGCTAAAATCTTTCAGGTATAAACAGTATGTTGGTATAAACAATTTTTAATACGCTCATGCTAAAAAAAGTTAGTGGTGCCCGTAATGGGTTAGAACTTTTGACATTTTGGTAATATATTTGTAACAAATTTAGTGTATGATGTCTGCCAAGTAAATCTATATGATCAAAGAATATAGACCTCAACTTCGAATTACAGTATAAACGTTAAAAAAAAAACGCACGTAACTATTTCGTCTTCTTTAACAAACAATTAAACCCGTCTAAGATTAAATTTAAATAGTAAGCCAAAACAAACGCTTACAAGCCGTAACATTAAGATTAAGTGGTTGTTAATGCACCTACGTTCCATAACGATTCTAGAGATACTGAAATAGAACTAGAAGGGAGCAGCGAGAATATTTCTACGTCTATATTTAAGTTAACACTCCTTTTCGATATTGGGTGAGCAGAATTTAAATGACATCGGCGCTTACTGTTTCTTTATTTATTATTTACACAACTGAACGGCTCACACTATAAAGGACGCCAATTGGGAAAAAAAGACATATATCCGAAGCAGTGCAGTATCAGTAAACTATGTTCACCGTATTGAACAAGGCAAGGTTAACTTAAGCAGATACTTGGAGGCTAAATTATCATATGTGCAGAAAAGAAACAGATTGTGATAGATTCCAACCTTAAGGTGTTCTAAATGAAATATCATTAATGTTGCTCCGGGAGTCCAGAATCATATATATTCTTTTTACCAGCCACCCAGAGAGAAAATAAAAAACAAAATAACAGTCCCTTTCATTTTAAACTCTATGCTAACTGACACCGTCTCCTTTTAAAAACAAAAAATAAACACCTAAACAGATAAAAAATGGTCCCACTATTAGCAAAGAAAACCACAAATTAGTATGGCAACCCATCCGTGCAAAGTACACAAGTCTTTTGAAAGACAAAATAAAAGAGGTGTAGAAAAGGAAATGGTTTCGGCTATTTTCGTCTGTTTCCGTTAACGCTCGGGTCGGTGGGGAACGCGGTTTCAACATATATTTTTATCACTGGAGATGCTTGGGAAATGCTAGTGAGACAATTATTGAGTAAAACAGTGTCAAAGGTATATAATTTTGGTGTCGATGTGTTTACAAAGTTATACTTTAATTTTTATAAACTCTCTCTTTACGTGCTAGGATGAGTTTTAGATACAGATTTTTACTTAAGATCAAGATAAAATTATTGATTACCAATCATAATGCATTTGGTTTTGGCCCAAAAGACCAGATTTTTTTAAAAGAATCTGTAAGCAATTCCGAGTTACGTTTTACAGGGTATCAAAGTATTCTTTATTAGCGAAGTGACGCTATGGAGAGAGGTCTGGGATCTTTCACAACAGTGTTACTAGTGAGAGTCGCTTTATTCAAAGACAACAATAAATAAATGGGATAATATTTATGGTAGTTACTTGATAATATGTATGGTGCTTACCTTATGTGGAATCCATACAGGATTAGGAATAGTAATATAAAAAAATACTTAAAAACTCTTGATCATATTCCGGGTATTTTGTTAATTTTTCATGCATGATCTCAAATAATTGACACTTCATTTATTATTTCATAGTTTATACCAATAAACTTAAAAACTATTTTGACAATAACAACCCTTGTACCAATAAATGTCAAAACACTACCGTTCACACCTGTCAACTTGTCAAACTGTCAAGTTGACAGCTGTCACTTTGACAGCTGCATGACGTCGGCGGAAGGGCCGTGCGCGCCCTTGAGCCAACTTCAGTAAATGTTTATATATTACTTGTAACACTTTGGTAAGTGTAAATACAAACAAAATTTGTTGCTTTGTGGGAAGGTAGGTTTATGGTGATTAATTGGAGGGAAGCTTATTGTGTTTTGGCTGTGGTTAGGGATGTAGACGATAGTTATAAGTTGGTTGACTTGATGAAGCTTCGTGATTTGTTAAAGGAAATGCAGAGAGGGATTAGATGATTTAGAACAGGCTGTAAATTTACCCAAAAGATTAAAATACTGATTCCAGTACCATGATAAAAAAAAACAGGTTATTTAGCTTTTTAACTTCGTAACATAAAAGTAAAGTACGATATTGCAACCTTACTGAGTCAAAGTTTAAACTTCATGTACCTGCTTTTGAATGGCTTTAATAAATATGACAACTCTCGGCTGTGCTAGTTTCCTCACGATGTATTATTTCACCGTTTCAAGCAGGTGATAATAATGTTTGACTCGCGACGTAGCCGCGGGCTTAGCTTATGACTAAGAGTTCTGTTCTAGTTCGAAACTTGTCGGGCAATCCCGAAGAATGCACGTGAGTAATAACCGTTGACAATATCATTAATAAGTGATAATAATACACAACTGATTACGAAAATGATAATGTAATACCCTATCACTACTATAATATCTCTAGTATAATGTCGTATTACATCCTTCATGGTTCATAAAACATACTAATGGAACTGCAGTAAAACGTCGCACTTCTCCGTTTGTACGGAAACTGGTAATTTAAACCTCATTTCTGTGACGTCGATCAATCAGAGCCTCGCCATTGCGACATGGATAACGCTTCGTGCACACGATTGTGAATTAAGAGGATAAAGTCACTTTTGTGTGTAATTTCATATTGGAAGAGATGTTACCAGTTTTGTAATAGAAAATTGAACTGATTAATAAACGGGTAGTGAAAGATCAAATCAAATCAAAATCATTTATTTTAAATAAACCATTTACAGACACTTTTCAACTGTCGGAAGCTAGTTGCCACGTTCCAAAGTGTAGATTCCTATGGAGAAGAACGGGCAAGACTCAAATAGGTTTTAAAAATAGGTAGGTATTGGTTACACGGTTTTTGTTGCAAAATAGTATGTGAGAACAATGTAACATGACGCCAATATTGAAAGAGTTTAGTTTAACAATTCAACATTTCGCCATGACAGTTTAGAGATGACCAGTCCCAACTGACGGCGCCCGTTCACGAACGAAGGAGATATATTTATTAGCAGAATATGAAAAAGAGATATTGAAATTTATACCTGTAGGTAACTTAATTTAATGAGGGGCTCTTGGCTAATTAACTGCCGTACATAGGTATAGATCGAGTTAAGCTGCACTTGCCGCGGTTGGTTTGTGGATGGGTGACCTATATATATAATTTTATACCGAAACCCCCACCTTGCCTCGGAGAGTATCTTAAACTGTCGTTCCCCGTTTGTCAAATAAAAATCGATGACAGCCGTTACGGGTAGTCATAAGCCTGAAAACCTCACAACCAGTCTTACCACGAGATCGATATCTCGTTACCCAGTAACTAGGTTTTGGAGGTCAGATAAGCACTCGCATAGACTGGAAGCCGACCCCAACGCAGTTATGAAAAGGCTAGTCAGATTGAGGTAACTTTATTTAATGTAAACAACATGAACATTATCCGAAAGAAGATGAAAAGAAACCTAAATTTATGATATTGATGAACATATATGAAGCGAAAGAGGTGTGTTAGAATGGTAGTAAGTAGCGTAGGAAATCGATAGTGCCTGCCTAATGGAAACAGACGTACTCGTAGTACTATATCAAAGTTGTGTTACTGCGAACGCCTATACGATTAGCCTTTCTTTGATGTTTATGTTAAAGATTATATTACCGTGACGCCAGATGTTGCCAAAATTATTAAGGGCTAAATCCAAATTATAGCACTAACAAGTTGACACTCTACAATTCGAGACAATAACACCAATATTGTATTTGGTCATGAATAAAGGAGATCATCACATATCCTAACATAGCATCACAGAATTCCCTGAAGGGGAAGGCAGATGTGTTCACAGTTGTTTACTCAAATTTCACAAATGCCGTTATTTAATTAATAATAGGTGCTGAGTCTATTGTGCCATCTACCTGGCGTGGTTCCAAGCTCCAGGCTGCTACTGAAACTTTACCCAATATAATTTTTCCCAACCTGGGAATGAAACCCAGGACCTCATGCTCAGCAGCCACGCTTGCGACCCCAAGACCAATAAAGCAATAAGAATAAATAAAAGCAAGATTAAAAATCCATTTCCACCTTGAAGTATTATTAAAAATCCATTTTCCACTTCAAAGTATTAAAGTGAACTCACGGTATTATATTCAGGTACAGTGCATTACATTGCTAGCCACGTACGATACGTGGTTGAGGAACAATCTTGCATTGTGTACCCACCTTGACGGCCAGCCAATGCACTTCATTCC
Organism: Xylocampa areola; assembly: GCA_935421205.1. Taxonomy (NCBI): domain Eukaryota; kingdom Metazoa; phylum Arthropoda; class Insecta; order Lepidoptera; family Noctuidae; genus Xylocampa; species Xylocampa areola. The sequence continues at coordinate 18,169,666 of OW285206.1, forward strand.
CTCAGGCATGAGGAAATAAGTGGGAAGCAGTACTTGCTCAACACTTTATTTATTTATTTATTGTTAGACAATTTCTATCGATACTATATAATATACAAAAATCTCTTGTCGCAGTGTTCGTTATTAAACTCCTCCGAAACGGCTTAACAGATTTTTAAATCTTTTTTTTTGTGTATATTCGGTAGGTCTGAGACTAGGTCTATTTTTTATACCACTATACTATCCAGAAAATGTATATGACAGAACAATATTTGCGGGGCTCAGCTAGTATTATAATATAATAAAGATTATGACATTGTTTTTTTTGTTTGAACACACATCTCTCTAATTATCCGGTGGATTAGAAAAAAATGATTTTGCGTTTGGTAGCCCAATTCTTGAGGAAGATTATAGGCTATTTATTATCACGCTACGACTGGAGCCCAGAAAAAGAAAAAATATATATACCTAGTGTAAAATTCGTAGGAAACAATAGTTAAAAGCGGTCATTGAACTATGCCCGGTAGACGGCAGTAGGCTCACTTAAAGCAATGACGAAATCAAATGTGGGGGTACAACTGTAGGTATAAACCTCTCTCTGCCTATTCCTTCGAGGAATACAGGTGTGATGCTATGTTATGTTATTTGAATGTATAAATCTTTCACAAACAAAAGCTAACGCACAATCAAAACAATAGGAAATCATTCAAAACAAACGCTTGACTAGAGCTAAGAAAAATAATATCTTTTTAAAATTAGGTCGGTAAACCAATGAGGCGCGGGTTATAAATAACTTCTATAGCAGCAGACGGATCTCAGTAGATGTGACGTTGATTAATGATGTACCATAAGAAATTATGAAAACTCAGGCTTAATCAAGTGATTTTTATTATTTACTGACTGTTTGGGCTATCATCTGTAGTGAGATACGGGAATGATGACTTTAATTTCTTTGTATAATTTTTTTTCTTGAAATATAATCTTTGGTAAGTTTACTAAACGAAATGGCTGGTTTTATGTTTCTGTATCAGGTAAAAAAAGATGCTAAAGTTATTATATTAAATGGAAAAAGAATACGGTCGCAAGTAGGATTCGAACCTGAGCCTCCTGGATAAATACTCCAGGCGCTTTGACCACTAAGACATCTCGACCTCTGCTCACCACCGAGAATTCTTCATCCATATTTTACACTGCCTCGTTGGTTTAGTGGTTCGTAGCGCGACTGCTGAGCAGGAGGTCTCGGGTTCGATTCCCGGGTCGGGCAAAGTGTTATTGAGTTTTTCTGTTAGGAAATTCTCAGTAGCAGCCCGGAGTTTGGAAATGTGCCCGGTTGATGGCAATAGGCTCACCACCTATTACATGGGACTTAATAACAGCATTGGTGAAATGTGGGTGTACACAATTGTGTACACCTCTGCCTACCCCTTCGGGGAATACAGGCGTGATGCTATGATGATGATGATGATGATATTTTACACGTCTTTTGGCGACGTCATTGCTATCTATTCAGTCCCTATACAGGTGGCTATCGAGATGGCTTAGTGGTCAGAGCACCTGGAGTATTTATCTGGGAGGCGCAGGTTCGAATCCTGCTCGCGACCGTATTCTTTTTCCATTTAATATAATAACTTTAGAGTTCGGTAAGCATGCGTTAATGCTTTTCTAAGATTTATCTTAAAAAAAAAAACGATTGAAATAGATTGTTATGTGTTTCTTAATATGACATTAGGACCAGGTGACTTGGAGACCACCTTAAACCGTCGGTCCCGGTTGTCAAATGAAGATCTATGACAACCGATACGGGTAATCATATGCATGAAAGTCTGACGACAATCTTACCACGAGGAATTGTATTACCCAGTAACTGGTTGTGTGTAACGTTCAGATAGGCAGTCGCTCCATGTAAAATACTAGTATTAAGCTGCACCCGGATAGGCTGGGAGCTGACCCCAAAATAATTGTGAAAAAAGTTAGAGTAAATAGAAGCAAATTGTATAAGATCTCATTTATCAAACTTTTATTAGATAATTGCATTCCATGTCGTATTTATTGCCACACCCAAAAAAGTAACTTTAATATTGTGACTTGTTACCCCTGACTTGTCATTCACAAAAAAACATTCTCGTTTTAGCAAGACCCTTGCATCCCCTAATTCGTCACCAAACATCCCTTATTGACAGCATCCCAGTACTATCACAGTTTGCTTAGGCGTTAGGTATTAAAGTAAACCCTTCGGAGGGGACGAAGGTCTTTACAGGGGGTGGGCAGACACACAAATAAATAGTGTAGATAAATATTTGCCCAATATTGTGAATCAGTGCGCTTCTGTTTTGGATGTTCTTAGTTATATGGAAATTTATTGTTTTGTATGCGTTTGCTGAAGTAGACATTTGTAGTTAAATAAAATAAAAGGTGCTTATAGTCCATTGCAAACGGTAGCCGATAAACATAGGTGGCCGATCGGATCTTTTTCATCTGAGTATCTTAAAGCTTCTGAGGGCACGTTTAATTATCAGTCCCGGCATTTTTTAACTAATAGCAGCCGCTAAGCCAATTCAGAGGCCTACGGGGGGGCTTGACCAAATCTGACACTGGGTTGGCTTCTAACCTCGCCAAAGAGAAGAGGAGGAATAAAAAGTTAGACTTTAAGCAGTATTCATAAAAACTGATGCTCGCGCGTTCTCATAACGCTTCATAAATTATTTTTATCTCGGTCAAGTATTCCTAATGGAAAGAGATGAGACAGCCTAAAATACATTTGAATAAGGGGTTGTATTTAAATGGTGGCTGATAAACAATCGATAGACATATGTGGACCCAAGGACCAATTTCATCTCAGCTCTTCAAGCTTCGGAATGCACGTTTAATCGTCAGTCCTTGCAGTTGTTAATAACAACAGCCACTAAGCCAATTTATAGGCCTATGGGCGCTTTGAGGAAGTCTGACATGAGGTTGGCTTTTAACCACACCTAAGAGAAGAAATGGAATAAAAAGGGAAAGACTTGGCAATATCATAAACACCGATGTTCTTAAATATTAAACGCTTCATATATTATTTTTGTCTCTGTTACTTAAGTATTATCGGAAAGAGATGAGACATACAGAAACATTTTAACGGGGGTTTATTTTTACGCACAATCTGATACATATCTTAGACGCTAATGCTATAAGCTGAGTCAAGTAAATTAAGCAATGTGATGACAATGATTGATGCCTCAATTGAAATACTTGGAATAGTATAAAATTTACTTCTTAGTAAGTTAAATAAAGAAATCTTTTAGATGTCTGTTAGTAACCTGTGCATCGATTTTGGGAATTAGCTTTAAATGTTAAATATGAATTGAAGAATATAAATACATTTTCCTGACAATAATATAGAAAAAAAGAAACATTTATTTACCTATGACGTTTTGAAAAAAGGAAACGAGTAATACATAAAAGCTCAACCATTGTCGCGAACAAAATTATTCGCCATTTAGCGCTCCCGGACACAATTAAACTGCCACTTTTCGAATCACAAAATGACCCGTTTAATCCTACAAGCAACGATTACCATAAACCTCTTTGATTACACCCAATCAGCGTGCAGAGGGAATTAAAAAAATATGCAAATTTCCTTTTTTCAAATCGTCTGTAATGACGTTGGAACTTGAATGACGGGAAGCGGGTGCCCTAGCTCCCGGTCTAATTTCGTGAAAGAGATGGCACGCGCCAGTCACGTGACTCCGTTTGGACCAATCGGCGGCGATTGTTGGGGTGACGTCATCAACGGCTAGTTCGTGAGAGTATGATTTACGATTCGCTACAATAGATGGTAATTAAGTTTTGTTCTATAGTTTTGACCCTCGGAGTGTGTCATATTTTTTACAATGGGAGCTTATTAAAACTTGTTTAAATTTTTAGAGGGTGTGAATATCCTATATTTAAAAGAAAGGAACTATTTATCTCGTCTGAAAAATCTACTAGAAGAGGACAAACTTCTAGCCTAGAAAACTTTGGGTAACAAATCTTCAATACCTCAGTTCAAAAATGCGTTTCCTTTTAAGGATGTTCAGTTGCTAAAATAAATATTAAAGATGCTGCACAACTGAAAATGTTTAACTGGAAAATTTTCAATTATTGTAAGCATGGATATATAAAAAGTAAAAGTATTCTCACAACCTGAATCTGGTTGATTTGAAAAATAAATAGTTTGTGTTTGACAACTCTATAGCTTTAAAAATAAAACCTCCAACAAAGTCCTTTCTTCTTTCTCGTACCCTAAAAATAGAGATGCGTAATAAAAACGGCAGCTGTCGATATCAATAACTCGGACTCCCAATTATCCGCCTATAATCCTGTCGACCCCAAAAATGACTCATCGCCCTATGTTACATGACCTTACTAAAGCTCAGTATGGATTTGTGTTATAAATAATTCAATAAACAATTTCGTATCATGATGCATTATCGATGTATGCACTTTGTTGGTAATGCGCTTAGTCTAATCCAATATGGTATGGTAAGGGGTTTTAGGATTTAAGAAATTAAGTTAGACTGTCATAATTTAGAAGTGACGGCTTTAATAATCGATATAACAGGAAGAATGTGACAGAAAACTAATCGTTGACCGAAGTAAAATAAAGCACACCCAAAATATTGTTATTAAGGCCCATGTAATAGGTGCTGAGCCTATTGCCATGTACCGGGTACAATTCCAATCTCCGAGCTGCTTTGAGAATAACGTAACAGAAAAACTGAACAACACGTTGCCCGCCCCGGGAATCAAAGAGAGAGATCATGCTCAGCAGACGCGCTTGGGACCTAGTGGTCCTAGACCTAGTAGTCTAGTGACTAACGAGGCAGTCTAACACAGTAACCACAACGAAAACCATATTTAATCTAAATTCTAATCAACGTTACAGTTTCAAAGGCCGGTCAGTTCAGATCCAATATCGCTTCAGGCACATAAGACCGCATTCATAATGCAATGCATTTCCAAATCAAGTGAAGTGTGCAAGTGTACGTTATTAGTCATGGGTCGGGAGTTTCTGCCCCGTTTGGTGCTTCGGTTATGCGCGACGTTTGGTTGTTTCGTTTGCAGTGCGCGTAAGTAAGAGGTAAAAATTATGTAATCATAACGTTAAATATGAGAATAAACGCTTTAACTAAACGGAGTTTGAAGAATGAAATTATGAAAGAGGACGTTAAGCTTTTAAAAAAAAGAAAAACTATAATTGAGGCACATTATTTTATATACTTACGCCAATTTAGACTTGTGTTTTCAATGTGAGTGCTTAGATCACGCTTAAAAATGGAAATGCACAGCATAATGACCAAATTATATAATTCCCGAACCACAACTTCAATGAAAATGTCCAGAAACGGGAATTACAAAAACAAATACCATTTTCAACACTAAGTGAAGGGTTGAATCTAGCCGATTTGATGAAAACAGTTTGAACAGTAAAGAGTACCTTAAAGTAACCTTCCCGCGATTTGTTCGGGCAAGCGAACACACCACGGGTCCCTTTGACCCCTGATTGAATCGACCAGCTACTAATTATCGTAGAATTTCTGCTAGCAAACTAGTTCGGGTAGTGGTGTAATATCAAGCATGTTTTATCGATGTATGTACCAGCACTATTGGCGTATTGTTCTTAGAGGCATAACGTAATAGTAGAAAGTAATTTTAGGTAGATACTTTATTTGTTAGTAGTTTTTTGTAGTTTTTGCCGTCCTCCATGGGTAAAAGGCGTAAGCTTCTTACTAAATTATAAGTAGCCTTAAAAACTAGGTTGTTTCGGTCATAACAAGACGAAAGGACAGAGAAAGCACGGCATTTGGGGTTAAAATAACAGAAGTGACTTAATACGTCATCTCAGTTTGGAAAATTTTGTTAATATTGACATTTTCCAATTCAAGCTAAAGCCATGAAATGCTTTTTCGCATGTAGATTTTTTTAAGTAAACAACAACAATTTTTTAAAGTCATTAGAAGTTCCGCAGGAACCTAAACTAAACCATTAACCGTCATTTTATGAGAAATAAGTTTACCCTAAACCTCTTCCTCAGAAAATTGTTACTATTATTTATTGTCTAGCGAAATGGGAGCTGAATCATGATTTCTATCTACTGTACATATCGATATATCGACACTAACTACATCACTAGCATCTAATAGGTAAATGTATACGTTACGGCGTCAACCAAAATTGGATTAATTTACTACAGCATACTTCCCGAAGACAGGTTTGATTTAATGAAACCTATCCACTGTTAAATTCAATTAGATTAAACACCCAACCTTTAGTTATAGCGTCTGTTATACTACTGATAAATAGAGTAAATCAAATTATGTTTAAAATTGCAAGTATCAGAGTTATTGGATTTATAGTTTTAAACAACTATGCTCTCTCTAATAAATGTAGGCTCCATCGGTTTAATGTAGTTTTGTAAACTATTTTCTAATGAATCAAAATAGTGTCCCTGTAAGGTCTATGGCGTCTCAAAAGGCGCGTAGTTATAACTGGCGCCAATGCATTATTTAAACTTTTGGCTTTTGTCTGCTCTGTACACATTCAATCAATTTAATAATGACTTAATTTATTTTATCTGATTGGCGTATAATTACATCACTACGATCTTTTTCCACTGGCCTACTAGAATTCGTACCAAACACCAAAAGGCCTACTAGGATTCGTACCAAAAACCAAAAGCCCACTTTCTCCTACAAAAAAGAATAAACTATTCAATGAAAAATACTTGAATTTTCCTTTTCATTAACCTATGCGTGTTGATTCTCAATTCAGAGCAGTAGCTACAGCTATCAATGGGAATAAAAACCATGCTTTATGTTTATGCAACTTCGCTCTGTTATCAGGAACTGCTTACATGAAAATTATACAGGAATTCAGAGCGTTTGCGTAGTTCAGATAGTTTTTCAGTATCAAGAATTCGAGTTTAATTAAAAGTTAGTATTCATTAAAATAAGTTATGGTTCGCTATGGAAAATGCTTTGGACGTTTGTATTCGAAAGGTCTTTGTGTCTAGATCTGTTCTTGTGGACATAATATGGATGAATGATTTTCTAAGATTTTTATGATGTACTTGAAACGTTAGGTAGATAGATAGATAATGCCTTTATTTACTACAACTACAGGACACAAATAATAAGAATTTACAAAAGACAGTTAATAGATAAATTAGGTAGTAGGTAGTGACACGATTATTGACAACAAGAAAATACAAAGGAGGATTAAGCTTAGGACAATGACAGTAGCACGGACATTAAAAAACGGACGGAGCGTTGCGTACGAATGTGCGAAGCTTGCCTAGTCATCCAATTTCGCTTGTCATACACGAGCTAAACGCATACAAATACTTAAAACTCATCCACTTGGCACCAGTACGCTGCGTGTGTGTGCGTAATCTATGTTCCGTATTTTGTTCGGATTCATGGACAATACTTTAAAAAACAAACTAAACTCATTATCGTGATATCGTGTTTAAGCTAAAATGCTCTAAAGTTTATTGTCATCTCTTTCTATTGAGATTTAAGTGACAAAGACAGGTATAAAATACGTATCTGTTGATTCGCTAATTACCAGACACAATAGAAATGTCATTGTTGTCAAATACAATTTAGTATTTTCACGAGTATACGAATTAGGAAGCGTTTTATGAATAAAGCTTCCATGAATCTACAAAATCATTTAATCAAATACATAAGTGATGTTTTTCTATGAATATGTTAAAAATATAAATATATATTTTTTATTTTATATCATGTATAATTGCACGGGAGTTCGCCGTTGTCTTTTTAAGTATTAGGGTCGCAATTTTTTCCTTTGTTCAATAAAAACAGCTTCACAACAAAACCATAAACAAGAAAACTCCCATTTCACTATAACACAAAAATAATCTTAAGCCAGCCATTATGATGCCAAAAAAATAAAACATAATTCTTCTCCGGGAGGGCATTTATTCATTCACTAGACATACCCTTGTAGTAAATCCTTTGGAGTTGAATGCCATTGGTTTTAGGGGGTAAGTAGATGGGGGGGGGCTGGGCAACACTATTTACTAAGAATCCGCAGAACCCATGGGGCTATAATCCCATGGGAGTAAGGATTGCAGAAAGATTTTGTTAGCAGAATTAATGTGATGCAGTTGTACTGTTTTTGTTAATAAATATGGTGGTAGAGAATGTAGAGATAATTAATTACGCTACTTTGTATGGTGTTGTGGAAGGAATTTTGTGTTCATTCAATCTGGGATTTTTATTAGAACAAATGACTGCACCAGTTGTTAGGGTCCACGCTTTAATATTATAGCTATTTATTGTGTTTCTTTTGTTTTTTATTTAGTTTAAGAAAACAATTTTGATGCTTCGCGGTAGGCTCGAGCCAACAACTTCGGAAGGGAAGACGAGCGCAGCACTGAATGTACGCATCTAGATGACATGGCAGACATGCCTGAATTTGACGGTCACAAGATTGCCAGGAATGGAGTACAAAGGAAGAAGACTACATACTAAGTATAAGGGATACTGAAAAAAAATAAAATCGTGAGACAATTTAAGTTTTTTTTTAAATGATGGTTAAGAACCTTTTTCTCCGTCATGTAACGGGTGTCACAGGTCGAACTATCAAGTTGCAACTTCTGAAAGGTCTTATAAATAAACACACTATTTGAAATCCATTAAAACTAAATGGCTATTTACATTGAGAAAATTCAATACAAATAAAGTACAACCCACTATACCCATTACGTGGAACGTCAATCGCTCTATTATAACCAAATGATTTCTTCCACTTCATATTTTTTCTTTTAACAATGAATGTGGATATAACAATCGATAAAGGAACTGGTTCACCGAGGCGTTCGCAGCACCTTCAAATGACATTACTTATGCAATGAGATCGATAATATTGCCATGGGTAGCGTCGTAAGTGCAACGTACTTTAGAAATGGACAGGAATATCTTAATAGATACATACATAGCATCACGCCTATATTTTCCGAAGGGGTAGGCAGAGGCATACATAGTGTACACCCACGTTTCACCAATGCTGTTATTAAATCCTTTGAATAGGTGGTGAGCCTATTGCCATATACCCGACACGATTCCAAACTGGGAGCTGCTATCGTAATAGAGACACCCAAAAAAATTTTACCCCATAACAGTTCAAACATATAGCATTTAACGCCAAAAGAACTTACACTCACAATCACTTCACAATACCACCAAAACTAGTTTAACTCCTGATATACTAGACAATCTATTTTGCAAACGCTACATAATCCAAAGTTTGTGAGTGGCTTAAACAAGGCGAGTTGGTCTTTGCGAGAAACTCACGGTTCGACGAGTATTTTTAACGAGAGCGACAAACTCACGGGACGATACCCTGCTTGGATACTAATTGATGATTTTCTTGTTTTTTCGACATTTTTCGAGAAGAGGAATGGAAAAGGGATCAGCTGTTTGTTTGAGGGCTTTCGTATGTCCGAAAGCCCTCCGAAACCTTTTGTGTTTTTTTTGCAAGTAAGGTGTGATGTAGCCTTTTTGCTGTCGCATTGCTTTTATGGTCCTGTAGTAGAAATGGGACATGAATGATTTATGCCTGGATTTCATGAGGACAAACAAACATATGCTTATTAGTTTAAATAAATAAAATTGAATGCAAATTTTCTCTTCAATAAAAATGCTTTAATACTGGTGTTACTTGTACCCAGTTAGGTTTTTGGAACTTTAAACCAACGCGACTAATGAAATAGTTAACACCACTGCGGTGACCGAAAGAATTAGATCAAGATTTCTCGACACTCAAGATGTCAGCTCATGACTTAGGGCTCCGTTCGAGTTCGAAACTAGTCGGGCAATCCCGAAAAATGCACGTGAGTAGTAACCGGTGAACATTAATTGAGGCTCAAGAGGTATTTAAATAAAACAGCTAATGTACTCCGTTTAAATATATGTAGCAATTGTGAAATGCAAAGTCATCTAATTAAAGACAAATTCCTTCATAGAATTTCAAAAAGTCAAGAAAACACTATCCTAAACTCTCTAAACAAGCCCATCTTTATCAGAATCGATATAAATCTTCACACCATCGCCACCACACACTGGGGTGGCCAGAGATTTACATAGTGGACATACATAAAACTGTCACCGATATATCTAACGTGCCGACAGAAAGACGGATAGTCCTTTATATTGTGATACATGAATGTGAAATGATGTCTTTTGATCCCGCTTTACCTGTATTGAATTTAAAGAAATCGGAAATATGGTTTTAGTATTTTCATAAAATAAGGCGGAAAAATTTTGCTCTTTATATTTCTCTTGAGTGTGTCGAGAAAATTATGTTCTGTGTATTTTTATTGAACATGTCGAGAAAATTTGGTTTTTTCACGTCAGCCTAAAAAAAAGGAGTGTTAAATTTTTGGGTTCATGTATGTGATAACTGCCGATAACTTTCAAGCAGTGATTCGCAAAAAAACTGTATCTTTACTGAGCAGATTACGAGGTACTAGTAACGGCATCCTCAAAATAATTGTGGAGGATGTTACCGCTCCAATTTTAAAAAAGATTGAAAGGATGGTGATAAATTAATGTCACCAATGTCATATCCTATATGTCCCTTTACTAACGATAGTTTATAAGTTATTATTGTAATTACTAACACACTGGATTTAAGTCATCTGAATAAAAAGATTATATTATATGTATGTTTGTGAGTTTCTTTATTCCATCACAACTTCTAAATGCCTGAACCGATTTAGATGTATGTATTATCTTATGAATCCTTACTCGAAAAAAATAGTAATATAGTGGCTATGATACATAAAAAGAGTTTGGGATAAAAAAATATAAAAATTACACGTGGTAGACGTGCATTTTTTTAAATTAAATTTCTAATTGTTGTATTTTTCTTGAGTAGGTCGAGAGAATGTCGTAGTTTAGCCATTGGTGTAATGGGCGCGGCTGCTGAACTCAAGAGTAATTGCGTTTTTCTGTCAGGAAATTCGCAGTAGCATCCTTGAGTAGGGAATTGTGTCGGGTAACCTCTAATATTTGGATGGCCTATAGTTAAACGTCTTGGGTTTGGGTGGGTATGACATTTATGTTTGGGGACTCACCCACGATTCCTAAAGGAGAATAGAAATTCCTAGTGAGGGGATGTCTAACTAAAAAAGAAGTCTGAATTCTGCAGACGAAATGTTTGTTACGTGATACAGAAACAAAATGCTCTCATATTTTTTCTTTTAACAAGCTCGATTCCAATACAATAAATTTTACTATTGTACCTATTCAAAGACTCCGATATCATTGCGAAATGTTTTCAAAGTATCTAGTGAAATGGAAAAATATAAATATTTCAATGGCAGAACAAATAATTGAAGGTAAAGCTCTCGTTTTCTCTACTTGTGCACGTTTCATGAACCATTGTTTTAACAATTTATTGGTATTTATTTTAAAACAAAATTTATCTGTATTCAGTGAGAAAAATTTTGTTTTTATTTTTTAATAGCTGATGGCCGCGGCTTCGCCCGCGTGGATGTCGGTTATCGCGACCAAAAGTAATCATAAAATTTTGATCCCGTTTCCGCTTACCAATTACCGCTTAATAATTGCCATCCTTAAGAGATAGAAATATGCTCGTGGACTTTTCTGTAGACCTATATAAGATATACAATTCCACGATACATAATTTTGTTATATTTCAAAGAGTTTAGGCAGCGTTTTCGTTGAAAGCTCCCAGACGGCTTATTTTTTTCTGACACCTCTAACAAGTATCATTATATTTTAGCCAATGTATACAAAACTTGACAAATTATATAATAAAACCTTCCTATCTATATTAATCTATCTATATATATTATCTATAAAAAAGAACCACATCAAAATCCGTTTCGTAGTTTTAAAGATCTAAGCATACATAGGGACAGACAGACAGCGGGAAGTGACTTTGTTTTATACTATGTAGTGACAATAGTAAGTTTAAAATTTTAATTTGTAAAAGGGGCAGGCAGAGATGTACACAGTTTAAGATCGATATATTTTACCTATGCTGTTATTAACTTATTAATAGGTACATATAAATCTTCGAAAAACATTAACGCATGCATAGCAAACTCTAAAGTTATAATTTCTTGTGGAAAAAGAATACAGTCGTGAGCGGGATTTGAACTTGCGCCACCCTGGAGTATTTATCTGGGAGGCGCAGGTTCGAATCCTGCTCACGACCGTATTCTTTTTCCACAAAAATGTATAACTTTATTAATAGGTATTCTCGTCTACAAACAATTCCAAACACCGGGACTGAGAATTTCCTAACAGAAAACCCCAATAACATTTTGCCAGACACGGGTATGCAACTCAGGACCAGCTCAACAGTCACGCTTGTTATCACTAAAGATAAAGTTAAGTAAATCCTTTCACTAAGTTCCCAACTTAAGTCTGACTTAATTTTTGTCAAAACAAAACTTTCCTAGTACGCAAAGCTGCTATAAAATCAAGTTGCCGTTATTCGCAGACGCTTTGTTTTTCTTTACAAAAGTTTAGCGCTTGAGTAACGTTTTTTTTTAAAGACTACAGTTTTTCGGTACCCTAGATTGTCGTTTAAGTATCCGAAAAAGGAGATTTTCAACTGAGAAGAGGTTGAAGCTGAGGACAGAAAAGAGGTCTGCATTTAAATTGGGAACTTTAAGCGAGGTTTAATTACTTTTTCGATACTTATAGATGGGAAATTCTAATTAGGGAATGGCTAAAATGTGGCTTTAGTACTGCGTCGTAAATCTTCAATGACGTCAATAGTATTGGAATAGTTACCATTCTTTTTACGCAATGAGACTAGGGAATAAAATAATTGATTCATATATGTATTAGGTTACCGCGACCGCGTGTTATAATAAAATAATTTTAAGCGAATTAATCACGTGAATAATGGAGAGAGAGAGTAACAATGCGACCACGAATGCTGCAAAATGTTCAAAACGTTAGGAAAATTTAAAAAGTCGTATACTTGCTTTAACCACTTTAAGTTGTTATATTATAAAAAATCCTATTATATTATAAATACAAAATGTTGTGAGGATGGATGGATATTTGTTACTTCTTCACGCATTAACTACTGAACGGATTAGGATGAAATTTGGCACAGAGATTGTTTTTTTTTTATGTGATACCGCAGCTGACTACAACCGAGCAAACGGTTCGCCTGATGGTAAGCGATAACCGCCACCCATGGACACCCGCAACACCAGAGGAGTCACAAGTGCGTTGCCGGCCTTTTAAAGGGTTTGGGTCTCCGGTATCCTCACTCACTCACTGAAACACAACGCAAGCGTTGTTTCACGCCGGTTTTCTGTGAGGCCTTGGTATCAATCCGGTCGAGCCGGCCCATTAGTGCCGAAGCATGGCTCTTCCACAGTAAGTTATAATCTGGATTCACACATAGGATCACACTTTTTATCTCAGCTGGACCCAGTTCGGAAGTCCACAGAAGGTAGAAGCTAGTAATTTATATTTATTACATTCATGAAATTAGGGGACCTTATTTCAAAATTTTACGTAGTATTATTTTTTATTTTTTAGAAACATAACCGTAATTATTGTAGCTTCTTCGTCTTTGTGTGGTTGATGAACAACCTGGTGCCAGAGTTTAAACCACCCGTAGGTCCCTGACATGACTTTACACACCATCGAGAACATCTCTCAGGCGTGCTGGTTTCCTCACGATATTTTCCTTCACCGTTCTAAGCAAGTGATAGGTAATTAATTTATAATACTCACATGACTCGAAAAGTCAGTGGTGCGTGCCTTGGATTCGAACTTGCGACCTTTGACTTGCCAGTCCAACGGTCATACCACTAGGCTATCATTGCTCCCCCCCAGGGGTTCCACCTTGTCGTGGTGGGGGGGCTCTAGTAGCCGTGGCTTGGTCACCCACGGTGAAGCTAACGGAACCCGAGGAGGGCCGCTCCTCAGGGCTTTGCCTTCAAGCCCATGTTGGAGCGGCGCCGGCGTAGGTTGCGGGCCTTATGGGGGGTGTCGCAACTGAGGTGGGCTGCAGCGTCGTATGGGCGGCAGCTGAGGGATGGGGGCCGCGGTGGGAGAGGAGTGCCGGTATGTCGATGCGCCGCTCTCCCTACCTGCCGCGGCCTTGACGGGGCCGCCACCGTTGGATGGCGGACGCGGTGGGGCCGCAGGGGAAGAGGAGTGCCGGTATTGCGAGGCGCCGCTCTCCCTATCCTCTGCGGCCGTAGTGGCAGGCGGCGGGGCCACAGACCTGACCCGTCGCAGGGGACCTTGGGCGTCCAGACACGGGGTTGTCTGGCACCCATTGCACATGGTCTCCGAGGTGGTTGCGGCACGCCATTAGTCAGGTGTGCCGTAGCGGGGGGGTGCAATACCCAACCCCGTGAGGGAGTCCGGCAACGGACGGCTGCGGGCGGGTTCGCGGTTGTGTGCGAGAGCGTTCCCGCGTCCCGCCCTCAAGCAGCTGAGGAGGTATACTGTGGAGTTTTAGTGGGTTCGAGTCCCACATAACCGCTCTGTCTCCCCGTGTCAGAGCGGTATGCGAGGGCATTTCTCCACATAAAAAATAAAATAAAAATAAAAAAAAAGGCTATCATTGCTCTATAAACTGTAGCCATTTATATACTCGTAAACTGAGTAGTATTGCCCTATTTAGCATATTCAACCAATGGGAGAGCTTGCATGATTATAATGATACTGCATCATAAAATCCTGGTCAAATAAATGAACCTATCGTTATGAATACTAATCAACATATCTAACCGCAATGTTAAAACCCCATGCTAGATACATACCACTCCCATTCATATGACAATGAGCAATCCTGTGGGATATTGTCATAATGAGCAAGGCAATCATTTGAACTATGAGGTTAAATAACACTAAATACGGTACTCATCTCATTGGTCATGGCTGCTGAGCGTGAGGTTCTGGGTTCGATTCCCGTGTCGGTCAGTGTTACTGAGTTTTTCTAGTAGGAAATTCTCAGTAGCAAGAGGTTGGGATTGTGTCGTCTAGATAATAACGTTCACTAGTTCGCTCGCGCTCGGTCCAATAAATTTATACACATATATTAGGAAATATTCAATATGAATTAAAGTAAAATTAGTAAAGTATTCCCCGTATCACGTGACTTTACCTAAAGGTAAATTCAAAAACTAGTTCAGTTACGAGTTTACCTCACCTACTTCTATATTATAGTATAAAATTTCCAACAAAACCTGATGCTACCCAAAATTGACCAGGTAGCAACATTTCGCCCAAACTGAGTAAAGTTAGCAACAATAATTCTGCCACAAGTCCTTTCCCGAATGTTACCATTACAGTAGAAAGTTTGACAAACACTCCAGGATCAAAACAAATTAGTTCTCGGGGGAATTAATTGAATAATTCTCAACTAAACGCTTCAAAACCGACAGTTGTCGAGTATTGATTTCTAGTAGCCTCAAGTAGGAGAGTGGTACAATTGGGAAGAGATTAGCGGGTGAATCGCATCAGTGAAATTGTTGCACCTGATTTGCAAGGGAATAGCCCAACTCTCTTGCAAATTTGCCTAAATTGTTTGTTCTAAAAAGTAAAAAGTTTTATAAAACCTCATCAACTGTTGATCTTAGCAGTCGAACTGTCAAAATGAAAGCTATTACTATTGAAAAGCGCAATTATCGGTTAGTTATCTGGCTAATGGGATTTATTATATCAATGTGTTTATATGTAATATATTTTTTCCTAACACATAACTAAAATTATTATTATGGAAAGTTGAGCTTGAGTTGGGTAAAAGTGTAACAAACGTTAGAGAACATATATTGTTCCCATTTTAGTCGCTATGGAGGGAAATTACGGGAATCACCGTACCTAATTATTTATTTTTATACTAACTCGCACTCAGGTAATCCTATTTCTGATTGGAAATATGAGAAAAATCATGTTTTCAAAGCTTAGGTGAAACAGTGAATGTGCTACTAAGATTTACAAGTTTTTGCACAGATCTTTGCGTTATCAAAGTGTTTCGGGTTTCTTAGATAGTAATTTATTTTATTTGTAGTATTTCTGTGTATGAAAAAGATAGGTATGTGGTATGATGGGGCTGACATGATTACTTGTAATAAATATAAACCCCTAATTAATAAAGATTAAAAAAATGTCTAGGTCATAAAATCGCTAAACGTCTGTTACTTGTGTCTTAAACGATGGGACCCCACAAAAACAAGGGTGGATTTGCAGAATTAAATAAAAAAGTGCACCTTACCGGACATAGAAATGGCGTTAAATCTATTGGATTTTTTCGGGGACACAGCGATTTTTCGCCATACCGTATTATTTGAGCGTTATAGTGAGGGGCGAAAGTTTTGTCACTTTTGATTCTATGAAGATGTTATGTTATTGGAAATGATTGAGCGGCTTTTAGAAGTGTCTACAAGTCTTGAGGGTTTTAGGAATATAAATAGATATAAATTAAGGTTAAGCAATTTAATATTATAGCCTTTTTATGGTAAGCATCAACGTAATATAACAACTTTATTAGAAGGTATAAAATATTTTAGTAGATTTAACCATATCATATAGGTATAAATGGGACTACCTCAGGGGACTTCTCTTTCAAACAAAAAGATTCAGTGAAATCGGTTCACAACTAGCGACGATATCGACGGACATACATACAAAAAACAAATACAGATGAATCGAGAACCTCCTCGTTTTTGAAGTCGGTTAAAAATATTTTAGTGTGTTTATTTCCATATCATTTTTCACTTTCGAACTACACTAATTC
Organism: Xylocampa areola; assembly: GCA_935421205.1. NCBI lineage: Eukaryota > Metazoa > Arthropoda > Insecta > Lepidoptera > Noctuidae > Xylocampa > Xylocampa areola. The sequence continues at coordinate 18,186,439 of OW285206.1, forward strand.
TTCAAAACTAAAAAAATTACACTTATTCAAGGACACAGTAGATCAATCAAAACAATGATTAATTAGAAATTAGCCCAGCAAAATATTTTTTAGAAAACCTTTTTTTTTTCAAAATCACCATAGACTTACATTTATTATTACTACACTACTAAACAAATATTCAATTGTCTCAATCTCCTTATGAATATTAAGTAGGTCGGCCATCATCAGATTTAATAAAACACCTTCATCATAAACATACCTTCATAGGAAACCAGTGACATGACCCAACAACTGAACTTGACGCAAATCTAATAATACATTCATAAATTACAGACGTACAATTGTGCGTTTACGCATAAAATCTGACCACATCGCATTATTCAGTCGCCGGCGCACATAAATCTAACACAATAAATCAATATTTGCTATGGCGAGCTAAAAGCACCCTTTCTGTTTGTACAAATGCAATTCATTCGATTTATACATGATGCATAGGCGGCTGGTGGCCATTGGTCTACAAATACTGGGGCATTCAATGGAATATCAACTTTATAACAACAATATACGACTTAAAATAGTTTGTTTTGTTCTACGACTGTGTCAATAATAGAGTAGAGCTTAAGATTATTTAATTCGTTTGGTTGTCGCTGTTCATACTTGCTTTTAGTTATGGTGGAGGCAAACAATCTAAAAAATTGGATGAAATAATTATGGTACCTTTTAATTTCATTTGAAGAAGTTTCTTGACTTTTCAAATGACGTGCTATTTTAAACACAAACATTTTGTTTCATGCTGGACTAATTGCTATAGTATTGATACTCTATTCAGTTTTTAGTAGGTTCGTGCTATCACAGTCGCTTCGTCATGAAGTGACAGAGACAGCTAAGTACTTAAAACCATAAACGACAAAAAATCTAATTATATGCTTAAAACTGAGTAGTGTTTCAGTATTTGTCCGTAAGTCAGACCGACAAGTGCATGATTTTTATTATGAAAGAGGCTAGAATAATTGATATTTTGTTCAAATAATTCAAATTTATATAAATTGGGGTCTTCGTCCCTCGCAGTGAGTATTTTCAGAAAATTCACTAAGACTTCAAAGTAAACTATACATTCTAAATTGATTGTGTACTTAGCAAAGTTAGACTAGACACTAAGCTACTTAGACTAAACTTCTAACTAAATTAAACTTCACTACTAGCTAAGCTTAAACCAATACCCAAATTATTCTCCAAAAGACTTACTACTTACTACCCTCCCGTTAATGAAATAAGACACGTGCGGCAGCCCTAATCCGACAGTGACATCAGCGATGCGCCCGTGACATTTTATTGGTCGCGCGACGCTTTGATCTTGCCGCGGCGTTTTCAATTACCAATTAGGTGCGGCATACGATACGTGGACGCGTTTAGGGCTGTCGGTTTGAGTAGAATGCACTTAAAATTATAGTTTGGTAGTATGTTTAGTGTTGGAAACAATAGAAGTATTCTGTTTAGATCCAAACAGAATACTTCTATTGTTTACAGATGAATTTGTTGAACAACATCGCAAAGTACACGAGGTTAAACTATTTCCACATACATAATAGTTTAATTGGGAATAGTTTGGTGGTTCGAACGTTGGTCAAGTACATACTAAAGTCAATCAAGCAGACTAGATTGATTAGAAAGCGTTTTTAAATATGAAGTACCTACTAATAAAATACAAGCTACTACTACCTATACTATCTACCATATTTAGAGATCATATTATGATAAAAAATACGCTTATTCATGTAAAAATAGATTAAAAATTCTACGGTTATAGCCAAATACTTCGAAACATTTGCGGGGTTTTCAGGATAAACCCTGAATGACTCTAAATATAAGTTGTTGGCATTGTCAAAGGAAAATGATGAAAAGAAAAGGAAAGGGTATTCTCACACGGGGCGATTTTTTTTGTTTTTATGAAAGACGTCAGTACTAAAAATTTATTCATTCGTGTGCACCTACGGCAGACCACCAGCTTGTGTATTTGCCGATAAATTTCTGTTAAACTGAACTTTAAATCATAAGATACATACACAAACTCACCCCTTTCTCCCATGGGTCTAGGCAGAAACTACAGAACGTCACCTGCTACAATTCTTACTTATACCTTTTGCTTCGTCCACGTTCATACATCTGCGTACCTATTCGCTATCTCGGTTGCCAACCGAATTGATGGACACTTTGTAGTACATTGCGTCGTGTTTTACAGCTTGTCTATGATGAGCAACAATAGTAAAAACTTACGAGGCAATGTACTAAAAAGTGTCCATCAATTCGGTTGGCAACCGAGATAGCGAATAAGTACGCTGGTCATTCACGCGCGCCGGTTGCGAGTACTACGCACTTTGAGTGCTTTAGTACTACCACGAGAATGTCACTAATAAGGTCAGTGTATATCCTTCTAGGGCGTCCCTTTCTGGCATTTCCACTTACACCTGCCTTGTAGATATTTTTTGTTAATCGTCTTTCATTCGTCTCTCTATATGACCAAACCATCTAAGCATGCTCTTTTAATTTTTCTTTTCATTAAGATATATTGATAGGTTTCCAAAAATTATTAAAATATGAAATAGAACATTCCTTATTTGCTCTTAACTGGATCAAGTAAAAAGCATTTCCTTTTTAATGAAACAGATGAACGCAGAACGTAATCAGCCGACGCTCGTCGCAGCGTGATCAAGTTACGCTGAAAATAAATTACTGAAACACTTTCAGCTATTCGATGTACATCAGTCAACAGATGTTTCAGTCTTTTACTGGGTACTTTTTTAATTTCCTAGTCTGTTGTGGTCTTGGGTTAAAAATACGTTACTTAGATAGTTTTTTTTTATGTCAAAAACAGAAATAATGAAGAGAGTAGTAGATAAAGATAAAACAGATAAACCGTTCAAATAAGGCGCCTTCATTTATTACGTAAGACGATTTAAGGGGGAGAGGGGTCGACCATGTCTTATTTTTTCTTACAAGGGGGTGAGAGGGAGTCTTAATAGTTAAATAATTTATTTATTAATCACAAAATCCACAGCTCTTAGAAATTACAGATTAACTTATAAAATAAACTATCTTACAGCCAATAACGGATTTACAATTTACTTTCAAAACATTTTACATGCAACTAAAATAATTAGGTACAGAAAAATTTGATACTTAAGTACACGCATAATGATCAAAGCCAAGTACCATATGAATGGTTGTATGTGTGGGTGTTGTGGATTTGTATGTGTAAAGTGAGTGCATGAAATATGTGAGTGTGTGCGTGATTTTATTCCGAGTTCAAGGAATTTATAAGGTCGTCATTCATCATAACCAGAAGTAGTTTCTTATACGTACTTATTTTAGTGTTAAAACTAGCAAAAATAGTCTAACGTAATAAACTAATTAACCTTACTTATAAAAAGATCTTGACAGGTTAACTAAGCCATTTTGCCTTATTGTTAAGTTTTATATTAGTTAGAATAAATTATAATTCGGATCACTCAATATGTATGAATGTGAGAATATTGGCCGAAGTTCACCATGTGTACCATCTTTGAAAGTACATGAAGAATAATTAAATAAATTCTCAAAAGTGGCTTAAGATCTCAAACTGTAATTTTAACTTAAACTAATAAAAGCTTGATGAATTCAATTGTGTGGCTGATGAACAAATTATGTTTATAGTTCCTTTGTGACGGTTTCTTGCATTTCTAGTGCAATTTTTGTTTGTTTTATTTGTTTCTAGTTTCCATTTTCTTTCTACTGAAGTTGATAATAATAATGATTATTCGCTTAAGGTAAGGTAAGGTAAGTAGATAGTTACGGCCTATTACGTAATATTTAACTTTGTCAGGGTAATCGTAATGTTGTGGTAAATGATTGACGTCAGATGTTTAAGTGGGTTTTAATTTAATTAAGGTTTCATTATTATGTTCTGTCTTATTTTAGTTTGTCAATACTTGTAGTTTGTGTTGATATACTGTTTAATAGTACATAACCATACAAGTGGAGTCTGAAGTCGAGGCTGTATTGCAAAGGTGCCGAGACGTTGCAATGACCACAGGACAAGCGTTTCAAAAATTAAATTGCTTAAACATATTTTGGTAATAAAATGGCACGTAGATTTCATTTTTCGTGCGCATCTTTAGTCTATGCGCGCGTAGGTGGAAGAAGAAGCACTGACAAAGTTGCCAAACAGCCTAATACTAAAATATAATTTAATTAATATTTTTCTATTTACCTACGACCCAATAACTAATTACATTTTTTTCGTACTGCACTGGTGCGGCAATGTAAAATGAAGAGCAGGTGCTCACAGGTGTGCGTAATCATTGCTTTATTATGAACCTAAAAGAAGTGCAATAAGAGCTAGTATACGTGCAAGTGTGTTATAAATGTGATTGATTTTTATGGAATCAAAATAATCAGACTTTGACTAGAAACTTTTTGCTATTTGTAATCTTACAAGTTAGTTGTTCATCATTTCCAAACAGAAAATCCCAATAACACTGCGCCGAACTTGGGAATCGAACCCAAGACCTCATGCTAAGCAGTCGTGCTTGGAACCACTAGACCAATAACGTAATTGATGCTAAGATACAATGGATATAAGATAAGCCGTGTCAGTGTTGAAATTGGAAATTGACTAGATAGTTTGTTCTGTCAGGAACCTGACAAATTAAAATCCATGAGTATCACACTCCCTAAACTTCGTATAAAGACACTTTTCGTGATACCGTTTCTGACCACAGTATGCCTCTAATTCCTATCCTCCCCATACCATGTGGTAACAAAACCGAACTTTTTAAACTTCCTACGTCCGGGGAGATGGGGTAAACTGGACCCATGTAATCGACTGATCGAATATCTTGCCGGATATTGAATTTTCCCGCGCACATACCGGAAGTCGTCGCGGCTCAATCCGATTGGACGGACGATGGGCGCCATATTTGTTATCTTACTTATGTTAGTAGTAAACAAACTTTGTAACTGTATCTCCTAAGTTTTGCTTTGTTTTCTATGAATTTATGAGTTTTATCTTTCTTTTGTTGCTGCTACTGCGATTTTGACCCCGTTTGATCTATTTCGGTGTGAGCAATAAACTTGGAAGTGTTTTGTGCTTGAGTTTGTACTTCTGTTACAAAATTGCTTAGGGTGTTTAAAAAAATAAACTACTATGATATTGTTTACAAGAACAATATTATAGTAATTTAAACTTAGAGATTTTTGTGGAAAGAAAAAATACGGTCTTCATCAGGATTCGAACCTTCGCCTCCTGGATAAATATTCCAGGCCCTCTGTGCACTAAGCCATCTCGACCTATGCTCAATACTCCGAATTCTTATTCACATTTTAATACGTCGTTTATGTAAAGTCATTGCTATCTATTCAGTCCATATACACCGTCCTATTTTCCTTTTCACAAAAAAAATACTTTTGCGTTTGAAATATTTATCTGTAATTATTGTAGTTGTTAGAAAAAGCGTGACAAGACGTGAAGAATTCTCGTTTCAGAAGTCAAGACTCACTGAACATGAGGAATTGGTTGATCAAACATCAGAAAGGAAAAAGCAGAAAAAGGAGGAAAACCTAGCCTTTGAAGATTTGTAGCACAAGTGAGAAAGTTAGTGGGAGTGGCGAAAATAAATAAAAGATACTATATAGGAAATAATAAAATACACGTTAAATTGACAGTGCCGGTTGCTTCACCAACGTATTTCTACATTTTTAAGTATCAATATAACTAATTATAATATAAAATCATCATATTTTTCGAATATTTTAAAAGTTACGTCATATTTAAAAAATGAATATTTTACTAATTTAAAAACAAACACGATACGATAATCGTTTTTTAATCCGTTTATCTTCAAAACGGCACGCGCGTGATTGACGACACACGCTCCTGATGATGACGTATTATCATCTCGCATCTGATGCCGATGACGTCACCAATTTCACAAATTGCTGGGCCGATGATGAATGATTGCGATAGGTTCGACGTGAGAGGGAATAATGCTAAGAGGGTGGAGAGGGGAAATGAGTCAGCAAAGGACTTAAAATTATTGTTTCTATCGCGTTAGGGATTTTTTTACTGCGATTTTCTTGTTACTATATAACATAGTCTTATAATATTTTTTATACATGTTATGCCATATAATTAGTATATTGGCGTCTACCGGGCACAATTCCAAACTCCGGTCTACTACTAAGAATTTCCTAACAGTAAAATTCAATATGAAAAAAGAAAGATTGCTAATAGGTGTTTATAATCGCCTTCTTTTAAACAATATGTAAGGAAACTTGAAATTGGATAGTTGTGGGCAACTATAAGGTTGCTCAGTACGAAGAGCGTTAGCACGGTTCGAGGAGTTCACCAATTTAATACCTGTTTCGATTTATGATGTAATAAACTTACTAGCTTTTTAACTATGGGTGGGTATTAATAAAAAAAAAAAAAAAAAATTACTTACCAGTGATATGCAAATTTCATCAATCTTTTTAGTTATGTGTATTTACCACAATTTTGATCTAAGTATTGCATGTTTGCGCACGCCGTGGTTTGCCCGTGATTTCACCTAAATTATTCGGTCCTATCTGAAAACCAGCGCTGCTACATCTCGATGGAGCAGCTTATGCTGAGATAGGGGGCCCTTTTCGGTCTCGTACAGGTTCTTTATATTTTTAATGTTTAGTTTTTTATGATTTGTTTCGTTGTCTATATTACCTGCTTATGAGACTGAAATAAATATTTTTTCTTTCTTTCTTTCTTTCTTTCTTTCTTTATCTCTTTTTCTTTAAATATAAAGAAAATAAAAGTAATGTCCTGATGATTAAGTGCTTCATTTGGTAAATAGATGTCAATTACTTTTTCTTGCTAGTTTTTATTTTTTGGAAACCTTGAGGGATTGTATAGTTAAGGTGGAAATGTATAAATTCCTATTATTCGATATTACCATATATATTACCCATTATGCTAATGGCTACAGTTAATCCTGAAATAGCTAGTCTAAAAACACATGAATACGATTGAGTCTAAATAATCTTACAAATAACAAAACTAAAAACAAATAGCAGCTTAATCGACAGCTATTAAATATGTGTAACAAAGCGAAATTAATAATATTTATTAAACATAAACAAAATTAATAAGCATATCCACACAATAAATTACTTTAATACTCAAGCATCTACGCCATTTTAGCCATTAAGTATGGCAACACGATTAGCGTGGCACATAATAATGTTGCCAGACAACTGAGTTATGGCGCTCTGTAATGGCCGCGAGACGAATAAAATGGATAAAACTGCCTTCGCCAATAGCTATTACAATTTCGTTCAATAGGATAGAGGTCTGTGAAATAAATTGTTTTTATACACACTCGCAACATATTGACATATAAAGGACAGCCTTCATACAATTTTGTTGTTTCTTGGCAGCGAAAATAAAAAATCTCATTAAGTTTCTATACTGCTTCGTTCGTCTAGTGGTCCTAAAGCGTGACTGCTGAGCATAAGGTCTTGGGTATATTTCCCAGGTCAAGCAAAGTGTTATTGGGTTTTTCTGTTAGGAATTTCTTAGTAGCAAGTCGGATTTTGGAATTCTGCCCGGTACATTGAAATAGGCGCACCACCTATTACATGGGGCTTAATAACAGCATTGGCGAAATGTGGGTGTACACCTCTGTTTACCCCTTCGGGGCACAAAGGCGTGATGCTGTGCTATAATATGTGGTTTCTATATAGAAACACAGCATAAGAAGAAGACATAGGCTGGGGTGTATTGCTACGTTCGGACGGACCCAAACCTGCAGGGTTTGCGGTGATTGCAACCGTAATCCAAAACCCCGGTAAAAGTTTACGGTGGTGTGGTTTTTAGTCGGTAGGAATCCGGCACATCGGCCATGAATGGAATTTCCAGACATAAAAAACAAATAATTAAAAAATACAATACCCGACTGCATTGAAAAGACGGAAACAAGTTGAAAATAGAGAAACAAATAGGTATCCTTTTCCAAAAAATGTTAACGTGCAGTAGGAGACATCTAGGATTTAACAAACCATCGACCAGAAAATCGACTATAAAATATATTAACTCAGTTGAATATATCTCCTAGCGGTAACCCATCTATACATTTTTTCTGGTGGTAGTCTTTAGCCGCAGCTGGTTACCTACCGGACAAAGCCATGCCGTGAAGCGACCTAGTCGTGTTTTAGGATATAGTCCGCTGCAACCGTCGTGGGAGACGGCTCAACTATCGTTCTCCCCAAATCAATCCACTCTACTTAGAGTGAATAGATTTCTTCTGGACCTACGAGCTCCATCCTCGGCCACACCGTCACTTACCATAGGTGAGTTGGTGGCCAAAGGTAGATCCATCTTCGATGAAAAAAAAAGCATTGACCGTGCCAAGCGTTGCTTAACCTTAAAGATTGTTTGCCAACCAGAGGTAGCATGAGCTATGAATGTTTCAAATACGCGCCTCAATACGCCCAATAACGTCTTTTTACGGGCACCCGAAACGTAACCACAATGGCGCTAATACATCATCTTTGAAGGAGATAAAAATATTTCCCCGACAAATAACACTGATTTACAAGGTATGTCGTATATAAATATAGCGTATATAACTCTCTTTTAATGTCTGTAGGAAGTGTGTGCAATAAAACGGATTTATACCACAACCCGGATTATTGAGATATGGCCGTTTTGATGATAATTATCGTACGTTAAAATATATAATATAGTAGATCCGAATTTATAACTGCCTCGTTGGTCTAGTGGTCCCAAGCGCGACTGCTGAGCATGAGGTCTTGGGTTCGATTCCCAGGTCAAGCAAAATGTTATTGGGGTTTTCAGTTAGGACATTCTCAGTAGCCGTCCGGAGTTTGGAACTGTGCCCGGTTGATGGTGAATATGCTCACCACCAAACGTGATTTAATAACAGCATTGGTGAAATGTGGCTGTACAATTGTGTACACCTCTGCCTATCCGTTCAGGTATGCAGGCGTGATGATATGTATGTTAAAATATTGCAAGTAGAACACTGTGCGGTTGCTGTTATAGATGGCATCTTCTATTTGTAAATAATCTAAAATTAAGTCTTTTTACAGTAGATTTTAGCAGACTTGAAGCAACAGCCTCTAAGCCTTTAAAGTTAAGAGTATGATAATCTTTTTATCTATATTAAAAGATGGAAAAACAATTTAATTAAGCATCTGGAAAGGAAAATTCTATTTATCGTTATTTTAATTCAGAGTCACCAAAAAAACCATCATGGATTCTGGGATTTCTACAAAATGAAAAATACACGGGTAATATACTAAAATATCATAAAATCTAATATACTAAAATATCATAAAAACTACACAGTAACCGTATACTAAAATATAAAACCACCACGCACACAAGACAAAAGCAAAATAAAACGGTCTAGAAGCGTTTAATTTATAATTAAAAATGCTAAAATATACTAACATGATTGACACCGGAGACTCTGGTCTTGTTCAATTTAGATAAGTTGGTGCCCATTCGGAGCCATTAATGCCGGTCCTCCCCAACAACTTCTAATGAAACTTGAACCTTATTTTGATACACATAGAGTCTAAATTCTCAGTTCGTTGTAAAATATTAACGAAATATTTGGCACAGTTTAGGACACAAAATGTCTTGGACAATCACTATCACAATAGTCTTAGTATATTTTGAACACAGTTTGTAGAATTAAATGTTAGTAAAAGCCACTTTGGTACAGTCAGTTCGCGGAAGAGCTGAAACGAAAATGAAGTATTTAATTTATGTTTTTGATTTTGCTAAATAAGAAGAAAAAGTCAGAATGTAACAAATATTTTAAATACTATATAAATAAATTTAAGTTTATTGGAAAATAATAATTATAATAAAATTAAATAATCATAATTCTTAACTCCCTATCCTAATCCTACAGCCAACTTTCTATCAAAGCGTATTTCATATTTCATTTTTCAAATTGATTTATCTTCACTTCTTATAAATTGTGCAATAAAACCTCACCACAATAAACCTCATTCATCCGCACAATCAGTAGTACCAACATTGACATAAAAATATCAGAACTACCAACATTAAACACAATAAATCTTCAACGATTACACCACACCGTATAACCAGAGTAAAGATGTGTCAATACCTTATCAGTGGTTACGACATCGGCCTAAAAAGGGCAGGTCTTGTTCCATTCAAGCCCACGTTCGAATCTGAGTGGGCGATCCAGTATGAATCAAAGTATCAATGGAAACACTCTCACTTTGCGGTATTACTGTTTGTGAATGAAATTCTGGTTTTTGCGAATGTCCACCGCCTTGTTCTTCAATGACTTAATTTGCAAGAAACATTAATTTAGTAAAATGTTAGACGGGAAATAATTTTTGTGGCAACACTGCTATGAATTATAGTTCATAAATCTTTTGGGAGTTGTCTCTAATTCGTTAATGTATATTGTGAATAATGATACAAGCCATTTTAAAATTCGAATAGTTAATATTAACGTCGAAACGCCTTGGCTAATTTTAAATTCGTTAATTTACACATAACCAGTATAATAATTAAAAATATTTTAATCAGCAATCTGGAGCACATGTCCAAATAGGCCCGTTTCCCCTCATTATACAGTGGGGTAGGCAGTAAAACTGGTGAGTCATCCTGCACCGACCTGCATTCGGCTAGCAATCGATAAACTTAGCTTGTTTTAGATTCAGTAAATGTGGATGTAATGATTTTATACCTCACTTCTTGTTTAGATGGTTTCGTATTTCTAGCTTTAGAAACAGGGGCTTTGGTAGGAACTTATTCTTGATTATTTTCAATTGATTCATATTCATGATACTATTCCGGGTCTACAGATTTTATAATGATTATGCTATAGTTCTTTGTACTGTTTTTATTTTGCCGCTTAATTTTTATAGAGGACTGATTGGTGCCATCGAATCTATGTCGATTCTTTTCATCACAGATTTTAACATGATTAATAATATTTTTATTTATACTATGAATAACTACTTACTAAACTTCAATATTCTTTTAAGAATATTTCGCAATCTCACCAATTTACTCTACATTTTACATTGGAGTAATGATTTCGTGTTCCCGAAATCCGTCATTACCAGCCATGTGGCCGAGTGCATTGTAAACCACAGTACACGATCGATGCGAGTTAGTTTTAAATACGGCAAACGAAGGGTTGGGCCCTCGCCCGCTGATAGCCGCTCTAATATAGATTAGTTTTGGGAACGAACGATACACTGGATGGGATGAATGAGTTTCTGCCAAATGGTTTGAGTTTTTGAGTGATTCTGTTAACCTGTTTGGATTTTAGTGTGGTTTGGATGTCCTGAACGAGTACTTTTAGTAAGTTAAGAAATGTTTTTCAAATGTTTTGAGCTTTTATAATAACGCAAGATTTAGCTTTAGATAGTTGTTTTAACAAAGATTAGCTTTAGTTACTCTACACTGTCGGAATGTATTAGTTATGGCAGAATTTTTAATGATTCTGTTTGGATTTCAGCGTTATTTGAAAGTCATAAGCAGATACTGTTAGGTTTTTAGTAATTTTGTTTGGAATTAAGGCATATTTGGACTTTATATAGTTTGGGAAACATAGATGATTGCTTTGTTTTAAATTCAGTAAGCTCTCCTCTGTTGACAGTAGCTGTACTAATGATGAAATTTTGGTGTTTTATGGTGACCATACACTGGTGGAATGTTTTTTTTATGTTAGGGCTTTAGAGTTAATAAGGTGTACTTACGGAATATTCTTTCATTAATTAGAGATAGTAAATAAGATTTTGTAGACATGTTTTGACCGATTCTGTTTTGATTCACTTTGAAGTCCTAGACAGATTAGTTTGTCAAAAGAGCTAGTATGAACCTAATCACCTAATGAGTGATTTTGGATGCACTCTATTTTAATGGGGCATTATCTACGGGTTTGTAAAAATACTGTACAGTACTGTTATTATTTAATTTCTAATAATATTGGTCTCGAAGTAATTTTGTTTGATAATTACTCTTGTTTATTCGTTTTATTTTAAAATAAACATAGTTTTTGCTGGGTTCTGCATGTGTTCTGATAAACAAATAGATTTTGACTGAATAAATATGTCATCCCATGTTTTTTACAGTTTTTTTGTTCAATATTTTAGTAATAAAAATGCATTTAAAGTTTTATTTGTACGTACAGTTGTTTATACTTAGTAACAAGTACCTATTAACAAATTACTAATTTTAATTATGACCATAAATCGTTTTATTGATTTATAATCAAAATAATTATCGGTTCTACTCAAGCGGGACTATTCAATTGCAAATGTGGGTGGCTGATCAATGACGACAATAAAATAAATGTTCATCTAGAAATAATATTGTTATAGATATGTATAAAATTATTCAATATAAACAAAACAAAAATAAAAATACATATGAAAAATAAAAGAACTAATTAACCAAAGAAAAATCAAGCAAAAAGAATCACCTTGAAAAATTGATATAAAATAATTTTTGACTCCTTATCGGTTCCTTTCGTTTGAAAACCACACGCGAGTTGATAAGAGTAACACGTGACGCACGAAGACACGACCGAGCACTCGCCAGCGGAAAATGTAATCGATCAAAACACTGAAAATGTTGGTAAACTAACGTCTTTACAAGGTCACTTCGTCACTGCTAAACGTTCGGTATGTCTGTTCGCGATCGAACCAGCGTTATTCCAGCAAAATTCCGGTCGAAAACACGTCCTTTCCGTTCGGGATCCGACCCCACACTGACTCGTAAGTCGTAGGACGAAGGGAACTCTCGCTCACTCCCAACGAGAGGGCAAAACTTATTTGGCCTCTTTGTTGTCCCTAAGAGGGGTAAATTATTACGGTTTTGCGATAACATAATAGAATGGTGCACTAAATAATCGAAAGGATAACACTTTTTACTGTAACGTTAAATATTGAATTTAGTTAATAGCCCCATATTTTAGTGTTGCAAGGTATGGCTATTTTGATAACGTGGAAACTATGGTGGGAGGGAAAGAGAGGCAGATATTGTACCAGCTGTTTAGTGTGGGAATGATGGTTTTTGTTTACTAACAAGACTTTATAGTTTCGACTCTATACAATCATATCAGATCATTTTAACATAATTTATGGAATAAGAATTCGCCGTAGTGAGCAGAGGTCGAGATGACTTAGCGGTCAGAGTATTTATACGGGAGGCGCAGGTTCGAATCCTGCTCGCGACCATATTCTTTTTCCATTTAATATTATAACTTTAGAGTTCGCTAAGCATGCATTAATGCTTTTCAAAGATTTATCTTTAATTGTTAAGGTAATTGCATCTTTACGACATCATATTAACTGCAAAGTTACTCGTGTCAGTTCGGTCACCTTTATAGGGACTGAATAGACAGCAATGACGTCACCTAAAGACGTGTTAAAATGTGGAAGAACAATTCACGATAGTGAGCAGACGTCGAGATGGCTTAGTGGTCAGAGGGTCTGGAGTATTTATATGGGAGGCGCATGTTCGAATCCTGCTCGCGACATGTTATAATGCTTTTCAAAGATTTATCTTTAATAATATAAGGCGAGAGTTTCATTAAAAATGTCTTTGATGATATCAAAATTTGGATTTACTATAAAATTCGGGTTATAAAATAAAATAAATACCTACTGAAAATTCTGCATTTAAATGTTCGTATTTAGGTTACTTTAATTTTCTTTACGGGCTAGACAAAGGTCTCATAAAGATAAATTAATAAAATTCATAATGACAACAGAGGACACGAAAGGTTGCAAAAAAAAAAAATTATTACACAATAAATGTGAAATATGGTATCAATAAATCTTCAAAATTTAACTTTATAGCTAGCTTTTGTTTTATTAAGTAAACAAGGTCATTCAATTACTACTTTAATATATAGACCCTCCCCAACTCTATTCTGCATTATGAGTAATACCAAACTGCCAGTTTTTTTGTGTAGGGGGTCATTCTTCGAGTTGGATCCTTTGCGTCATTATCCACGCTTTTAATATTTTTATGAAAATAACTTAGAATGTTATAATTTTCATTAATATAAGTTCATGGATATACAATCAGCTTGTATTATTGAAAATTTTATTATTTCGAACTTAGATTCAAAACTGCCAGTATTTTTGTCTATATTTTTATATAACTACATAACATTGTACTTTTGTTATGAACTTAGATTTAATTAGAAAATTTTGGTGCAGAATAAAGAATTAAATAAGTAAACAACATAACTAAGCATCTCGCCTGTATTTCCAAAATGGGTAGACAGATGTATACATAGTTCTACACTCACATGTCAAAAATGCTGTCATTGAGTCCCATGTCATAGCTGCTTATTGCCATCAACCGGGCACGATTCAAAACTCCGGGCTGCTACTGAGAATTATTCTAACAGAAGCACCCAATAACACTTTACCCGACTCGGGACACGAACCCAGGATCATACGCGCAGCACCCGCACTTGCGACCAGTAGACCAATATAACAGATATACTAGTAATTCAAATCTACGCATTGTATATGACACTAAAGAGTTTCAAATATTGGAAAACAGAGTTAAAATACTGAAACAGTGACTTTAAATTCGTTAAAAGCTACAAATAAATGAGTCAGTTATTTAAACAGATACGAGTACATCTTTCAAACACATTATCGCATTCGTAGCGCACTCTTAAGTCATACATTTTTGAGGATAGAAATGTACGGTCGTGAGCAGGATTGAAACCTGTACCTCCGGGATATGTACTCCTGGATACGAAACGTGCTTACGACCGTATTTTTCTTTCTACAAAAATGTGTAACTTTTTTTTTCAAACAATATTTCGAATGAACAGACGCACAGCCGTTACCAACTCTACTTATATGTTAATACTATTATAGAAGAATATAAAATAAGGTCTAGACTAAAAATAAAGACTGCCTCGTTGGTCTAGTGATCCCAAGCGCAACTGCTGAACACGAGGTCTTGGGTTTGATTCCCAGGTCGGGCAAAGTGTTATTGGGTTTTTCTGTTAGGAAACCTCCGTAGCAGCCCGAAGTATGGAATTGTGCCCGGTAGATGGCAATAGGCTCACCACCACTAATTACATGGGACTTAATAACAGCATTGGTGAAATGTGGGTGTGCAATTGTGTAGGTACACTTCTGCCTAACCCTTCGGGGAATACAGGCGTGATGCTATGTTATGTTATAAAATAAAGTCGTAGGACGAAAATTAAATTAAATTCTGTACCTAGGCACTTAGTCTGGTCTACGGAGTCTATTAAATATTGCATGGAGCCTGTCTAAGAATTCTAACTCGGAGGAATTGGAAATGTCAAAGGGCTAGACGAAAGGAATTGTTTATTTTAGTTACAGGGAACTCCCTACCTTCTGCTGGAAATGAAACTTAATTTACTTAGTAATATCTTAGGTTTTCGCGATCACTACACATTATAATAAAACAACTTTTAAGCGGATTAATCGCGTGTATTATTGGTTTTCGTTTCCTCCTCCTGCGACCACGAACGCTGCAAAGTGTTCAAAACGTCAGGAAAAACAAAAACCAATAATACACGCGATTAATCCGGTTAAAAGTTGCTAATTTACTTAGTTTTAAGAAGTTCTTTGAAGCTGAGGTCGTAATTTCTAGTAAATCTAATGCTGCTGAGTGTGAGATATTGGGTTCAATTTTAAAGTTATTATATTAAATGAAAAATATTTTCTTTTTTGTTTGGTTCAATTTTGTTTTTCTCTTAGAAAATTCGCAGTAGTATTTTGGATTATGTCCAGTGGAAGGCTATCACCAATTGCCTGGGCCTTAATAGCAGCTTATTCTAGATCATAGTGACACTTTATGGCCATAAAAGTACCTTTGTTCCTTAAGTAGAATTGATCAGCTTAGAATTCACCTCTAAAGTTACTGCAACAGTATTGAGTGCATTTTGTACTAATATCAGAATCGTACCAAATGGAAATCTATAGTCTCTGCCTACCCCAATGGGAAACAGGCGTGATTGTGTAGGTATGTAATATAAATGCGAAAGTTTGTGAGTATGGATGGATGTTTGTTACTCTTCCATGCAATATCTACTGAACGGATGAATTTTGGCGCATAGATAGTTTATAACCAGTATTAACACAATATGTTTTGTTATCCAAATTCAAATTGACCAAATTCTGAAGTTTCTACAGAGGAAGTCGTGAGCAGAAGCTAGTAAAGAATATTCTTGAGGTTTAATTAAATACTCAAAGTATACTGGCCGTAAGATCCTTTGAACATGCTCCACAGAAAATGGCATTTTATGAGGTGTAGATCACGTTGCAGATGTGTTGTATTTATTACCTGTGAACAAAAGAAAACGATCTGTAAACGTGTTGTTCTTTTATAAACAGTTAAGTACTTACTTGAAATATCTAGATTAAAGTATCAACTGTAGTTTAATCATTAAATTGAGTTAGTATTTACATGAACGAACGTAGTATTATGCCTATATTGTCTGAAGTACACAAACGTTGTATACATTTCCCCGAATTAGTATCTTGAAGTTAGCGAAGAGCTTTTACCATCAACCGGGCTCAACCCTAAATTTCTGACTGCAACTAATATTTTTCTAACATAAATTATTTAGACCTTTTAAATAATACAGACAGACGAGTTGCTGGGGAGTTTGTTGCTTCTTCTTCCCAGCTAAAACACTAGGAAGCGGTGAAGGGTGGGCATTTTGGGAGCTTGTCTTTATGTTTGACGTCCAAAACCACATTTTTTTTTGCCTAATTTGAATAAAGTAATTTTGATTTAGAGTATAAATAAAACACCAATAATGACCATTTTGAAGTTATTACCTATACAGGTGACCGAACCGACACGACTAACTTTGCAGTTAATACATATATAGTAAAGGGACTGAATGGATAGCAATGACGTCGCCAAAAAAACGTGTTAAAAATATGGATAAAGAATTCGCGTTGGTGAGCAGAGGTCGAGATGGCTTAGTGGTCAGAGCGTCTGGAGTATTTATCCGGAAGGCGCAGGTTCTAATATAATAATATAATAACTTTAGAGATCGCTAAGCATGCTTTTGAAAGATTTATCTATAATAACCATTTTTAATTTATCTACTAAATACGACGAATTGATGGGTGTACAAGCCGAAGAAATCCTAATTCAGCTTAGCATAAACAAAACTTTATGAATGGACCGAACGTAATTAGTTCACCAGCTGTGGACGAAATGCACGCAACGAAAATAGTCACCACTGTGCCGTGGGACCCCCGCGCAGTGCGCACACCATATTACTAATTTATGTACGTATGTCATGTACGAACATGTGTTGACTTACTTTTTTGGTCTTTCGAATAAATATTGGAATGCGTTGTTTAGTCTAGCTTGAATTTGCCCCGAGGGTAAAATTGTGTCCCAAAAATCGTGATGTGGAAAAAGATGTTCAGAGTTGAGTTTCCTTTCACGATTATTTCTTTGCCGTTATAACTATATTTTGTAAGGTATGAAATGCCACTTCTTTTAGCCCAGTTACGGAGTCCCCAAGGACTAAATAAGCAAGTAATTACGTAATGTTTGCTTTCAGATTTTTACAGCCAAAATCACACCTCTGCCCACCCCATCACGGATCAGCGGCGTGACGGCACATATTTCCCGAAACATTATCTCCCCCTAACTACCAATGGGCAGCATCCATCAAACATCAAGCGGCGAGATAAAGCCGCGATCTCGCTCATTACGCCGGTAAAACTGGCCAATCCATCACTTGGCTCTCTGCCACCTCCCTGGTATTATGTTGGCGAAGTAATGAGATCGTTTTGTAACTTCAGTTTTGTAGGAAACTTTAAGGTATTTCTTGGTAACAAGAATTGTAATGTAGTAACAATGGTAAGATGGATTGTAACTGAATTGTGTGCAAGATCGATGTGAACGTATTTCAACGTATCCCGTTACCTTAATGTTGGGTATTTCTTTGTATCAAACCTGGATTTAGAAGATCCAGAAGAAATCTATTCACTCTATCCTAGAATATGCCTAGATTCTATTTCTCAGGAATACGGAAGACGGCGTTATTTCGGAATTTCTTCTAGGGACGGGTGGTAGTGTGCCGTCCTTCTATTTGTTCTGCAGTAAAAGTGAGAGGGTGGGAAGCTCTTGTGCATACTTACAGAAATGTATCCAATAGAAAATAGATAGAAATGTTACTTTACGACGGTGCTCAACGTTTTTGATCTTATCTCAAAATTAACATTGAGCTAAGGGATTGAAATAGGAGTGTTGTCATATGATCAGCTTGTCTGCCTGCTTCAGACAGTGTAATTTGGTTTTTCTGTAGCAGCCCAGAGTCTAGATGGCATTTGAATCGCGACCATGTCTTTTTCTTATCTTAACTACATTCATGAACAACCTAGTGTCAGAGTTAAACCACCCGTAGGATTCTGACATGGCTTTACACACTATCCAGAACATCTCTTAGTTGTACTGGTTTACTCACGACGATTTCCTTCACTATTCTAAGCAAGTTGATAATTAATTTAGAATACGCATATGACTTTCGAAAAGTCATGCGTGCCTTAGATTCGAACTTGCGATTTTTGAGCATCAAAATTCCTCCCCCAATTCTAGACGAAGTGAAATTATAATGTTTACACGTGTTCCATAAGTGTAAAAAAGGGCAACAGCCTCCCCGAAGTAAACTAGTGCGGGTAAAATCACCTCAAAATATATTCCTAGCCCAGGAGACACCATAGACCATACGGCCGTATCGTATTGTCCAGGTTTCCTTACGATGGACTCGTATAAAAATAGTAATACCTACACCGTAGGAAAATTGCGGGTTAAGACGTGAATAAAATGTGCCAAATGTCATCCAAATCTGTTCAATTGTTATTGTGTGAAAGAGTAACAAACATACATCCATCCTAACGAACTGTGTGCCAGATGTCATCCAAATCCGTTCAATTTGAGTAACAAAAATCCATTCATCCTCACAAACTGTGTGTCAAATGTGATCCGAATCCGTTAAATTTGTATTGCGTGAAAGAGTAACAAACATACATCCATCTTCACGAACTGTGTGCCAGATGTCATCCAAACCTGTTTAATTGTTATTGCGTGAAGGAGTAACAAACATACATCCATCGTCACGAACTGTGTGCCAAATGTCATCCAAATCCGTTCAGTTGTTATTGCGTGAACGAGTAACAAACATCCATTCATCCTCACAAACTTTCGCATTTATACAATTAGTAGGATGTACATACCATTGTATATTCAATATGTTTATTTTCCTTGTATACCTGTTTTGCACCCCATTTATGAGCATATAATTAAACATGACATTTGTAATGTCAGCGGCGAGCAAAGTGAAGTGGGTTCAGTTTACACTGTCATCCTATGACATGTGATTTTTGTGACACTCGAGTTACTAAAGCTTCTCGATGTTCATTCGAGATTAAAACGATACGAGATGAGGTAATTGATTAATTGATTTATTGTGTACCGGATAACCTGCAAACATCAACGACCACGCGCCGCGCGCGCGCATCGATCACTGAGGCGCCCGCGGACTATTTACGTGTGTGTCACCGAGACCCTAGGGCGCTGGCAGGCCGTCGGCTTGTTGTCTAGTGATTGGTGGATTTATAATATTAAGGTCTTAGGGTAGTGACAACATTAGTAATAAATTGTGTACATAGGCTAGGTTATTTTAATCAATAAACAATGAAGTTCCTATATCCTTCTGGCGTTTCAATTACCATACACCACGGTAAATTGGTGACCCCGACGTGATCGTTGTGCCATTCCATCATGGATTCAGCAGAGGTTGAAACTATTTCCGTCAAAGCCCGTATCCCTACATTTTGGCGTGACAAACCGTCGTTATGGTTTGGGCAATTCGAAACAGTTGTCAACCAGCAGAAGCCCAACGAAGAAGCTAAATTCAGTCTGATGGTGGCACACCTCGAAAAAATTGACGTCGAGCAAATCAGTGACATTATTATGTCCAAGACCCGCACTGGAAGATACGAGGAGGCGAAGAAGAGGTTACTTTCTGTGTACGAAGAATCAGAAACAAAACAGTTACAGAAACTTCTAACCGAGATGGAACTGGGCGATCAAAAGCCTTCACAATTGCTCAGACGAATGAGAGAACCCGCACACGAGAAAATGCCTGACTCAACTCTTCAGATGTTGTGGATGCGGCACCTACCTGTGTCAACACGAGCAGTACTAGCCGTAAGTGAACAATCTTCGCTCGACGTTCTCGCCGCAATGGCCGACAAAATGCATGATCAAGCCACAGAAGAACGCTCCATATGTTCCTGCACCTGTATAAATCATTCGAAATCATCAAAATCGTCATTACGAGTGCGAGAGCGACCAAGCGAACCGCAGGGAGAACTGGATCTCAGAGACGCCGTAAAACAACTAACGAAGGAGATCGCCGAGTTGAAAGTACAACGGACAAAGACAGCGACGCACGCATCTCGCCGTTTCACTCGCTCACGATCCCAGTCTCGTTCGCGGTCCGGCGGTCAACTGCATAAATATGAGCACAAGTCGAGCGATACCTGTTACTTCCACAAGCGCTTCGGCGAGCGCGCACGCAACTGCAGATCTCCATGCAATTACAACAAGAAGCAGGAAAACTGAACGAGATCTTGGCTACGACGGAACCCGAGATCAACAACATTTCTGCATACCGTCTTTACGTTTACGATAACGCCAATAAACTACGTTTTTTGGTCGACACAGGAGCAAATGTGTCAGTTGTACCCCCGTGCAAGAAAGGAACATCGGCATCTGATATATTATTATACGCAGCTAACGGTACACCGATACGAACATATGGCGAACGCGATTTTGACCTTAACCTCGGTCTACGTCGATCATTCAAATGGAGATTCACCGTTGCTGACGTGAAAAGACCAATCATCGGTGCTGACTTCCTGCAATACCACAACCTTCTAGTTGACCTACGAGCCCAGAAACTTATTGACAAGAAGACAGGCTTATCAATCAACGGTTGTTTGTCAAATAGTTTAACGACGCCGACAGTGCTTATACTTAACATGAACGACCCATACTGTGACTTGCTGAAGAAATACAACGACATCACGTCTACCACTTCAGTAACGCATCCAGTACTGACGTGGAGCACCACATCGTCACGCAAGGACCACCCGTGTACTGCAGAGCGCGCCCGCTGCCACCGCACAAATACAAAGCTGCGAAAGACACGTTCCAGTTGATGCTTGAACAAGGAATATGTCAACCCAGCAAATCACCGTGGGCTAGTCCTCTTCACCTAGTCCAAAAGAAGAATGGTGAACTCCGACCCTGCGGAGACTACAGAAAGCTAAACGCCGTGACTAAGCCCGACCGATATCCAATTCCCCGTCTACGTGACTTCACCTACAGACTGCAAGGAATGAATATATTCACCAAAATCGATCTTCGCAAAGCCTATAACCAACTTCGAATTCGACAAGAAGATATAGAAAAAACTGCTGTAATTACGCCGTTCGGGTTGTTTGAATTCCCAAGGATGTGCTTCGGATTACGCAACGCAGGGCAGACCTTTCAGCGGCACATGAATAATATACTGGGTGATCTGGATTTCGTATTTCCGTTTGTCGACGATCTTCTACTAGCGTCTCCTGACCCTACTTGCCATCGACAACATCTAGAAGAAGTGTTCAAGCGGTTGCATAAACACGGAATGCGAATAAACGTGTCTAAGTGCGTTTTTGGCTAGGAACAGCTTGAGTTCCTGGGCTACGACGTATCAGCTGACGGAATACAACCAATCGAAGAGCGCGTCAAGAGCATCATAACGTTTCCTGAACCAAAAACAGTACAAGAACTACGACGTTTCCTTGGCATCATAAACTTTTACAAAGAAAGTATTCCACGCGCAGCTCACACTCAAGAAAAATTATTCAAGTACCTTCGCACTTCAAAAAAGAATGATAAAACGCAAATACAGCTGACGCCCGATGAGAAAGAAGCATTCAAAGCTTGCAGAAATAGCATAAAAAATGCCGTTATGCTGTCACATCCAAATACACATGCATCAATTTCACTCATGTGTGACGCATCAAATTCGTGCGTTGGCGCAGCCCTACAGCAGTATGTAAATGGAAGATGGCAACCACTTGGTTTTTATTCGAAGAAGTTAACCGAAGCTCAAAGAAAATACAGCACCTTTGACCGCGAATTACTAGCCATCTACCTAGCTATTCGACACTTTCGTAAAATGTTCGAAGGAAAGGAAATAACTGTGTACACCGACCACAAACCTCTCACGTTTGCACTTTTAAGAGACAATAGCAAGACGGAAACACCGCTACGGACAAGATATCTTCATTATATCAGCCAGTTTATATCAAAGATCCTTCATATCGATGGGAAAGACAATGTTGTTGCTGACGCCCTATCAAGACTCGAAACAATTACGTTACCATCGCCGATTGACTACGATGAGTTAGCGCGACAACAACAAGATGACAGCGAAATTGAAAATGTATTACGCAATGACAAATTGAGATTTCAACGCATTAAACCGTATAACTCAAAACACAAGATATTATGTGAGATGTCAACAAACAGCGCCCGACCTTACATACCGGCACAGCTGCGAAGCGCAGTGTTTACGGCACTGCACGCTGTGAGTCATCCCGGCATCCGCGCCACAAGACATCTAATAACAAATCGATTCTTTTGGCCGAGCATGAACACCGACGTAAACAACTGGACCCGAAGCTGTATAGCATGTCAAACAACAAAAACACAACGACATACCGTGTCGCCACTCGAAACCTTTCCACCTGCTGATCGTCTATCTCACATTCATATCGACATCGTTGGACCACTGCCTTTATCAGACGGGAAACGATACTGTGTGACGATAATCGACAGGACAACGAGATGGCCCGAAGCTTACCCAGTCGCGGACATCACAGCCGAAACGATCGCCCGTGCTGTATACGAGGGTTGGATTGTGCGCTACGGATGCCCTGAACGATTGACCAGCGACCAAGGACGCCAATTTGAATCGGAGTTATTCAAAAGCCTCATGAAGCGGCTAGGTATCGAGCGCACACGTACGACTGCCTACCATCCGCAAGCAAACGGCATGATTGAACGTTGGCATCGCTCACTGAAAACAGCACTGACAGCTCGTCTTCAAAATTCAAGCTGGACGTACGAGCTACCAACCGTCATGCTGGGTCTACGTGCAACAATAAAAAATAACACAAATGTTTCTGCAGCAGAAGCACTATATGGCCAGTCACTCCGACTCCCCGGCGAAATGTTAGGCGTGAAGATAACGGACCAAACTAAATCACATTACGAAGACGTGATAACAGTCGCTATGAAAAAACTGCACGCCGCACACATCAACACAGATCGCCGGGCTACGTACATTCCTAGACACCTCAGTACGTGTACGCATGTGTTTGTGCGTAATGATGCAGTCCGCAAGCCGCTCACACCTACATACACCGGTCCACACCGAGTTCTACAACGCAACGATAAGATGTACACCATACAAGCAAATACAAAAACAAAGAATGTCTCCGTGGATCGGCTGAAACCTGCATTCCTGCTTGACTCCGATCCTGGCCCTGATGTCATCCGTGATGCTGCCTACACTACAAAGTCTGGAAGATCTTCGAAACCTCCAGTACGCTTCGCTGGGGGGGAGCACTGTACCGGATAACCTGCAAACATCAACGACCACGCGCCGCGCGCGCGCATCGATCACTGAGGCGCCCGCGGACTATTTACGTGTGTGTCACCGAGACCCTAGGGCGCTGGCAGGCCGTCGGCTTGTTGTCTAGTGATTGGTGGATTTATAATATTAAGGTCTTAGGGTAGTGACAACATTAGTAATAAATTGTGTACATAGGCTAGGTTATTTTAATCAATAAACAATGAAGTTCCTATATCCTTCTGGCGTTTCAATTACCATACACCACGGTAAAATTGTATATTTCTTTGTACAGATTCAATAAGATAAAATTAATTTAAAAAATTAAAACACCCCTGCCATGTGTGATTTATTCTTTGTGTGGTTACATAGTTTTTTGTACAATATAGTGTTTTTTTTGTTAGGATTCGAAAAATACCCCATACATCTAAATCAGTTTAGGTGTTTAGAAGTAATGCTGGAATAAAGAAATACATAC
The DNA here is from genome assembly GCA_935421205.1 of Xylocampa areola. NCBI lineage: Eukaryota > Metazoa > Arthropoda > Insecta > Lepidoptera > Noctuidae > Xylocampa > Xylocampa areola. Next base: position 18,210,661 of record OW285206.1, read on the forward strand.
ATACATGAACCCTAAAAACATAACTCTCCTTTTGTGGGTCAGTCGTGTAAAAACCTGTAATTAATAATCGTCGTGCTTTACGCAGTGAATTCTCCGGATAGGAAGGTAGGTATCGGCAATTACTTATATAAAACAAACAAAACTTTTCAATGCTACTAATTATGTTTGACGTAGGTGGAACGATATATAGTTCCTTTCTGGTTTTTCTTATTAAGTACATAATATTTTAGGAAGAACATCAAACAAGGAACTACATAATATTATTTGGCATTATGAATATTTAAAAAGAAATGTCTATAATCACATTAACGCGTGAATCGATGTAACTTAGTGTTTAAAACACCACTTTGTTATTTTGAGTGGGGACTCATTGGCCATGTTTGTAACTTTACAGTTTCTACGAAACCTTTGATAGATACTTTTAACACAGAACACAGCACAAACTCAAACAAAAACGCCAAATGAGTACAGACATTAAAACTAATTTGAACCTCAATCAAAGTCCAATATAAAACTCATTGAGTCTAGACTAAGACTAAAGACGGGTGGAATGCTAAGGGGTCTGTACAAAGCGGTGGTTCTAGGCATGCCATACAAATCTGCACATCCCTATTATGAAGTAGACGGGCAACGGCCGGGCCTTAGAAATGAAGGGTCTATAGTGGGGCCTGAAGAATAGGTATTAAGAGTTAGCTGTTTAAGATGTAGTAGACAAGAGGTCGTTGACTTCGGTCGAGGGAGTTTGAAGAAATTTATTATGTAGGTATAGCGTTTACGAGTTTAGAATTTTGTGAAACTGTCTTCTGTTCAGAAGTAGTTAAAGTACAAATTCGTGAAAATATATATTTACTTCCTTTTTACATATTACTTAGTGGTAACACAATCATATATGTATCAAATTGAATTAATTATAAGGTTTCTACGAAAATAAAACTGATCTAAGCGCTCTGAAGTATTTATCCAAAGGGCGTAGTATATTTCTTTCTTTTCTTACGACCGTATTTATCTGTTCCACAAAAATTATGTTGGCGCAGTGAGGAAGAGATCGACTGCTGCGCTGCTTATCGCGGTTTCTACACCTTCAATTGTACCAGGACCGGATATGAGCGCATCCACGATTAAATAAAACTTCCATGTTCTATAAAAAAAAAACTTGCGCGATGTTCTTTCTTTTATTTAATAAGAAAATTCGTTAAGTAATCCGTTTAAAAAATACCAGTAATAAGGAATTATTAGTCGACCAAGTAAAATGTTTCAGTAACTTAAAGTACAGGTATTTCCTTTAGAAAGTATTATACATAACATTTATCTAATGCACACATCATAGATACTGCAAGATACCTATTTACGGTACACAGGTGAAAATCACCGTCCAGGTGATTTGTTATAGAGAACCATCTTAATGTTTGTTTCGACACCCTACCATAGGTATAAAAGACGTGAGTTTACGCAAACTAGTATATTTTATAGCAGTAGCAAAAAGACTCAAGATTCGCAAACCAAATGTACAAAATAGGTCTTATTTATATTTGCATATTGGGAACTTAAAAACTTAGGTTCACTTGCACCAACTTAACATTAACCGTAACCGTCATGTTACTGTGTAATTTTGACAGATTTCACATAGCAACGCTGTCAAAATGATAAAGTCACACGTCGGTTACGGTTATTGTTACGTTGGTGCTACCGAGCCTTAGCGATCAAATAGACGATAAGCGATAGTTAGACTTTTGATCAACTTACACTTTTGTTCACGAATTAAATTAAAATGTGTTTATAATTTTAAATGGAAAAAGAATACGGTCGCGAGCAGGATTCGAACCTGCGCCTCCCGGATAAATACTCCAGGCCGTCTGACCAATAAGCCATCTCGACCTCTGTTCAACACCAAATTCTTTTCCATTTAAAATTATAACTTTAGAATTCGGTGAGCATGCGTAAATACTTTTCAAAGATTGATCTGTAAAATGTGGTTCTTTGCCCATATAAAAATGAAAATATTTTAAATTTTTAACGCAATTTCTCATATAGATTTTGGTTTATGACCATTTTGATTTTAAAATAATAATAATATAATAATATTCCACAACTATCACACAACGCCGTCTAGTCTCAAGCTAAGCAGAGCTTGTGTTATGAGTACTAGACAACTGATAAACATACTTATATATTTCTAAATGCATACATATTATAGATAAATTACACCCAGACACAGAACAAATGATCGTGCTCATCACACAAACATTTGTCCTGAGTGGGAATCGAACCCACGACCTCCGGCATAGCAGTCAGGGCTACTAACCACTAGACCAACAGGACAGTCAAATCCAAGTCCTTTTCTCTAAAACTGTACATTTTTATTTGTGGTGTACCTTTCTAAGTGAAAATCGAACGAGATGTCCTACAGTACGTACCATATAGCTAGTTCCGTAGGGTGTATACGTCCAACACTTTTATTGCACCGTCAATATAGAACCGAGACAATTTATGTTCAAAAATATTAGCTCAGATATTTATCTACAGTGTTCTTGAAGACTGTTCTAGAAGCATAGGGTTATGACCTCGAACATCTTCGACAGTTTAAATTTTAGGGGAAAATTTTATTGATATTATAGTTCTTTGTCGTTACTATAAGTAATTTACGTTTTAATGTTGTTCTAACATTTTAATAGGAATATTTCGAGCTGAATATTATTTATAACTATTTTTATAACTGCCTCGTTGGTCTAGTGGTCGCAAGCGCGACTGCTGAGTATGAGGACTCGGATTCGATTCCCGGGTCAGGCAAAGTGGTATTGAGATTTTCTGTTAGAAAATTCTCAGTAGCAGCCCGGAGTATGGAATCGTGCTCAGTAGATGGCAATAGGCTCACTACCTATTACATCGGACTTAATAACAGAATTGGTGAAATATGGGTGTACAACTGTGTACAGCTTTGCCCACCCTTTCGGGGAATACAGGCGTGATGCTATGTTATGTTATGATAATATATTTATTTAATTTTAACGGTTCCTATGTTGGATTATTAATTTATGTAAAAATTTTTGGGATAGTTCGCATGTGATCTAATTTAAAGATTTATCCATTGTTTAGCCTAAAGTTATAATTTTAAATTATGACAATGTCGAGATGGCTTAGTGGTTAGAGCGCCTGGAGTATTTATCCGGGAGGCGCATGTTCGAATCCTGCTCACGACCGTATTCTTTTTCCATTCAAAATTATAACTTTAGAGTTCGCTAAGCACGCGTTAATGCTTTTCAAGTATTTATCTGTATTCATTATTTAGTCTTATATTGTAATTGTTACTTTTGATAGCTTTATACTATGTCCATGTCCATTTAGTATATTTTTTTCATAAAGAAATGTACAACAACAGTATGAAAAACAAACATATAACATCACTGGCGTATCTAAAGATCTTCGTCATTCCGTATATTATGAATATTTTTACCATAATTTCTCGCATACATAAAACCATTACGCCCACCTTTGTCCACACCATAAAAAAACATCCCTAAAACATTTTCGTCACCCACCACCGTCCCTCATTTTCATTCAAAACGCTTCTTTTTAACAAAACACACAGTTTTCGTGGAGAAACCCTTGAAAAGCTATAAAAAGCCCCATAAAATTTCCATTACTAGCCATCCGGGCAAAGCGGGCATTCAGCTGCATGTCAAAGGTTAAAAATGTCGACATAAATTATGAAAAGTAGCAAAAAAAAATAGTTGGTAAACAAAAGCTGATATTAATGGGCGTAGTTGATGTTGGCCGTTTCTCAGAATAACCCTCTTTGTTGGAGATAGACCGGAGACGGGTATGGATCGGTTTTATTGGCAGTGAAATATGTTGGTATATATATATTTTAGTAACACATGTAAAGCTGATTATTTTACCACTAAGAAAGGAGTCTTGAGATTCGTACCTCTGAATAAGTAAGATTACGTAAACTGGTCACATCTTGATATTTTGGGATTTAATACACACAGGCATAAAGAGTACTGGGTTTTTCTATTAGGAAAATTCTCGATAGCAGCCTGTAGTTTGGACTTGTGCCTGGTAGATGGTAATAGATTCACCAGTTATTACATGGGACTTAATAACAGCATTGGGGAAATTTTGGTTTACAACTGTGTACACCTCTGCCTACCTCTTCAAGGATAGGCGTAATGCTATGTTATGTTTGTTATGATACAGACAGGCAAGTTTATTTTTTATTCCGAAAAGGCTTTTAAGGTATTTAACCGACAACTCTCTTTACTGATAAACACAAACACACTTTATAGTTCCCAGAGAAACATACTAATATTAAAAATTCAATTGAAGACGTTCATATATTTTATATTAACTTCTTTGATAAAATAAAAGATGATAACATTACCCCGGCAACACAAAACCACTCCAAAACTTTAGTCGTCTAGCAACACTGCGGATAGTTGGCAACACTTGCAATTTATATTCATAGCATTAGGCGGGAAATTGGGTGCCAATGAAAAAGCGATATACGCCCACGCGATCGAATAAACCCGATACTTCTTGTAAGAAACAGTAAAACACGCGTTTACTTGAACACAAAATGGTACAAATATTTTAAAGTATTTACTCTTTATGAACATTAACTTTACGCTCTTCTTCTGATACAGGTCCTTCAGGCAATCTAAACTGAAGAGATTAATGAACAAAAATGAAGTAAAAGAGGTGAGTCAGTATCGTAACAAGTGGACATAGATATTCTCTATAATTCAAGATAAATCTTTGAAAAGCATTAACGCATGCTTAGCGAACTCTAAAGTTACAATATTATATGGAAAAAGAATACGGTCGCGAACAGGATTCGAACCTGTGCCTCCCGGATGAATACTCCAGGCGCTCTGACCACTAAGCCATCTCGACCTCTGCTCACCATCGCGAATTCTTCATCCATATTTTTAACACGTCTTTTTGAGAACGTCATTGCTATCTATTCAGTACCTATATAGGTGACCGAACCGACACGACTAACTTTGCAGCTAATACAATGTCGTAAAGAATGCAATTACATTAATAATTCAAGAAAAAATTTTTTAAAGCATTAACGCTTGCTTAGCGAACTCTAAAGTTAGGCGCTCTGTCCAGGTCTGTCGGTCTTAGTATGGTCTGGAGTATTTATCCAGCAGGCGCAGGTTCGAATCCTGTTCGCGACCGTATTCTTTTCCATTTAATATTCTCTATAATTATCTTCAAAAAATCATGTGACAATACCTTTAAAAGGTTTATTTATAGATATTCATAGTCTCTGCCTACACCAAAGGGAAACAGGTGTGATATTTGTATAGAGAACATCCATCTCAACTTCGATAAAAATAAATAGTTGAGGCAACCACGCTCGGTCTAGCACACACTCATATGAAATTAATAATTAATTGCAAAGGAAATTGTTTGAATAAATGACTATGACTATTAATAATTATTACGATATGAATTTAAATTTCGAAACGGAATGTCAAATACTACTTTTTAAAACTGCTGCGCTCCTGAATGTCAATTTTCCACTGTTCTGTGATCTCTTAATTCCATTATAATTTTAATTTTTTTCCATCAGTATTTATAATATATTAAGAAAAAAAAAAGAAAAAACGATATTGTTTTTTTACAAGTTATATAGATAGTGTTTGATGCGGCCTTTCAAACAATAAATGCTTGTATTAGGTAATAGGACACATCAATCCTCGGCAACAAAAAAAATTGCAATGTTTGTCTGAAAATTAATGTTTACTTTATATAATTAACACAAAATTAGGATACTTAAGCATACTTAGGACTTTTAGGAGAGGCTACCTTTTGTTACGCAGAAGAAGCTAGTTACGAATTTCCAAGAAAATAATTTATTCAAAACTATTAATATTTCACGTGTAAAACATTATATCAACTTTGTAAACTTTCATTAATAGGCTTTCAGTCTTCCGCCAATAGCTTTTAGGCTTTCACGAGAATCATCAAAGGATCCACATCGAATGCTTTACCAAAGGTGATCCGCATATTAGGTAACAGTAATAAGGATCTCAAATTGTACTTACATGACGTATTCGTAACACTGTTGCACTATTCGAACTTGAATATCTTTGCTATCAAGGATCCTAAATATAATAGAGTGATAAAACCTTACCTTCATTAAATGATAAATTATTTTATTATTGTAAGTAAATAAATTTTTCATTCTGTCATTTTTATAAACTAGATGGCGTTTCCTGTCTGACTGTCTTTGAGAAGAAACGCCGAAACAAACTCAGAGGTCAAAGTCTCTTTTAAAGTCCAGACATAATAGTATGTACATATCTATGTGAGTGTAACGATGCAGGGATTGCCTGGAATGGCCTTTTGAGGAAAGAGCTATAGCAGCTTTCAGCAGAGGTGATCTGTCCTGTCTGAAGGCACGTATGCATCAATCATCGTGTAGCTCAACCATAACTAAGGTAGCTCAACGACCCGTCACAAGACGATACCAGATCAGGAGGACATTTGCGTAGGTGACATAAAACGACTTAAAACCATAGACATAGGCCTTTTTAATAACACGCCATGTTTGTCAGCCTTAATATGTTTCTAAAATATTAATTTCAGCTCTAACCAAGGTCTTATCTAAATACTTTTTTGTTTTTTCATTTTAGTTGTTAGTAATCATCTATACCCTCAAAAACTATTTTTAACCGACTTCAAACACATTACCTGTCCTGTCTGACAGCACGTTTGCATCAATCATCGTGTAGCTCAACCATATCTAAGGGAGCTCAACAACTCGTCACAAGACGATACCAGATCAGGAGGACATTTGCGTAGGTCACATAAAACGACTCAAAACCGCCAGACAGTCACTGAGGTTCATGTATGAATTTCTGGCCTACATCGTATTTGCATCCACATTACAAATAGTGTCGAATAGTATAACAATATTATCAAAAGATGTCAAGACGCGACGCAGCAGCTGGTCTCTCGACCACTACGCCAAACGCGTCGTCAGTTATTGACTACCTTGCTTGTTAAAATATGGTCAAAATAAGTATTCAACTTTCGCATAAAATGTGTTAGGTAGGTCTCAATACCATTTAAACTAACTATTAAAGGATAGACCAATATTTCAGACATTTATTATCGAATAATTACCACGAGCGTATTTGTCTGGAAAATTCTGAACTCTGTTGTAAACTAAATACGATATTCCTACTTCAAAATACCAAACACCGTACAAATGAGTGATGTGAAAGGTTGCTACTGGCAACTACGCACGCCTCATTTGCTAGCTATTTCATTACCTCTGTCTGTACCATGCCAAAGTACTTTTGACGAGGGCCGAGCGACCCTACCATTTACAAACTTTACCAACAACTGTGAGAAATGAAAAACGACACTATATCCTGCGGATTAAGACTTAGGCAGTATGTAGTTGTAATGTTGCAAATCAACTTTGAGAGTTTCGAGTTCACATTAAAGTTGGCACATGCAAATTTGAATTTTATTACCGTGTGTTAAAAACTGGTATGATTGATAAAGCAAGTTTGCTAGATTTTGAGAGGCATCAGGTAATGTTAATATTAATATGTTTGTTTTTGATGTGACCTCAATTATACAGGCGTTTAACGTAGAACAGAGATTAATGTTTTCGGGTCCAGCCCGTGAAATATTTCGGTTCAATTTATTGATCGCACAAATGGCTGAGCTGCCTTACTCTCTAACTAAACATGTTTATAAGACTGCTACTTTTATTTCTACCTTAAGCCCATAAATGGTAATATATTTATCGAATGCAATGATGCTACAAAGCCTTCCCGACATAAGGAAAATTGTATGCTGCCATAATTATTAAACATTTAGAACAACAAATTAAAACCTCAGTTATTAAAAAAATAACCCGTACCATTCAAAACAATTCTTGAAAAGCTCAGAGATACGTAGAATTTCGTCTTGAAATTTAAATGGAAAAGTAAACCAAACCCAAGAAATAGATAGCCCACTAACCGAATCATAATAAAATGCAAGAAATACGGACTCATATCGGGAACCCCTTACAGATGACGTATTTTTTGCAACAAATCGGTGCCTAACGGTGTAGGTTAATCATCTGGAAACTATTCTCTATTCAGAAGCTTGAAATTTTACGAAAAAAAGGTCTAGGGAAGATACGTTCAACGTTCAAGACTATTATAACTTGGTCCTTTGATCCTTATAGTTGGCCTCCTCTTGTGGTTTCAGTTCTGGGAGCAGGAAGGGGGTTGGAAGATCAACATACCTTGGTTTTAAAGGACAACAACGACGTGCTCGTTCAACCATTATTTCCACGTGATTAGACGTGTCAATGCCATGGATGGGAGATAATTTTTTAAAATAGGTAGTAGACTCAGGTGAAATATTATTACAGCTATTATTATTTTATGGCGAAAGTTGAGCTTCAAGGAATCACGAATCGATGAATTTGTATTTTATTTCACTCTATGTGGTGTACAGGTGGCTAAATAATATATAATCGATTAATTTATATTATTAAAACAGTCACTCTAATTATTATAAGTGAAATAATTCAGGCCTAAAAAATATGTTAATGTACCAATTTCCAGCGTAAAAAATATCTTTGATAATTTAAATACTTTTTAGCAATTTTTACTTATCTCTTGTACACTATTCCGACACAGCATATTCAACCAAACTAAACATTTCCACAAATCCACAAACTAAAAACCACCGCAAAACTTGGAAAATATGATATGAAAAATCCCCGATTGCTCTCAGAATTCCCATGATATATCTCTCTCAGTGCGTGCAGACGACGTTTTAGATTAACATGCCTGGATGTGGCAGCCCAGGACTAATGCTGGCATTTATCAACCGCCATAATATCTTGGAAAACAATTTTCTTATGGGAGATTTACTTGGTGTTATGTGGAGGAGTTTTTGGCGGGATAGCGGTTATAATAAACGAGATGGTTATAATAAGATGATGTTAATGACAAAAGATTAATAAGAAAATATAATTTTGTCAACTAGATTCTACATTTAAGGTGTGGTTACTGATGAGACTCAATACCAAAATAATACAGTACCTAGTGTCACTACAGCGATTAATAAATGACTATTTGTAAGTACTGATTTAGGTGAGACATTATATTGCAAATAGGTTGTTTGGGATTTTTTGGATTGGTCTTAGGAGACGAAAATTCAAATTGCTTTACTTTTATCTTAAATTAATTGTGAAAGTTAATTCAGAAAGCAGTAAAGTTCTTAAAAAAATTATGAAAATCAAATTTAAGGCTCATTGGGTACTGGAACGAAGGACCAAATTTGTTGTATACGAAAGTCATATTTTACAACACAGAAGAACGTGATAATACATAAATACCACTCACACCTTCTAACCACATTGAAACAAATCAGTGCTGATACAAGCATTCAATCCCCGCCAAGGGACAAGGGAGACGCTTATCGCAAATTTGTGATCCCCTCAATATTTCTATTGCTTGAACGCGTCAAAATGGGGACACTTGCACCGAAATTTATTAACGTGACGTCAGCATTTGTGAATTTGACAGATTTATGCTTTTTTATCCCCGTATGGATTTTCGTTTAAAGTCTCTTGATAGTGATGATGAGTGTATCGTGTATGTCTTTAGCCTGAGGGATGAACAGATGTGCGTGGTTCAGAAGAAATGTAATGGTGGCAATGACAGTGCCAAAAATAGAGAGTGCCCGATAGAGATGTTTTCGGTTACGTTTAGCAAACTGTATTACGTCAGCATTTTCTGATACATGGAAGGTTGTCGTGATGATCCTTTCACATAAATATTATCTACATAGGGTCCATGTCAATCGTCCAATCAAAGGTAATCTGGTATTCTTTAAACAGTATATTAAGATTGTTCACCAAATCCTCTCGTGTAAGGTCTTTTGTAATACCAAGATTGAAGATCACGTCACTAACACTTTTGGGGCTGATCGTCAATATGCGACTACAGGGCTGGCTTGTATTTTTGGTAAGTGAACCCGCATTGCCATTCAACAAGGCAACGCTGCCGACCTTCTTGACACTTTACCAGAAGATAGCGAAGGAAAATTTTGATGCCTCAGCTATATTTATGTGTCTTATATTTTGTAAAATTAATTAATTTACATCATCGTTTTATATTTATGACGAATGCTCCATAAATAAAAGTTCGGTGTGTTTTATCTTGACACAATCACATACTTATCTTAGCTCAATTTAAAAACAAAATCTCAAGATCACTTAGCTACTAAAGTTAAAATTTATTGAACATATAAAAACAACCATCTTTTTAATTCAACTCGCATCCCATACGTCGCGATGTTATCGACATTTCAGCCTGCGTTCGTCCGATAGGGTAGTGGGTTTGAGCCCGAGTCGTGCTGATAAGGCCATGATGTAAGAGCGCGTGCCCCCGCATATGTTGCCAACATTACCGATAACACTAACATACAGTTTTTTGACATGCGAATTTCAACCTTGTGCCTACGAGATAAGCGGTGACGGTGAGTTTTCCACTCATTGTGTGCTGTGTGTGTGGGCTGTGCGTCCATTATTTTTAGGTAATTTGTAAGAATGGTAATATGCAGAAGTGATGACAATTATGTTGTTGATAATATGAAAGTATGGCGGAATAGGTACTATAGGTAAAATCTGCTAAAAAACTGATGAGAGGTTAATGGAAAATACGAGTTAGGTTGCTTCAAAAAGTTATTTTAAAATTATTATTATACCACTAAAATTGTATAATTTAAAAAAAAGTGTTTCTAAAATTTTAATTTGTGGACCACATTTATGGTAGAACATTCCACAAATTGATCAGGATCCACGAACAGGATTGTTACCTAATAAATTGTTATCTATACCAGATGGCGCTGAACCAAGCTTAACGTTAAAAAGTCGATCTGTGTAAAATATCTCTTTTAAAAATACTAATTGTGCGCAGAACTAAATAAAACTAACTCAAACGACTAAACAGTGACTAATAATTAAGTGAGAGTGTTATCTACGAGTTGCATACACAAACTATGTAGATAAGTGTAAAAATAATTTTTAACAAAAAAAAGAACCGACTCCAAAAATCTTTCTGTTAAGTAAAATTGCACTAAAAAGTTATAAAATAATTGCATTATTTACTTACTACAATTTATAGAAAAATATTTTTTTAATTTTAGAGGATTCTGAATAAAATCAATTTATTAGGATAATAATATACAATTATTATTATTTTTGGAGTCAGTGCCAGACAAACTTTTTTAAAGGTACATTAACCATCATTATTTTTACGATAATGTATATAATGTATACCTAATTGAAAAAATTTACAAATGAACACAACAACTGCCTAAAGCGAACGTAATACGCTACTTCATGAATGTACTCACACGTTTATTGTCCTTTACTGGCACCGACTCCAAAAATAATAATAATTGTATATTATTATCCTAATAAATTGATTTTATTCAGAATCCTCTAAAATTAAAAAAGTATTTTTCTATAAATTGTAGTAAGTAAATAATGCAATTATTTTATAACTTTTTAGTGCAATTTTACTTAAGAGAAAGATTTTTGGAGTCGGTTCTTTTTTTTGTTAAAAATTATTTTATTTCTTACTTTTTAGTGAATCTTGCGTACCATAACTGATTTATCGGAAGTGAATATGGGTAGACCTATTCAACGCGCTGCCCATATATATCTGTCGCAGATGGATTGTAGAATCCGCTGTTTTACAAAATCTCTAGCTGCTTTCAAAACAGTACTGTTTTATAAAACAGCTGAACAACGTTCAGCTCGATTGCCATTGCGATACGTTTAACAAAACTGCTACCCACCCTTAGACGTAATGCAGAATGACATATCTACAGTGGGACAGGTTTGTTTATTGTATAGGTATATTAAATGGATAGTCACCATTCAAGTAAAAAAGCGATACTGTATTCTGATTTGACTTTCCGTGGCTGAGTCGACGGAGCCCCGCTTTGCGGGGCTCCTATTTTTTTGTCCGTAAGGTTAGAAAAAACCTAAACACGAAGAGGATGACGGGGGCTGTTCGCTCGCTACGCTCGCTCACGGGCCCCCGTCATCCTCTTCGAACCTAACCTGTCCGTGTCGGGGTACACGAAACTCCCGAGCTCGCTTCGCTCGCTCATGGATCAATTTAATTTATTTTCTTTCATAATCCCGATATATTGTCGACTATTATAGTGGTTTAGTATTTACGTCATTAAAAATTTTAATATTTTTTTTGCTATTGAGAAGTAAAATAAAGTTAGGTTATTATTGTTAGGACATACAGAGCCATATGTGACAAAATTTCGAACTAAAATCAACAGCGGGTCAACGATCAGAGATTATGTAAAACAGTGTGAAATGAACTGTCATCATTTCACACTGTTTTACATAATCTCTGATCGTTGATCCGCTGCATTGATAAACGCAAAACGTTCATTCAATTCTGCGTGTTATAGTTCAGTAATTATGTAAAACCGCTAAACGTCGTTCAGCTGTTTTTCATAACAGTACTGTTTTGTAAATCAGCTAGCAGTTTTGTAAAACAGCTTATTCTACAGTCCATCTGCGACATATCCATATCAAAGTAGGAAATCTAGATCTGAGGCTATTTCAAAAGAGAGTAATAAATTGCGAAAACAAGATGAAATTAAATAAAAAAAAAACGGACTAGCGTATGTTACTCACGCGGGACAGTGTAAGGATTCTAACGATACCCCATATATCGAAATCAGTTCAGGTATTTAGAAGTTATGGTGGAATAGGTAAAGAAACTCACAAACATACTTACACATATACATACTTATATACACTCCGTTTTTTGAGCACTCGTGTAAAAAGAGATGTTTGAGAATGCGGTCTTACGAGTACACTAAAAAGTATTAAATAGCAAAAAAAAAAGACGGATTTCCGGTGCTTCTCTTCCGGTTTCATCATCATCATCATCATCTGATGATGAAGCTGGAAAATAGGCAGTTCATTAGAACTATTCTAGAGACCGTAAACACCACCGGAAAGTCACAAGAAAGCAAAATACACCATTTCGTTTACTTCGACGACGTATTATTTTTCAGTTATTTTGATTTAAATACCTAACTACTAAACCAATTTTCATAAAATTTAAATGGGACCAATCTGAAACTAAATCCTTTCAAATAAAAAAAAATAATTCCAAATCGGTTCATAAATGACGGAGTTCTGAGGTAACAAACATAAAAAAAAAAAAAAAAAAAAAAAAATACAACCGAATTGATAACCTCCTCCTTTTTGGAAGTCGGTTAAAAATCAGAAATCAATAACAAAGTGAAAAATACATATAAAAACCACTAAATAATAAAAAGATTTTAAGTGAAGTAACCCTTAAAACAGTGATATTTAATAAGAAGTGCAAATTACATGTGAAAACAAAATATTAAACCCATATAATCTTAGTCACCACCAAATTTCGAACCAAAACAAAGAACTCAGAAGCTCAATATTAATAGTCGTTAATCGATGATATATGATGATCATAACATTTTTACAATAAACTTAACTTAACTTCTTAGACAAAACAAAAAAGTGCATAAATAGTGAAATCTATAACATAAAAAACAACAACAAAGTGACCAGTGTTTGACAGCGAAAAAATACCAATCGCATGAGTCATTTCAACCGTTTTTGTTTTATTCAAATATTGGGACCCCAAGGTGATACATAAATTCGACTCCACTAGATAAGCTCAGTTGGTTCGGGGGAATACAAGCCAACTATTACACACTACATGAATGGTTGCCGGTTCGAATCTCAGCACAAACCTCCTCTTTTTGTGAATTCTAAACTTTTTAATTACTTCACAAAGTAAGGGTCAAACCGCATAGGTGCAAATTACCGATCGACCAGGAGAATTAATTGGTTAATAATTTCGCACCAGAGGGCGCTACCGGTCGCTTGAAGTAACGATGGACTCCAGCAGTAACAACATTACCTACCGCAAACCTGGCAGGTCAAACTCGCTTATTGACCTGACTAACAACAGCGACAAAACGATTCTCGATACAACAATGATGAGCATTCCAGATAGTTTCCACGACACAATTGACGACATTCGTGAGTTAACCGAAAAAAACAAAATTCTCAAGAACCAGTTATTAAGCGCGCATAAAGAAATAGAAGACCTTAATATGGAGAACTTTCGTCTTCGTACAGAGTTACAAAATATGATTAAGACTGCCAACACTTTTAAGAAAATATGTTCAACTCCTGAGAAAAAATTTACGACTCCAATACGTAAAGATAAATCTCTGCAACGAATTATCTCTCCACATGTACAACAAACACATTATATTGAGTGTGTGAATAACAAACAGAAACAGAATAAAGAGACTCAAACCTTAGCTACCTATACACCAAATAAAGTGAAAGACAATATGCCTACCTATAAAGAATTAACATTAAACGTAGTAACGAACCCGATGCAAATCAATAAGCAACACTTTAAGAAAATTATAGGAGAGGATACCAAAACTAGACAACTCTGCGTACTCAGCAATTATACCCAACCAGGCATGCTACAAGCTATTGAAGAAAATTTTGCAACGGTCTTTGATTATTGTAGTTATACTTCACCGAATTCAAATCTTAAAATATTATTAGCGAGTATACCATCAAAGATAGAACATTTTACAATGACTGATTACTGTATAATTGTATTAGGGGAGACTGACATTAAAGCCAACGATAACTTTATTGACCTAGTAAAATTAATAAGAGAAAGTTTAATAAATGTAACACACACTAACATAATAATATGCATGCCCACATATGTCTGTGGGGCACCTATATATAATTATAAGATTGAAATGTTTAATAACCTTCTCTGTTTGGATATCCAAAATAATAAGTATGCATATTTTTTTGACTCCAACCATGGATTAACATTTGACATGTTTTCAAATATATCAGGCAGATTAAATAAAAATGGAATAAAATGCATATTTAGGGACATTATGAATAGAATTAAAATTGACATTGAATTATTTCCTGATGACTTGACCAGTGACGCAAATGCGCAAAATCCACAGTTTTTTCTTCTACAATAATATACGTATACTTCACCAAAACATAGCAGGTCTCATAAACAAAACTGATATTTTGACGGTACATTTAGAGGAATTAGCACAAAATAATAAACCCATAGACATTATCTGCATAACCGAACACTTTATGACAACCGAGCAGGAAAACATACTTGACATACCAAATTTTCGTCTAGCAACAAGTTATTCTAGAGACGTCAAGAGGGGAGGGGCGTGTATACTAACTAGAATTGGACATGAATACACATCACTTGACACTAATCATTGTTCTATTAAAGGCATCGTAGAATGTAGCGCCATAGAACTAATTGAACATGAATTCATAATAGTTTGTATATACAGAGTGCCAAATTCATGTATAAATCTATTTTACGATAATTTAGAGAAACTATTACGCCAGATATGTGACAATTCTGACAAGAAAATAGTTCTTTGCGGAGATTTTAACATAAATATACTCAAACGAAACCGCCATGCTCTAGACTTTGAATATATTTTGGAAAGTCACAACTTAAAATTAGAAATTAGAAATCCCACGAGGCTCAGCAGTATGTCTTGTATTGACAATTTCGCACACAACATTCGTAGATGCAAAAGTGAAATAATTGAGCTTGGCATGTCCGATCACACTGCTCAAGTGTTACAATGCCCTGTCAAAAAAACTTGCGTGATAAAATCGTGGCGTATTAGAAGACGGGACTATAGTACTGAAAACCTAATCAAATTTAAAAAATGCATAAACAGCCTATCATTTAGTGAAATCTACAATACAAATGATGCGAACGAAGCTTATAATTATTTCCTAGACCTTTTAGTATGTTTTTACAATCTATGTTTCCCTTACAAAATGATAACAAAATCGGTAACTAAAAAACCTAAATGGTTATCTAAGGGACTTAAAAGTTGTAGTAGAATGAAAAGGAAAATGCTATGGCAGTATAGAACACATCCAACACAAATAAATAAAAATAGATTCAAGCAATACGCAGCTAGATTTAAGAAAGTAATATCACTAACACAGAAATCACAGAACAATTACTACATAAATACATCACAAAACAAAGCAAAAGCGACATGGTCAATTATAAACAAATCTAAACTTAACTTCCCCAAAGAGCCTATTACAGAAATATTTAAAGATGACATAAAAATTACAGATCCTAAATCTATTGCGAATAATATTAACGATTTCTTCATTAACCAAGCTTCAGAATCAGATCAAATAAATAATAGAAGAAATGATAGACAAAACAAAACCCAACCCTACAATCATAAAATCTACACTAAAACTAATTCAATTTATCTTACTCCCACAACACCTTTAGAAGTATACAGAGAAATAATGCAACTGAAAAATACCCATAGCGTCGGCCATGATGGTGTCTGTACCAAAGTCATAAAATATGTATCCACGGATATTTCTGCTCATTTATGTTACATAATTAACCTATGCATTTCTAACGGAATATACCCAGAAAAACTTAAAACGTCCATTGTCATTCCACTACACAAAAAAGAAGATAAACGGAAAATGGGAAACTATAGACCCATAGCATTGATCCCCACTTTTTCAAAAATATTTGAAAAAATTATATATAGTCGACTCTATAGCTATTTAGAAAAATTTAATATTTTGGTAGACGAACAGAAAGGCTTTCGTAAAGGGAAATCAATTAATATGGCCCTTTATGACCTACTGAAAACAATTTTGTTATCCATGGACAAAAAAATACCAACATGTGCCATCTTTATGGACATGAGTAAAGCATTTGACCGAGTCAATCATAAGATACTTTTACAAAAATTAAGCATGTATGGCATAAGGAGCAAAGCGTTAGATCTCATTTCATCATACCTGCACAATAGAAAACAAATAGTAGAAATAACACAAATATGTCAGAAAACACGAACCGAGATTAAGCATAAATCGGACACGAAAACTATAAAATTTGGAGTCCCACAAGGAAGTGTTCTTGGGCCTTTATTATTCTTGATATATATCAATGATCTTCCTAACCATATAAATCATCCAATGGTTTTGTTTGCAGATGATAGTACGGTCATAATAAAGGGTGAAAAGGAGAATGATTATGAGCATGTAGTTAACCAAACATTAAATACGATTATACAATGGTTAAACGAAAATAATCTAAAAATAAATATGGAAAAAACTAAAATTATTCACTTTCACCAAAAAACTAAACCATTAAATATAAACGTTGGTTACCAAGGCAAAACTGTACATCCCGTGACAGATACAAAGTTTCTGGGAATAACAATAGACAATAAACTGTCATGGAAAACACATGTAGAAAATGTATGCAAAAGAATTAATAAATCCTCATTTGCTCTTTACAAACTGTCAAAAATTGTCAATAAAGAAGCTGTATTAGCTGCATATCATGGACTTGTTGCACCTATCCTAAGATATGGTATTGTATCTTGGGGTAACTCAGTAGATAAGGAATATGTATTTAAAGCTCAAAAAAAATGCATAAGAGCTATGTGTAAAGTGGACAATACTACCAGCTGTCAACCCTATTTTAAAACATTAAAAATTCTGACATTCTCTTCGTTATACATTTATGAACTTAATGTTTTTGTGAAATCAAATCCCAACTATTTTAAGACTGCTTTTAAAAGCTACTATAGAAAATTACGTGAAAAAAAAAGACTAGAAATTGATATACCTTATGGGGAAACAGCACTAATTAATAAAAGTATTCTTTGCATGGCATCTTTAATTTATAACAAGCTGCCCGATTTTGTCAAAACTTTACCTGTTCACCAATTCAAGTCGAAGCTACACAAACTCCTAATAAATAAATGTTATTACAGTGTCAAGGAGTACTTACAGGATAAAGATATAGATAGATACTTATACTAACAAGTAGTGTGACATGCAGAAATAACTTTTATGTACCTAATTTTTATGTTAATTAATATTCTTAATGTATTTAATGATTAATTTAATTTATTGACCACGACATGAATAATTGTAAATCTCTTGACATTCTGTATTTTTTTTTAATACTAAATTTGTTATAATTAGCTTTTTGTTTTCGAGCAGGATAATTCTATAATTTTGTAATATTATTGTAAGAATTAAGCAATGTTATTATAAAAATTAGATTGCCTAAAGATTATATAAATATTTGCACATCTAATTAGGTAATGATACAGTGCACTCTATATCTATTTGTAACATCTTTTATACCTGTATTATGCAAATAAATGATTTGATTTGATTTGATTTGATTTGATTTATACCTATGTATATTCACCTAAGTTCCACAAATAAATAATGATGATTATAAAATTAATGTAATAATATATTAGGTTTTCGCGATCACTACACATTATAATAAAACAACTTTTAACCAGATTAATAGTGTTTTATTGGTTTTTGTTTTTCCTGACGTTTCGAACACTTTGCAGCGTTCGTGGTCGCAGGAGGATAAGGAGAACAAAGACCAATAAGAAACGCGATAAATCCGGTTAAAAGTAGTTTTATTATAAATTAATGTAATGGATGCAAATAAATACAATATCTAGCTACTTCCACAATAATTATTGTTGTATACGAACAATAATTATTGTGGAAGTAGATATTGTATTTATTTATTTATTTAATACATTGTATCTATTGTAATAATGGACTTCCGCAAAGTAACGCCTGAATCTATTCAATAAATTAATGCAAGTTACAGTTATCCTTGCTAACAAATAATTATTATATTCTCTGCCTATTTTATTTAAGGTATGAATATTGAAGACATCATAGTCCACAGTTTCTATAAATCACTTTTTCAAATACAAACTCACACATATTTCAGTTATGCTAAGATTTCAATAATATCTCCTTATTTTAGGGGAAGTCTAAGTCATATTTTAACTTCACTAACTAAATAAAGTACCCCATCTAAACATTGTACCCATCTGTCATTAAAAAACTACACCAAAACAATTTTAAAGTTGATCCCATTAATCATTTCCGCGTCACGAACTTAGTTGACTAAACAACTATTTTAAATAGTCAGTTTATGCAACAGCGCTTAATAGTCAATAAAGTGATAATTACTGGGGGTCTGTCGATGATCAATCATCATTATTGGAGTCAACTGACTATTGGCGAGGAGGGGAATGTTATGAACGGTTTTTTTGAGTCATCAGTGTAATTGGAGTTTGTTAGATAGAAATTACAATTTAACATGACATAACGTAGACAGATACATAATAATATTCCCACATTTCATCAATGCTGTAATTAAGTCTTATCATCTCATGTAATAGGTGGTTAGCCTATTGCCATCTAACGGGTACAATTTTAAAATCCGGGTTGCTACTGAAAATTTCCTAACAGAAAAAGCAAATAACACTTTGTCCGACCTAGGCATCGAACCTCTTGCTCAGCAGTCGAGCTTGGGATAACTAGACTAAAGAAACTACAAACTAAATACTTCAGGAGTATTTATCCAGGACGCTAAGGTTCAAATTTTAAAAATTAGTGCTCGCTCTGTATAACTTTAATTTGTTTCAAGTTCTAAGAACGGTTTTCTACACTAATGACTTCTTACTAATAGAAAAATCCTTGAAACACTTTTCCCGACCCTGGAATCAAACCCGTGACGTCCATCACGAGCAGCCCCACTTGCAGCCACTAGTCTTGTCCATGCTGTTCAAAATCAGTAACAAAGTATACAATGGACATTAAATGGCAATTTGATTACATTTCGTGTTGCGATCATTATCGCCTTCCTGACGACAGTAATTGTTGTCGGTCGTACATTGCGCGCTGGTAAAGAAAGTAATTGATGTATTGCTGAGTATTTGTGTAATGGTCACTCGGTAATTATTTATGAATTTTGTGTGATTATGTTCCGATTCAAGTTTTTAGGGGGTCGTGGTTAAGTAACACCCGCACAGATCGATCGATCAAGGTGCGCTTGCTGCGGTCGGTCTGTGGATGGGTGACCATAATTTCATATCGAGACCCCTCCGTGCCTCGGACAGCACGTTAACTGTCGGTTCCGGTTGTCAAACGAAGATCCATGACAGCCGTTACGGGTAGTCGGACTGACGGATGAAACCTGAAAGTCTGACTAAAGTTATTGTTACATATTTATATCACACACAAAGTATACAAATATTTCTTTCATGCGGGAATCGAATCCGTGACACGAGACAGGTAATCGAACTCCTAAACGTAGCGCCAACCGCGCTGTTTATATATCAGATTCAACATAACTATCTGACCTCCACAACTCAGTTACTTGGTAACACGATATCTCGTAGTAAGACTTTCAGGCTGCTGACTACCCGTTACGGCTGTCATAGATCTTCATTTGACAACCGGGACCGACAGTTCAATGTGCTCTCTGAGGCATGCAAATATGTTACGAAAATAATATACAAAAATCACATAAACCCCAAACACAACACTACAATTTTCGCATCACAATACACATTCCATACCAAACTAATGACTAAATCATAGGCAAGTTAACCGTTCACTGCGTGCCGATCTTATTAAACCCTTTGTTGCTAGAAGGGTCGCTAAGACCCAGCTGCCGAAGAAACTATCCCAACTGATATATGACGGAATTAATACCCACTTACACTTAAGTCTTCTCCGGAATCTATTGTGTCGGAAATTTCAAGTTTATGCCGAAGTGACAATATGGACATGAAAAGGGTATTTGCTGTTAATTGTTAATGGGAAATCAATGGCGTTGGTGAAATTGTTGTATAGAAGTAATAAATATGTTTAATCTTGCTTAATTTTAGGAAGGAATCATTAAATGGAGGCGCATTTACCCGTTGTAATCTTTCGTTTATAACGAATTGTTTAGTTTCCGAGTAGCGGTACCAAGCAAGGTGACATTTAGAAGCATTTTCAGTATGACTGTGCTTCGGCCAGCAGAGTCAGATCAGAACGTTTGTGTGGGCGGATTGAACATTTTTAACATGACACCAATTTAGTGTCGAACAACGCGATTTAAAGAATAATAATGAAATTATTAATAACTACATAAAAACATACTAAGGTGCGTCATTTCTATACATGGCTGAGTAGCGTTACTGAAAAGAGGCGTAATGATGATAATTATTGGTGATTACATAGAACATGTCATTAAATCTTAACCAATGAATATTTCAATAGTTTTTTTTTTATGGGATAGTGGCAACCGAGCAGACGGCTCGCCTGATGGTAAGCGATTACCGCAACCCATAGACTCCCGCAACCCCAGAGGAGTCGCAAGTGCGTTGCCGGCCTTTTAAAGGGTTTGGGCCTCCGGTACCCTCACTCACTCGGCGAAACACAACGCAAGCGTTGTTTCACGCCGGTTTTCGGTGAGGCCGTGGTATCAATCCGGTCGAGCCGGCCCATTCGTGCAGGTGCATGGCTCTCCCACGGTGAATATATTCATAGGAATATACTATCGTTATTGTGGTCTTGTTATACAAAAACAAAGTAAAACAACTTATAGTTACTTACGTAAATTCTAATCACCATCGAAATATTAGTCATCTTACCTGAAAACAAAAAGGAAACAATTTATAGGTATGTTAAATTCATTCTCAATACCCTAAATAAATGTATTATAATAGTAATACCTACTAACATTAAGCCAATACATGACTTATTTATAAGTTTGCCCTTGACCACAAAACAACCGCAAAGGCTGCAAGGATTTTTGGGCGCTGTCCAGCGTTATAGCAGTATTTCTTTCGTACTTACTTCCCGTTTCATATAATATTTAATAGAAATGCCCTGTGTGTATAGGAATGATTAAGTTTTGAGTCGGAGTGCAAAACTATTTTTCAAAGAAATTTCGCGAAGTCTGGTTGACACTTCGCGTGACTGTGGGCCGTCTTTTTTTTCGGGTAGCGAATCAGTTGTGCCATTTGTGGCTATACCGTAAGTCTTCTGGAAAATTTACCAAAAGACAACGATGCGGAGGAAAGCTTTGACGCCATATTTTGTATATAGATTATCATTGTTAAGAGCACGAATAATTTGTAATATTAATTTAAGTTGAAAACATGAACTGCAAGTATTTAATAAATATTATATTTCATTTCAACTAGTAAGTTCTAATCTGCGTGAATTATGTTTTTCGTTGCATGCATTGATGTCACATGGTTGATACGTTATAAAAATATATTATGACAATGAGATAGCGTCCAATTCTTTTTTTATACGTGTACTTCCGACAAGACTCATTTTTCTGTAAGTAGAGCCATCTCTGAGAATAAGAGTTTGCAAATTCGGGAATATACCAAGAAAGAGAAAGAAGATACCGTTTATTTACCTCCTTTGCTTACAGGTAATCAAAATTCTCCAAATCCTTCCGAAACTATCAAAATTATACCGCTCGAATATTACAAGCATTTCACATATACGTTTCATTAATCCAACTGAAGCAGGCTTAATTCCTCAGCCAATAATATCTTGAGAATTAATACCGTGTTTGTATCGGAAACCGAGTTCGTCGGGTCGGAACTACCCCAGCGGTTAGTTAAGGGTTAAGCTTTGAGTAACATGGCGTTTTGTTTATTTGTGGATGTGTATAAACATTTTGTGTGTATAGGAATGATTAAGTTTATTTAGTGTGCTGATATTTGGTATTTATATTATAGTAGGTAGGGTGACATAAATTGAATATGCTCATTTAGTTTACCAGGTAGAAACGAGTTATTTGAAGAAACAACATAGAAATCCCGTTTAATGAACACATACACAATGATAGGAAAATAAACATTATCAGAAGTAATTTTTCTATAGACTATATTTTTAGACTATATTAATTTCGAATCCTGCTTAAGACCGTATTTTTCTTTACACAAAAAGAGTTTAGAGTTCGCTACGCATGTGTTTGAAACACTTCTGAATTTATCTATCTGAATTTATGTGTTGCCAGCCCATGCGCTGTCGATCGATTTTAAATTTAAAATGCTTCACCAAGCGCTTTTCCAAGCGTTAGTTGGGAAAGCGCTATGCCAAGCGTTAATTCCTGTGCCCGATTCTCGAATTTAGCATAGAGTTATCAATAACACTGTTTCGTTTGCCTTAGATAATTCTCAGAAGCAACCCGGAGTGTGAATTTATGCGTGGTAAATGGCAATATGTTAGTATGGCTAGGCTAGGGTGTTATAACATCTTAGAGCCATGGGTACGGAGACAACACGGGGCTTTGTCTTTTCATCTGCAGGTTTTGTCGAGACATAGTTGCTTCGGCAAATACCTGCACAAAGTAGCAAGACAGGAGGTTACTCCAGTGTGTCACCAGTGTGACTTCAGTGTGGATACGGTCTTTCACACCCTGGCAAACTATCCCGCTTGGGCAGTGCAGCGCAGTGCTCTCACAGCAGCAGTCGGGGCAGACCGCCTACTGCCAACCGTGATCAGAGCCACGGTTGATAGTGAGAGGGCGTGGGAAGCAGTCCCTGCCTATTGCGAGGCCGATATCTCGTAAAAAGAAGCAGCGGAGCGGGTCAGGGAGGAAGACTCCCTCGCTGATCTAATCCGCCGTAGGAGAACGGGTCGGCGCAGGCGGCTTTACGCTGATGACTGATGCCGCCCTAATAGCCAGCGGGCGATAGATTGGGGAGTTTATCGTCCTTATTTGATGGCTCTTGAGTTGCGGTGATGTCTCAGGTGTGTCGGACATCGCTGAAAGAGAGTTAAAGTACGTGGAAAGGATGGCCCAGACGTGGGCCGCGTTGGATGGGTTGCGAATGCCATACATTGTAATTCTCGCGGGTCATCGACGAGGCGAGGGTAGGCACACGGCGGAGTTCTTAGTGGGTGCTAGCCCCACATAACCACCACTCCGGGTGTTGAGTCAGGAATTTTCTCCGTCAAAAAAAAAAAAACAAGTGTGCACATGGCATAACAGTACCATCTGCCTAGCCCTTTTAGAAATATAAGTGTGATGCTATCTGTGTCACCTAAATATATTTTTAAATCTCTATACAAAGTTATTTGCACCTTTTTTTATTCGTGTTTGTTAATAACATTAAAAACTCGATTTAAAAAATAGTTTCACCAGTCGCAACTGAGAACTGTCACTGAGTAACATAGGCTATATTTTATATTAGTACTAATAAGATTTCAACCTAAAATTCCGCTCTAGTGAAGCCGCTAGTACAGATAGCAATAAAATTGAAACACTAAATTATTCAAACTAATATTATATTGACGCGACAAGTTTCCATTTGAGATCAAATTGGAAATTCATGCTTTACAACAATAAGCTATGAGAGCTACAGTTGTCAAGATTATGTCACCTGTTTCCTTTGAGACCGTTCACTAATTTACGTAGGCACGTACACAGTTTAGTTAAATATTTACTTACACATTCCTGCTTAGGTTAAACTTGAGAACGGAATTAATTTACACATCTATCTATCTAGTTATCCTTCGAGTTAAACAACTCCGTGCCTAGGAGAGCATGTTAATCCATCGGTTTCGGTTGTCAAATTAAGATTTTTGACAGCCGTTACGTAGTCAGTGGTCTGAAAGTCTGACAACCAGTCATACCACGAGATATCGGTTACCCAGTAACTGGGTTTTGGAAGTCAGATAGACAGTCGCTCCATGTAAAATACTGGTATTAAGCTGAATCCGGTTAGGCTGGAAGTCGACTCTAATGTAATTGGGAAAAGAATAGGCAGATTGATTGTTTAAGCTGTTGCGTCAGTCATAAGCAGACACTATAGATTTTTATTGTTACAACGTACAGATCTGTACGTTACTGAGCCGAAAGGTACCTTTCGGGTCAGTAACGTACAGATCTGTCTGGGAAATTAAAATTGAGTAAGTGGTGTTAAATGGTGTTGATACACAAATTTGGTATGTTTAAGGCATTTTTTGGCAGTTTTATTCGTGCTTTATAACAATCAGCTTTGAAAGTAGCCAGTCCAGCCAGGATAATGTCACCTATACCGATATACAGACTGTTCACTTATTTTATGTATATAGTCTACTTAAATATGCATTGACATACCCTGCGAGTTGTACATTTCAAGTCTTAAAAGTCCAGGTTTCCTCACATGTATTCCTTCGCCGTATGTCTGTAATGTCTTAGATGATTTAAAAATAAATAAATTGATAAATTTATGTAAGTGTATATGTAGATATGGCTTGAACTTACAACTCGTTTCGCAAGCGAGCGAGTAGCCACCACGTTTTTTTTATCAAATATATGAAACTAGACAAATCTTAATTTCAGTCAAGATAAGAAAAAGACATCTAATGTTTTGTGAATATTTTTGGATATCTCTTGTCACTGAAGGCCGACATAACCATGTAGATATCTATATTGTGCAAGGTTTCAAATTTCCCAATCTCAAACACTCAATACTGTGATCTCTATTTCAAAAAGTGTCTGTTATCATAAAACGACATCATAAACCAAAGTGTTTTAACCCATAAAATCTTGCGGTAACTTTATTAGAACAACTTTTACGGTGTCACCTACCGCGTAATGTTATCCGCACAAATCGAATCGCATGCCGAAATTTACGATCACCGTTAAATTTGATACCTAGCACTTTTGGCAGCATTTTACTGTTAATCATAAATGAGGAAATTTAATTAAGACTGCCGTTTTCATACTGTATATTAAGATTTTACAGAGTTCTGTTAGGATAAACATCTTCGAGCATTTATGACATGTATATTAAGTACAAAGCCAACGGAGTGAAACAAGGAAAAAAATATTAAAAAATAATTATGAGCATACATACATACCTACATATCCATACATAATTCAATGCAACTTACAAGGGATCAATCAATCCCTTTACCTAGCATGGATTTTAGTGTTGTTATGCCACGAAAATTTTAAGACTCCAAATTTCCAACACGTAGGTACATATTTTAATTAGAATCGTAGCAAGTGAAAATCAATAGTATTTGCCAACCTCAATTGGAAACAGGTGTAGTTTTAGGGGCCCTCTCGCAGTGGCATATGATTCTCAATCCTTATACCTTTACCTATACCTTTTACCTGTATGGTTACAAAGATAGTACACGATATTAATAGTCTGACTCAAGTTTGTGTTTAGTTTTTTTACGTATGACGAAAGCTATTTGTGCTTTAGTGCAAGTTCTTTTGTGCTTGTGTGTTACCTCACCCCCCGCCAAAATTAAGCGAGCAAATTTTTTCGATATTTAATCAGAAGCCGTCTCCGGTCTGGTCCTCTAAGTATATATGTGTGAGTATTTTAATATACATTTTGGTATAGAGCTTTATAATTCTAGCACTTTGCTTGAAGCAGATCAGAAAAAAGTTGCGTTTGAGGGTTAAGATAACGCAGCTTAATGTGATATTCCTAATTCGGTGTCACTCCGTATGATTGCAGAAGAACAGTAGGCACTTGTCACGTCAAGTGTACCACTTAACTGTTACTGACATGACCGATAAAGATTATCGTATTTATTCAAGATAAACACATAAATCTTAAGTACTATCCTTAGTTTCACCAAGACTGCAGTGAGCTAAACACGTTTATAAAAATGACAGTTCAAATTCAGGATGAACAAGAAAATAAAGCGTATCAAAGAAGAACAAAAAAGTGTTTTCAAAAGACGTGCAACACGCGTGTCCTAAAGAAAAGATTCCCCGTCATTGAATGGCTGCCAAAATATAAATTTGATTATTTTTTCCAAGATATAATTGCTGGTATAACAGTGGGACTTACTGCAATACCTCAAGGGATAGCTTACGCAGTAATCGCAGGACTTCCACCCGAATATGGATTGTACGCATCCCTCACATCTGGAATCATTTACGTGATCTTTGGAAGCTGCTACAATGTTACAGTGGGACCTACAGCAATTCTCGCAGCCATGACAGCAAGATACGTGGCTAATTACTCTGTCGATTTTGCGATTCTCGCCGCATTCCTATCTGGAGTTTTTATATTTCTCATGGGCATCTTCAATCTTGGATTTTTAGTGGAATTCATATCAATGCCAGTTATAAGTGGATTCACAACTGCTGCTGCACTTCAAATTGCCGCTGCACAGCTGAAGTCGTTCTTTGGATTGGCAGGTCCGTCGGGCAACTCTTTTGCAGAGTCATTGCAAAATTTCGTCACCAATATAACCACCGCAAAGCTTTGGGAGCCAGTGCTCAGTGCTGGGACTATACTTATGTTGATATTGTTGAAGAAAATGGGTGAAGGATGTAAACGTACAGACGGATTTGTTAAGCAAATGAGATGGTTTACATCTTTGTCAAGGAATGCTGTTGTTGTGATTATCGGAATGATTCATGCCTACGTTCTTGAGGTTATTTTGGGAACCGAACCCTTGGAAATAATTGGTGATATTGGTAGTGGACTGCCACAGTTCGGATTGCCACCATTCAGCACTGTAGCTGGTAACCAAACATATAATTTCCTAGAAATGATGGAAGTACTAGGCGTACAATCAGTAATGATTCCTTTTGTAGCAATTTTGGAAACTGTAGCTATTGCTAAAGCTTTTGCTGAAGGCGGTAGAATTGATGCTACACAAGAAATGATTGCCGTCGGACTGTGCAATATTATTGGATCTTTTGGACAGAGCATGCCTATTACTGGGTCCTTCACAAGAACAGCGCTGAACCACGTTTCCGGAGTCAAAACACCAGCTGGCGGTGTCACTAAGGTTTTACTTCTCATTGTTGCTCTAACTTTTTTCACTTCGACATTTTATTATATTCCAAAGGCTTCTTTAGCCGGTCTTATTATAACTGCTATGTTTTCTATGATCGATTACCAAATGTTCCTCAATTTATGGCGGAGCAGTAAAAAAGAATTGATGTTGATGTTGATAACGATGATTGTTTGTTTATTAGCTGGCTTAGAGTATGGGATTATGGCTGGTGTTACGATCGAAGCTTTATTGTTGTTGTATAACGTAGCAAGGCCAACTGTAGAGGTTAATAAGCTGAAGTGTGAGAAAGGAGATCTGATGGTGGTGTATTTGTGTGAGAATGTATCTTATTGTTCTGCAGAACATGTTCGTCAGCGAGTGATGAAAGCTACATCTAATGACGTAACTAGCATACCAGTTATCATTGATGGTGCCAACTTAAAGAATCTAGACTTTACTGCCGCATTCAATTTGATGTCTATCTTAAAAGAATTGGACAAAACTCATCAGATCTTACTTCTGAATTTTAATATGAATTTTAAGCAGCTTTGTTTAGTTATTGATTCACGGTTTGAAACTAAATTTGTTTATGCAGCAAGTCCTCTAGAACTGACTGATGTGTTTCCAAAGGATGTTTAAGAAACA
This sequence comes from Xylocampa areola, assembly GCA_935421205.1. Taxonomy (NCBI): domain Eukaryota; kingdom Metazoa; phylum Arthropoda; class Insecta; order Lepidoptera; family Noctuidae; genus Xylocampa; species Xylocampa areola. The sequence continues at coordinate 18,239,051 of OW285206.1, forward strand.
GATGTGATTTAGGTCAGATTGTAGCAGTAGTTAAGAGATTGCTTACTGTGTCACAGGTTCCAATCCTGCATGGAACAATCATTTGTAAGTCCTACAGATAATATTTTCAAGTATGGATGTGCATGTGAAATTTATGGTTGTATTTACTATACAGGAGAAATTTCTAGTAGTGAACAACGTTGTTTTTTTAAATTAATATAGTGTGACTAGAAGAAATCTTAGCAACAGCAATGAGAGTTATGCCGAGATAAAAATATAACTTAGTTTTGACTAAGCATTATTCCTGTCACTTTCACACAGCTGTCAAATTAGAAGTGCGAGATAGAGACGGGAAGATATTCAAGCCAAAGCAAGGGCTAAGTAAAATCTATTTATCCTGGCCTTTAATCATTGGTAAAGATGACCTTTATCACATTATGATGTATGATGAGATTAGATAAGATATTATTAAGAACATATAGTATTATCACATGCTTTTTTGTGATGAAATCCTTCACGTATTGGTCTTTATCTTCAAGTGATATAGTGTGATAACAGTAATACGTATTAAGGGTTTAATGTTTCTGAAACAACTTTATTTATGTTACTTACTTAGTTGTAAGTTTAAATTAAATTAAAGTTTTTCAACATTTTATTCTAGTGAAAATATATTTACTTGGTTTTTTATTCGGCATTTTTATAAGTACCCTAATATCCTATTCCATTGCATAATAGCATATTACATTAACGGAAACAAATTTAACTTAACTAACATAGAGTTCAGGTAATATTTAAATAAAATTATTGTTCCCGCCCTTAGTGCTGTGTTGCTTAATTTGTAGTTTATAAAAATATGCTCTGGCTGGAGGCATCAAATTGTCTCGCCATAGCTATTATTCGGATAAGCCGATCAAACTCCTATGGGTTAACTGCAAGAGGCTAAATCCAAAAAAAAAACATCTGTATACTCGCGAAATTATAAATTTGTACTTAAATAACAATAATTATTTCTATTGTAATAGATACTAGCTGGTGCCCGCAATTTTGTCTGCGCGACAAAAGTGTGGCTATATCCTTCTGCAGGGTCCAATTTATATATATAACAAAATTCATCATAATTGGTTTCTCAGTATGTGCGTGAAAATGTTACAAACAAAGCAACAGACAGAGTTACTTTCGAATAAAATCATCAATTCGATATAAAATAGGCCAAGTGCGAGTCGGAATCCCACTTGGATTCTAATCTTTTTTTTATTATTATTATTTACCATAATTTTACAGACAGATGGCTTTATTATAGGTTGCTTGTTGGGCTCCTTTTGGTTACAGAACCATATTGTGGTGTATATAGTTGCAATCATTGGACTTCTGTGCAGGTAACCGAAGGACCGTGCAGTTTTTAGTCGTTACGTTCAAGGCGTTTATGATGAATTTTGCACCCATGTAAAAAAATGGGTAAGAAAATAATATAAATAATAATTTTAAGTCGTGAACCTATTTTTCGACAGTCATCCTGACATTAAAATGTTCAGATCCAATAAACCTATTCTTTATTTGTATGTTAACTTCAGTTTTATCAGTTTGACAAGAGCTTTAACAAATCCAAGGACTTCCCAAAGATAATAAAAATAAAGTAATCTTAATTTAGATGTATCGAGTTGAGACGTATTGAATACTTTTTTTTGTATAGATATTATAAGAGATAAAATTATTTATCAATGTGATGTGACTAACTGGCTTAGTGGTTTAGCGGTTGTAAGCACGGCTGCTTCTTCTTCTTATCATATGGTTGATGAACAACCTAGTGTCAGTTTAAACAAACTGTAGGTCTCTGACATGGCTTTACACATCATCATCAAGAACATCTCTCAGGTGCACACCAAACGCTGAAGGACAACATCGTGAGGAAACCAGCACTGGTTTCCTCACGATGTTGTCCTTCAGCGTTTTATGCAAGAGATAATTAATTTATATTACGCACATGACTTCGAAAAGACAGTGGTGCGTGCCTTGGATTTGAACTTGCGACCTTTAACTTGTCAGTCCAACGGTACTCGGTGCTCGGTATATGGCATTAGGCTCACCACCTATAACATCATCATCATCATCCCCCTGCCCTTATTCCAATTTATTTGGAGTCGGCGCAGCATACCTATATTTGGCATGTTGCTAAAGTTTTGGCTATGTTTTATGGCCGGCCGCCTGCCTCACGTCTTTGGGAATGCTGTTGTTGGTGGTAACCGCCACCGATACGGTCTACTTCGATCTAGCTATGCTATACCAAATATTATCCATACGCCTGGTTCTGCTGATATCCTAACATCACACTCCACTAACCGGGCTATAATAACGTATATACGCTCGCCACCTATAACATGGGACTTAATAACATCATTGGTAATATGTGGGTGTACAATTGTGTACACATCTGCCGACCCCTTGTGGAATATAAGCGTTATGATTTCACGCTATGTTTAATTTACTTCAAATTTCTTGTGAATCAATCATTAAATTTTAGCTTACGTCAATGTTGCCATGGTAATTAATAAACCTTTCCGATATCGAAATATTCGTTAAATTATGAGCAATACTACAAAAACATATATAAAAAATTTCAATGTGGCTCACTATGTATTTAATTAAAATATTCACAAAATAAACTGCATATTATTCACCCTTTTCATAAAGGCAAAACTCTAATTTAATGCAATATATACTCGCGTTTCAGAATATGCTATAGTCGGTCGTTTTAAATTTGTTATTTTGGACGAGAACCAACGTAAAGAGTATAGAGACGATACGAGATCACTTTTATTCATTGGCAGTGTACATTCGGATGCAAAAGTTAATATCATGTGCAGTTTATTAAAAGAAAATGGCATTTAGGTAGTACTGGCACATCATAAATTATTTAAATTTATTGCTTGTACTTTATAAGAGTGGTGAATATTAATAATAAAAAATAAATGAAAAATCTAAAAAGCAAATACGTAATGCACGCAAAGTTAAAATTTTCTTGAATACTATATTCGACGTTGTGTAAAATAAAATATGGAAATGACGTGCCTTTAATCTAATATATAAAAATCTCGGGTTGTGTTCGTGTTTGTTATCGAACTCCTCCGAAACGGCTTGACCGATTTTTGTGATATTTTTTGTGTATGTAGGTGGGTGTGAGCATAGGTCATAAGATATTTTTTATACCCCTAGGTGATAAGGTTATCCAGAAAATTTATATGACAGAACAACGTTTGCGAGGCACAGCTAGTACTCGTATCTTATATTTTTGATGTCTTCTTTCCTCCTTTTCTGTCAAATAGGATATATAATATCTTAGGTTTGCGCGATCACTACACATTATAATAAAACAACTTTTAACCGGATTAATCGCGTGTGTTATTGGTTTTTTGTTTTTCCTGACGTTTCGAACACTTTGCAGCGTTCGTGGTCCCAGGAGGACTGCGTCAGTCAGTTCTTTTATTATAATAGGATATATAAACTAAAATACAGGGCAATCGCCAAATACAAATCGCAAAGAAAACAATAAGAACCTAAGAAAATTTTCTATTTTAAAAATAATATAATTTAAACTCCCCTACCAGACTATAAAACGATTTTAGTTCTCTCTTTTCACATTCAGTTGTTTATAAAAAGTATTGCAATTTATGTTATCGACTGTACTTTCAGGCTAGCCTTGACTTTGCCAAAAATCAGTGTCTAGACTAGCAAACGACTCCAGAGTATAAATTATTTAAATTATATGAATATTAAGCGAAGATACGAACGTGTTTTGTATGTAAAATGATTTATAGCTTGGAAATGGAGGATGCAAGTTCATTCCAAAAGACTATATCGAATTTATTTTCCCATAGTTGCTCTAACGCTGTAGTGTAGTAGTATTGTTTATATATTATATCTAATATATAAAATTCTCGTGTCACAGTTTTCGTTGCCATACTCCTCCGAAACGGCTTGACCGATTTTGATGAAATTTTTTGTGCTTATCCGGTATCTATGAGAATCGGCCAACATCTATTTTTCATCCCCCTAAATGTTAGGGATAGTCCACCCCAATTTTTTTTATTTATATGGCAAAACAACGTTTGCCGGGTCAGCTAGTTATTCTATATATTAAAGATAAATGTGGTATGTTTTTGTGGTTCTGTAAATATAAATGACCAACTTTAGATAAGTTTAGGACCTTTATGTAATGTGAAAGTGTTAGGGATTAATTTTACCAATAATAATACATATATTTTACTGCTGTCATATACAAAATAAAATCATTAAATGCGTACTTTAAAATTTAAAGTACGCATTTTAACTCGCGTCCGTGACATCATCTGCGTGGACATCAGGAGTAGGTGTAGTCGGGATAAAAAGTATTTTAAGGTTTAATAAAGGTAATAACTATCTGTGTAGCAAATTTTATCTAAATCCGTTCACTAGTTATTGCGTGAAAAAGTAACAAACATCAATCCTCACAGACTTTCGCATTTATAATATTATTATAGGTGTGTGAGGCGTTCCCAATTTTAAGTACCTACTTATAGAAAAATACTACCATGAGCAGGTTTTGAACCTGCACCCCTTGAATGGATATTTCAAATGCTTTATAAGTCATATATAATTATATTTTTTAATACATGTTAAGGCCATGTAATGCCTATATTAATTTCTATTTTTCAAAGAAACATTGAAAAAATAATAGACAAGAACGGGGCTTGAACCCGCGACCTTTGACGTTCCGTGTCATCACTCTACCAACTGAGCTACCTTGTCGTGTTCAAACCTATTGAATTTTCAATCCTCTTTGTATACGTCTTAAGGAGACGCCTGGTGATATTTATCTAGTAATCATTACAGATTTACTAAACTCAGCGTTACCACTTTACAGTTGTAAATCGCCGAACAACATCCCAATCCTTTATAAATCATATATAATTATATTTTTTAATACATGTTAAGGCCATGTAATGCCTATATTAATTTCTATTTTTCAAAGAAACATTGAATAAATAATAGACAAGAACGGGGCTTGGGCTGAGCTACCTTGTCGTGTTCGGAACGTCAAAGGTCGCGGGTTCAAGCCCCGTTCTTGTCTATTATTTTAAACACTACACATTATAATAAAACAACTTTTAACCGGATTAATCGCGTGTGTTATTGGTTTTTTGTTTTTCCTGACGTTTCGAACACTTTGCAGCGTTCGTGGTCCCAGGAGGACTGCGTCAGTCAGTTCTTTTATTATAATAGGATATATAAACTAAAATACAGGGCAATCGCCAAATACAAATCGCAAAGAAAACAATAAGAACCTAAGAAAATTTTCTATTTTAAAAATAATATAATTTAAACTCCCCTACCAGACTATAAAACGATTTTAGTTCTCTCTTTTCACATTCAGTTGTTTATAAAAAGTATTGCAATTTATGTTATCGACTGTACTTTCAGGCTAGCCTTGACTTTGCCAAAAATCAGTGTCTAGACTAGCAAACGACTCCAGAGTATAAATTATTTAAATTATATGAATATTAAGCGAAGATACGAACGTGTTTTGTATGTAAAATGATTTATAGCTTGGAAATGGAGGATGCAAGTTCATTCCAAAAGACTATATCGAATTTATTTTCCCATAGTTGCTCTAACGCTGTAGTGTAGTAGTATTGTTTATATATTATATCTAATATATAAAATTCTCGTGTCACAGTTTTCGTTGCCATACTCCTCCGAAACGGCTTGACCGATTTTGATGAAATTTTTTGTGCTTATCCGGTATCTATGAGAATCGGCCAACATCTATTTTTCATCCCCCTAAATGTTAGGGATAGTCCACCCCAATTTTTTTTATTTATATGGCAAAACAACGTTTGCCGGGTCAGCTAGTTATTCTATATATTAAAGATAAATGTGGTATGTTTTTGTGGTTCTGTAAATATAAATGACCAACTTTAGATAAGTTTAGGACCTTTATGTAATGTGAAAGTGTTAGGGATTAATTTTACCAATAATAATACATATATTTTACTGCTGTCATATACAAAATAAAATCATTAAATGCGTACTTTAAAATTTAAAGTACGCATTTTAACTCGCGTCCGTGACATCATCTGCGTGGACATCAGGAGTAGGTGTAGTCGGGATAAAAAGTATTTTAAGGTTTAATAAAGGTAATAACTATCTGTGTAGCAAATTTTATCTAAATCCGTTCACTAGTTATTGCGTGAAAAAGTAACAAACATCAATCCTCACAGACTTTCGCATTTATAATATTATTATAGGTGTGTGAGGCGTTCCCAATTTTAAGTACCTACTTATAGAAAAATACTACCATGAGCAGGTTTTGAACCTGCACCCCTTGAATGGATATTTCAAATGCTTTATAAGTCATATATAATTATATTTTTTAATACATGTTAAGGCCATGTAATGCCTATATTAATTTCTATTTTTCAAAGAAACATTGAAAAAATAATAGACAAGAACGGGGCTTGAACCCGCGACCTTTGACGTTCCGTGTCATCACTCTACCAACTGAGCTACCTTGTCGTGTTCAAACCTATTGAATTTTCAATCCTCTTTGTATACGTCTTAAGGAGACGCCTGGTGATATTTATCTAGTAATCATTACAGATTTACTAAACTCAGCGTTACCACTTTACAGTTGTAAATCGCCGAACAACATCCCAATCCTTTATAAATCATATATAATTATATTTTTTAATACATGTTAAGGCCATGTAATGCCTATATTAATTTCTATTTTTCAAAGAAACATTGAATAAATAATAGACAAGAACGGGGCTTGGGCTGAGCTACCTTGTCGTGTTCGGAACGTCAAAGGTCGCGGGTTCAAGCCCCGTTCTTGTCTATTATTTTTTCAATGTTTCTTTGAAAAATAGAAATTAATATAGGCATTACATGGTCTTAACATGTATTAAAAAATATAATTATATATGATTTATAAAGGATTGGGATGTTGTTCGGCGATTTACAACTGTAAAGTGGTAACGCTGAGTTTAGTAAATCTGTAATGATTACTAGATAAATATCACCAGGCGTCTCCTTAAGACGTATACAAAGAGGATTGAAAATTCAATAGGTTTGAACACGACAAGGTAGCTCAGTTGGTAGAGTGATGACACGGAACGTCAAAGGTCGCGGGTTCAAGCCCCGTTCTTGTCTATTATTTTTTCAATGTTTCTTTGAAAAATAGAAATTGCTTTATAAGTATTTGACTTAAGAACCCTTTTAAAGATCTTTCATATAGTATGACCCTTTTAGAAGATAGTATTTTCCATACCACATAGTTATATACATACGAGCATATGATTTAGTATGTTCTTCTATTCTAAATTTTATGAGGTGTGAAACATCTGTCACCATAAATATACTTATAACGTGTCATAGTTTGGTAAACAGGATTATTAACTGTCTCACAACATTTTATTCGTGTATTCTTCTCGGCGTTTATTCTGAACCCGTTATCTCCGGTGTGCCTTGGTGTAAATTAATCCGTCTTAATACTACTAGGTCATAAAACATAGCCAAAACTTTAGCAGCATACCAGATATAGGTATGCTGCGCCGACCCCAAATGAATTGGGATAAGGGCAGGGAGGTGATGATGATGATGACTAGCAGTGAAGCTGCGATAGTGATGTGACTGTTGAATTTTCTAAGACTAAAGACGCCGGAGACTTTTCGAAATCAATTGCTTAATAAATACAGATAAATCTTAGTAAAGCATTCGCATGCATAGTTTCAAATCCTGCTGCACGATCGTATATCTTTTTTAACAAAAGTTTTAACTTTTCTGGTGCATATTAGATTACCAGTTACTCAAAATTAAAAAAAACAGTGTGAATACAAGAAATTTCTTCCCGTACTGTGGGTGCGTTTATAAACACACCCAGACTCGGATCAATTATCTGTAGGTCATACAAATATTTGCTTCATGCGGGAATGGAACCCGCGACAACGGCGCAACAGCCGTGTGCCAACCGCGCAGTACATATATTTAAATACAGTAATGTTACTGTATCTAAATACATGGGCGTATTCAGCTTTTGGATCAGGAGGGGATAAATCAGAAAATTGTTATCCTAGGTTTCATAGGTAGTTAAATAGGTGCCCCCCTCCCTCCCCCGTACGCCCATGGCTAAATATATGTACTGTAATAGTGTTTCTTATTTATATCAAAAGTGGATCTACGTTTCGCCATCAACTCGCCTGATGTTATGTGACGGTGTGGCCGAGGATGGAGCACGTCGATCCAGAAGAAATCTATTCACCCTAAGTAGAGGGGATAGATTTGGGGAGAACGACAGTTGGGGAGTTGATGCAACTGCCCAGACCTAACTCCCACAACGGTTGGACCGGATACCTCCCGAAACACAACTAAGTCGCTTCACGGCATGGCTTTGTCCGGTGGGTGGTAACCAGCCGCGGCCAAAGCGTCCCACCAGAGTTGTGTTGCCTGATTTGCACCACCCAGGAGTCACGTGTAGGAATTCCATTTTAAAGGTGCAATCTTACGGACGCGAGCAACTCAGCCCCCAACTTTGATTTCTGTAACTGTCTTTATTCACTGAAAAGCTCATAAGAACATACATTCAGAAAATATCTTTGATTTTCATAACACCTCAACAGATCAGAACCAATTGATGAAAATCAAACCTAACCTATTTCCAATTACCAACTGTACACAAAAACATTTTTATGGACTGTCCTGTTGGTCTGGACTGTCCTGTTGGTCTAGTGGTTAGTAGCCCTGACTGCTAGGCCGGAGGTCGTGGGTTCGATTCCCACCCAGGACAAATGTTTGTGTGTCTGGGTGTAATTTATCTATAACATGTATGCATTTAGAAATATAAAAGTATATTTATCAGTTGTCTAGTACTCATAACACAAGCTCTGCTTAGCTTGAGACTAGACGGCGTTGTGTGATAGTTGTGGAATATTTATTATTATATTATTTCACTATGGTCAATGGAACTTCAAAAGCCCCCCACAGGCAGTACCTACATCACACGAGTGTCAAACGTGAACAGTGTGAACAAAAGAGGGGCGGCGCCGCGCGGTACGTTTGTTTATCGGCGACGCGTCAATCAAGGCTTCCTGTTAAATGAGATGTTGTAAAATATGGAATACTTTATATTGAACTAGCGACCCGTCCCGACTTCGCACGTGTATAAATTAGAAAAGCAGAGTGAAGTTACGTTTAGTCCATGTAAATTAATTTTTCGGGGACTTTGCTGCAAAAATTTCTTTTTTTTTCTTACAAAAAAAGTAATTAGGCTTTATTATATATATATATGTATAAACCATCTGTGAAAAATGTTCTAATCGATGGTGAAAACCGCATCAAAATCTGTTGCGTGGTATAGGAGGAGTTAGCGGATAAACAGATAGACGCGGAAAGCGACTATGTTGTATACTACGTACAGAAGTGAATTTTAATTGGTTTTGTTCCTGCTTTTGAACCTGTGATTTTGTGAAATGTTTAGTGGATCATGTAGTTACATATTTTTCAACACATTCGTAAAGTATTTTTTAATTAACCGCTTTCAGGTAGGTACAATATGCAGCTGCGTGCTTTACACGACTGCCCAAAAAAGTAGTGTTATTACTTTACATTATCGAATAATCCGCTTAAAAGTTGTTTTATTATAATGTGTAGTGATCGCGAAAACCTAAGATATCACTACGATTAAAAGACCTTTGAATTTTATAATCCTATCGATCCCAGATAATAAATAAATGGTCAAATTGCCCTAATATCGGTGTACAAACATGAAAAAAAAAAAAAAAACTACGCGTCAAATTGAGAATCCCTCCTTAAGAAGTCAGTAAATATTTTGAAGTAAATTTTGAGTTATACATAATATAAAACCGAATGTAATATTCTATTGCAACAAACACCAAAACCATTAATATTTCATCCTTTGTGTCCTTTGTTCGCCGCCCTTCAATTGTCCCAAAAACACCATAAAACAATAAACGTGAAGCACTTTATTTCTACTGAAAACAGCACTTCCACACTATTACGACATAAGACTAGCGCCACACCGGCGCCTATGGGGTCCGGGCTTCGAAACTGAAAGGTACTGTGACATTTCGCAATGTCGAATATTAGTTATCGCTCCCCGCTTCCTGCAGGAGAAGAAATTTGTAATAACATTAGATGTTATAGTAACTTACAAATATAGCATCAAGCCTGTATTCTCTGAAGGTGTAGGCAGAGGTTTTTACACTGGTACACCACATTTCGCCGACGCTATTATGTACTCCCAATAGGTGGTGAGCCTATTGCCACCTACCGAGCACAATTCCAAACTCCGAGAAGCTACTAAGAATTTCCTAACAGAAATACCCAATAACACTTTGCCCGACCTGGGAATTGAACCCAGGACCTCATGCTCAGCAGTCGAGCTTGGGACCACTAGACCAACGAGGCAGGGTTTTAGAAAAAAAATATAATAACTTTGGTAGAAATAGCTGGAAGGGTTAGTAGCTAAGTAACACCTGCACAGAACTATCTAGTTGGTCTGTGGATGGCCACCATCACTTCACAACGAGACCCCACCGTGCCTCAGAGAGTACGTTATCAAATGAAGATCTATGACAGCTGATACGGGTATTCGACCTGAAAGTCTAACAATCAGTCTGATAAAAAGGTCGCGTTACCCAGTTACTGGGTTCTGAAGTCAGTTAAGCAGTCGCTCCATGCAAAATACTGGTATTATTTATTTAGAATGGATAGTGGATTCCCAAGGTAGTTGGGAAAAGGCTAGGTACAGATATGTATTAATTATTTTATAGAATTTTCATAAACGTTAGTAGGTCTGTTTTTGGCGATAATATCCTATTAGATACTCTTAAACAAAATATGCCAGGTTTTCCACTTTTACTTATAAAGAAAAGGTTGTGGTTTGAAAGACGATTATAATTATATTTAATATCTCGATCTGGAAAAAAAATACAATATCACAATGTCGTAAATGTATTTTCTGATTTTGTAGTCGCGAGGCGGATTCTTGGCACTGGAATTAAACCTTTATAAGGTTGAATGTCAAAGGTTTTCTGTAGGGATGTAACCAATATCGACAACGGTACCGATGATGTTTATAATTAATCAGATATTCCGCAATCGAGAATTGATTTCGTTATTATATTTTTCCTTGCATAGATTATAAATAAATTTTTTCCTTTGATATATTCTATTGGTATGAAGTTTGGCGCATTAAAAGTCGCAATAAAAACGCGCGGGAAGCCGACTCTCTTGTCTAAACACAACATTTCTTGGGCTAGGAAACAGATCGACATAATACAAAATAGAAAAAAAAAAACAACGAAACCCATCGATATTTTCGATCGTCATATACCTTTTATGAAATTTAGATAAGACATTAGATAGATAAAGATAATTTATTTGTATTGATATCGATCGAAATGCATAAATATCGGTACGGTAATGCATAGGTATCGGTAGAAACCCGTATTAAGACTTCCCTAGTTGGTATTCAGTCCATTTCTGCTTCACGAGGCACTAATCTATTTCGTTCGTTTCTAAGTTGAAGGTTGTTTGTGGCAAAACAAAGCTACGCTTTAGGGTTAAGGCCGTTCAAAATCACTTGTCCTATGTCCTCGAAAGGTTATCAACAGCAAAACACAACCCTGGATATCCGCCAACTCTATGTTATTGCAGATTTGTAACTAGTTTATATTCGGGAAGAAATTTCCGCGATCATTGACTTGTGATTATAATTACAAAGGAAAACAGATGGCGGTGCCAAGAAATACTGTGGATTTTCTGGATAATCTGGGAGTAGGAAAATAACGAATGAATTGGCTATTTTATATACAAGATATTTTTCCAATGTTTTGTTAACATTTGCTTACGTAGGCTCAATTGCAAATATAATAAAAGCATCTGTGAAATATTGGTGCACAACAGTACACACAGAGGTGTACTAACTCAATACGTAATGCTTATCTGAAAAAATTAACTCAATTTAATTATTGTTCGTTGTGGTAGACTCAAAGAATATTTACATACATCAAATTATATAATGGTATTGGCTGTTTTCTATGATGATAATCAAGTACCATTAATATTACGATAACCAGCAAAGGAAAAGGCATATAAAATAAGCCAAACAAACATTTATCAATTCAGCCCGTCCGTCGCCTTTATCTCGGCTAGCTATTCTATAATTTCTTGCCCAAAAAAGTTTCTACCAAAAACAAGTACTTCCAGGGTTACTACAATAATAACCCAGCCAGGCCTTCTCGATATAGTTCGACCTTGACGCTATCGATTCCGCAGTGCAGACCTCGCGGCGCCGTTAGCTTTCACTCTCGAAGTCTCGACAACAAATCTATTGCGCACATGTCTGTTTACTGCGGAAAATAGGAGTAGCTTTAGGAAGTATGTGCGGTTAAAATTTAGGTAGAATTGCTGTTTTTCGTGGGTACAATAGATTAAAAGCCTACAGAAAATTGGGGCAATTGCACTATCCAATGAAGAAAGAAAAACGGAAGAAGTGAATTCGACACAAAGTAAAGGACGCAATTATAAAAATTAAAGGTCGCTCATAGCTCCTTGCAAACTGTAGTCGGTAATCAATAGTTGAGGTTAAGCAACGCCTGTCGCGATCAGTATGTGGATGGGCATTTTCATCAGCGCATCTACGTGCTTCGGAGGGCACGTTAAGCAGTTGATAATTACTAATAAGGGGAGTCAGAGGTGCACACAATTGTACACCCACATTTCAGCAATGTTGTTATTAAATCCCATGCAGTAGGTGGTGTGCCTAATGCCATCTACTGTGGACAATTCCAAACTCCGAGCTGCTACTGAGAAATTCCTAAGAGAAAAACCCAATAACACTTTGCCCGACCTGGACATCGACATCGACAGCCTCATTCTCAGCAGTCGCGCTTGAGATCGCTAGACCTATGACGCAGTATATTTATAATTAATAGCAATCGTTCAGCCAAGTTGGGAGACCTACGGGTGGATTGAATAACACCTTTAAATCAGACCTGAGCGAAAACCAGCGCTGCCACATTTCGATGGAACAGGATAGGGGCCTTTTTGGTCGCCTACAGTAAGACACATGTGCATGGCAGCACTTTACCTTGAGCTGGCCTAGGAAGTTTCAAGGGTATACGCGGCCAGCTTAGACTGGTTTTGTGACCACAGACGTGAGGCCTACTGGTGTTTTTTTATTTATAATTTTGTTTTTGTCCAATTGCCAACCTATTAAGTTGGCTCTCTTCATTCTAACACTAGGCTGGATTCAGTCCAAACCACAAAAAAAAAAACAAAAAAAAAAACCCGGAAATTTTCTTTGTTTTTCTAGTTTAACAGTCGTAGTACCAGCCTATCACTGCAGTAAATTTAATATGACAACAGTGACAGGTGCATCAATGAACACAGACTCTTCGCATTTTTTCGAACATTTTTAACCGTCTATATTCACACACTTTTTAAAAATAAATGGTTTTCAATCCAACAAAAACGCATGATATATTGACTAACCAAACACAGGACTGCTCTGAATACGATTGACAAACCTACTGTAAAATCCGTTTGTGCCTACTTCAAAAGAGCAACCAGGCAAAAAGATATTGGCAGGTATTGCAAAAACAAAAAACAACAATACCAAAAAACAATACCAGTTTATACGAGCACAAAATGCCATAAAATGCAAGGTAAACCCATTATCGGGTCCGGCCACGTGCATACGGATATGCACCCGACGCCATTTTTCATAGCGACCGGATGTGACGGCAGTACACGTCACCATTCCGGGTTTTCGCCTGTTTTTCCACCGGAGAATTATGTCGGCGACAAGACCCCGTCTGCGCTTCATGTCACAAGTAGTGGTAGGGACAAACCAGTTGTGAATAATGTGTTAGATATTTGAAAGGAAACGAGATAGAATCTTATTAGATTATGTTTTTAATTCTCTCGTTGAATTTGTAAGGTTAATTTATGTTTAATAGTTATTATTAGAATCTATATTTGACGAATTTCTATAGTTTATAAGAGAATTTTTAAGTAAAGATTTGAATCGAGTATAATTACGTAACTTGAAAAAGTGATTTTTTGTTTATATAGATATCACTTTAAATTTAGTGTATAATAAAAGGTCTTTTCATAAAAACAATATTACAAAAGGAATTAGGTTAATAGGAAACTTAGTTTAGCAGATATAAGGAAAAATGTATAAAGAAAATTTGTCTTGTTGAAATTGTATAAGTATTTGTTCTAGAATTTTTTTATTCTTTAGAATTAAGTAATATATGATGATTTCATGTTATAGATTAGCCTTCTACGAATCGAATCATATATAATATGTAAGGGTTTTGTGATAAAAATAAATAAATAAAGGCTCCAAAGGTTTCGGCTCAAAGTAAAAATAAACTGCAAAACAGGCCAAAAATGCGCGGGTCTCGTTAAGGTAAGGACGGCCCGTATATAAGGCGAGTAGATGGCCGATTCAAGTCAGTAGCAACACAGCCGCCGAAGAGGCAACAACTAGAAGAAACAGGAAGCCGAAACCTGAAGAACCGAGAAAATTCAAGAAAAGTGTTTTATTTAGGCCTCTATCCTATCCGCCGTCCGAAACAGTTGGTCCTTCGAGCCGGATCCCTGCGAGAAGAGTGCAGAAGAGTTCAGAAGATTGCGTTCAAGATGCCGGTAACCAGGTCACAGAAGGATGCTCCCTCACGTCCCGGGTCCCGTCCTACGGATAAGGACGCGACAGTTGAAACGTCGGGATCAGAAGGGGTCACGTCTGCGTCAGCGTCGGCGTCATCGGGAACAGCGACCACGAACACTTCTTCAGGTGCTACGGAGGGCACAACGACTACCGAGACCACGGTTGCGACTGCTACTACGGCGGCGTCCGAGAAGCACGGACAGAAGAATGAGGCCGCACAGAAGGAGACGACCAAGAAGACTCCAGAGGATATTCCAGACAAGGGCGCCCGTGGATCCGCCACAACCCTTAAGGGAGTTGGTCGTCGCGCCAGGTCAACGAAGACCACGAGCTCCTCGGCCAGAAGACGCGAACTAGAAGCCAGAGAAGAATTAGCACGCCTGGAGTTGAAGCAAGCTCAGGCTGCGGCGAAACTAGCCCGTGTCAGATTGGAGATGGCACAGTGTGAAGACGAGGACTCCGTGGATGAAGACCAAGAAGACAGAAGAGCACAGGTGCAGAACTGGATCGAGACATCCGTATTAGAAGAAGGCAACATAGAACAACCCGAGCTACGAGGTCAACACCCCTCAGAAGAGCCGCGGAAAGTGAAGCCTGAAGAGAACTCCTCAGCGAAAGGGGGTACGAGCGAGGTTCAAGCGTTGGTGACAGCGCTGACAGAAGCCCTTACCACAAGAGGAGGATCAACGGCGCAGCCGAAGTATATTCACGAGCTACCATACTTCGACGGCAACAGCAGCGAGTGGTTGGCCTTCAAGGTTGTCTATGAAGATACAGCGCCGATGTTCAACGACGTTCAAAATATGGCTCGATTAAGAAGAGCGCTAAAAGGCAACGCAAGAGAAGCTATCAAGAGCCTGCTGTACTCTGAAGCCTCTCCGTTGGAAGTGATACAAGCTCTTAGAAGAAGATATGGAAGACCTGATGCGCTTGTACTGGCAGAATTGGATAAGGTTAAGGCGTTACCGAAGATCTCAGAAAATCCACGAGATATATGCGTCTTCGCGAGCCAGATCAACAACAGCGTAGCAGCAATAAGGGGTTTGAAGAAACCACAGTACCTGCATTCACCTGAGATGGTGAAACAAATTATAGACAAGATGCCAACAATTCTCAAGTTCCGATGGTATGACTTCACGGCAGCATCGGACGAAGGCGAGTTTTCCGATCTGACAATGGTCTCTAAGTTCCTGAACATTGAAGCAGACAAGTGTGGGGCCTTCGCGACTTCAGAAGAGAGGAGCGGGTTCAAGAGGACTCATCGACAAGCGACGCATTCAACAAGGGAAAAGGACTTCAAGGAAAAGGATTCAAGACAGACAACAGAAAAGAATTGTCCTATGTGCGAAGGTGGTCACTTCCTTGTAGACTGTCAGAAGTTCCAGAAGGCGTCGGTGCAAGATCGGTGGGCAATGGTGAAGAAGAGTCACGTCTGCTTCAAATGTCTTCAGGGGAGGCATCGAAAAGAAAGCTGCAAGAAACCACCGTGTAAGGAATGCAAGAGGTGGCATCATCATCTGCTGCATGTCGAGTCGGAAGACAGGACCTCGGGAGAGAAGAAGATGGAAACCCAAGAAGTGGCAAACGTCACGGCATCGGTGAATGCAGTTAATAACGCTAAGGCATACCTGAAGATAGTTCCAGTAGAAGTCTTCGGGTCAAAAGGATCAAAAAGGATACTGGCCCTCATGGACGAAGGGTCAACAGTGACACTTATCGACGAAAAAGTGGCAGAAGAAGTCGGCGCTCAAGGCAACAAGGAGGAATTAGCCATCGAAACAATGGGAGGCAGGCTAATAAGGAAGAAGGATTCTCAGATGCTCGACCTTGCAGTGAAGGGGGTCCATCAAAGCAACAAGAAAACCTTGAAAAGAGTCCGGACTATCGATGAGCTGAAGCTTGCCCCGCAATTCCTAGAAAAGAAAAGGATAGAAGGTTGCAAACATTTAAGGAAGATCGCCGACTCTCTATTCTACGAAGGGGAGTCACCACAGCTGCTCATAGGTCAAGACAACTGGGAGCTGATCGTGACTCAAGAAATAAGAAGAGGGAAACCGGGAGAACCAGTTGCTTCAAGAACAGGACTTGGATGGGTGCTCCACGGGTCAGACGCCGGAGCTGCAAGGGTAGTACACTTCCTGAACACGTGTCTACATGTCAGCACGCCAGATGAAGAAATGCATCAAGCCATCAAGGATCACTTCGCAATCGAGGCGCTTGGTGTACAACCGCGAAGACCCACTACAGACTCGGAAGGGAGAGCCCTCACCATCCTAGAGAAGACCTGCAGAAGACTAGAAGATGGACGGTTCGAAGCTGGACTCCTATGGAGGAACGAAGATGAACAGATGCCTGAAAGCTACATGTCTGCAAAGAACCGATTGTTCAATATTGAAAAGAAGATAGACAAAGACCCTCAGCTGAAGGCAGAATACGGCAAGCAGATCCAGCATCTTATCGACAGCAAGTATGCAGAAGAAGCACCTATTGGGCAAGAAGAATCCAAGAAAAAATGGTACCTCCCTCACTTCTCCGTGGTACATCCAATAAAAAAGAAGATAAGGATTTTCTTCGACGCGGCAGCCAAATCAAAGGGAAGAAGCCTCAACGATGCTCTACTGCCAGGACCAGACCTACTGCAGTCACTCTTCGGGATACTGCTGCGGTTTCGACAGGGACCGCTAGCGGTGGCAGCCGACATCAAGGAAATGTTCCTTCAAGTTCGGATCCGGCCGGAAGATAGAGATAGTCTGCGATTTCTGTGGCGCGGGGATCGTCGCGACGTGCCGCCAACAGAATATAGGATGACATCGGTTATCTTCGGCGCAACGTCATCTCCAAGTACAGCTATCTATGTCAAGAACCGGAATGCGGCGGACTTCAAAGAGCAGTATCCTAAGGCAGCAAGGGCAATCGAGCTGAATCATTATATGGACGATTACCTGCACAGCTTCCATTCAGGAGAAGACTTCAGAAGAGTGACAAAGCAGGTGGACTTCATACACAAGAAGGCAGGCTTCGAACTCAGGGGATGGGCGTCAAATCAACCTGAGCTGCTGCAAGACGTGAAGACCGACACCATAGAGAAGACAGAAGTAAACCTTGGTGAAAAGGAAGAGAAGACACTGGGACTGCGCTGGTTCACAAAAAGGGACTCCATCGGCTTCAGGGCAAACCTCCGGAACACACCGGAAGAAATAGCGAAAGGACTCAAGGTGCCTACGAAGAGGGAAGTCACCAGCGCAGTGATGTCGACCTTCGACCCGCTGGGATTAGCATCACCAGTACTCGTCCAAGGCAAGAAGCTACTTCAGAATATATGGCGAAGTGGCGTCGGTTGGGATGATGATATAGAAGAAAAGGAGTACGAAGCATGGAAGATTTACTTGGAGAAGGTGAAGCTGCTCCAAGATCTGCAGGTTCCTAGATGCCTGGCACCACATTGCACCGAGGGGGAGCTGCACACATTCACGGATGCGAGTGAAGTGGCGTATGCAGCAGCAGTATATTGGAGGACAGAAAACAAAGATGGTACTTACCACGTCAGCTTAGTCGCGGCGAAGGCAAGAGTCACTCCGTTGAAGCCAGTATCCATCCCACGACTCGAACTGCAGGCAGCCCTCCTAGGAAGCAGACTGTCGCATTCAGTGGAAGAAGAAATGGACCTGAAGGTAGCAAGGAAAGTGTTTTGGACAGACTCCAGCATCGTACTTTCCTGGATAAAAACAGACCCGAGAACCTTCAAGACATTCGTGGCTCATCGCTTGGCGGAGATAGAAGATCTCACCAAACCACAAGACTGGAGATGGGTGCCTACAGCGCAGAACCCTGCAGATGATGCAACGCGCGACGTACCAGAAACACACAGTTTTCGTGGAGAAACCCTTGAAAAGCTATAAAAAGCCCCATAAAATTTCCATTACTAGCCATCCGGGCAAAGCGGGCATTCAGCTGCATGTCAAAGGTTAAAAATGTCGACATAAATTATGAAAAGTAGCAAAAAAAAATAGTTGGTAAACAAAAGCTGATATTAATGGGCGTAGTTGATGTTGGCCGTTTCTCAGAATAACCCTCTTTGTTGGAGATAGACCGGAGACGGGTATGGATCGGTTTTATTGGCAGTGAAATATGTTGGTATATATATATTTTAGTAACACATGTAAAGCTGATTATTTTACCACTAAGAAAGGAGTCTTGAGATTCGTACCTCTGAATAAGTAAGATTACGTAAACTGGTCACATCTTGATATTTTGGGATTTAATACACACAGGCATAAAGAGTACTGGGTTTTTCTATTAGGAAAATTCTCGATAGCAGCCTGTAGTTTGGACTTGTGCCTGGTAGATGGTAATAGATTCACCAGTTATTACATGGGACTTAATAACAGCATTGGGGAAATTTTGGTTTACAACTGTGTACACCTCTGCCTACCTCTTCAAGGATAGGCGTAATGCTATGTTATGTTTGTTATGATACAGACAGGCAAGTTTATTTTTTATTCCGAAAAGGCTTTTAAGGTATTTAACCGACAACTCTCTTTACTGATAAACACAAACACACTTTATAGTTCCCAGAGAAACATACTAATATTAAAAATTCAATTGAAGACGTTCATATATTTTATATTAACTTCTTTGATAAAATAAAAGATGATAACATTACCCCGGCAACACAAAACCACTCCAAAACTTTAGTCGTCTAGCAACACTGCGGATAGTTGGCAACACTTGCAATTTATATTCATAGCATTAGGCGGGAAATTGGGTGCCAATGAAAAAGCGATATACGCCCACGCGATCGAATAAACCCGATACTTCTTGTAAGAAACAGTAAAACACGCGTTTACTTGAACACAAAATGGTACAAATATTTTAAAGTATTTACTCTTTATGAACATTAACTTTACGCTCTTCTTCTGATACAGGTCCTTCAGGCAATCTAAACTGAAGAGATTAATGAACAAAAATGAAGTAAAAGAGGTGAGTCAGTATCGTAACAAGTGGACATAGATATTCTCTATAATTCAAGATAAATCTTTGAAAAGCATTAACGCATGCTTAGCGAACTCTAAAGTTACAATATTATATGGAAAAAGAATACGGTCGCGAACAGGATTCGAACCTGTGCCTCCCGGATGAATACTCCAGGCGCTCTGACCACTAAGCCATCTCGACCTCTGCTCACCATCGCGAATTCTTCATCCATATTTTTAACACGTCTTTTTGAGAACGTCATTGCTATCTATTCAGTACCTATATAGGTGACCGAACCGACACGACTAACTTTGCAGCTAATACAATGTCGTAAAGAATGCAATTACATTAATAATTCAAGAAAAAAATTTTTAAAGCATTAACGCTTGCTTAGCGAACTCTAAAGTTAGGCGCTCTGTCCAGGTCTGTCGGTCTTAGTATGGTCTGGAGTATTTATCCAGCAGGCGCAGGTTCGAATCCTGTTCGCGACCGTATTCTTTTCCATTTAATATTCTCTATAATTATCTTCAAAAAATCATGTGACAATACCTTTAAAAGGTTTATTTATAGATATTCATAGTCTCTGCCTACACCAAAGGGAAACAGGTGTGATATTTGTATAGAGAACATCCATCTCAACTTCGATAAAAATAAATAGTTGAGGCAACCACGCTCGGTCTAGCACACACTCATATGAAATTAATAATTAATTGCAAAGGAAATTGTTTGAATAAATGACTATGACTATTAATAATTATTACGATATGAATTTAAATTTCGAAACGGAATGTCAAATACTACTTTTTAAAACTGCTGCGCTCCTGAATGTCAATTTTCCACTGTTCTGTGATCTCTTAATTCCATTATAATTTTAATTTTTTTCCATCAGTATTTATAATATATTAAGAAAAAAAAAAGAAAAAACGATATTGTTTTTTTACAAGTTATATAGATAGTGTTTGATGCGGCCTTTCAAACAATAAATGCTTGTATTAGGTAATAGGACACATCAATCCTCGGCAACAAAAAAAATTGCAATGTTTGTCTGAAAATTAATGTTTACTTTATATAATTAACACAAAATTAGGATACTTAAGCATACTTAGGACTTTTAGGAGAGGCTACCTTTTGTTACGCAGAAGAAGCTAGTTACGAATTTCCAAGAAAATAATTTATTCAAAACTATTAATATTTCACGTGTAAAACATTATATCAACTTTGTAAACTTTCATTAATAGGCTTTCAGTCTTCCGCCAATAGCTTTTAGGCTTTCACGAGAATCATCAAAGGATCCACATCGAATGCTTTACCAAAGGTGATCCGCATATTAGGTAACAGTAATAAGGATCTCAAATTGTACTTACATGACGTATTCGTAACACTGTTGCACTATTCGAACTTGAATATCTTTGCTATCAAGGATCCTAAATATAATAGAGTGATAAAACCTTACCTTCATTAAATGATAAATTATTTTATTATTGTAAGTAAATAAATTTTTCATTCTGTCATTTTTATAAACTAGATGGCGTTTCCTGTCTGACTGTCTTTGAGAAGAAACGCCGAAACAAACTCAGAGGTCAAAGTCTCTTTTAAAGTCCAGACATAATAGTATGTACATATCTATGTGAGTGTAACGATGCAGGGATTGCCTGGAATGGCCTTTTGAGGAAAGAGCTATAGCAGCTTTCAGCAGAGGTGATCTGTCCTGTCTGAAGGCACGTATGCATCAATCATCGTGTAGCTCAACCATAACTAAGGTAGCTCAACGACCCGTCACAAGACGATACCAGATCAGGAGGACATTTGCGTAGGTGACATAAAACGACTTAAAACCATAGACATAGGCCTTTTTAATAACACGCCATGTTTGTCAGCCTTAATATGTTTATATTCATATTCATAGTCTCTGCCTACACCAAAGGGAAACAGGTGTGATATTTGTATAGAGAACATCCATCTCAACTTCGATAAAAATAAATAGTTGAGGCAACCACGCTCGGTCTAGCACACACTCATATGAAATTAATAATTAATTGCAAAGGAAATTGTTTGAATAAATGACTATGACTATTAATAATTATTACGATATGAATTTAAATTTCGAAACGGAATGTCAAATACTACTTTTTAAAACTGCTGCGCTCCTGAATGTCAATTTTCCACTGTTCTGTGATCTCTTAATTCCATTATAATTTTAATTTTTTTCCATCAGTATTTATAATATATTAAGAAAAAAAAAAGAAAAAACGATATTGTTTTTTTACAAGTTATATAGATAGTGTTTGATGCGGCCTTTCAAACAATAAATGCTTGTATTAGGTAATAGGACACATCAATCCTCGGCAACAAAAAAAATTGCAATGTTTGTCTGAAAATTAATGTTTACTTTATATAATTAACACAAAATTAGGATACTTAAGCATACTTAGGACTTTTAGGAGAGGCTACCTTTTGTTACGCAGAAGAAGCTAGTTACGAATTTCCAAGAAAATAATTTATTCAAAACTATTAATATTTCACGTGTAAAACATTATATCAACTTTGTAAACTTTCATTAATAGGCTTTCAGTCTTCCGCCAATAGCTTTTAGGCTTTCACGAGAATCATC
This sequence comes from Xylocampa areola, assembly GCA_935421205.1. Lineage (NCBI taxonomy): Eukaryota > Metazoa > Arthropoda > Insecta > Lepidoptera > Noctuidae > Xylocampa > Xylocampa areola. Next base: position 18,261,349 of record OW285206.1, read on the forward strand.
AAAGGATCCACATCGAATGCTTTACCAAAGGTGATCCGCATATTAGGTAACAGTAATAAGGATCTCAAATTGTACTTACATGACGTATTCGTAACACTGTTGCACTATTCGAACTTGAATATCTTTGCTATCAAGGATCCTAAATATAATAGAGTGATAAAACCTTACCTTCATTAAATGATAAATTATTTTATTATTGTAAGTAAATAAATTTTTCATTCTGTCATTTTTATAAACTAGATGGCGTTTCCTGTCTGACTGTCTTTGAGAAGAAACGCCGAAACAAACTCAGAGGTCAAAGTCTCTTTTAAAGTCCAGACATAATAGTATGTACATATCTATGTGAGTGTAACGATGCAGGGATTGCCTGGAATGGCCTTTTGAGGAAAGAGCTATAGCAGCTTTCAGCAGAGGTGATCTGTCCTGTCTGAAGGCACGTATGCATCAATCATCGTGTAGCTCAACCATAACTAAGGTAGCTCAACGACCCGTCACAAGACGATACCAGATCAGGAGGACATTTGCGTAGGTGACATAAAACGACTTAAAACCATAGACATAGGCCTTTTTAATAACACGCCATGTTTGTCAGCCTTAATATGTTTCTAAAATATTAATTTCAGCTCTAACCAAGGTCTTATCTAAATACTTTTTTGTTTTTTCATTTTAGTTGTTAGTAATCATCTATACCCTCAAAAACTATTTTTAACCGACTTCAAACACATTACCTGTCCTGTCTGACAGCACGTTTGCATCAATCATCGTGTAGCTCAACCATATCTAAGGGAGCTCAACAACTCGTCACAAGACGATACCAGATCAGGAGGACATTTGCGTAGGTCACATAAAACGACTCAAAACCGCCAGACAGTCACTGAGGTTCATGTATGAATTTCTGGCCTACATCGTATTTGCATCCACATTACAAATAGTGTCGAATAGTATAACAATATTATCAAAAGATGTCAAGACGCGACGCAGCAGCTGGTCTCTCGACCACTACGCCAAACGCGTCGTCAGTTATTGACTACCTTGCTTGTTAAAATATGGTCAAAATAAGTATTCAACTTTCGCATAAAATGTGTTAGGTAGGTCTCAATACCATTTAAACTAACTATTAAAGGATAGACCAATATTTCAGACATTTATTATCGAATAATTACCACGAGCGTATTTGTCTGGAAAATTCTGAACTCTGTTGTAAACTAAATACGATATTCCTACTTCAAAATACCAAACACCGTACAAATGAGTGATGTGAAAGGTTGCTACTGGCAACTACGCACGCCTCATTTGCTAGCTATTTCATTACCTCTGTCTGTACCATGCCAAAGTACTTTTGACGAGGGCCGAGCGACCCTACCATTTACAAACTTTACCAACAACTGTGAGAAATGAAAAACGACACTATATCCTGCGGATTAAGACTTAGGCAGTATGTAGTTGTAATGTTGCAAATCAACTTTGAGAGTTTCGAGTTCACATTAAAGTTGGCACATGCAAATTTGAATTTTATTACCGTGTGTTAAAAACTGGTATGATTGATAAAGCAAGTTTGCTAGATTTTGAGAGGCATCAGGTAATGTTAATATTAATATGTTTGTTTTTGATGTGACCTCAATTATACAGGCGTTTAACGTAGAACAGAGATTAATGTTTTCGGGTCCAGCCCGTGAAATATTTCGGTTCAATTTATTGATCGCACAAATGGCTGAGCTGCCTTACTCTCTAACTAAACATGTTTATAAGACTGCTACTTTTATTTCTACCTTAAGCCCATAAATGGTAATATATTTATCGAATGCAATGATGCTACAAAGCCTTCCCGACATAAGGAAAATTGTATGCTGCCATAATTATTAAACATTTAGAACAACAAATTAAAACCTCAGTTATTAAAAAAATAACCCGTACCATTCAAAACAATTCTTGAAAAGCTCAGAGATACGTAGAATTTCGTCTTGAAATTTAAATGGAAAAGTAAACCAAACCCAAGAAATAGATAGCCCACTAACCGAATCATAATAAAATGCAAGAAATACGGACTCATATCGGGAACCCCTTACAGATGACGTATTTTTTGCAACAAATCGGTGCCTAACGGTGTAGGTTAATCATCTGGAAACTATTCTCTATTCAGAAGCTTGAAATTTTACGAAAAAAAGGTCTAGGGAAGATACGTTCAACGTTCAAGACTATTATAACTTGGTCCTTTGATCCTTATAGTTGGCCTCCTCTTGTGGTTTCAGTTCTGGGAGCAGGAAGGGGGTTGGAAGATCAACATACCTTGGTTTTAAAGGACAACAACGACGTGCTCGTTCAACCATTATTTCCACGTGATTAGACGTGTCAATGCCATGGATGGGAGATAATTTTTTAAAATAGGTAGTAGACTCAGGTGAAATATTATTACAGCTATTATTATTTTATGGCGAAAGTTGAGCTTCAAGGAATCACGAATCGATGAATTTGTATTTTATTTCACTCTATGTGGTGTACAGGTGGCTAAATAATATATAATCGATTAATTTATATTATTAAAACAGTCACTCTAATTATTATAAGTGAAATAATTCAGGCCTAAAAAATATGTTAATGTACCAATTTCCAGCGTAAAAAATATCTTTGATAATTTAAATACTTTTTAGCAATTTTTACTTATCTCTTGTACACTATTCCGACACAGCATATTCAACCAAACTAAACATTTCCACAAATCCACAAACTAAAAACCACCGCAAAACTTGGAAAATATGATATGAAAAATCCCCGATTGCTCTCAGAATTCCCATGATATATCTCTCTCAGTGCGTGCAGACGACGTTTTAGATTAACATGCCTGGATGTGGCAGCCCAGGACTAATGCTGGCATTTATCAACCGCCATAATATCTTGGAAAACAATTTTCTTATGGGAGATTTACTTGGTGTTATGTGGAGGAGTTTTTGGCGGGATAGCGGTTATAATAAACGAGATGGTTATAATAAGATGATGTTAATGACAAAAGATTAATAAGAAAATATAATTTTGTCAACTAGATTCTACATTTAAGGTGTGGTTACTGATGAGACTCAATACCAAAATAATACAGTACCTAGTGTCACTACAGCGATTAATAAATGACTATTTGTAAGTACTGATTTAGGTGAGACATTATATTGCAAATAGGTTGTTTGGGATTTTTTGGATTGGTCTTAGGAGACGAAAATTCAAATTGCTTTACTTTTATCTTAAATTAATTGTGAAAGTTAATTCAGAAAGCAGTAAAGTTCTTAAAAAAATTATGAAAATCAAATTTAAGGCTCATTGGGTACTGGAACGAAGGACCAAATTTGTTGTATACGAAAGTCATATTTTACAACACAGAAGAACGTGATAATACATAAATACCACTCACACCTTCTAACCACATTGAAACAAATCAGTGCTGATACAAGCATTCAATCCCCGCCAAGGGACAAGGGAGACGCTTATCGCAAATTTGTGATCCCCTCAATATTTCTATTGCTTGAACGCGTCAAAATGGGGACACTTGCACCGAAATTTATTAACGTGACGTCAGCATTTGTGAATTTGACAGATTTATGCTTTTTTATCCCCGTATGGATTTTCGTTTAAAGTCTCTTGATAGTGATGATGAGTGTATCGTGTATGTCTTTAGCCTGAGGGATGAACAGATGTGCGTGGTTCAGAAGAAATGTAATGGTGGCAATGACAGTGCCAAAAATAGAGAGTGCCCGATAGAGATGTTTTCGGTTACGTTTAGCAAACTGTATTACGTCAGCATTTTCTGATACATGGAAGGTTGTCGTGATGATCCTTTCACATAAATATTATCTACATAGGGTCCATGTCAATCGTCCAATCAAAGGTAATCTGGTATTCTTTAAACAGTATATTAAGATTGTTCACCAAATCCTCTCGTGTAAGGTCTTTTGTAATACCAAGATTGAAGATCACGTCACTAACACTTTTGGGGCTGATCGTCAATATGCGACTACAGGGCTGGCTTGTATTTTTGGTAAGTGAACCCGCATTGCCATTCAACAAGGCAACGCTGCCGACCTTCTTGACACTTTACCAGAAGATAGCGAAGGAAAATTTTGATGCCTCAGCTATATTTATGTGTCTTATATTTTGTAAAATTAATTAATTTACATCATCGTTTTATATTTATGACGAATGCTCCATAAATAAAAGTTCGGTGTGTTTTATCTTGACACAATCACATACTTATCTTAGCTCAATTTAAAAACAAAATCTCAAGATCACTTAGCTACTAAAGTTAAAATTTATTGAACATATAAAAACAACCATCTTTTTAATTCAACTCGCATCCCATACGTCGCGATGTTATCGACATTTCAGCCTGCGTTCGTCCGATAGGGTAGTGGGTTTGAGCCCGAGTCGTGCTGATAAGGCCATGATGTAAGAGCGCGTGCCCCCGCATATGTTGCCAACATTACCGATAACACTAACATACAGTTTTTTGACATGCGAATTTCAACCTTGTGCCTACGAGATAAGCGGTGACGGTGAGTTTTCCACTCATTGTGTGCTGTGTGTGTGGGCTGTGCGTCCATTATTTTTAGGTAATTTGTAAGAATGGTAATATGCAGAAGTGATGACAATTATGTTGTTGATAATATGAAAGTATGGCGGAATAGGTACTATAGGTAAAATCTGCTAAAAAACTGATGAGAGGTTAATGGAAAATACGAGTTAGGTTGCTTCAAAAAGTTATTTTAAAATTATTATTATACCACTAAAATTGTATAATTTAAAAAAAAGTGTTTCTAAAATTTTAATTTGTGGACCACATTTATGGTAGAACATTCCACAAATTGATCAGGATCCACGAACAGGATTGTTACCTAATAAATTGTTATCTATACCAGATGGCGCTGAACCAAGCTTAACGTTAAAAAGTCGATCTGTGTAAAATATCTCTTTTAAAAATACTAATTGTGCGCAGAACTAAATAAAACTAACTCAAACGACTAAACAGTGACTAATAATTAAGTGAGAGTGTTATCTACGAGTTGCATACACAAACTATGTAGATAAGTGTAAAAATAATTTTTAACAAAAAAAAGAACCGACTCCAAAAATCTTTCTGTTAAGTAAAATTGCACTAAAAAGTTATAAAATAATTGCATTATTTACTTACTACAATTTATAGAAAAATATTTTTTTAATTTTAGAGGATTCTGAATAAAATCAATTTATTAGGATAATAATATACAATTATTATTATTTTTGGAGTCAGTGCCAGACAAACTTTTTTAAAGGTACATTAACCATCATTATTTTTACGATAATGTATATAATGTATACCTAATTGAAAAAATTTACAAATGAACACAACAACTGCCTAAAGCGAACGTAATACGCTACTTCATGAATGTACTCACACGTTTATTGTCCTTTACTGGCACCGACTCCAAAAATAATAATAATTGTATATTATTATCCTAATAAATTGATTTTATTCAGAATCCTCTAAAATTAAAAAAGTATTTTTCTATAAATTGTAGTAAGTAAATAATGCAATTATTTTATAACTTTTTAGTGCAATTTTACTTAACAGAAAGATTTTTGGAGTCGGTTCTTTTTTTTGTTAAAAATTATTTTATTTCTTACTTTTTAGTGAATCTTGCGTACCATAACTGATTTATCGGAAGTGAATATGGGTAGACCTATTCAACGCGCTGCCCATATATATCTGTCGCAGATGGATTGTAGAATCCGCTGTTTTACAAAATCTCTAGCTGCTTTCAAAACAGTACTGTTTTATAAAACAGCTGAACAACGTTCAGCTCGATTGCCATTGCGATACGTTTAACAAAACTGCTACCCACCCTTAGACGTAATGCAGAATGACATATCTACAGTGGGACAGGTTTGTTTATTGTATAGGTATATTAAATGGATAGTCACCATTCAAGTAAAAAAGCGATACTGTATTCTGATTTGACTTTCCGTGGCTGAGTCGACGGAGCCCCGCTTTGCGGGGCTCCTATTTTTTTGTCCGTAAGGTTAGAAAAAACCTAAACACGAAGAGGATGACGGGGGCTGTTCGCTCGCTACGCTCGCTCACGGGCCCCCGTCATCCTCTTCGAACCTAACCTGTCCGTGTCGGGGTACACGAAACTCCCGAGCTCGCTTCGCTCGCTCATGGATCAATTTAATTTATTTTCTTTCATAATCCCGATATATTGTCGACTATTATAGTGGTTTAGTATTTACGTCATTAAAAATTTTAATATTTTTTTTGCTATTGAGAAGTAAAATAAAGTTAGGTTATTATTGTTAGGACATACAGAGCCATATGTGACAAAATTTCGAACTAAAATCAACAGCGGGTCAACGATCAGAGATTATGTAAAACAGTGTGAAATGAACTGTCATCATTTCACACTGTTTTACATAATCTCTGATCGTTGATCCGCTGCATTGATAAACGCAAAACGTTCATTCAATTCTGCGTGTTATAGTTCAGTAATTATGTAAAACCGCTAAACGTCGTTCAGCTGTTTTTCATAACAGTACTGTTTTGTAAATCAGCTAGCAGTTTTGTAAAACAGCTTATTCTACAGTCCATCTGCGACATATCCATATCAAAGTAGGAAATCTAGATCTGAGGCTATTTCAAAAGAGAGTAATAAATTGCGAAAACAAGATGAAATTAAATAAAAAAAAAACGGACTAGCGTATGTTACTCACGCGGGACAGTGTAAGGATTCTAACGATACCCCATATATCGAAATCAGTTCAGGTATTTAGAAGTTATGGTGGAATAGGTAAAGAAACTCACAAACATACTTACACATATACATACTTATATACACTCCGTTTTTTGAGCACTCGTGTAAAAAGAGATGTTTGAGAATGCGGTCTTACGAGTACACTAAAAAGTATTAAATAGCAAAAAAAAAAGACGGATTTCCGGTGCTTCTCTTCCGGTTTCATCATCATCATCATCATCTGATGATGAAGCTGGAAAATAGGCAGTTCATTAGAACTATTCTAGAGACCGTAAACACCACCGGAAAGTCACAAGAAAGCAAAATACACCATTTCGTTTACTTCGACGACGTATTATTTTTCAGTTATTTTGATTTAAATACCTAACTACTAAACCAATTTTCATAAAATTTAAATGGGACCAATCTGAAACTAAATCCTTTCAAATAAAAAAAAATAATTCCAAATCGGTTCATAAATGACGGAGTTCTGAGGTAACAAACATAAAAAAAAAAAAAAAAAAAAAAAAATACAACCGAATTGATAACCTCCTCCTTTTTGGAAGTCGGTTAAAAATCAGAAATCAATAACAAAGTGAAAAATACATATAAAAACCACTAAATAATAAAAAGATTTTAAGTGAAGTAACCCTTAAAACAGTGATATTTAATAAGAAGTGCAAATTACATGTGAAAACAAAATATTAAACCCATATAATCTTAGTCACCACCAAATTTCGAACCAAAACAAAGAACTCAGAAGCTCAATATTAATAGTCGTTAATCGATGATATATGATGATCATAACATTTTTACAATAAACTTAACTTAACTTCTTAGACAAAACAAAAAAGTGCATAAATAGTGAAATCTATAACATAAAAAACAACAACAAAGTGACCAGTGTTTGACAGCGAAAAAATACCAATCGCATGAGTCATTTCAACCGTTTTTGTTTTATTCAAATATTGGGACCCCAAGGTGATACATAAATTCGACTCCACTAGATAAGCTCAGTTGGTTCGGGGGAATACAAGCCAACTATTACACACTACATGAATGGTTGCCGGTTCGAATCTCAGCACAAACCTCCTCTTTTTGTGAATTCTAAACTTTTTAATTACTTCACAAAGTAAGGGTCAAACCGCATAGGTGCAAATTACCGATCGACCAGGAGAATTAATTGGTTAATAATTTCGCACCAGAGGGCGCTACCGGTCGCTTGAAGTAACGATGGACTCCAGCAGTAACAACATTACCTACCGCAAACCTGGCAGGTCAAACTCGCTTATTGACCTGACTAACAACAGCGACAAAACGATTCTCGATACAACAATGATGAGCATTCCAGATAGTTTCCACGACACAATTGACGACATTCGTGAGTTAACCGAAAAAAACAAAATTCTCAAGAACCAGTTATTAAGCGCGCATAAAGAAATAGAAGACCTTAATATGGAGAACTTTCGTCTTCGTACAGAGTTACAAAATATGATTAAGACTGCCAACACTTTTAAGAAAATATGTTCAACTCCTGAGAAAAAATTTACGACTCCAATACGTAAAGATAAATCTCTGCAACGAATTATCTCTCCACATGTACAACAAACACATTATATTGAGTGTGTGAATAACAAACAGAAACAGAATAAAGAGACTCAAACCTTAGCTACCTATACACCAAATAAAGTGAAAGACAATATGCCTACCTATAAAGAATTAACATTAAACGTAGTAACGAACCCGATGCAAATCAATAAGCAACACTTTAAGAAAATTATAGGAGAGGATACCAAAACTAGACAACTCTGCGTACTCAGCAATTATACCCAACCAGGCATGCTACAAGCTATTGAAGAAAATTTTGCAACGGTCTTTGATTATTGTAGTTATACTTCACCGAATTCAAATCTTAAAATATTATTAGCGAGTATACCATCAAAGATAGAACATTTTACAATGACTGATTACTGTATAATTGTATTAGGGGAGACTGACATTAAAGCCAACGATAACTTTATTGACCTAGTAAAATTAATAAGAGAAAGTTTAATAAATGTAACACACACTAACATAATAATATGCATGCCCACATATGTCTGTGGGGCACCTATATATAATTATAAGATTGAAATGTTTAATAACCTTCTCTGTTTGGATATCCAAAATAATAAGTATGCATATTTTTTTGACTCCAACCATGGATTAACATTTGACATGTTTTCAAATATATCAGGCAGATTAAATAAAAATGGAATAAAATGCATATTTAGGGACATTATGAATAGAATTAAAATTGACATTGAATTATTTCCTGATGACTTGACCAGTGACGCAAATGCGCAAAATCCACAGTTTTTTCTTCTACAATAATATACGTATACTTCACCAAAACATAGCAGGTCTCATAAACAAAACTGATATTTTGACGGTACATTTAGAGGAATTAGCACAAAATAATAAACCCATAGACATTATCTGCATAACCGAACACTTTATGACAACCGAGCAGGAAAACATACTTGACATACCAAATTTTCGTCTAGCAACAAGTTATTCTAGAGACGTCAAGAGGGGAGGGGCGTGTATACTAACTAGAATTGGACATGAATACACATCACTTGACACTAATCATTGTTCTATTAAAGGCATCGTAGAATGTAGCGCCATAGAACTAATTGAACATGAATTCATAATAGTTTGTATATACAGAGTGCCAAATTCATGTATAAATCTATTTTACGATAATTTAGAGAAACTATTACGCCAGATATGTGACAATTCTGACAAGAAAATAGTTCTTTGCGGAGATTTTAACATAAATATACTCAAACGAAACCGCCATGCTCTAGACTTTGAATATATTTTGGAAAGTCACAACTTAAAATTAGAAATTAGAAATCCCACGAGGCTCAGCAGTATGTCTTGTATTGACAATTTCGCACACAACATTCGTAGATGCAAAAGTGAAATAATTGAGCTTGGCATGTCCGATCACACTGCTCAAGTGTTACAATGCCCTGTCAAAAAAACTTGCGTGATAAAATCGTGGCGTATTAGAAGACGGGACTATAGTACTGAAAACCTAATCAAATTTAAAAAATGCATAAACAGCCTATCATTTAGTGAAATCTACAATACAAATGATGCGAACGAAGCTTATAATTATTTCCTAGACCTTTTAGTATGTTTTTACAATCTATGTTTCCCTTACAAAATGATAACAAAATCGGTAACTAAAAAACCTAAATGGTTATCTAAGGGACTTAAAAGTTGTAGTAGAATGAAAAGGAAAATGCTATGGCAGTATAGAACACATCCAACACAAATAAATAAAAATAGATTCAAGCAATACGCAGCTAGATTTAAGAAAGTAATATCACTAACACAGAAATCACAGAACAATTACTACATAAATACATCACAAAACAAAGCAAAAGCGACATGGTCAATTATAAACAAATCTAAACTTAACTTCCCCAAAGAGCCTATTACAGAAATATTTAAAGATGACATAAAAATTACAGATCCTAAATCTATTGCGAATAATATTAACGATTTCTTCATTAACCAAGCTTCAGAATCAGATCAAATAAATAATAGAAGAAATGATAGACAAAACAAAACCCAACCCTACAATCATAAAATCTACACTAAAACTAATTCAATTTATCTTACTCCCACAACACCTTTAGAAGTATACAGAGAAATAATGCAACTGAAAAATACCCATAGCGTCGGCCATGATGGTGTCTGTACCAAAGTCATAAAATATGTATCCACGGATATTTCTGCTCATTTATGTTACATAATTAACCTATGCATTTCTAACGGAATATACCCAGAAAAACTTAAAACGTCCATTGTCATTCCACTACACAAAAAAGAAGATAAACGGAAAATGGGAAACTATAGACCCATAGCATTGATCCCCACTTTTTCAAAAATATTTGAAAAAATTATATATAGTCGACTCTATAGCTATTTAGAAAAATTTAATATTTTGGTAGACGAACAGAAAGGCTTTCGTAAAGGGAAATCAATTAATATGGCCCTTTATGACCTACTGAAAACAATTTTGTTATCCATGGACAAAAAAATACCAACATGTGCCATCTTTATGGACATGAGTAAAGCATTTGACCGAGTCAATCATAAGATACTTTTACAAAAATTAAGCATGTATGGCATAAGGAGCAAAGCGTTAGATCTCATTTCATCATACCTGCACAATAGAAAACAAATAGTAGAAATAACACAAATATGTCAGAAAACACGAACCGAGATTAAGCATAAATCGGACACGAAAACTATAAAATTTGGAGTCCCACAAGGAAGTGTTCTTGGGCCTTTATTATTCTTGATATATATCAATGATCTTCCTAACCATATAAATCATCCAATGGTTTTGTTTGCAGATGATAGTACGGTCATAATAAAGGGTGAAAAGGAGAATGATTATGAGCATGTAGTTAACCAAACATTAAATACGATTATACAATGGTTAAACGAAAATAATCTAAAAATAAATATGGAAAAAACTAAAATTATTCACTTTCACCAAAAAACTAAACCATTAAATATAAACGTTGGTTACCAAGGCAAAACTGTACATCCCGTGACAGATACAAAGTTTCTGGGAATAACAATAGACAATAAACTGTCATGGAAAACACATGTAGAAAATGTATGCAAAAGAATTAATAAATCCTCATTTGCTCTTTACAAACTGTCAAAAATTGTCAATAAAGAAGCTGTATTAGCTGCATATCATGGACTTGTTGCACCTATCCTAAGATATGGTATTGTATCTTGGGGTAACTCAGTAGATAAGGAATATGTATTTAAAGCTCAAAAAAAATGCATAAGAGCTATGTGTAAAGTGGACAATACTACCAGCTGTCAACCCTATTTTAAAACATTAAAAATTCTGACATTCTCTTCGTTATACATTTATGAACTTAATGTTTTTGTGAAATCAAATCCCAACTATTTTAAGACTGCTTTTAAAAGCTACTATAGAAAATTACGTGAAAAAAAAAGACTAGAAATTGATATACCTTATGGGGAAACAGCACTAATTAATAAAAGTATTCTTTGCATGGCATCTTTAATTTATAACAAGCTGCCCGATTTTGTCAAAACTTTACCTGTTCACCAATTCAAGTCGAAGCTACACAAACTCCTAATAAATAAATGTTATTACAGTGTCAAGGAGTACTTACAGGATAAAGATATAGATAGATACTTATACTAACAAGTAGTGTGACATGCAGAAATAACTTTTATGTACCTAATTTTTATGTTAATTAATATTCTTAATGTATTTAATGATTAATTTAATTTATTGACCACGACATGAATAATTGTAAATCTCTTGACATTCTGTATTTTTTTTTAATACTAAATTTGTTATAATTAGCTTTTTGTTTTCGAGCAGGATAATTCTATAATTTTGTAATATTATTGTAAGAATTAAGCAATGTTATTATAAAAATTAGATTGCCTAAAGATTATATAAATATTTGCACATCTAATTAGGTAATGATACAGTGCACTCTATATCTATTTGTAACATCTTTTATACCTGTATTATGCAAATAAATGATTTGATTTGATTTGATTTGATTTGATTTATACCTATGTATATTCACCTAAGTTCCACAAATAAATAATGATGATTATAAAATTAATGTAATAATATATTAGGTTTTCGCGATCACTACACATTATAATAAAACAACTTTTAACCAGATTAATAGTGTTTTATTGGTTTTTGTTTTTCCTGACGTTTCGAACACTTTGCAGCGTTCGTGGTCGCAGGAGGATAAGGAGAACAAAGACCAATAAGAAACGCGATAAATCCGGTTAAAAGTAGTTTTATTATAAATTAATGTAATGGATGCAAATAAATACAATATCTAGCTACTTCCACAATAATTATTGTTGTATACGAACAATAATTATTGTGGAAGTAGATATTGTATTTATTTATTTATTTAATACATTGTATCTATTGTAATAATGGACTTCCGCAAAGTAACGCCTGAATCTATTCAATAAATTAATGCAAGTTACAGTTATCCTTGCTAACAAATAATTATTATATTCTCTGCCTATTTTATTTAAGGTATGAATATTGAAGACATCATAGTCCACAGTTTCTATAAATCACTTTTTCAAATACAAACTCACACATATTTCAGTTATGCTAAGATTTCAATAATATCTCCTTATTTTAGGGGAAGTCTAAGTCATATTTTAACTTCACTAACTAAATAAAGTACCCCATCTAAACATTGTACCCATCTGTCATTAAAAAACTACACCAAAACAATTTTAAAGTTGATCCCATTAATCATTTCCGCGTCACGAACTTAGTTGACTAAACAACTATTTTAAATAGTCAGTTTATGCAACAGCGCTTAATAGTCAATAAAGTGATAATTACTGGGGGTCTGTCGATGATCAATCATCATTATTGGAGTCAACTGACTATTGGCGAGGAGGGGAATGTTATGAACGGTTTTTTTGAGTCATCAGTGTAATTGGAGTTTGTTAGATAGAAATTACAATTTAACATGACATAACGTAGACAGATACATAATAATATTCCCACATTTCATCAATGCTGTAATTAAGTCTTATCATCTCATGTAATAGGTGGTTAGCCTATTGCCATCTAACGGGTACAATTTTAAAATCCGGGTTGCTACTGAAAATTTCCTAACAGAAAAAGCAAATAACACTTTGTCCGACCTAGGCATCGAACCTCTTGCTCAGCAGTCGAGCTTGGGATAACTAGACTAAAGAAACTACAAACTAAATACTTCAGGAGTATTTATCCAGGACGCTAAGGTTCAAATTTTAAAAATTAGTGCTCGCTCTGTATAACTTTAATTTGTTTCAAGTTCTAAGAACGGTTTTCTACACTAATGACTTCTTACTAATAGAAAAATCCTTGAAACACTTTTCCCGACCCTGGAATCAAACCCGTGACGTCCATCACGAGCAGCCCCACTTGCAGCCACTAGTCTTGTCCATGCTGTTCAAAATCAGTAACAAAGTATACAATGGACATTAAATGGCAATTTGATTACATTTCGTGTTGCGATCATTATCGCCTTCCTGACGACAGTAATTGTTGTCGGTCGTACATTGCGCGCTGGTAAAGAAAGTAATTGATGTATTGCTGAGTATTTGTGTAATGGTCACTCGGTAATTATTTATGAATTTTGTGTGATTATGTTCCGATTCAAGTTTTTAGGGGGTCGTGGTTAAGTAACACCCGCACAGATCGATCGATCAAGGTGCGCTTGCTGCGGTCGGTCTGTGGATGGGTGACCATAATTTCATATCGAGACCCCTCCGTGCCTCGGACAGCACGTTAACTGTCGGTTCCGGTTGTCAAACGAAGATCCATGACAGCCGTTACGGGTAGTCGGACTGACGGATGAAACCTGAAAGTCTGACTAAAGTTATTGTTACATATTTATATCACACACAAAGTATACAAATATTTCTTTCATGCGGGAATCGAATCCGTGACACGAGACAGGTAATCGAACTCCTAAACGTAGCGCCAACCGCGCTGTTTATATATCAGATTCAACATAACTATCTGACCTCCACAACTCAGTTACTTGGTAACACGATATCTCGTAGTAAGACTTTCAGGCTGCTGACTACCCGTTACGGCTGTCATAGATCTTCATTTGACAACCGGGACCGACAGTTCAATGTGCTCTCTGAGGCATGCAAATATGTTACGAAAATAATATACAAAAATCACATAAACCCCAAACACAACACTACAATTTTCGCATCACAATACACATTCCATACCAAACTAATGACTAAATCATAGGCAAGTTAACCGTTCACTGCGTGCCGATCTTATTAAACCCTTTGTTGCTAGAAGGGTCGCTAAGACCCAGCTGCCGAAGAAACTATCCCAACTGATATATGACGGAATTAATACCCACTTACACTTAAGTCTTCTCCGGAATCTATTGTGTCGGAAATTTCAAGTTTATGCCGAAGTGACAATATGGACATGAAAAGGGTATTTGCTGTTAATTGTTAATGGGAAATCAATGGCGTTGGTGAAATTGTTGTATAGAAGTAATAAATATGTTTAATCTTGCTTAATTTTAGGAAGGAATCATTAAATGGAGGCGCATTTACCCGTTGTAATCTTTCGTTTATAACGAATTGTTTAGTTTCCGAGTAGCGGTACCAAGCAAGGTGACATTTAGAAGCATTTTCAGTATGACTGTGCTTCGGCCAGCAGAGTCAGATCAGAACGTTTGTGTGGGCGGATTGAACATTTTTAACATGACACCAATTTAGTGTCGAACAACGCGATTTAAAGAATAATAATGAAATTATTAATAACTACATAAAAACATACTAAGGTGCGTCATTTCTATACATGGCTGAGTAGCGTTACTGAAAAGAGGCGTAATGATGATAATTATTGGTGATTACATAGAACATGTCATTAAATCTTAACCAATGAATATTTCAATAGTTTTTTTTTTATGGGATAGTGGCAACCGAGCAGACGGCTCGCCTGATGGTAAGCGATTACCGCAACCCATAGACTCCCGCAACCCCAGAGGAGTCGCAAGTGCGTTGCCGGCCTTTTAAAGGGTTTGGGCCTCCGGTACCCTCACTCACTCGGCGAAACACAACGCAAGCGTTGTTTCACGCCGGTTTTCGGTGAGGCCGTGGTATCAATCCGGTCGAGCCGGCCCATTCGTGCAGGTGCATGGCTCTCCCACGGTGAATATATTCATAGGAATATACTATCGTTATTGTGGTCTTGTTATACAAAAACAAAGTAAAACAACTTATAGTTACTTACGTAAATTCTAATCACCATCGAAATATTAGTCATCTTACCTGAAAACAAAAAGGAAACAATTTATAGGTATGTTAAATTCATTCTCAATACCCTAAATAAATGTATTATAATAGTAATACCTACTAACATTAAGCCAATACATGACTTATTTATAAGTTTGCCCTTGACCACAAAACAACCGCAAAGGCTGCAAGGATTTTTGGGCGCTGTCCAGCGTTATAGCAGTATTTCTTTCGTACTTACTTCCCGTTTCATATAATATTTAATAGAAATGCCCTGTGTGTATAGGAATGATTAAGTTTTGAGTCGGAGTGCAAAACTATTTTTCAAAGAAATTTCGCGAAGTCTGGTTGACACTTCGCGTGACTGTGGGCCGTCTTTTTTTTCGGGTAGCGAATCAGTTGTGCCATTTGTGGCTATACCGTAAGTCTTCTGGAAAATTTACCAAAAGACAACGATGCGGAGGAAAGCTTTGACGCCATATTTTGTATATAGATTATCATTGTTAAGAGCACGAATAATTTGTAATATTAATTTAAGTTGAAAACATGAACTGCAAGTATTTAATAAATATTATATTTCATTTCAACTAGTAAGTTCTAATCTGCGTGAATTATGTTTTTCGTTGCATGCATTGATGTCACATGGTTGATACGTTATAAAAATATATTATGACAATGAGATAGCGTCCAATTCTTTTTTTATACGTGTACTTCCGACAAGACTCATTTTTCTGTAAGTAGAGCCATCTCTGAGAATAAGAGTTTGCAAATTCGGGAATATACCAAGAAAGAGAAAGAAGATACCGTTTATTTACCTCCTTTGCTTACAGGTAATCAAAATTCTCCAAATCCTTCCGAAACTATCAAAATTATACCGCTCGAATATTACAAGCATTTCACATATACGTTTCATTAATCCAACTGAAGCAGGCTTAATTCCTCAGCCAATAATATCTTGAGAATTAATACCGTGTTTGTATCGGAAACCGAGTTCGTCGGGTCGGAACTACCCCAGCGGTTAGTTAAGGGTTAAGCTTTGAGTAACATGGCGTTTTGTTTATTTGTGGATGTGTATAAACATTTTGTGTGTATAGGAATGATTAAGTTTATTTAGTGTGCTGATATTTGGTATTTATATTATAGTAGGTAGGGTGACATAAATTGAATATGCTCATTTAGTTTACCAGGTAGAAACGAGTTATTTGAAGAAACAACATAGAAATCCCGTTTAATGAACACATACACAATGATAGGAAAATAAACATTATCAGAAGTAATTTTTCTATAGACTATATTTTTAGACTATATTAATTTCGAATCCTGCTTAAGACCGTATTTTTCTTTACACAAAAAGAGTTTAGAGTTCGCTACGCATGTGTTTGAAACACTTCTGAATTTATCTATCTGAATTTATGTGTTGCCAGCCCATGCGCTGTCGATCGATTTTAAATTTAAAATGCTTCACCAAGCGCTTTTCCAAGCGTTAGTTGGGAAAGCGCTATGCCAAGCGTTAATTCCTGTGCCCGATTCTCGAATTTAGCATAGAGTTATCAATAACACTGTTTCGTTTGCCTTAGATAATTCTCAGAAGCAACCCGGAGTGTGAATTTATGCGTGGTAAATGGCAATATGTTAGTATGGCTAGGCTAGGGTGTTATAACATCTTAGAGCCATGGGTACGGAGACAACACGGGGCTTTGTCTTTTCATCTGCAGGTTTTGTCGAGACATAGTTGCTTCGGCAAATACCTGCACAAAGTAGCAAGACAGGAGGTTACTCCAGTGTGTCACCAGTGTGACTTCAGTGTGGATACGGTCTTTCACACCCTGGCAAACTATCCCGCTTGGGCAGTGCAGCGCAGTGCTCTCACAGCAGCAGTCGGGGCAGACCGCCTACTGCCAACCGTGATCAGAGCCACGGTTGATAGTGAGAGGGCGTGGGAAGCAGTCCCTGCCTATTGCGAGGCCGATATCTCGTAAAAAGAAGCAGCGGAGCGGGTCAGGGAGGAAGACTCCCTCGCTGATCTAATCCGCCGTAGGAGAACGGGTCGGCGCAGGCGGCTTTACGCTGATGACTGATGCCGCCCTAATAGCCAGCGGGCGATAGATTGGGGAGTTTATCGTCCTTATTTGATGGCTCTTGAGTTGCGGTGATGTCTCAGGTGTGTCGGACATCGCTGAAAGAGAGTTAAAGTACGTGGAAAGGATGGCCCAGACGTGGGCCGCGTTGGATGGGTTGCGAATGCCATACATTGTAATTCTCGCGGGTCATCGACGAGGCGAGGGTAGGCACACGGCGGAGTTCTTAGTGGGTGCTAGCCCCACATAACCACCACTCCGGGTGTTGAGTCAGGAATTTTCTCCGTCAAAAAAAAAAAAACAAGTGTGCACATGGCATAACAGTACCATCTGCCTAGCCCTTTTAGAAATATAAGTGTGATGCTATCTGTGTCACCTAAATATATTTTTAAATCTCTATACAAAGTTATTTGCACCTTTTTTTATTCGTGTTTGTTAATAACATTAAAAACTCGATTTAAAAAATAGTTTCACCAGTCGCAACTGAGAACTGTCACTGAGTAACATAGGCTATATTTTATATTAGTACTAATAAGATTTCAACCTAAAATTCCGCTCTAGTGAAGCCGCTAGTACAGATAGCAATAAAATTGAAACACTAAATTATTCAAACTAATATTATATTGACGCGACAAGTTTCCATTTGAGATCAAATTGGAAATTCATGCTTTACAACAATAAGCTATGAGAGCTACAGTTGTCAAGATTATGTCACCTGTTTCCTTTGAGACCGTTCACTAATTTACGTAGGCACGTACACAGTTTAGTTAAATATTTACTTACACATTCCTGCTTAGGTTAAACTTGAGAACGGAATTAATTTACACATCTATCTATCTAGTTATCCTTCGAGTTAAACAACTCCGTGCCTAGGAGAGCATGTTAATCCATCGGTTTCGGTTGTCAAATTAAGATTTTTGACAGCCGTTACGTAGTCAGTGGTCTGAAAGTCTGACAACCAGTCATACCACGAGATATCGGTTACCCAGTAACTGGGTTTTGGAAGTCAGATAGACAGTCGCTCCATGTAAAATACTGGTATTAAGCTGAATCCGGTTAGGCTGGAAGTCGACTCTAATGTAATTGGGAAAAGAATAGGCAGATTGATTGTTTAAGCTGTTGCGTCAGTCATAAGCAGACACTATAGATTTTTATTGTTACAACGTACAGATCTGTACGTTACTGAGCCGAAAGGTACCTTTCGGGTCAGTAACGTACAGATCTGTCTGGGAAATTAAAATTGAGTAAGTGGTGTTAAATGGTGTTGATACACAAATTTGGTATGTTTAAGGCATTTTTTGGCAGTTTTATTCGTGCTTTATAACAATCAGCTTTGAAAGTAGCCAGTCCAGCCAGGATAATGTCACCTATACCGATATACAGACTGTTCACTTATTTTATGTATATAGTCTACTTAAATATGCATTGACATACCCTGCGAGTTGTACATTTCAAGTCTTAAAAGTCCAGGTTTCCTCACATGTATTCCTTCGCCGTATGTCTGTAATGTCTTAGATGATTTAAAAATAAATAAATTGATAAATTTATGTAAGTGTATATGTAGATATGGCTTGAACTTACAACTCGTTTCGCAAGCGAGCGAGTAGCCACCACGTTTTTTTTATCAAATATATGAAACTAGACAAATCTTAATTTCAGTCAAGATAAGAAAAAGACATCTAATGTTTTGTGAATATTTTTGGATATCTCTTGTCACTGAAGGCCGACATAACCATGTAGATATCTATATTGTGCAAGGTTTCAAATTTCCCAATCTCAAACACTCAATACTGTGATCTCTATTTCAAAAAGTGTCTGTTATCATAAAACGACATCATAAACCAAAGTGTTTTAACCCATAAAATCTTGCGGTAACTTTATTAGAACAACTTTTACGGTGTCACCTACCGCGTAATGTTATCCGCACAAATCGAATCGCATGCCGAAATTTACGATCACCGTTAAATTTGATACCTAGCACTTTTGGCAGCATTTTACTGTTAATCATAAATGAGGAAATTTAATTAAGACTGCCGTTTTCATACTGTATATTAAGATTTTACAGAGTTCTGTTAGGATAAACATCTTCGAGCATTTATGACATGTATATTAAGTACAAAGCCAACGGAGTGAAACAAGGAAAAAAATATTAAAAAATAATTATGAGCATACATACATACCTACATATCCATACATAATTCAATGCAACTTACAAGGGATCAATCAATCCCTTTACCTAGCATGGATTTTAGTGTTGTTATGCCACGAAAATTTTAAGACTCCAAATTTCCAACACGTAGGTACATATTTTAATTAGAATCGTAGCAAGTGAAAATCAATAGTATTTGCCAACCTCAATTGGAAACAGGTGTAGTTTTAGGGGCCCTCTCGCAGTGGCATATGATTCTCAATCCTTATACCTTTACCTATACCTTTTACCTGTATGGTTACAAAGATAGTACACGATATTAATAGTCTGACTCAAGTTTGTGTTTAGTTTTTTTACGTATGACGAAAGCTATTTGTGCTTTAGTGCAAGTTCTTTTGTGCTTGTGTGTTACCTCACCCCCCGCCAAAATTAAGCGAGCAAATTTTTTCGATATTTAATCAGAAGCCGTCTCCGGTCTGGTCCTCTAAGTATATATGTGTGAGTATTTTAATATACATTTTGGTATAGAGCTTTATAATTCTAGCACTTTGCTTGAAGCAGATCAGAAAAAAGTTGCGTTTGAGGGTTAAGATAACGCAGCTTAATGTGATATTCCTAATTCGGTGTCACTCCGTATGATTGCAGAAGAACAGTAGGCACTTGTCACGTCAAGTGTACCACTTAACTGTTACTGACATGACCGATAAAGATTATCGTATTTATTCAAGATAAACACATAAATCTTAAGTACTATCCTTAGTTTCACCAAGACTGCAGTGAGCTAAACACGTTTATAAAAATGACAGTTCAAATTCAGGATGAACAAGAAAATAAAGCGTATCAAAGAAGAACAAAAAAGTGTTTTCAAAAGACGTGCAACACGCGTGTCCTAAAGAAAAGATTCCCCGTCATTGAATGGCTGCCAAAATATAAATTTGATTATTTTTTCCAAGATATAATTGCTGGTATAACAGTGGGACTTACTGCAATACCTCAAGGGATAGCTTACGCAGTAATCGCAGGACTTCCACCCGAATATGGATTGTACGCATCCCTCACATCTGGAATCATTTACGTGATCTTTGGAAGCTGCTACAATGTTACAGTGGGACCTACAGCAATTCTCGCAGCCATGACAGCAAGATACGTGGCTAATTACTCTGTCGATTTTGCGATTCTCGCCGCATTCCTATCTGGAGTTTTTATATTTCTCATGGGCATCTTCAATCTTGGATTTTTAGTGGAATTCATATCAATGCCAGTTATAAGTGGATTCACAACTGCTGCTGCACTTCAAATTGCCGCTGCACAGCTGAAGTCGTTCTTTGGATTGGCAGGTCCGTCGGGCAACTCTTTTGCAGAGTCATTGCAAAATTTCGTCACCAATATAACCACCGCAAAGCTTTGGGAGCCAGTGCTCAGTGCTGGGACTATACTTATGTTGATATTGTTGAAGAAAATGGGTGAAGGATGTAAACGTACAGACGGATTTGTTAAGCAAATGAGATGGTTTACATCTTTGTCAAGGAATGCTGTTGTTGTGATTATCGGAATGATTCTTGCCTACGTTCTTGAGGTTATTTTGGGAACCGAACCCTTGGAAATAATTGGTGATATTGGTAGTGGACTGCCACAGTTCGGATTGCCACCATTCAGCACTGTAGCTGGTAACCAAACATATAATTTCCTAGAAATGATGGAAGTACTAGGCGTACAATCAGTAATGATTCCTTTTGTAGCAATTTTGGAAACTGTAGCTATTGCTAAAGCTTTTGCTGAAGGCGGTAGAATTGATGCTACACAAGAAATGATTGCCGTCGGACTGTGCAATATTATTGGATCTTTTGGACAGAGCATGCCTATTACTGGGTCCTTCACAAGAACAGCGCTGAACCACGTTTCCGGAGTCAAAACACCAGCTGGCGGTGTCACTAAGGTTTTACTTCTCATTGTTGCTCTAACTTTTTTCACTTCGACATTTTATTATATTCCAAAGGCTTCTTTAGCCGGTCTTATTATAACTGCTATGTTTTCTATGATCGATTACCAAATGTTCCTCAATTTATGGCGGAGCAGTAAAAAAGAATTGATGTTGATGTTGATAACGATGATTGTTTGTTTATTAGCTGGCTTAGAGTATGGGATTATGGCTGGTGTTACGATCGAAGCTTTATTGTTGTTGTATAACGTAGCAAGGCCAACTGTAGAGGTTAATAAGCTGAAGTGTGAGAAAGGAGATCTGATGGTGGTGTATTTGTGTGAGAATGTATCTTATTGTTCTGCAGAACATGTTCGTCAGCGAGTGATGAAAGCTACATCTAATGACGTAACTAGCATACCAGTTATCATTGATGGTGCCAACTTAAAGAATCTAGACTTTACTGCCGCATTCAATTTGATGTCTATCTTAAAAGAATTGGACAAAACTCATCAGATCTTACTTCTGAATTTTAATATGAATTTTAAGCAGCTTTGTTTAGTTATTGATTCACGGTTTGAAACTAAATTTGTTTATGCAGCAAGTCCTCTAGAACTGACTGATGTGTTTCCAAAGGATGTTTAAGAAACAGATGTGATTTAGGTCAGATTGTAGCAGTAGTTAAGAGATTGCTTACTGTGTCACAGGTTCCAATCCTGCATGGAACAATCATTTGTAAGTCCTACAGATAATATTTTCAAGTATGGATGTGCATGTGAAATTTATGGTTGTATTTACTATACAGGAGAAATTTCTAGTAGTGAACAACGTTGTTTTTTTAAATTAATATAGTGTGACTAGAAGAAATCTTAGCAACAGCAATGAGAGTTATGCCGAGATAAAAATATAACTTAGTTTTGACTAAGCATTATTCCTGTCACTTTCACACAGCTGTCAAATTAGAAGTGCGAGATAGAGACGGGAAGATATTCAAGCCAAAGCAAGGGCTAAGTAAAATCTATTTATCCTGGCCTTTAATCATTGGTAAAGATGACCTTTATCACATTATGATGTATGATGAGATTAGATAAGATATTATTAAGAACATATAGTATTATCACATGCTTTTTTGTGATGAAATCCTTCACGTATTGGTCTTTATCTTCAAGTGATATAGTGTGATAACAGTAATACGTATTAAGGGTTTAATGTTTCTGAAACAACTTTATTTATGTTACTTACTTAGTTGTAAGTTTAAATTAAATTAAAGTTTTTCAACATTTTATTCTAGTGAAAATATATTTACTTGGTTTTTTATTCGGCATTTTTATAAGTACCCTAATATCCTATTCCATTGCATAATAGCATATTACATTAACGGAAACAAATTTAACTTAACTAACATAGAGTTCAGGTAATATTTAAATAAAATTATTGTTCCCGCCCTTAGTGCTGTGTTGCTTAATTTGTAGTTTATAAAAATATGCTCTGGCTGGAGGCATCAAATTGTCTCGCCATAGCTATTATTCGGATAAGCCGATCAAACTCCTATGGGTTAACTGCAAGAGGCTAAATCCAAAAAAAAAACATCTGTATACTCGCGAAATTATAAATTTGTACTTAAATAACAATAATTATTTCTATTGTAATAGATACTAGCTGGTGCCCGCAATTTTGTCTGCGCGACAAAAGTGTGGCTATATCCTTCTGCAGGGTCCAATTTATATATATAACAAAATTCATCATAATTGGTTTCTCAGTATGTGCGTGAAAATGTTACAAACAAAGCAACAGACAGAGTTACTTTCGAATAAAATCATCAATTCGATATAAAATAGGCCAAGTGCGAGTCGGAATCCCACTTGGATTCTAATCTTTTTTTTATTATTATTATTTACCATAATTTTACAGACAGATGGCTTTATTATAGGTTGCTTGTTGGGCTCCTTTTGGTTACAGAACCATATTGTGGTGTATATAGTTGCAATCATTGGACTTCTGTGCAGGTAACCGAAGGACCGTGCAGTTTTTAGTCGTTACGTTCAAGGCGTTTATGATGAATTTTGCACCCATGTAAAAAAATGGGTAAGAAAATAATATAAATAATAATTTTAAGTCGTGAACCTATTTTTCGACAGTCATCCTGACATTAAAATGTTCAGATCCAATAAACCTATTCTTTATTTGTATGTTAACTTCAGTTTTATCAGTTTGACAAGAGCTTTAACAAATCCAAGGACTTCCCAAAGATAATAAAAATAAAGTAATCTTAATTTAGATGTATCGAGTTGAGACGTATTGAATACTTTTTTTTGTATAGATATTATAAGAGATAAAATTATTTATCAATGTGATGTGACTAACTGGCTTAGTGGTTTAGCGGTTGTAAGCACGGCTGCTTCTTCTTCTTATCATATGGTTGATGAACAACCTAGTGTCAGTTTAAACAAACTGTAGGTCTCTGACATGGCTTTACACATCATCATCAAGAACATCTCTCAGGTGCACACCAAACGCTGAAGGACAACATCGTGAGGAAACCAGCACTGGTTTCCTCACGATGTTGTCCTTCAGCGTTTTATGCAAGAGATAATTAATTTATATTACGCACATGACTTCGAAAAGACAGTGGTGCGTGCCTTGGATTTGAACTTGCGACCTTTAACTTGTCAGTCCAACGGTACTCGGTGCTCGGTATATGGCATTAGGCTCACCACCTATAACATCATCATCATCATCCCCCTGCCCTTATTCCAATTTATTTGGAGTCGGCGCAGCATACCTATATTTGGCATGTTGCTAAAGTTTTGGCTATGTTTTATGGCCGGCCGCCTGCCTCACGTCTTTGGGAATGCTGTTGTTGGTGGTAACCGCCACCGATACGGTCTACTTCGATCTAGCTATGCTATACCAAATATTATCCATACGCCTGGTTCTGCTGATATCCTAACATCACACTCCACTAACCGGGCTATAATAACGTATATACGCTCGCCACCTATAACATGGGACTTAATAACATCATTGGTAATATGTGGGTGTACAATTGTGTACACATCTGCCGACCCCTTGTGGAATATAAGCGTTATGATTTCACGCTATGTTTAATTTACTTCAAATTTCTTGTGAATCAATCATTAAATTTTAGCTTACGTCAATGTTGCCATGGTAATTAATAAACCTTTCCGATATCGAAATATTCGTTAAATTATGAGCAATACTACAAAAACATATATAAAAAATTTCAATGTGGCTCACTATGTATTTAATTAAAATATTCACAAAATAAACTGCATATTATTCACCCTTTTCATAAAGGCAAAACTCTAATTTAATGCAATATATACTCGCGTTTCAGAATATGCTATAGTCGGTCGTTTTAAATTTGTTATTTTGGACGAGAACCAACGTAAAGAGTATAGAGACGATACGAGATCACTTTTATTCATTGGCAGTGTACATTCGGATGCAAAAGTTAATATCATGTGCAGTTTATTAAAAGAAAATGGCATTTAGGTAGTACTGGCACATCATAAATTATTTAAATTTATTGCTTGTACTTTATAAGAGTGGTGAATATTAATAATAAAAAATAAATGAAAAATCTAAAAAGCAAATACGTAATGCACGCAAAGTTAAAATTTTCTTGAATACTATATTCGACGTTGTGTAAAATAAAATATGGAAATGACGTGCCTTTAATCTAATATATAAAAATCTCGGGTTGTGTTCGTGTTTGTTATCGAACTCCTCCGAAACGGCTTGACCGATTTTTGTGATATTTTTTGTGTATGTAGGTGGGTGTGAGCATAGGTCATAAGATATTTTTTATACCCCTAGGTGATAAGGTTATCCAGAAAATTTATATGACAGAACAACGTTTGCGAGGCACAGCTAGTACTCGTATCTTATATTTTTGATGTCTTCTTTCCTCCTTTTCTGTCAAATAGGATATATAATATCTTAGGTTTGCGCGATCACTACACATTATAATAAAACAACTTTTAACCGGATTAATCGCGTGTGTTATTGGTTTTTTGTTTTTCCTGACGTTTCGAACACTTTGCAGCGTTCGTGGTCCCAGGAGGACTGCGTCAGTCAGTTCTTTTATTATAATAGGATATATAAACTAAAATACAGGGCAATCGCCAAATACAAATCGCAAAGAAAACAATAAGAACCTAAGAAAATTTTCTATTTTAAAAATAATATAATTTAAACTCCCCTACCAGACTATAAAACGATTTTAGTTCTCTCTTTTCACATTCAGTTGTTTATAAAAAGTATTGCAATTTATGTTATCGACTGTACTTTCAGGCTAGCCTTGACTTTGCCAAAAATCAGTGTCTAGACTAGCAAACGACTCCAGAGTATAAATTATTTAAATTATATGAATATTAAGCGAAGATACGAACGTGTTTTGTATGTAAAATGATTTATAGCTTGGAAATGGAGGATGCAAGTTCATTCCAAAAGACTATATCGAATTTATTTTCCCATAGTTGCTCTAACGCTGTAGTGTAGTAGTATTGTTTATATATTATATCTAATATATAAAATTCTCGTGTCACAGTTTTCGTTGCCATACTCCTCCGAAACGGCTTGACCGATTTTGATGAAATTTTTTGTGCTTATCCGGTATCTATGAGAATCGGCCAACATCTATTTTTCATCCCCCTAAATGTTAGGGATAGTCCACCCCAATTTTTTTTATTTATATGGCAAAACAACGTTTGCCGGGTCAGCTAGTTATTCTATATATTAAAGATAAATGTGGTATGTTTTTGTGGTTCTGTAAATATAAATGACCAACTTTAGATAAGTTTAGGACCTTTATGTAATGTGAAAGTGTTAGGGATTAATTTTACCAATAATAATACATATATTTTACTGCTGTCATATACAAAATAAAATCATTAAATGCGTACTTTAAAATTTAAAGTACGCATTTTAACTCGCGTCCGTGACATCATCTGCGTGGACATCAGGAGTAGGTGTAGTCGGGATAAAAAGTATTTTAAGGTTTAATAAAGGTAATAACTATCTGTGTAGCAAATTTTATCTAAATCCGTTCACTAGTTATTGCGTGAAAAAGTAACAAACATCAATCCTCACAGACTTTCGCATTTATAATATTATTATAGGTGTGTGAGGCGTTCCCAATTTTAAGTACCTACTTATAGAAAAATACTACCATGAGCAGGTTTTGAACCTGCACCCCTTGAATGGATATTTCAAATGCTTTATAAGTCATATATAATTATATTTTTTAATACATGTTAAGGCCATGTAATGCCTATATTAATTTCTATTTTTCAAAGAAACATTGAAAAAATAATAGACAAGAACGGGGCTTGAACCCGCGACCTTTGACGTTCCGTGTCATCACTCTACCAACTGAGCTACCTTGTCGTGTTCAAACCTATTGAATTTTCAATCCTCTTTGTATACGTCTTAAGGAGACGCCTGGTGATATTTATCTAGTAATCATTACAGATTTACTAAACTCAGCGTTACCACTTTACAGTTGTAAATCGCCGAACAACATCCCAATCCTTTATAAATCATATATAATTATATTTTTTAATACATGTTAAGGCCATGTAATGCCTATATTAATTTCTATTTTTCAAAGAAACATTGAATAAATAATAGACAAGAACGGGGCTTGGGCTGAGCTACCTTGTCGTGTTCGGAACGTCAAAGGTCGCGGGTTCAAGCCCCGTTCTTGTCTATTATTTTTTCAATGTTTCTTTGAAAAATAGAAATTAATATAGGCATTACATGGTCTTAACATGTATTAAAAAATATAATTATATATGATTTATAAAGGATTGGGATGTTGTTCGGCGATTTACAACTGTAAAGTGGTAACGCTGAGTTTAGTAAATCTGTAATGATTACTAGATAAATATCACCAGGCGTCTCCTTAAGACGTATACAAAGAGGATT
Organism: Xylocampa areola; assembly: GCA_935421205.1. Classification (NCBI taxonomy): domain Eukaryota; kingdom Metazoa; phylum Arthropoda; class Insecta; order Lepidoptera; family Noctuidae; genus Xylocampa; species Xylocampa areola. The sequence goes on from OW285206.1 coordinate 18,289,063, forward strand.
GAAAATTCAATAGGTTTGAACACGACAAGGTAGCTCAGTTGGTAGAGTGATGACACGGAACGTCAAAGGTCGCGGGTTCAAGCCCCGTTCTTGTCTATTATTTTTTCAATGTTTCTTTGAAAAATAGAAATTGCTTTATAAGTATTTGACTTAAGAACCCTTTTAAAGATCTTTCATATAGTATGACCCTTTTAGAAGATAGTATTTTCCATACCACATAGTTATATACATACGAGCATATGATTTAGTATGTTCTTCTATTCTAAATTTTATGAGGTGTGAAACATCTGTCACCATAAATATACTTATAACGTGTCATAGTTTGGTAAACAGGATTATTAACTGTCTCACAACATTTTATTCGTGTATTCTTCTCGGCGTTTATTCTGAACCCGTTATCTCCGGTGTGCCTTGGTGTAAATTAATCCGTCTTAATACTACTAGGTCATAAAACATAGCCAAAACTTTAGCAGCATACCAGATATAGGTATGCTGCGCCGACCCCAAATGAATTGGGATAAGGGCAGGGAGGTGATGATGATGATGACTAGCAGTGAAGCTGCGATAGTGATGTGACTGTTGAATTTTCTAAGACTAAAGACGCCGGAGACTTTTCGAAATCAATTGCTTAATAAATACAGATAAATCTTAGTAAAGCATTCGCATGCATAGTTTCAAATCCTGCTGCACGATCGTATATCTTTTTTAACAAAAGTTTTAACTTTTCTGGTGCATATTAGATTACCAGTTACTCAAAATTAAAAAAAACAGTGTGAATACAAGAAATTTCTTCCCGTACTGTGGGTGCGTTTATAAACACACCCAGACTCGGATCAATTATCTGTAGGTCATACAAATATTTGCTTCATGCGGGAATGGAACCCGCGACAACGGCGCAACAGCCGTGTGCCAACCGCGCAGTACATATATTTAAATACAGTAATGTTACTGTATCTAAATACATGGGCGTATTCAGCTTTTGGATCAGGAGGGGATAAATCAGAAAATTGTTATCCTAGGTTTCATAGGTAGTTAAATAGGTGCCCCCCTCCCTCCCCCGTACGCCCATGGCTAAATATATGTACTGTAATAGTGTTTCTTATTTATATCAAAAGTGGATCTACGTTTCGCCATCAACTCGCCTGATGTTATGTGACGGTGTGGCCGAGGATGGAGCACGTCGATCCAGAAGAAATCTATTCACCCTAAGTAGAGGGGATAGATTTGGGGAGAACGACAGTTGGGGAGTTGATGCAACTGCCCAGACCTAACTCCCACAACGGTTGGACCGGATACCTCCCGAAACACAACTAAGTCGCTTCACGGCATGGCTTTGTCCGGTGGGTGGTAACCAGCCGCGGCCAAAGCGTCCCACCAGAGTTGTGTTGCCTGATTTGCACCACCCAGGAGTCACGTGTAGGAATTCCATTTTAAAGGTGCAATCTTACGGACGCGAGCAACTCAGCCCCCAACTTTGATTTCTGTAACTGTCTTTATTCACTGAAAAGCTCATAAGAACATACATTCAGAAAATATCTTTGATTTTCATAACACCTCAACAGATCAGAACCAATTGATGAAAATCAAACCTAACCTATTTCCAATTACCAACTGTACACAAAAACATTTTTATGGACTGTCCTGTTGGTCTGGACTGTCCTGTTGGTCTAGTGGTTAGTAGCCCTGACTGCTAGGCCGGAGGTCGTGGGTTCGATTCCCACCCAGGACAAATGTTTGTGTGTCTGGGTGTAATTTATCTATAACATGTATGCATTTAGAAATATAAAAGTATATTTATCAGTTGTCTAGTACTCATAACACAAGCTCTGCTTAGCTTGAGACTAGACGGCGTTGTGTGATAGTTGTGGAATATTTATTATTATATTATTTCACTATGGTCAATGGAACTTCAAAAGCCCCCCACAGGCAGTACCTACATCACACGAGTGTCAAACGTGAACAGTGTGAACAAAAGAGGGGCGGCGCCGCGCGGTACGTTTGTTTATCGGCGACGCGTCAATCAAGGCTTCCTGTTAAATGAGATGTTGTAAAATATGGAATACTTTATATTGAACTAGCGACCCGTCCCGACTTCGCACGTGTATAAATTAGAAAAGCAGAGTGAAGTTACGTTTAGTCCATGTAAATTAATTTTTCGGGGACTTTGCTGCAAAAATTTCTTTTTTTTTCTTACAAAAAAAGTAATTAGGCTTTATTATATATATATATGTATAAACCATCTGTGAAAAATGTTCTAATCGATGGTGAAAACCGCATCAAAATCTGTTGCGTGGTATAGGAGGAGTTAGCGGATAAACAGATAGACGCGGAAAGCGACTATGTTGTATACTACGTACAGAAGTGAATTTTAATTGGTTTTGTTCCTGCTTTTGAACCTGTGATTTTGTGAAATGTTTAGTGGATCATGTAGTTACATATTTTTCAACACATTCGTAAAGTATTTTTTAATTAACCGCTTTCAGGTAGGTACAATATGCAGCTGCGTGCTTTACACGACTGCCCAAAAAAGTAGTGTTATTACTTTACATTATCGAATAATCCGCTTAAAAGTTGTTTTATTATAATGTGTAGTGATCGCGAAAACCTAAGATATCACTACGATTAAAAGACCTTTGAATTTTATAATCCTATCGATCCCAGATAATAAATAAATGGTCAAATTGCCCTAATATCGGTGTACAAACATGAAAAAAAAAAAAAAAACTACGCGTCAAATTGAGAATCCCTCCTTAAGAAGTCAGTAAATATTTTGAAGTAAATTTTGAGTTATACATAATATAAAACCGAATGTAATATTCTATTGCAACAAACACCAAAACCATTAATATTTCATCCTTTGTGTCCTTTGTTCGCCGCCCTTCAATTGTCCCAAAAACACCATAAAACAATAAACGTGAAGCACTTTATTTCTACTGAAAACAGCACTTCCACACTATTACGACATAAGACTAGCGCCACACCGGCGCCTATGGGGTCCGGGCTTCGAAACTGAAAGGTACTGTGACATTTCGCAATGTCGAATATTAGTTATCGCTCCCCGCTTCCTGCAGGAGAAGAAATTTGTAATAACATTAGATGTTATAGTAACTTACAAATATAGCATCAAGCCTGTATTCTCTGAAGGTGTAGGCAGAGGTTTTTACACTGGTACACCACATTTCGCCGACGCTATTATGTACTCCCAATAGGTGGTGAGCCTATTGCCACCTACCGAGCACAATTCCAAACTCCGAGAAGCTACTAAGAATTTCCTAACAGAAATACCCAATAACACTTTGCCCGACCTGGGAATTGAACCCAGGACCTCATGCTCAGCAGTCGAGCTTGGGACCACTAGACCAACGAGGCAGGGTTTTAGAAAAAAAATATAATAACTTTGGTAGAAATAGCTGGAAGGGTTAGTAGCTAAGTAACACCTGCACAGAACTATCTAGTTGGTCTGTGGATGGCCACCATCACTTCACAACGAGACCCCACCGTGCCTCAGAGAGTACGTTATCAAATGAAGATCTATGACAGCTGATACGGGTATTCGACCTGAAAGTCTAACAATCAGTCTGATAAAAAGGTCGCGTTACCCAGTTACTGGGTTCTGAAGTCAGTTAAGCAGTCGCTCCATGCAAAATACTGGTATTATTTATTTAGAATGGATAGTGGATTCCCAAGGTAGTTGGGAAAAGGCTAGGTACAGATATGTATTAATTATTTTATAGAATTTTCATAAACGTTAGTAGGTCTGTTTTTGGCGATAATATCCTATTAGATACTCTTAAACAAAATATGCCAGGTTTTCCACTTTTACTTATAAAGAAAAGGTTGTGGTTTGAAAGACGATTATAATTATATTTAATATCTCGATCTGGAAAAAAAATACAATATCACAATGTCGTAAATGTATTTTCTGATTTTGTAGTCGCGAGGCGGATTCTTGGCACTGGAATTAAACCTTTATAAGGTTGAATGTCAAAGGTTTTCTGTAGGGATGTAACCAATATCGACAACGGTACCGATGATGTTTATAATTAATCAGATATTCCGCAATCGAGAATTGATTTCGTTATTATATTTTTCCTTGCATAGATTATAAATAAATTTTTTCCTTTGATATATTCTATTGGTATGAAGTTTGGCGCATTAAAAGTCGCAATAAAAACGCGCGGGAAGCCGACTCTCTTGTCTAAACACAACATTTCTTGGGCTAGGAAACAGATCGACATAATACAAAATAGAAAAAAAAAAACAACGAAACCCATCGATATTTTCGATCGTCATATACCTTTTATGAAATTTAGATAAGACATTAGATAGATAAAGATAATTTATTTGTATTGATATCGATCGAAATGCATAAATATCGGTACGGTAATGCATAGGTATCGGTAGAAACCCGTATTAAGACTTCCCTAGTTGGTATTCAGTCCATTTCTGCTTCACGAGGCACTAATCTATTTCGTTCGTTTCTAAGTTGAAGGTTGTTTGTGGCAAAACAAAGCTACGCTTTAGGGTTAAGGCCGTTCAAAATCACTTGTCCTATGTCCTCGAAAGGTTATCAACAGCAAAACACAACCCTGGATATCCGCCAACTCTATGTTATTGCAGATTTGTAACTAGTTTATATTCGGGAAGAAATTTCCGCGATCATTGACTTGTGATTATAATTACAAAGGAAAACAGATGGCGGTGCCAAGAAATACTGTGGATTTTCTGGATAATCTGGGAGTAGGAAAATAACGAATGAATTGGCTATTTTATATACAAGATATTTTTCCAATGTTTTGTTAACATTTGCTTACGTAGGCTCAATTGCAAATATAATAAAAGCATCTGTGAAATATTGGTGCACAACAGTACACACAGAGGTGTACTAACTCAATACGTAATGCTTATCTGAAAAAATTAACTCAATTTAATTATTGTTCGTTGTGGTAGACTCAAAGAATATTTACATACATCAAATTATATAATGGTATTGGCTGTTTTCTATGATGATAATCAAGTACCATTAATATTACGATAACCAGCAAAGGAAAAGGCATATAAAATAAGCCAAACAAACATTTATCAATTCAGCCCGTCCGTCGCCTTTATCTCGGCTAGCTATTCTATAATTTCTTGCCCAAAAAAGTTTCTACCAAAAACAAGTACTTCCAGGGTTACTACAATAATAACCCAGCCAGGCCTTCTCGATATAGTTCGACCTTGACGCTATCGATTCCGCAGTGCAGACCTCGCGGCGCCGTTAGCTTTCACTCTCGAAGTCTCGACAACAAATCTATTGCGCACATGTCTGTTTACTGCGGAAAATAGGAGTAGCTTTAGGAAGTATGTGCGGTTAAAATTTAGGTAGAATTGCTGTTTTTCGTGGGTACAATAGATTAAAAGCCTACAGAAAATTGGGGCAATTGCACTATCCAATGAAGAAAGAAAAACGGAAGAAGTGAATTCGACACAAAGTAAAGGACGCAATTATAAAAATTAAAGGTCGCTCATAGCTCCTTGCAAACTGTAGTCGGTAATCAATAGTTGAGGTTAAGCAACGCCTGTCGCGATCAGTATGTGGATGGGCATTTTCATCAGCGCATCTACGTGCTTCGGAGGGCACGTTAAGCAGTTGATAATTACTAATAAGGGGAGTCAGAGGTGCACACAATTGTACACCCACATTTCAGCAATGTTGTTATTAAATCCCATGCAGTAGGTGGTGTGCCTAATGCCATCTACTGTGGACAATTCCAAACTCCGAGCTGCTACTGAGAAATTCCTAAGAGAAAAACCCAATAACACTTTGCCCGACCTGGACATCGACATCGACAGCCTCATTCTCAGCAGTCGCGCTTGAGATCGCTAGACCTATGACGCAGTATATTTATAATTAATAGCAATCGTTCAGCCAAGTTGGGAGACCTACGGGTGGATTGAATAACACCTTTAAATCAGACCTGAGCGAAAACCAGCGCTGCCACATTTCGATGGAACAGGATAGGGGCCTTTTTGGTCGCCTACAGTAAGACACATGTGCATGGCAGCACTTTACCTTGAGCTGGCCTAGGAAGTTTCAAGGGTATACGCGGCCAGCTTAGACTGGTTTTGTGACCACAGACGTGAGGCCTACTGGTGTTTTTTTATTTATAATTTTGTTTTTGTCCAATTGCCAACCTATTAAGTTGGCTCTCTTCATTCTAACACTAGGCTGGATTCAGTCCAAACCACAAAAAAAAAAACAAAAAAAAAAACCCGGAAATTTTCTTTGTTTTTCTAGTTTAACAGTCGTAGTACCAGCCTATCACTGCAGTAAATTTAATATGACAACAGTGACAGGTGCATCAATGAACACAGACTCTTCGCATTTTTTCGAACATTTTTAACCGTCTATATTCACACACTTTTTAAAAATAAATGGTTTTCAATCCAACAAAAACGCATGATATATTGACTAACCAAACACAGGACTGCTCTGAATACGATTGACAAACCTACTGTAAAATCCGTTTGTGCCTACTTCAAAAGAGCAACCAGGCAAAAAGATATTGGCAGGTATTGCAAAAACAAAAAACAACAATACCAAAAAACAATACCAGTTTATACGAGCACAAAATGCCATAAAATGCAAGGTAAACCCATTATCGGGTCCGGCCACGTGCATACGGATATGCACCCGACGCCATTTTTCATAGCGACCGGATGTGACGGCAGTACACGTCACCATTCCGGGTTTTCGCCTGTTTTTCCACCGGAGAATTATGTCGGCGACAAGACCCCGTCTGCGCTTCATGTCACAAGTAGTGGTAGGGACAAACCAGTTGTGAATAATGTGTTAGATATTTGAAAGGAAACGAGATAGAATCTTATTAGATTATGTTTTTAATTCTCTCGTTGAATTTGTAAGGTTAATTTATGTTTAATAGTTATTATTAGAATCTATATTTGACGAATTTCTATAGTTTATAAGAGAATTTTTAAGTAAAGATTTGAATCGAGTATAATTACGTAACTTGAAAAAGTGATTTTTTGTTTATATAGATATCACTTTAAATTTAGTGTATAATAAAAGGTCTTTTCATAAAAACAATATTACAAAAGGAATTAGGTTAATAGGAAACTTAGTTTAGCAGATATAAGGAAAAATGTATAAAGAAAATTTGTCTTGTTGAAATTGTATAAGTATTTGTTCTAGAATTTTTTTATTCTTTAGAATTAAGTAATATATGATGATTTCATGTTATAGATTAGCCTTCTACGAATCGAATCATATATAATATGTAAGGGTTTTGTGATAAAAATAAATAAATAAAGGCTCCAAAGGTTTCGGCTCAAAGTAAAAATAAACTGCAAAACAGGCCAAAAATGCGCGGGTCTCGTTAAGGTAAGGACGGCCCGTATATAAGGCGAGTAGATGGCCGATTCAAGTCAGTAGCAACACAGCCGCCGAAGAGGCAACAACTAGAAGAAACAGGAAGCCGAAACCTGAAGAACCGAGAAAATTCAAGAAAAGTGTTTTATTTAGGCCTCTATCCTATCCGCCGTCCGAAACAGTTGGTCCTTCGAGCCGGATCCCTGCGAGAAGAGTGCAGAAGAGTTCAGAAGATTGCGTTCAAGATGCCGGTAACCAGGTCACAGAAGGATGCTCCCTCACGTCCCGGGTCCCGTCCTACGGATAAGGACGCGACAGTTGAAACGTCGGGATCAGAAGGGGTCACGTCTGCGTCAGCGTCGGCGTCATCGGGAACAGCGACCACGAACACTTCTTCAGGTGCTACGGAGGGCACAACGACTACCGAGACCACGGTTGCGACTGCTACTACGGCGGCGTCCGAGAAGCACGGACAGAAGAATGAGGCCGCACAGAAGGAGACGACCAAGAAGACTCCAGAGGATATTCCAGACAAGGGCGCCCGTGGATCCGCCACAACCCTTAAGGGAGTTGGTCGTCGCGCCAGGTCAACGAAGACCACGAGCTCCTCGGCCAGAAGACGCGAACTAGAAGCCAGAGAAGAATTAGCACGCCTGGAGTTGAAGCAAGCTCAGGCTGCGGCGAAACTAGCCCGTGTCAGATTGGAGATGGCACAGTGTGAAGACGAGGACTCCGTGGATGAAGACCAAGAAGACAGAAGAGCACAGGTGCAGAACTGGATCGAGACATCCGTATTAGAAGAAGGCAACATAGAACAACCCGAGCTACGAGGTCAACACCCCTCAGAAGAGCCGCGGAAAGTGAAGCCTGAAGAGAACTCCTCAGCGAAAGGGGGTACGAGCGAGGTTCAAGCGTTGGTGACAGCGCTGACAGAAGCCCTTACCACAAGAGGAGGATCAACGGCGCAGCCGAAGTATATTCACGAGCTACCATACTTCGACGGCAACAGCAGCGAGTGGTTGGCCTTCAAGGTTGTCTATGAAGATACAGCGCCGATGTTCAACGACGTTCAAAATATGGCTCGATTAAGAAGAGCGCTAAAAGGCAACGCAAGAGAAGCTATCAAGAGCCTGCTGTACTCTGAAGCCTCTCCGTTGGAAGTGATACAAGCTCTTAGAAGAAGATATGGAAGACCTGATGCGCTTGTACTGGCAGAATTGGATAAGGTTAAGGCGTTACCGAAGATCTCAGAAAATCCACGAGATATATGCGTCTTCGCGAGCCAGATCAACAACAGCGTAGCAGCAATAAGGGGTTTGAAGAAACCACAGTACCTGCATTCACCTGAGATGGTGAAACAAATTATAGACAAGATGCCAACAATTCTCAAGTTCCGATGGTATGACTTCACGGCAGCATCGGACGAAGGCGAGTTTTCCGATCTGACAATGGTCTCTAAGTTCCTGAACATTGAAGCAGACAAGTGTGGGGCCTTCGCGACTTCAGAAGAGAGGAGCGGGTTCAAGAGGACTCATCGACAAGCGACGCATTCAACAAGGGAAAAGGACTTCAAGGAAAAGGATTCAAGACAGACAACAGAAAAGAATTGTCCTATGTGCGAAGGTGGTCACTTCCTTGTAGACTGTCAGAAGTTCCAGAAGGCGTCGGTGCAAGATCGGTGGGCAATGGTGAAGAAGAGTCACGTCTGCTTCAAATGTCTTCAGGGGAGGCATCGAAAAGAAAGCTGCAAGAAACCACCGTGTAAGGAATGCAAGAGGTGGCATCATCATCTGCTGCATGTCGAGTCGGAAGACAGGACCTCGGGAGAGAAGAAGATGGAAACCCAAGAAGTGGCAAACGTCACGGCATCGGTGAATGCAGTTAATAACGCTAAGGCATACCTGAAGATAGTTCCAGTAGAAGTCTTCGGGTCAAAAGGATCAAAAAGGATACTGGCCCTCATGGACGAAGGGTCAACAGTGACACTTATCGACGAAAAAGTGGCAGAAGAAGTCGGCGCTCAAGGCAACAAGGAGGAATTAGCCATCGAAACAATGGGAGGCAGGCTAATAAGGAAGAAGGATTCTCAGATGCTCGACCTTGCAGTGAAGGGGGTCCATCAAAGCAACAAGAAAACCTTGAAAAGAGTCCGGACTATCGATGAGCTGAAGCTTGCCCCGCAATTCCTAGAAAAGAAAAGGATAGAAGGTTGCAAACATTTAAGGAAGATCGCCGACTCTCTATTCTACGAAGGGGAGTCACCACAGCTGCTCATAGGTCAAGACAACTGGGAGCTGATCGTGACTCAAGAAATAAGAAGAGGGAAACCGGGAGAACCAGTTGCTTCAAGAACAGGACTTGGATGGGTGCTCCACGGGTCAGACGCCGGAGCTGCAAGGGTAGTACACTTCCTGAACACGTGTCTACATGTCAGCACGCCAGATGAAGAAATGCATCAAGCCATCAAGGATCACTTCGCAATCGAGGCGCTTGGTGTACAACCGCGAAGACCCACTACAGACTCGGAAGGGAGAGCCCTCACCATCCTAGAGAAGACCTGCAGAAGACTAGAAGATGGACGGTTCGAAGCTGGACTCCTATGGAGGAACGAAGATGAACAGATGCCTGAAAGCTACATGTCTGCAAAGAACCGATTGTTCAATATTGAAAAGAAGATAGACAAAGACCCTCAGCTGAAGGCAGAATACGGCAAGCAGATCCAGCATCTTATCGACAGCAAGTATGCAGAAGAAGCACCTATTGGGCAAGAAGAATCCAAGAAAAAATGGTACCTCCCTCACTTCTCCGTGGTACATCCAATAAAAAAGAAGATAAGGATTTTCTTCGACGCGGCAGCCAAATCAAAGGGAAGAAGCCTCAACGATGCTCTACTGCCAGGACCAGACCTACTGCAGTCACTCTTCGGGATACTGCTGCGGTTTCGACAGGGACCGCTAGCGGTGGCAGCCGACATCAAGGAAATGTTCCTTCAAGTTCGGATCCGGCCGGAAGATAGAGATAGTCTGCGATTTCTGTGGCGCGGGGATCGTCGCGACGTGCCGCCAACAGAATATAGGATGACATCGGTTATCTTCGGCGCAACGTCATCTCCAAGTACAGCTATCTATGTCAAGAACCGGAATGCGGCGGACTTCAAAGAGCAGTATCCTAAGGCAGCAAGGGCAATCGAGCTGAATCATTATATGGACGATTACCTGCACAGCTTCCATTCAGGAGAAGACTTCAGAAGAGTGACAAAGCAGGTGGACTTCATACACAAGAAGGCAGGCTTCGAACTCAGGGGATGGGCGTCAAATCAACCTGAGCTGCTGCAAGACGTGAAGACCGACACCATAGAGAAGACAGAAGTAAACCTTGGTGAAAAGGAAGAGAAGACACTGGGACTGCGCTGGTTCACAAAAAGGGACTCCATCGGCTTCAGGGCAAACCTCCGGAACACACCGGAAGAAATAGCGAAAGGACTCAAGGTGCCTACGAAGAGGGAAGTCACCAGCGCAGTGATGTCGACCTTCGACCCGCTGGGATTAGCATCACCAGTACTCGTCCAAGGCAAGAAGCTACTTCAGAATATATGGCGAAGTGGCGTCGGTTGGGATGATGATATAGAAGAAAAGGAGTACGAAGCATGGAAGATTTACTTGGAGAAGGTGAAGCTGCTCCAAGATCTGCAGGTTCCTAGATGCCTGGCACCACATTGCACCGAGGGGGAGCTGCACACATTCACGGATGCGAGTGAAGTGGCGTATGCAGCAGCAGTATATTGGAGGACAGAAAACAAAGATGGTACTTACCACGTCAGCTTAGTCGCGGCGAAGGCAAGAGTCACTCCGTTGAAGCCAGTATCCATCCCACGACTCGAACTGCAGGCAGCCCTCCTAGGAAGCAGACTGTCGCATTCAGTGGAAGAAGAAATGGACCTGAAGGTAGCAAGGAAAGTGTTTTGGACAGACTCCAGCATCGTACTTTCCTGGATAAAAACAGACCCGAGAACCTTCAAGACATTCGTGGCTCATCGCTTGGCGGAGATAGAAGATCTCACCAAACCACAAGACTGGAGATGGGTGCCTACAGCGCAGAACCCTGCAGATGATGCAACGCGCGACGTACCAGAAAGCTTTAACCGCTACCACCGATGGTACACTGGACCAAGCTTCCTGAGACAAGGAGAAGCGCATTGGCCAGCACCAAGAACCTTCAAGAAGGAAACAACCGGTGAGGAAAAAGCGGCGGACGTCGTGGCAGCAGCAAGCACCTCTCATCCATCACCAGACCCGGAAAGATTCTCATCATGGAAAAGACTCTGGCGAGCTACAGCGAGAGTACTGCAGTTCATTCAACTCTGCAAAAAAAGGGAGAAGGTTAACGTCTGCAAGAAAGATCCCACCTGGAAAATGACACAGGCCAAGAAGGCGAAGGCTGTAGAAAAACGACAAAAACCTTCGAAAACGATAGAGAGGACATACATACCGTTGGATGCCGGACTACTAGAGCAAGCTGAAAGCCTGTTGCTAAAGAAAAGTCAAGATAGAAGCTTCCGAGAGGACATCAAGAATCTGCAACAAGGGAAGCAATTAGAGGGCAGCAGCAAATTGAAAAGACTCGACGTAGTACTGGAAGAAGGTCTCCTGCGGCTGAAAGGAAGAATCGACGCGATACAAGGTGTGACCAGAGATTACAAGCGACCCATCGTGCTCGACAGCAAGGAAAGGACAACACGACTTATAATAGAAGAGTTCCACTGCCACTTCAATCATGGTAATCACGCAACGGTGATGAATGAAATACGACAACGCTTCTGGGTACTGGGATTAAGGTCAGCGATCAAGACAGTTCAGCATCAGTGTCAGTGGTGCAAAACAAGACGAGCAAAACCGCAAGAACTGCCGACGGGCAACTTACCTGCTGAAAGGTTGATGCACGGGAACCCTCCCTTCACGTGCACTGGTGTAGACTACTTCGGTCCAATGACGATTACCGTAGCGAGACGGCACGAGAAAAGATGGGGGGCTTTATTCACATGCCTCACAACGAGGGCTGTGCATATTGAGCTGACTCCTTCGCTCTCGACCGACAGCATGATCATGGCACTACGACGATTCGCCGCAAGAAGAGGAATGCCGAAGAAAATCTACAGTGACAACGGGACCAACTTCGTCGGCGCTAACAAAGAACTGAAAGAAGCGCTCGACACCTTGAAGCAAGAAGACCTCACCTCAGAAGCGGAGAAGATCGGCGTGCATTGGAAGTTCATCCCTCCTGGTGCGCCAAACATGGGCGGTGCATGGGAGCGTTTGGTGCGATCTATCAAAACCGCACTAGACGCCACACTCAACGAAAGGCATCCACGCGAGGAGGTGCTCCAAACTCTCCTCCTGGAGGCCGAGCACATTGTCAACTCTCGACCTCTCACCCACCTCTCCGAGAACCCTGAAGAAGAAGCACTTACACCGAATCACTTCCTCATCGGGCGATCCTGCGGCGCTGCAAGAATCGGCAGCTTCAACGACAGCGAGCTCACGGGCAGACCTACCTGGAAGGCAACGCAGCGACTTGCCGACCACTTCTGGCAACGTTGGCTGCGAGAATACTTGCCCACTCTGCTGCCGAGGAAAACAAAGGGAAGGATCAGCACCACAGACCTGCAAGTCGGAGACATCGTGCTGATCGTCGACCAAAGCCTACCAAGATGCACCTGGCCACGCGGCAGAATCCTGCAGGTGTATCCTGGGCCAGACGGGCGAATAAGGGTCGTTGACGTCGAGACTCGCGGAGGTGTGCTGCGAAGACCAAGTTCGAGAGTGGTGCTGCTGGTGCCGGGAGTATCGCCGAGCCAGGAGGATGGTGCGATGCACGAGGGGGAGAATGTCGGCGACAAGACCCCGTCTGCGCTTCATGTCACAAGTAGTGGTAGGGACAAACCAGTTGTGAATAATGTGTTAGATATTTGAAAGGAAACGAGATAGAATCTTATTAGATTATGTTTTTAATTCTCTCGTTGAATTTGTAAGGTTAATTTATGTTTAATAGTTATTATTAGAATCTATATTTGACGAATTTCTATAGTTTATAAGAGAATTTTTAAGTAAAGATTTGAATCGAGTATAATTACGTAACTTGAAAAAGTGATTTTTTGTTTATATAGATATCACTTTAAATTTAGTGTATAATAAAAGGTCTTTTCATAAAAACAATATTACAAAAGGAATTAGGTTAATAGGAAACTTAGTTTAGCAGATATAAGGAAAAATGTATAAAGAAAATTTGTCTTGTTGAAATTGTATAAGTATTTGTTCTAGAATTTTTTTATTCTTTAGAATTAAGTAATATATGATGATTTCATGTTATAGATTAGCCTTCTACGAATCGAATCATATATAATATGTAAGGGTTTTGTGATAAAAATAAATAAATAAAGGCTCCAAAGGTTTCGGCTCAAAGTAAAAATAAACTGCAAAACAGGCCAAAAATGCGCGGGTCTCGTTAAGGTAAGGACGGCCCGTATATAAGGCGAGTAGATGGCCGACTCAAGTCAGTAGCAACACAGCCGCCGAAGAGGCAACAACTAGAAGTAACAGGAAGCCGAAACCTGAAGAACCGAGAAAATTCAAGAAAAGTGTTTTATTTAGGCCTCTATCCTATCTCTTTGCCCCGAGGCCCTCCGGGATCATTCTGTACTCTCATACCTACGCATTCAGGGGTGCGTGGTGACGTACGTAACCAGCGTAAGGGAAGCAAGGAGCGTACGTCAAAAAACTGGGAGATTGTCCCAGGACGACAGTGCGGGCACTGGACGTGTCCCTGCCGTCCGAAACAAATTATTTAAAGTTTATTAATGTTGTTTACTTCATATTTTGGTAAAAGTGCATCATTTTTGAGTGTGCTTAGAAGTAACAAGTTGTTAGCCAGGACTTAAATTGGCGATGCATAAAGTTACTTAGCTTTACTTGCTAACCTGCAATTTGCAAAATATTGTAGGCTTATTTCTTAGGTAATTTTTCAGTCCAGAAGCAATTTTACAAATTAAGTCGCATCGATTTCATGCCCAGTTATGATACATTAAAACAATATCTGAATGCATTATTTCTTATCTTGAAAATCAAAGATATGGTTCCGAAAAAATAATTTCTCTATCTATAATAGTTTTGTCCTCACTGGCCCATCTCAAAAGCTTGTATATTGTCAATAATATATAATTATTACTTTTAAAAACCTAGTCCTACACTCAGGATTTCTTCCTGTAACGTGGGTGCGTTTACAGATATATAATCACACACCTAGGAATCGACACGTAGCGCAGCAGTCGGTCTCTCGACCACTGCGCCAACCGCGTTGTCTAATTATTTAAGTTTGGTCGAAAAATTACGGGCCGAGTCATGTATACTCAAAATATACAGTGAATATTTTTATAAAGATATTCTTATTTCCATTTTTAGAACAACAACAAGTCCTTTTTCATACCCGGATTTTCCCGGATCATAATTAAAGTTTCAAAATGAATGTCTCTCAACATAAAAGGGGTTTTATTTTAATGTTTTATTATACAAAATAGTTCATTATAATACCACATCTTTGCAATGTTACCGGCACTTAATGCTTCCCTAACAACGGGCCCAGGGTACCGGTTAAACCGGAAGATTTGGGCAATAAAAGCATTATGTACTCGGATTTGAATGCATTATACGTTATTTAAAGGAAATTAGTAAAAACTGCCTCGTTGGTCTGGTGGTCCCAAGCATGAATGCTGAGCATGGGATCTTGGGTTCGATTCCCGGGTCGGGCAATGTGTTAGGAAATTCTCAGTAGCAGCCCAGAGTTTGTTATTGAACCCGATAGATTGCACCTATTCCAAATAACAGCGTTGGTGACATGTGGGTGTATAACTGTGTACACCTCTGCCTACCCCCTTGGGGAAAATAGGCGTGATGCTACGCTATGCTTTTATGTTATATTATATTTCTTTTTTTTGGCAAATAATCTTAACCCATTTAACTATTTCCAGAACCCCAGTTAAAAGTGTGATGGTAAATCATCTTCGGCGCCATTCCGTCGTCGTCATGGCATGCCATTTTTTATTCACCCCATGAATGTACATAGACGTTTGATCCCGAATAGCGTTAGAGGGTTGAAATTGGTATTTTATGAACGGAAGCAAGTTATATGGCATAGAAAATTGTTATACTACATATTTCCACGTTTTAGAAATAGGTACTTTAATAAAAAAAAAGAAAATGTTGCCCCTCAATATGAATATCTTCCTGTGTCATGGGTGCGTTTAAAGACATATTCCTCACAGAACACCTAATAACACTTTGCCTGACCTGTGAATCGAACCCAGGACCTCAAGCTCAGCAGTCGCGCTTGGTACCACTAGACCAACGAGGCAGTTACTGTAGAATTACCTGTAAAAATCATAAAAATAAATGTTGCCTGAGAAGTAGTGAAAAAAAATCAATAATGATTTCCGTATCAACTTAAGTTCACGACTAAGGACTCCGTTCGAGTCCGAAACTAGTCGGGCTATCCCGAAAAAAGCAAGTGAGTAGTAACCGGTGAACAATTAAGTTATTATACAAATATACTTTTACGATTGCAATTTTCTTTCCTTTTTTCAACAACTTATTTAATTCAAAATAATTTGGAATATTTCTCATAATAACTAACTGAAAAATGTGTTTGTTATTGCGGAAGTAAATATCTATGTACGTTCAAACGTAAAGCGACGGTCTAGTGTAGCTCTTTATGTTTGTGGTCACAAATGTACGGACGACTTGCGGTGAGACCTCAGACCACAGACTAGGAATGCCATGGTTTGAAATGGAGATTGAAAACATCACCCTACATTAAATTACTTAGAATAAGATGCGTTTTTTTTGGTTAGAAGAAATATATGTTCTTTTTTTTAAACTTTGCCTCACATTACGAATTTCTTGTACGTATCGTGGGTGTGTTATCCATACGGCGCGGGAATGCACAGCTGTAATTTTTAATCGACGAAAACACTATGCGGTTCTCAAGCAATTCTCTGGAGAAAATAAATTCAGTCCTAGTACTTTTTTAACTTTCGCGATTCGAACACATAATTATTGAATAAGGAATTGAATAATAGGTTGAAATTAAAAAACATCCTAATTTTTACCGGGACGACGGATTTAAGTTAGCGGCGGCTTGGAACCCAGTCATTGGCAAATGTTCGCGAAAATCTTTTGCAAAGGAGTCGATAGATGTCGTGAGTGTTGTGTGTCGCGATTTTAACATTAAAACGGTTTTACAAGATCAAGTGCGGGTGGATGAAAAAACCATTCGCTCTTCCCGACGATGACACCCGCATTCTCCAGTCTACTCGTGACCACGATCTAACTTGATCGAAACGCCTCGACGTTTCGATCAGGTTGGATCGTGGTTAATAAATATCCTTTTAGCGCGATTAAGTCCCGTTTGAATTCAATCATTATAATGGATGCAAATACAATATCTAGCTACTTCCCCAAACTTAGGGTAGTCATTACCTGTGCACCGCCCGCCCGCCCGCAAATATATGCACATACGCAAGCGGTGAAAATTCCGACTACCACCAACTACTCTACACGTGTTTCGCCCCTCCACGGGGCATCATCAGGAGCTGTTAGACCATGTAGTGCCCGCCACCGAGTCGACACCTCAGTGGCGGACACTGCGCGGTCTAACACTGCACGGTCTAACAGCTCCTGATGATAAGTGAAGATGAAGTAGCTAGATATTGAATTTATTAGCATCCATTGTAATGGACTTCCGCAAAGTAACGCCTGAATCTATTCAATAATCATTATAAATTCAGTCCTAATTGACAAAGACAAAATATTCCTCTCATACATCAATCAATCTACTAGCCTTTTCCCAACAACATTGGGGTCGGCTTCCAGTCAAACTGGATGCAGCTTAATACCAGTATTTTATATGGAGCGACTGCCTATCGGTCCTCTACAACCCATGCAATTACTGGGTAATACGATATCTCTTAGTATGACTGGTTGTCAGACTTTCAGGCCTCTGACTACCTGTGACGGCTGTCATAGATTTTAATTTGTCAACTGGGACCGACGGCTTAACGTGCTCTCCGAGGCACGGAGGGGACTCAGTATGAAAAGATGGTCACCCATCCACAGACCGACCGCGACAAGCGTTTAACCTCGAATGATCTATTTGTGCGGCTGTTACTTAGCCACGAGCCCCTCTCATACATACATAAAATTATACATCTCATTCCTCTCATACATACATACATTAAATCACGCCTGCTTCCCATTGGGGTAGGCACAGACTATAGATTTCGACTTGTTACGATTCTGACACACGTCTTTCGCTTCATCTATGTTCATTAACCTCTTCATGCATGCTCGTCGGTTCAGATTGCTCCTGACCTACTCCTTTTTGATTGCGGTACGTTCGTCGACGTCGGCCTGCCCCGACTCTTCCATCTACACTCGCCTTGCACTATTCCTCTCAGTAATAAACATATTTATTTAAAATAAAAGCAGTACATCACAACATTTTGTTGACGATTATGTTAATAATAAGAAACAAATGTTTGGTCCAATGTTTGTCATAAGATCAAACCGTCAAATAACCCGCATTGGTCCAACGGTTGGTTGGCGCCAACAAGGCGGGCAATCTCGCAAGTGCCTGTCGAGAGTTATGGACTGTCTCGTCGATACATTTAGGGTATCCCTTGCAATATCGTAAACACCCCATAAATAACATGCGTGTAGTTTTTTTTCATATCTTATTCTTTCTATAACGAGTGTAAAAGAAAAGATCAGGAACTATCAAAATTTACAAAACGATATCAAAATATATTTGAAAGCAAATATCACCACACTAATGCGAAAAAGATTAAATTTTCCATCCCTGTTCAATCGGTTTATTTGCAATTTTAGGCAACCGGAGTACAACCGATTATCACTTCGGTAATACAAGCGTGATGATATGCTACATATACCCAAAAATTGGTATAAGTAATTAAGTGTTATGGGCTCTCAGGAGCTGATGATCATGAAGGTTTCCGGTCCAATATGTTTGTTATCCTACTAATATTATAAACGCGAAAGTTTGTATGTATGGATGTTTATTACTCTTTCACGCAATAACTACTATACGGATTTGGATGAAATTTGGCACACAGATAGTTTATAACCTGGATTAACACATAGGATATGTACTTTTTATCCGGGCTGGACCTAATTCTCAAGTCCACGCAGACGAAGGTCCGGGCAGAAGCTCGTATTGAATATTTATGCAATTGTGGATTCTGAATTTTATTTATTTGTTAATAATTACTATTAGAGAAAAACATCCTCAACTAAATTGTAACTTGCAGTCTAATTTATAAATTTTGTATTCTTTATTGTATATACATAAAATAATTCCAATTTGTGACGTCGTGTTTAACTCACCATTAAGTTTTCTACCAGCAAACCTTTGAGCTATAGAAGTGACAGGAAAACGAGGGTAACATCTCAATAAATGAATTTTAACTTTTAAGAATTTTTTGTTTCTAAATTAACATCTCTTTCCTTTAACATTATTGACTGTACAGCCTTCGAATCCTATGTAAATCCCTTCCCACTAGTGCCAGCCTCATTTGAAGATTCGCCATAAAGCATTCAGATCGACAAAAGCGGAGACTTAATTCGCATGCGCGCTCCGGAAGTCCTGCGACCGGATACATAGTGTGTTATATGCAGTAAAACAATTGTACCATTGGATAATGGGGCTGTGGTTTTGTTTTGTTTTTAGAAGTGGGTGCCAACTTGGATAAGATAGTCAGTTATTTAGTTTAACTGGTGAATCTGGAGAAATGTGGAGCTTTGTCATTAGCAACGTATGTAGAAACAATTAAACGGCTGATAAAATTTTTTATTTTAGGGTGACGAGAAAGTTTTTTTTTATGGAATCATTTTTTTTTTTTTTTTTTTTATACTTTTTTAATGTAATTACAGTAAAAACCATTGTCAAAATTTATTTCTACTGGAAAATAAATAAATTCGTTTAATATATAATAGTTTTAGTTTCAATAATAGTTAATTTAGGTAATAGTTTTTTTTTTCTAATTATTAAAATAATTTTAGTTTTTAGTTGAATTAATACAAATTTGTTTATTATTAAAAAGGAACAACAATTCTTAACTTCTAAGTAAAAATGTATCATTCGTTTGTCAAATATTTAGAAGAACAAACGTACTTGATCCACTGCCTCCACCCAACTATACCGGAAGCAGACACGAAGCATTGGGCGGGCACCATGCACGCTTCCGAAATACATTTGCATATGCGACAAAATATTCATGCGTGGGCGTGCTAGCAATTTGTCCTAACATGTTTTGCAGTAATTTTATTAACAAGACCTCGATAAATGGGAAAGAATATGGTAAGACCTCTTAGAAGCGTTCATATAATGGGAGAGGGACTTTACCTTACCGAGAGCCGCTCGTGATAAAATGTTTTGGTTACCTGTAACAAAAACATCATTTTTGTTAGAGAAATGTGTGAAATTATAGAAATGTATGATGTGTCAAATTATTTTTGCGTGAAGGCAAGTCTTTATGCTAATTACCTTTTGTGCCACATTACTGCACATCTTATTAATAAAAAAAACAGTGTGACGTCACTGTTGCGTTAGGCATATTGTTTTAAATGTGCATAAGAGTATTGCATGAGTGTTCTTATACATGTATAATCACGCCTATATACCATTGGGGCAAGCAGAGACTATTGGTTTCCCCCTGCAGGTAGAATCGTAACCTACATACATACATAAAATCTCGCCTATATTCTCCGAAGGGGTAGGCAGAGGTACACCCACATTTTCTGTTATTAAGTTGCGCAAGCAATAAACATTTGAATTTGAATTAAGCCACATGGAATAAGTGTAAAAGTGGTGACCTTATTGCCATCTACCGGACACAATTTTAAACTCCGGGCTGCTACTGAGAATTTTCAAACAGAAAATATCAATAACATTTATATGTATTTACATTTACATTTATATGAGTGCATCATTTTCGCACTATTAAATAGGTAACCTACATAATCTATTGTCGTTTTATCTTCTGGTCCTCAATCAGTTGGACTTCCGACATAATGAGTAACCTCCCGATTCTTCACACATTGTTTCCTCGCCCTCCCTCCCTCCCTACATAAAAGGTCTACCTTAGTATATCGAGCGAGTTTCCTGTCCGTTCTTCGACTTTCTCATATCTATTCCACACCATTAGTTGGGACTGACTTATCAATTATTTATTATGTAGTGAGATGATTTAATGTAGTAATATCTTAGGTTTGCGCGATCACTACACATTATAATAAAACAACTTTTAACTGGATTAATCGCGTGTATTTAATATAACACTTTGCAGCGTTCGTGGTCGCAAACAACAAAAAACCAATAATACACGCGATTAATCCGGTTAAAAGTTGTTTTATTATAATGATTTAATGTGTTATCTCTATGTATATTTATGTATGAGGTTATTGTTTTGTTGTCCGAAACTGCCTCATTGGTATAGTGGTCCCAAGCGCGATTGATTTTCTGTTAGGAAATTCACAGTAGCAGCCCGGAGTTTGGAATTGTGCGCGGTAGATGGGAATAGGCTCACCACCTATTACATGGGACTTGGGCATACCACTGTGAACACCTCAGCCTATCCCTTCGGGGAATACAGGCGTGTTGCTATGTTATGTTTATGTTATGACAACAAAGTAAATTTTTTATTCTAATTTATTAGGTATCTCTTTTCAAGGGTTTCAAAATGTACTTAATACAACTTGAATTAAGCAACAAAAGTGGCTAATAAGTTACAAGGCTTCTTGTTGCGATAATTAAAAAAATATAATTATATTAAATCTTTCCACTTTATAATATTAAGTATTGATAAAATTATTCCGCCTCATAAGTCTATTGGGTGTAAGCAGGGCTATATATTAGACAAAAATGAAGGAATCCCATTGTTTTTTTCATGACATGTACAAGTACCTACATCTGCTAAGATCTACAGGCCAACCTAACAAACATTTATAAATACTTTTTTTGTAACCAAAACGCCAGGTCAATCAAGTGACAGGTCAATCACGGAACTCCTTAATGACCGTTAAATTTATAACCACGGTCACGTGACGTGCGGAACTGGATATTCGTTCTGTTACATCAAAGCTCAATTTCGCTGTCAGCGTCACATTAAGAATGTATGCCGTCCACCCTTCCGTTGCATTGTTGTACAGGGTGATGAGAAACTTCAGAGGAACATTGATTTATGTAGATTAACATAGTATTACACTACAAACAAAGAAAAAAATCGGTAAAACAAATTATATTTGATAAAACGATAAAATTCAACACATAAAAACTTTTATCGAGTCGACAAGTTTGTCGAATAGATCCGTGCTCGGACGCCTGCAATGATTCGATATCGATATTTTAGGGTCAATATTATCGATATTAACGAACTTTCCATATTTCGTGGCATCCCTAACTGGGCACTGTCCTGTACAATTTACAAGATCAAATGATAAAAAACATAAATATAACAGGGCATCACGCCTCTATTCTCCGAGGGATAGGCAGAGGTGTACACAGTTGTACATCCACATTTCACAATTACATTAATTCCTATTGGATGGGTAGAATTAGGTGGAATTGTGCACGGTATATGGCAATATGCTTAATATTGCCATATACCGTGCACAATTCCAAATTCTGGGCTGCTACTGAATTTTCTAACAGAAGGCTCTTTGCCTGACCTTGAACCTCACGCTCAACAACCATGATTGCAACCACTAAACGAATAAAGTAATAATGTCAAAAAACTGTATAAAATGATATATTTTTTTATACATATAAAGAGGGGCTCGTGGCTAAAAAACAGCGGCACAGATCGATCGATCGAGGTTAAGCTGCGCTTGTCGCGGTCGGTCTGTGGATGGGTGACCATCATTTCATACCGAGACCCCTCCGTGCCTCGGAGAGCACGTAAAGCTGTCGGTCCCGTTTGTCAAATTAAGATCTATGACAGCCGTTACGGGTAGTCAGAGGCCTGAAAGTCTGATAACCAGTCATACCACGAGATATCGTGTTACCCAGTAATTGGGTTGTGGAGGTCGGATAGGCAGTCGCTCCATGTAAAATACTGGTATTAAGCTGCATCCGTTTTGACTGGAAGCCAATCCCAATGTAATTGGGATAAGGCTAGGCAGTTTTTTTTTTTATACATATTAATGCCATGTAATGCCTATTTATTAATTACAATATTTCAAGTACGACAATATAACTTTTTCGCACTCTACGTTGTTCATCAACTATACGATAAGAAGAGAAGACTGAGTATCCTCCCTTCATACCTAATGAAGCTCTTGGATAGCTTAGTTTTCTAGAACTATGGTCTGAATGGTGATCACGATGATACCTATAGGTACTGCTGGAACAGTTTTCGGGCATTAACTGCCTCGTTGTTCTAGGGGTCCCAAGCGCGACTGCCGAGCAGGAGGTCTATGGTGCGATTGCCGGGTCAGGCAAAGTGTTATTAAATTTTTCTGTTAGGAAATTCTAAGTATCAGCCTGAAGTTTGGAATTGTGCCCAGTTGATGGCAACAGGCTCACCACTATTTACATGGGACTTTATAACAGCATTGGTGAAATGTGAGTGTACTAGTGTGTACACCTCTGCCTACCCCTTCTGGGAATACAGGCGTGATTCTATGTTATATTTTTTCAAGTGTGATAATCCATGCTGTACTGAACTCCTACTGCATCGATAGGAATCCATCAAAGGTTCGTTCCCCACTAACCTTTATCTGGGTTTGATTGCAACTGCCTTCAACATAACCCCAGTGGGGCAGCCGAGCCTACCATGAACTAATCCCATGAATTGACTACACCCTGTACACACAAACCAACCTTTCGCTTTAATCGCATTTTGTGTGGTTAATAAACAATGAATTTGTGAACTCGTTAACGACGCGTGGGGTATCGTTTATATAGTTATCATTTATTCATTTCATATGTGTTAGAAGGTATATTATGATGTCACAATTAATTTGATGGGTGACGTCATAGAAGTATCGTAGGCTCGTGGCTAAGTAGAAGCCGCATAGGTCGATCGATCGAGGCTAAGCTGCGCTTGCCACGATCGGTCTGTGGATGAGTGACCATAATTTCATACCGAGACCCCTCCGTGCCTCGGAGAGCACGTTAAACCGTCGGTCCCGGTTGTTAAATTAAGATCTATGACAGCCGTTACGGGTAGTCAGAGGCCTGAAAGTTTGAAAACCAGTCATACCACGAGATATACACGATAGTGTTACCAAGTAATTGGGTTGTGGACGTCGGATAAGTAGTCGCTCCATGTAAAATACTGGTATTAAGCTGCATCCGCTTTGACTGGAAGCCTACCCCAATGTAATTGGGAAAAGGCTAGGCAGTCATAGAAGTATGTTGAAGGGCTTGTTATGGACAAAACAACCGATGATAAACCTTGCTTAAAAGCAATTGGTTTCAATGTTGTTCAGTTTAAAGTATGCTTTTCCTTTGGTGCAAAAAAAAATTAAATTAGTTGCAAGATTCCGAAAATTTTACTTCACTATGTAGAAGAACCGGTAAGAATCGAATTCAAACTTTTTTTTTAATTGACCAATGACGCATTCTGGCATTGTTAGTTAAAGTTTTGATAAAATAAATAAATTATGATATCAGACGACTAGAGTATTTATACGGGAGGCGCAGATTCGAATCCTGTTCACGATCTTGGTTTTCTTTCCTCAAAAATTTATAACATTAGAGTTCTCTACGCATGCGTTAATGCGTTTGAAGATTTATCTGTATTAAAAAGGCAATGTTTATTTTGGGCTTTTGACAGGTTTACAGTTGAAATAAATATTTTTACTCAACAAAAAATATTATAAACAAACAAATCAAAACGGACCCTGTGCTGCCCCATATTAACATATGGCAGCACTGGTTTTCTGATAGGTCTGATTCCAAGTGAATTTCCTAAACTGATATCGATTTTTGTTAATTAATGTAATTGTTGTTACCGTTTTAAATAACAATAAACAATAAACTCTCAATATAAAAGAAACTCTCAATATACAAGAAACTCTCAATATACAAGAAACTCTCAATATACAAGAAACTCTCAATATACAAGAAACTCTCAATATACAAGAAACTCTCAATATACAAGAAACTCTCAATATACAACAAACTCTCATCATAATTTCTCAAAGATTCAAAGATATTTATTACAAAAAAATATAATTACGTATTCTTATTAAAAAATAATTGTAATCCACCTACGTTACCTGTATTTTTTATTATCCATAACTTTATTTACATAAAGTATAAAA
This sequence comes from Xylocampa areola, assembly GCA_935421205.1. Lineage (NCBI taxonomy): Eukaryota > Metazoa > Arthropoda > Insecta > Lepidoptera > Noctuidae > Xylocampa > Xylocampa areola. The sequence goes on from OW285206.1 coordinate 18,313,828, forward strand.
ATAATCAATAAGATCGTCTTATTAACATATTCATTAAATGGAAACGAAATAAGATCTTATTTACTTTATTTAAAACTAGCTGTGCCACGCGGTTTCACCCACGTAGGTATATTATAACTAAGTTACTCCTTATATAGTCAGCTACCTGTCAGTAAAATCTTATCAGAATCGGTTCAGCCGTTTCGAAGATTAGCCGGAACAAACAAACAGACAGTCAAAAATTTTAAGAACAGATTTTTGGCCTACGTACGTATTTCAAATTTTAAAGTATTACCTATCTACCCAAAAATCCATTTTTAAAATGTATGCACGATAATCGTGCAAATAACTGTATGAGCTTAAAAAACACTATTATTTTGACATTACAAACAGACACTTCTATTTGTATTGTCCAAGTTTTTATCATAGAGTTAATTATCCGAAAAATGTAATAAGCTTGACCAGCATTTCCGAGTTTCCATTTTGTAAATTAATTTCAGTCAAAAGTGTACACTAAAGTCGACATTCATCTTCTTTTTTTGCTTGCATGTGTAAGCATAATTTTATCACACAAATTTTTCAGGCGTTTCCTTATTATACATTCAACATTTTAATTTATGACGTGTTGAGTTCATGAATTCGTAGCTCATGAAATCCTTTTAGGTTTTCCAAAGTAAATTATGGCGCATGTAAGAAGTAAAGGAGTAAAAAGTGGGTAAAACATCCGTGTTTATACTTTGAGACTTAATTGTACAAATAAAGTAAGTAAAACCAATCTACATCGCCAACCACGTTAGGCATCGTATAGATTTTTTCTTACCGTAACGTTGATGAACAACCAATTTCTCAGAGATTTAACCACTGGCAAACACTTGAGGGTTCGGGCAAAGTGATTGACTTTTTTTTTGTTAGGAAATTTTCAATAGCAGCCCAGAGTTTTGAATTGTTCCCGGTAGATGGCGCACATGATTATGAAAAAGCTTGAGTTCGGTTGCGATCTCTGATTTGTCAGTTAAACTGTCATACCTCAGGATTCCACCTTGCTGTGGGATAATTAGACAGAATGTACTTTCTTTTGTATAAATAACAACAGATTTTGTTTTTATCTTATAAATAAATATAAATCAATTACCGCATGATTAGCGCTTGAGAGCAGTGGGGTTACTCCTGAAACTAATACCAATACCAATACAATTCGAACATTAAATTGACGCCTTAAAACAACGTGTAATTTTAAAATAAATGTACCTACATTACAGTTGCCTCAATTTTAAGGCATGTTGTCTTCATATTATCCCGTATCTATAATTATTTTTTAGTCATTTTGGCATTTAAAAGTACGAACTGTGGGGTTACTCTTGAAACTAATACCAATTCCAATCGAATTCCAATATTAAATTGACGCATTAAAACAACGCGTAATTTTAAAATAAATTTACCTATATTACAGTTGCCTCAATTTTAAAGCATGTTGTCTTCATAATATCCTGAATCTATAATTATTTAATAGATATTTTGGCATTTAAAAGTACGAACTGACATATTTCCAATGTCAATCGAGCGGAATTATTTTCAAGAGTAAGCCCACTGACGTATTTCCAATGTCAATCGAGCGTAATTATTTTCAAGAGTAACACTTCTCGACCGATTTAACTGTTCTTTTTTTGTTGTTACCGTAATTGTCAGGACAAGGTTTAGGTAAGCAGTGACAGCCTAGTCGTCTGACCGTTGGACTGACATCTCAAAGGCCGCAAGTACGAATCCACGGCACGCATCACTGTCTTTTCAAAATCATGTGTGTATTATAAACTAATTTTTTGAGGCTCTATCGTATATATAATTATTATTATTTTAAGTTATAATTTAAGGTTTAGGTCGTTTTTTTTTTAAATAATGCATGTCAAATTCAATAAACTAATTACCCATCACTTGCTCATAACGGGATGCAAAACATCGTGAGGAAACCAGCACACCTGAGAGATGTTTTCGATGGTGTGTAAAGCCATGTCAGAGACCTACGGTTGGCTTACACTCTGACACTAGGTTGTTCATCAACCACAAGATAAGAAAGAAAGGACAAGGATTGTATGTTTTTTTTTTTATCCGTCGGAGAAGTCGGAAACCTCATTTTCTTCAATGGACCCAGGCGAAGTCGGGGCAGATCGCTAGAGGCAAATAAAAATTGCTATATTTCTATGCATATTTTAAGTGAAACAAAACCACTTTATCACAGTACCAATGCAAGTTTCAACGTGCAAAGCGTACAAAGTCAGTGTAGTGCGTATGACACTTCATTTAATGAGTTGGGAACTCGTTCGGCCATGTTTACAAGTAGTAACATGTTCGCAGTTTAATTAACTTTGTCACAGCGCCAGGACAGTTCGCTAGCTGTTGTGATGTGAAGCCATTTAGGGACCGGGTTTGTTGAAATGGCGGAGAGTGAAAATCAAGAATTTCACAGGTTGATTTGTAATTTTTTCATAAAATTGAAAATATTTCCTTCGTAAAAATTAAATGCTTTATGCTTTGTCGTCGGTCTTCGTTGTTGTTCACCAAGAGCGACGAGCAATCATGAAGAGATTAGTGGTTAGAGGCGAGTCAAAATTGTAGCAAGTAGAAATTGATAGTCCCTACCTAACCCACATACAACAAGCGTAATTGTATGTAATTATGTGAAGCAATAATGCTGCTAGCCTTTGATTTCATCATATCCGTTTTGTGTCAGAAGGCAGGTAACATCATTGCAATGGGAAGTTTTTAAATCCTATCAATATTTATATCACTTGTACCTGCCTCTCACTCTCGTCATGTGGTTGATGGACAACCTATTGTCAGAGTTTAAGCTGCCCGCAGGCCTCTGACATGTCTTTACACACCTTCGAGTAAATATATCAGGTGTGCAAGTGTTAATAAATCAATCAATACAAATAAATAAAATTGAAGTGTCTGTTTGTAATGTAAAATAATAGTTATTTGCACGATACCATTGCCTAAATAGCAGTTTTTAAAATTGTTATCTGTCTGTCTGCTTGTTCCGGCAAATTTTTGAAACGGCTGGACCGATTCTGATAACATTTTACTGGCAGGTCTGACTCAGCCGACTATAATATGAGGAGTAACTTAGGTTAATTATAATTATACGCAGGTGAAACTGCGGGGCACAGCTAGTTTATAATACGCAGACGAGTCCAACGGTTATACCACTAGGCTATCACTGCTTCTACCAAAAAAACTCGTCACATTTCGACCATGTTTATTTCAAAGTACCAGTATAATGTCTTTATTTTATACTTCCAATGTATGGAGGATCTCATGACGGACGGCGCGACTGCATGATTTACGTTTATTGATAATAATTGAGCTAATAAACAAGCAATTTACTTGATATATTGTAATTATTTCTAACGTTATGGCCTGTTTGGAACAGCTGTTACATTCTAGAAGGAAAAGAAAAGGTAAAAGAAAAAAGTTATGTTGATTCTATATTGGAAAAATAAAAGTATTATCTCAACCACCGCCGTCGACTTCTGTATCTAAAACTATGCGCGTTCACTTGTGAACCACCTTTTATTTGTCGGTTAAAAAAGGTTTTATTACGTTTTCATAGTTTTATACTGCAATTCTTTAAATTCGTACGTAATCACGCCAAAAACTATATTTAAAAAAAGAAAAAATGAGTTTATTAAAAAGAAAAAATATTTTTTTCAATACATTAATGTGTTAATTATCTTTATATTATTATATTTTCTGTAAGGTGGAATATTTTCGTATGGTTCAAGTTAAAAAAAAAAAAGTCGGTCACTTTTAATATGGAGCTCTACTTCACAGAAATAAAATTAATTACTGGCACAAACATAAATAAAAAAATCAAATTGCGTAAACGTTACGTATTACTATTTATCCTTTTACGTCACCCCATCACAATCTATCCGTTTCTGCCTAATCATCATTTTTAATTGCACTGACTTATAGTTCACCATCCACCTGCGTCCAGGTAATCTAACTACAAAGATCTTGCTACTAACAGAGGAGACGATCCATTGTTCCAATTAGACCCAATCTGCAAGGCCAATTTGTCTGAACTGCAAATCGATACGACGTCTCCAGTACTTAGGACTAACACTATACGTGGCTGTGGGGAGAGCTGGTCTCTGAATTAGCATTCGGGAGTCCCTTTACATAGAATTTAATGATAATGTAGCACAGAAGAGTACAACCAATTTGATTTTGATTTTCCAATTGCCTCTTTTTTACTAGTTTCCTAAATTTTTACAAAAAACATAATACTTAGTCACTTCTAAAACCGAAACCTATGTCAAAATTAATGTCCACCTAGTTTTGACGTTCCTTAAGCACCTGTAATGTACAAATAATATGTAAACATACCTACACACCAAATAAAAATCATAAAAGTAAATTAGATATTTTCTAACCAATACTTTTTACATTAAAAACCAAGAATATTCCCTCACAGAAATTTCTCTGGAGGAAAATAAGTTTCGTATTTCAGAACTCGCAACATCAAACACTGAAAATTATGAAAGTTCAATATTATGATGAAAATGCGTTGAAACTGCGTTCAAAGGAAATGTACTGAAACTCATTTGTAAGCCAATTTGTTAACGAAATGGCTAAATATTCGCAATGTATATAAAATAAAGCTTATTTAGGTTAAATAGATGGTGTTAAATATTATTTAATTTGTAAAACACTAGCAATACCCGGCCACGCTTGCTTGTGGCACATTCTGAACCTCGCAAAATGCTTGGCATTTCCCGTTCCCATGGGAACTTCAGAATAAAAATGTATGAAAACACTCTTCTGGACCGCAAAAATCTATATTTAAGTGTGCTAAAATACAGACAGATACGATGAAAAAACACATTTTAATTCAGTTAATAATATAAAACTCACGTAGCGAAGCAATTACAGAGAACTAAGCGTCATTTTATTACCCCCTCTTTAACTTGCTTACTTAATTTTCATCAAGGAAATATCACCCTTATCACAACTGAATAGAGTAGAAAACATTTGATAGCCAAATTTATAAGGCTATAAAGTATATTCGTTCGGGGAATAGGCACCTGTTTTAAGTATAGGTTGCACACTTGCATTTTAATTTATTTGTAGAAAAGTGAAAGTGTTGGTACACACGAAGACCAATTTGTTTGGACATGACACTGAGTTTCGGCACGAAGGACCAGTAGCAGGAGTGCTGGAAGGTATATAAAAGGACCAAAAACAGGTTACAGTTTTAATTTTAAGGACAATTATTTATCTGTTTTGCGGCGGTATCAATAACTTTTAAAGTAAAATACTTAGGTACCTTATGCATGAATGTTGATACTGTGCATAATTACAAAATCCGGACTTCTTTCTTAACAGAAAAACTCAGTAACAGCTTACCCATTCCGAGAATCGAACCCGATAACGCTGAGAAGCCGCATTTGCGACTACCAGACTACGCGTCAGGTTTATTCTTTAATTTCTCTATAAATATCTATGATAATATATTTAAGCTCACATAATAAATAACCGCCACTTACATAACATTTATACAGAACCATTTAGAATAGCTGAAACATTCAGCGCTGGAAATACGAAAATAATGCAAGCGGGTACTTCCGGCCGGGCCGCAACACGAATGTATTCCAAATTTGAATGTCTGTATGTAATTTTAATGTCTGCCGTGAGCAACCGCGCAGATTTAATTTTGCGTAAAATGGCGCGTTCAAGTTGGAAAATAGAGCGGGTAAATGATGAATGAAGTAAATAGTATTTTTTTATTTTTGTTTACACAGGAGAGGCGATGGTGCATTTGGGTTAAATGCTAGCACGGTTCTTTTTATCGTCACATTTATTATCGAATTACAAGAACAGGAAAATTTGAGATAAATTGTCGATAAAACGATTCTATACAGTGATCTCTCGACAAAGATCCGTGGACGGACGCCCGTATCGAGGCTGCCAGTCGACTGCGATTCGACGTGCATTTTTGACGACCGCACCTCTTACAGCCTAAACCCTAAGAAATGACGTGAAGGGTTTAGGCAACGTTAGCCTGTCTACTGGATACGTACTCCATCCATCACAGCATCGCTTACCATCAGGCGAGTTGTTGGTTAAACGTTAATTCATTTTTGATAAAAAAAACACAAACCTTCCGGCTAAATGTGATGATTACGATAATTTTGCCTTTGATCATCCTTATAGCACTTCAGCAGTGGTTATTCCCCTACTATTATTTTTATACCATAAATCATTTTCAAGAATTACAAGCAGAAATGTGTAATAAATGTGTAAATGTATAACATGTACATAACGATTCCGATCAGCTATGATCCTGAAACACCTCTTTCGCTTCCACTATAATATACTTTTAATAAAATAATAATACATTTTAATGGTTCATAACAAAATAAAAAGATACAAAAATTGTGTGACTGTAAAAAACGTGCAGTCTATACATAAAGTTTTAATATTAAATGGAAAAAGAATACGGTCGTGAGCAGGATTTGAACCTGTGCCTCCCGGATAACGATGGCTTAGTGGTCAGAGCGCCTGGAGTTTTTATCTGGGAGATTCGAAATCCTGCTCACGACCGTATTCTTTTTCCATTTAATATTACAACTTTAGAGTTCGCTAAGCATGTGTTAATGCTTTTCAAAGATATTTATCTATAATGTCCTTATATATTTAGACAACGGGGTCTGTACCAGTATAAACTGTATCACAGACCCCAAATGCTACGTTCTATACCAATATGAATCACTGTAAATCGCGAACTTTATCTAAGTACGTTGGCATAGTGTCAAACATTATACTATCTGTATCAGAATTATTATTCATTTTAAATCGCTTCTTCATTCAAAATCGCTTAACGCTTGCATAGATGCCACAACACAAGCCGAGCACATTTTCTGGTAACACAATGTTCTTACTCTAATAATGTTGTAATTAGGATCTGAAATATGAAATTGTTATACCGCTCGGATTTAAACACGAGAAACGATAATGTTTGTTAAATACCTGTAGTTATATTTTAAGTATACAAGAAGTATGTATATATATATATATATATACTAGCTGACCCGGCAAACGTTGTTTCGCCATATAAATAAAAAAAAATGGGGTGGACTACCCCTAACATTTAGGGGGATGAAAAATAGATGTTGGCCGATTCTCATAGATACCGGATAAGCACAAAAAATTTCATCAAAATCGGTCAAGCCGTTTCGGAGGAGTATGGCAACGAAAACTGTGACACGAGAATTTTATATATTAGATATAGCTGTATTAACTATGCTTTATGAAGTTTTGTTAAAAAGCAAATTTTCATATTTCTAAGTTTGTTAGCGTTTAAAATATGAATATAGAGTTAGAAGATTAAAACAATACGCTCCATACCCAAAATGACTTTTAAAAAATTATGATTTTTTATTAAAGAAAGATACAATCGCGAGCATGATTTGAACCTACGCCTCCTGGATAAATACTCACTATACCGAATTCTTCTTTCTCATTTTAATACATCTTATGGTGACGTCTTCTGTCACTGTAGAGATACATATCCTACCGCACGCTTGGGAAGAGAATTTTGTGGTGATAAAATAATTGACTAACGACTTAGTAATCAACTGTAACACATTTTAAGGTGCTTTGTTAGATTTAAGTATACCTGTGAAAACTGTTTGGCCTTGCATGCGGAGAATGATCCACGAAAAAGTTTTGAAACCCACCTCACGCGTGATACCAGAACACAAACATGAAAAAAAAAATGCAGGCAAATACGCTTGACAGGTAAAATGCCTAAGTGTATATTTTTGAAAATATTCTAGTTTTCCTAATAAGTAAATCTTACGTTTACCAATCCTCTTGTATTTTCAAAACACAGCCAATTTTCTTGGACACGTTAAAAAACATCACAGTTGCCGAAAAAGTAGTCATATTCGTAGATATAGCCCTAGCTAGAGTGGTCAACGATTAATCATCGGTAAACTCGTCTCGTGTAAACAGTTTACCGGGATCTATACAAACAGGGTCCTCTGACGTCACTTGTCATTTGGGTAGCGGTAGGAACATTTGTAAAGGTATTATTCGCACCTGCGTCCACTGACCGCGGAGGTGGGCGATATAAATTAATATTTGGATCATGAGTCCGTAAGTAGCCTAAAATGTTGCACTCGGACAATTGCGGGAAATGTATGAGCATTATCGTGAAAGTAAAAAAGAAAAACATTTTAACAGAAAAACTATTTTAAAGTGAGTCTGGATGTGTATTTGATTGGGTTAGGTTAATATGAGAAAATATGAAGCATTAATCGCTATTATATTGGTAGAGTTTTGAGAGTTTACACAGGTAATGGAGTGTAAAATATAACAAAATTAATCTAGAGCTATGTAGCTGCATATCAGTGGTAATTTTAAGCCGAAGGAACTAAAGGTTATCACAATTCACAATTAAAAGCTAGCACATAAAACAAACATTTATATCTCAATAAACAGTAAACGTGCTAACACAGCTACGTGCGCAAACAATAGGCGCTAGGCGATTCGCCGACGAGCGCCGTCTTAGCGGCCTCGCAACGTCACCCTACCTACTCAAGCGGTCACTGACCGGACCTCAGATGCGCATTTTACGACAATATGACGTAAAAACGTATATTATGTATAATAACATAATTCTGATTCGACATATGCGGTTAAAATTATAATTTTATATCGCAAATCCTATGTGTGGGTGCAAATTTTACGTCTTTATGAATTTAAAATTGGTTACGACGACATTTTAGGCTGCCAAAAGTGCATTTTACTGTCTTGGTAGTTGGTCATATTTTTCGGTGAAATTGCGGATTTAAGATGCGATTTTACATTACTAAAAAAGAAGGTACTTTGTTCTTTTTTTTTATATAAAGGTCACGTTTAGGATAAATAATAAAATATTGAAAATAAAATTTGGAGGTTTGCTGTCTGACTATTTTGCCAACAGTCACTGTAAAATCTTACTTAGCTGTATTGAGATTTTAGAAATTTTTAAGTTTAATATTACTACCACAATTTTTTAACCATTGTTTTAATGACTTTTTTAGTAGTTACAAGATAAGATTTATATTAAATAATGAGATGTTCAAAATATACGATCTTATTTTTTTTTTCAAATTTACTGGTACAAAATGGTGAAAAACTTTCATAATACGTGGAATCGTTATAGTTCTCAAAGAAAATCTTGTGAAAAAATGCTGTTATTTTGGGCTATGTCCATTTTGCTTGAAATTTTCAAAGAATTGAAATTTTTACATGTGTACTAATAAGCTGTTGCGTCAGTCATTAGCAGACACAATAGATTTTTATTGTTACAACGTACAGATCTGTACTTTACTGAGCCGAAAGGTTAATGGTATTTTATTAGCCTTTTTTTGTAATTGGAGATTAAGCATGATTTATTTCCTGTACCTAAATTGAAGGCAAAGGCAATCTTTCAACTATTCACTACATAAGATGTCTCTTACCTCCGAACGCGACACCAAAGGTTGTCTAATTAAAACGACTTACAAATGCATGTATAATGATGTTGTGATTAAACCAGGTGTTCACTGTTCACCCCTTAATTAAGGCTCGGCCTATCGGGGGAGCTCTCACTTGAATAAAAGATACGACACGTGTAACCTTTGCTTAACCTGGTTTTGTTATGATCATGGTGTATGGAAAACGATTATTGGGGTCTTCTAATGATACATTTTTGTGGAAAAAAAAATACTGCCCTCAAGACCGCAGTTTTCTGACCATAAAGTACGTTTGAAAGATTCATCTGATCGTTGGGGTTATTTGAGAAACAAGAATTGAAATAGTTGAAAAAGTACTGCTACGAATAACTGAGCCTAACGGGTTGGTTCTACGAGTTTTTCCTAAGAATATTAAATACATAAATACAACATAGCATCACGCTTATTTCCCCCGAAGAAGTAGGCAGAGGTGTAAACAGTTGTATAATCACATTTCACTAATGCTGTAAATATGTTGCTATCTACCGGCCCAATTACAAACTCCGGCCTACTACTGAGAATTCTATTAAGAATAATATTTTATCATAGGTAGGTACCTACTAGATAAAGTTTTTAGATATGGAAGTTTAAACTAAACAGCGAAACATTAACAAACATTAAAATTTACATTAATGTCATAGACCTTTTCCCCGTGCATTAACTCATGAAGGACCAACATTTTACGGCACATTTATGACCGTCCAAAAATAAATTTCCGTCCGTAAAAAAAACGCACCGCCAGCTGTCATAGTACCGCAAACAAACCGTTAACTTGTATACGAAAACCTCCAAATCCGCCTCACAACACATGTGACAAAATTTTGTGTATTAGCAAGTAAAATGACCCGAAATTAACTGACCCGTCCTTCATTAATTTGTAAAATTAATTGTTCAAATCTGGCCATGTTGGAATAAGTCCAGCCTTGTTTATGGCCTGCCTGTGATGGCCACCATTTCGTCTTTATGGGGTACCGTGGGATGTCAATGTTTACATTTATATGGAAATTTTTGGGTAGGAAGTAAATTTGGCATTGTTTTTCGGGTTAAATATTCGATAGAAATTAACACTCCAGTATGGAGCTTCTCTACAAGTTATATTTTTTACGGGATTGCCCGACTATTTTCAAACTAGAACGGAGCCTTTAGTAATGAGTCCACGGAAATGTCGCGAGGCAAACTGAAACTAGTCGGGCAATCCCGAAAATAATGCACGTGAGTAATAACCGTTGAACAATATAATTAATATGAACGTGTCTCACGAAAGTTATTACAAAAAAATAGCACCATAGCATCACGCCTCTATTCCCTATAGGGGTAGCCAGAGGTGTACACCCATATTTCACTAATGCCAACAACAATAGACAAAAATGTGGAAGAAAATTAAGTAGGTTCGAAAAACACCTGGAGTATTATAAAAAAAAAAACTTGGGCTGGTAGCTTCAATAGTTCTACATACGCCTAGGAAAAATAATTTAGTGGTGTAATAATGATAATATAATACGAATAGCTAAACGCTGCCATTCATCTCAGAAAGTTCGAGAATACAATTTGCAATTCAGAATATTGCGTTGAAGTCCCACAGGGAGGACGAGACGGACAAAGGACACGAAACGTTTGTCCACTGCTTGTCCTTTCCATGATATTTTATACAAATATCACATGACATATGTGCAATGTATAAAGAGGCGACGAGACACGGACGAGACGCCGTCGCTTCCGTAGACAAGTCTGACGACACGTAATATAAATGTGATTAGTTTTAGGAATGCCCAAGAAGATGTGCAGCTTGTGATCTGATATTAAAGACGAAAGACGTTTTAAGGGATTTTGCTTCATCTCTGAGTTTACTAAGAGTCCTATAAGCATTCACAACAGAAAAACTTTACAAGGATATCGAAAATTCGATTAGTTAAATTATGTTACATTTATTTTGCCTAATATAAATGCCCATCTTTCACAGAATGATTCCTGACAATGTTCCATCAAATTGACCAAATAAATATGTAAAATTTTTTAACTGCGCTGGTCCAATTACCGCACACGCGGCAGCTGAATTCGAGGTCTTTGGTTTTGATACCCGTATCGATATTATTTTTAATGAGTTTTTCTGACATGAAATTGTCAGTAACAGCCCAATGTTTGGAATTGTGCCCGGTTGATGGCAATAACTAATAATTTGGGGCTAGCATCGGTGAAATGCAAGATTACAACAGTGCCTATATCTCTGCCTAACCCTTCAAGAGATACAGGTTTGATGTTATCTTTATACAATTTTCCATGTAAGTATTAATTTTGTACCATAAAATCTTAATTCACCACAAAAATCTTGGTAGTATCATCATAAAATTGGAAGCAACCCTAGCAATTATAACTTGTATCTGTTTACAAGTTTATTTAAAACAATAAATGTGCAGCGAAGGGTTAGGGCTGCCCCTTCTCGGCCACGCTCATTTACCTCGTAATTATACACGGCGAATAACTCCCATGTTTTGAAGACGTACAGATTTTCAGAACTCGGTATCTGACTAAGGAGAGAAGTAAAGAGAGACGTCAAAATATTGTTACACAGTAAAAAAGTTGGTAAATAAAATTGTTTGACCAAATAAATGAATTGAATTGAAAAAGATTTGAAATTGTTATAAAAATGAGCACTAAAAATACTTCGCATTTTAGGGGTTTGATCGTAAGGACATTGGTAAGAAAGACGAAAGATGTTACACAAGCCCAATGGGTTCCTCCAGTGCCCAATGGCCAGCCTCTATTTAGTCTTAAGACTAATAAGTGGAAATGAGTGTTCAAAGCAATCCGTATATTTTTACACGACTGTCCAAAAAAGGAGTGTTATGTTTTATGTATGTGTGTATGTATGTTTGTGAGTTTCTTTATTCCACCATAACTTCTAAATGCCAAAACCGATTTCGATGTTTAATCCTTACATTGTTCCGGGTAACATGGGCTAGTAAGATTTAAAAAAATTGCCAGTGTATTGTTTAATTACTTTCACTTTGTTATGTTTGTTAAGATGAAATGGTTACATCTAAAGTTTAATATGCGGTCACTATCCTAGGCAGTAAGGGACCGATAAAAATTATTACTGAAGATGTGGCAAATACATTTAAACATATTTAAATATGTAAATCACACTATCATGCGCAAACGATGCGCGTCCTTGCTCTGCAGAGTGCGGGCCAGCCCCAATTGCGTCATGGCTATGATAGCGGGCCGTCTAGATTCTCTATACATGAACCACTGCTTAGCGGTTCACGTTGAAAGAAGTCAGACTAAGCTTAGATTCTAGAAAATTGTAATATCTGTTATGCTGGTTTACTAATATAATAATAGTTCCTACTTACTAACACACTATGGGTTTTGTTAGAAAGAAAAATTTAAATGAATAAAGAATTTATATTATTATTATTAAATATAAAGTCTTACAGCTAGTCTTACAAAGTATTAGGCTGCAAAATTAAAAGGCGTTTACCGCGTTCTGTTTCACGGTACACAGCCATGTACCCTTTCAACCAAAGTTTCTAATGTTTTGATTTCTAACGACGGGACACGTCTAATAATTTCTTACTGCCCTATCTTCACAAACATACCTTTAAAACACAACTTATTCTCAACCTTATCACTCTGAACACAAGATTGTGACATTTGTAAAGATTCCAAGGTATTTAGAAGTTATATTGAATGGAAAAGTTCCTCCGAAATGTTTGGAGTAAGGAAATGTTATTAATTAAAATTTAAATTCCCTTATTTACTTGCGTTTTGGTATTTAAAATGTTGATCGCAGTATTTGCTTAAGGTTTTCATAGAGTACCTATAGAGTAATAAGCCGTAGCTCTGCCTATACGGGCCAATGCCGACGTCAGATAGTTTAAATCCGTCGAGTTCGCGAAAAAAGACGATATATTTTTTTTAATCGAAAATGGATGATGATGCTAAATGAAGGTATAGCCGAGGATGGTGCACGTATATCCAGAATAAATATATTCACTCTTATGTAGAGTGGATACATTTTCGGAAAACGATAGTTGGGGAATTGATGCAACTGCCCAGACCCGTTTCCCACAACGGTTGCACCGGACTACATCCCGAAACACGACTAGGTCGCTTCACGGCATGGCTTCGTCCGGTGGGTGGTAATCAGCCGCAGCCGAAGCCTCCCACCAAAGTTGTATAACCTGTTTTGCACCATCCAGGAGCCACGTGTAGGGATTCAATTTTAAGGGTGCACTCCTCCGGACGCGGGCAACTCAGCCATCAACCAGTATATAGATAGAAATCTATACATAAAAAGTTGACAATATCGACATCACAAAGGTGTGATAGTAACGCGGAAGTCGAGAGACTGGCTGTTTCGACGCGTGTAACCACTTCGATTCTTGTACGGAACAAATATTTGTATGATCAAAAGTTAATGGTCTGGGTGATTGAATGTGAGACTAGGTGTCTGTAAACGCACAAAGAAAAATCTAAGTGTAGGGAACCACAAGGTGACCTTAACTTATAAAAAAAAAAAACGACAAAAATTAGATATTTTAAATAATGATACAAAAATGGTTATATTTCTGTATTATATATATCTTTTGAAGACACTTCAACAAATAATTTTTATAAACAACACGGCGTAGAACACGGACCTTTAAAAATTACGGACGCAGCGTTGCGTACGACATGTGAGAAGCATGCCTAGTCATCCAATTTCGCTTGTCATACATAAGCTAAACGCATACAAATACTTAAAACTCATCCACTCGCCGCCAGTCAGCGTACTGGCTGGCGTGTGTTTGTGCGTAATCTATGCTTCGCTTAAGACAAGGCAAGGTTACATCCGATTTTTTTTCAGATCCGTGGCGCATTATGCATATTATAACTGAAACAGACAAATTAAGGACATCATGTCAATAACACGCGTAGTAAGAAATGTAAGAATACATTAAAAAAAGGATTTCCCTTTTAATGTTTGGTATCATCAAAAGTTTGGTATCGCAAAGAAATACCATTGCAGATGTTCTCCCGCCACAGAAAATCATAAACACTCAGGATTTGCATCTCTCCTTTGAACATAAAGCTGTGCTTATTTGAATAAATTTAAGACCAACTTCCTAGTACTAAGTACCTAGGTAGTATATACTGAAACTCAAGAAAATCTTCTCGGAGTTTCTACTAATAATGCTGAGATTATGTAGCTTGCCTGTACAGAGAGGCGACGAATTTTTTTAATTATATGTATCATAAACGTAGAAAATTTTGAGTTATACACTCAGCAATACTTTGCAATTTAATTGAAAAAGGCGGTGCCAATTTTTTATACATAAAGCTTTATTTTAGGGGCTCGTGGCTAAGTAACAGCCGCACAGTTCGATCGATCGAGGTTAAGCTGCGCTTGCCGCGGTCGGTCTGTGGATCATCATTTCATACCGAAATACCCCTCTGTACCTCGAAGAGCACTTTAATCCGTCGGTCAAATTAAGATATATGACAGCCCTTATGGGTAGTCAGAGGCCCTGAAAGTCTGACAACCAGTCATACCACGAGATATCGTGTTACCCAGTAAATGGGTTGTGGCGGTCAGACGAGCATTCGCTCCATGTAAATCACTGGTATTAGCTGCATCCGGCTTGACTGCAAGCCGACCCCAATGTAATTGGGAAAAGGCTAGGCAGATATAAAACTTTATTTTGAGCACAGCGGTTAATAGAAATGTATGTTAATAAGTATTTAACCTATGGAAAAAAAACAGTGTGTTTTTTTTTAACATAACATAACATAGCATCACGCCTGTATTCCCCGAAGGGGTAGGCAGAGGTGTACACAATTGTACACCCACATTTCACAAATGCTGTTATTAAGTCCCATGTAATAGGTGGTGAGCCTATTGCCATTAACCGGGCACATTTCCAAACTCCGGGCTGCTACTGAGAATTTCCTAACAGAAAAACTCAATAACACTTTGCCCGACCCGGGAATCGAACCCGAGACCTCCTGCTCAGCAGTCGCGCTACGGACCACTAAACCAACGAGGCAGTTGGCAGTTTTTTTTTTAATTATATATATTTTTCATATGTATAATAAACAGTCATTTTTGTTATTGGTTGTGCTTTGTTTTTAGTTTTATTGATTTTCTGGGCTTTTTTATTTAAATTTGTTGTTTATATATTCTATGGTAATAAAGTTCTTTTTTTTTATATATTTGTATTTTTTTTGTCTGGATCATCACGCACCCTCTACTACCCTAGTGAACACAGCGGGAACAGAAGCAGTCGGGAGAGTGTCACAGCGATACAGGACGCAGGTTCGAGTTCTGTTCGTGTCTTATATTTCCAATGTACCTTGGAAAAGTAAAAAAAAGTAAAACACTTTTTTTATTACTAAGGAAATGTCAATACTTAACACATAATACAAATCCCACATAATCGCATACATTTTTGCTATTTCTCATAAATGCTTATTATCTATGGGGTGCGTCTGGTCAAAGGTGCAATAATAGCCATGATAAATGGGGCCCATCACTTATGGGCTGGCCACCCATTTGTATGGGGGGTCCGAATATTGTTGGATCTAGATTACATGCGTTAGTTTTCATGGTGGTCTGACCAAAGGCTGGTCATTTGTCTATTTGTTTATTAGTTCTTTGCTGTCCGTTAAGTGCATATGTGTGTGTGAATTACAAACAAATATTATAAATGTGAAAGTGACTTTGTCTGTGTGTTTGCTTTTAACGTGTTGACACCTAAACCCCTGAAGCAGTTTTGATGAATTTTGGTATGTAGATAGATTGGACTTTGGGGAAGCACATAAGCTACCTTTTTTTGCGCAGACGAAGTCGCGGGCACTACTTAACAAGTATTTAGAGATGCTTGTTTAATTTTCACTTTCTGATATTAAATGAAATTCTTATTGGTTTTCATCACGACTTCAAAATAATATGGGCGAGATATTACACAGTCATGTACAAGTATATTACGTAATTGGGTTGTCAGCGAAAGAGGTATGGTAGAATCGTAGCAAGTGGGAACCGACAGGATTTTAGGAGGGCTCGGTGGCGGACACTGCACTGTCTAACAGCTCCTGATGAAACCTCGTGGGCGGGGAGTGGAGCGTGGAGTAGTGAGCAGATGTCGTTATGGCTAAGTAGTCAGAGCGCCTAGAATATTTATCCGGGAGGCGGAGATTCGAATTCTACTCACGAGAGAATTTTCTTTTCACAAAAATTTATAACTGAAGAGTTCGCTGCGCATGCGTTAATGCATTTGAAAGATTTATTTGTATAGGAGTTTTAGTTTTTATTGTGCCTTAGAATGTCGCAATACAGTCTTGAACGTAATAAGCCAGATTGATAAATAATAGTTTTAAACAAGATAGGTGTTTCATATTTTCGATCAGTTATCACAACATATCCAAGCATCACGCTAGTATTCCCCCAGGTATAAAGTAGAGGTATACTGTAGTATGCGCACATTTCAACTAAGCCGCTATTAAGTACCTTATGGTGTGTTGAACCTATTGCCATCTACTGGGCAACCTAATCTAACCTAACCTAACAGGAAAATCCAAAAAGTATTTCCTCGATCTTTGAATCTCCGGACTGCTATATATTGAGAATTTCCTAACAGAAAAATCCAAAAAATATTTTTCGACCCGAAAATCGAACCTGCGTCCTGAGGCAGTTACATGTTTACAAACGTTAAGTTTCTTTAAATGATCTGAAAAAGTCCTAAAACTGTTCCATATTCGGTTCAAAAGAAAATAGTCCACATCTGTCGTCTAACCGAAGTGAGTCATTAATTCTTTAACGTGGTATTTGTACATTTACTTCTGAGAACAAGCTAGTAACAGGTGCAGGCAACACCGTGCAATATAACTAGTATTTATTGATTTTTCTCTACACACCACTTTGATGTGGGCCAGAAATAGTGAGACAGATGGACAGACAAATTTTATAGTTTAACAGAGCGTCATTTATAGAAAAAGAATTTACTTTTTTATTAAAAATATTTCCACACTTGATCTGCCTCGCTGGTCTAGTGGTCCGAAACGCTGGCTTAGAAATGAGACCATCGTCACCCCCCTGCTCTTATCCCAATTTATTTGGGGTCGGCGCAGTATACCTCTATCTGGCATGCTGCTAAAGTTTTTGCTATGTTTTATGATCGGCCGCCTGCCTGACGTCTACCCTCTTTGGGAATGCTGTTGTTGGTGGTAACCGCCACCGATACGGTCTCCTTCTATCTAGCTATGTCACACCAAATGTTATCCGTGCGCCAGGTTCTGATGTTATCCTAATATCACACTCCACTAACCGGGCTAGAAATCAGATGATAAATACTTAAACATTTCTTCATGTTCTTTGGAAAAGTAAAAATCAATAACGAGCATAAATAAATCTAAGAGCAGGAATGTAAATCAATAACAACATTGTTACATAGGTACTAATTAAAGTTCCGATCTCTGTCTGGAGTACTAAATATTGTTTACAACACAAACAGACGTACTAGACAGACGTTTTATTAGTAGATCTTACTGTCTTAGAGATTAGAATGTCAACTGTAGGGTTGTTCCTTTAAGTAATAGTTATAGGTTACAGTAGTTGAGAAAATCCAAAATAGATTGTAACTAATTAATCGTTGATTTACTGCTGAGCATGAGGTCCTGGATTCGATTCCTAAGTCAGGAGAAGTGTTGTTGGGTTTCTGTTAGAAAAGTCTCAGTAGGAGCCCAGAGTTTGAAATTGTGCCCGGTAGATGGCACCACCTATTACATGGGACTTGATAACAGCATTGGTGAAATGTGGGTGTACAATTGTGTACCGCCTCTGCCAACCCCTTCAGAGAATACAGGCGTGATGCTATCTTATTTTATGTTTTATTATATACGAAGAATTTCTCCTGAATTATGGGCTCATTTACGGAGGAGAATTTCACATACATCCGAACCTAGAAAAAAATATCTGCAATACCAAATATGCATATATATGTCGCAGATGGATTGTAAAATAAGCTGTTTTACAAAACTGCTAGCTGATTTACAAAACAGTACTCTTATGAAAAACAGCTGAACGACGTTTAGCGGTTTTACATAATTACTGAACTATAACACGCAGAATTGTACGTTTTGCGTTTATCAATGCAGCGGGTCAACGATCAGAGATTATGTTAAACAGTGTGAAATGAACTGTCAGATTGTTGATTTTAGTTCGAAATTTTGTCGCAAAAAAAAATATGAAAATTTTGAATGACGTAAATACTAAACCACTGTAATAGTCGTCAATATATCGGGATTATGAAAGAAAATAAACGAAATTGATCCAGAAGCGAGCTCGGGAGTTTCGTGTATCCCGACACGGATAGGTTAGGTTCGAAGAGGATGACGGGGGCCCGTGAGCGAGCGTATCGAGCGAACAGTCCCCGCCATCCTACGACATATATACAATATCTAGCTACTTCCACAATATTGAGCGTCTCGATATTGCGTGAATCTATTCAATACTTAAAGCTAAATATAACATATCATAATCAGGCCATAACTGGCCCACCGGGAAAGACCTCTTCTAAAACAGAGAAGGCACGAGCTTTGATCACCACGATATCTCATTGCAGGTTGACGATTTCAGATTATTAAGTCCAGGTTTCCTAGCGATGTTTATCTTCACCATATGTGATGTCTTAGATTAAGTAAGAAAGTACATGTGTCATTGAAATAGTCACTTTGGTTCATGCCAGATTTGAACCCACAACTTTTGGCTTAACCACTCGGCCACCACGACACAAAGCCTAATATGATGATAAGTAGTAGAAATCTAGACTCTAGACGCTAGAGATCGGCTGCAACGTCGAGGGTCGCAGGTTCGATTCCTTCACGGAGCAAATATCTTTGTGATGTACAGATAATTAAAACAAACAAACTAACAAAACATTATTACAGTTTCGGGTTTCTGGGTGTGTGGATATGTGCGATATTTCGACGGCCCCCGCGTATACTATCGAAACTGAAAAAACATCATTTTCGTTTTATTGCACTAATGGTAAGTAGAGATAAAGATTTATAATTCTATAAATAATTTATGTACCAATATTCATATCTTCAACTGTTTTTCAATTGAACAGAATCGAAAGTGCATAAAGTGAACACATCAAAATATTGAACTTGCCGCTTTCGATGTTATTGGTGGTTTGCGGTACGCGCGCGCGACACGAAACTACCTGTTTCGTCAGTGTTACTCGAAATGTGAGCAAGGACGCACACGTGTTTTTTGAGGTTAAGTTTAGGTTAGTTGTTCTTTAATTTTTAGTTCAAAATGAATAGAAGAGGGAAACAAATGGTAAATATGATAAAAAAACACAGTGAAAGTACAACAGCACCTCCTACTTTCAAAACAAATGATGATGAACCCGGTAAGTTATTCATTTTTTTGGACGTTTTGTTCGTTTAAAAGCTAAAATGTAAACAAATATAACTATTTGCGCCTATGCAGCTAAAACATAATAAATACCACTAGTCAGTGGCTTTTTATGATTGAAATTAGTAAATCTTTTAATATTTTTTAATAATTTATTTTAAACTATCGTAAGTGGTAGATTCGATACTATACTAGTACAAAGAGCAAATTTGTTCCATCGAATCTACCACTTTCGATAGTATTCTCTGGTATTGGTTCTGAGAAATTTATCGAAAGTGGTATATTCGATAGTTTTCTCTATTATGAACACATCGAATGTACCACTTTCGATACTTTACTACGTCATAGTCTTGTATTTTCGAGGGATGTTGCAATATTTTATAAATTTTTTTGTTTATTTTCAGCATCTCCTGTGCGATGTCAATTCACCGACGAAGAGTGGAGATATTTAAATAATATTTGCGAAGAAAATGATGCGATTGATGAGGATTTTGTACATAATGATTCCGAAATCGTTATTTTTGATAGCAATGAATGTACTCCTGCTCCATCTCCCAACTCTGTTCAAGATTTTTATTGTGTAACACACCAAACCGAACAGTCTTGTAACAACGACGCAGTTCAAGAACTTTGTGACATTCCAAGTGTAAACTCTTTGATATCAGTATTAGCTTCTGAACCAGGAACACCCAACACCCACACTGTCTGTAGAAAAAGGACCTTCAAGCAAGATCCGGGTAAGAAAAGAAAGAGGCATGTTAAACAATGGACAGACGTACGTAGGAAATTTCTGAAAAATTCTGGCCAAAAACATGTCAGCAAAAAAGGTAAAGAAATCCCAGCCAAAACAATGAAGAGTTCATGTCCTTTGACTTGCAAGCTGAAGTGCTCTATTCATATTAAGGAAGAAATAAGACAACTTATATTCGATAAGTTTTGGAAACTCTCAGACCACTCTAAGCAATGGGAGTATATTAACAAATTTACTCAAAAAATAGAAAAAAGGAGACAAACTAAGGAAGGACCATCGAGAAGGAAGTTTACTACTAATTATTATTTACCTGTTCCGAACGAACATTCCAACAAATTTGAACCAATCAAAGTGTGCCTAAAAATGTTTTGTGCTACCTTAGCCATTACAGACCAATTCATTCGTACAGCGCAAGAAAAGCTTGACGTAAGTGGCATTACGGGAACTGATAACAGGGGAAAACATCTTAATCACCCAAAAAAAATTGACGCCGAGATGACCCGAAGTGTCTGTGATCACGTGAAGTCATTTCAGCCTGTTGAGTCCCATTACACCAGGAAAAGCAGCAGTAAATTGTACCTGGACAACAATCTAAGTTTTGCCAAGATGTTTGTGTTATACAAAGATTGGGATCAATTGCAAAACTACAATAATCCAGCACAAACGGAAAGGCAATACCGCACTATTGTAAACGATAACATGAACGTTGCATTTTATATGCCAAAAAAAGATTTATGTGACAAATGTCATGTGTTTGATAACACAGAAAACCCTACCGAAGAAGAAAAAGAATCTCACGCCAAGCATCTATTGAATAAGCAAATTGCTCGCAAATACAAAGCTGAGGATAAAGAACTAGCTATACAAAATCCTGGTCCAATAGTATGTGCAACTTATGACTTTCAAAAGGTACTTAACTGCCCTAGTGGAGAGGTTTCTTTATTTTATTATAAAAGAAAGTTGTCTCTTATGCATCTGACAGTATTTGATGCTGGAAAGAAGGAAGCATCATGTTATATGTGGCCCGAAAATATAGCTAAACGTGGAGCCAACGAGGTTGCTAGCTGCTTGTTGGATTTTATTCAGCTTAAAATAGCAGATGGTGCACAGGATTTCAGGTTTTGGTCGGATAATTGCACCGGACAAAATCGTAATAGGGTTGTCTACAGCCTCTATATGTATGCTAGCAGGAAATTCAACATCAATATCAAACACCGATTTTTAGAGTCAGGTCACACTCAACAAGAAGCTGACAGCGTGCATGCTCTTGTTGAGAGATCTTCTAAAGGCAAAATTATTTATACTCCTGACCAATGGTACGCGTTAGTTCGTTGGGCGAAAACAAATAGTTCTCCTTATAAAGTTACTGAAGTGACTCAAGACATGTTATTTGATTTTAAAACTATGTTAGATAACAGAAATTGGAAGAAAAACACCGAAAATCAAGATGTGAAGTGGAATAATATTAAAGAAATTCATGTAAAAAAAGATGACCCTAATGTTATTCTTTACAAATATGACTTGGATTCAGATTACATTACTTTAAATACTTTAGTTCAGACCCGTCGAAATAAAAAAACATTGGTTAGAAATCAAGAAAGTGAACTGTCGCCATTGTATTCTTGCAGTTTGCCGATATCGGAAGCAAAATATAAAGATTTGTTGTCACTTTGTAATGCTGGACATATTCCAAAGCAATATCATAATTTTTACAAAGCACTCCAAAGTTCTCGAAATAATGATGAAGACGTTTACGATGAAGACTGACTAGTTTATTTTTATCATTATTGTAGTTTTGTAAGAAGCTTGTTGTGATTGTGATTTAGATCTCTTATCATAAGGAAGAAACAGTGTGATTTTGTTTACTATTACTACTTAAGTACCTAATTACTATAAAAATTACAATTTCTTTTAAGTAAGTGTTTCTTACTTGTTTAAGCTCGAAACAAAAGTTCAGTACCTAAATATTGTATTTATTTTCATTGACTGTTGGTTCATATTAAAGAATGTTGAGTAACATAAGCAAGTTTAGTAGGTATATAAATAGATGTTGTGATAAATATCTCGTGTTGATCTCTTTTAGAATTGATATGATATTATGATTATTAGGTGTGTTAAGTTTGTGTTAATTTTTTGTTACAAATGATTATATAGATTTTTAACGTCGAGACAATAAGACTTATGTAGATTTATATTTTATACTCGTCATAATTATACCAGGTATTGAGTACTCTGTTCTATAATAGTATAACTTTATTAGACCATTGTACCAAACATATAATTTCATTTTATTAGTTTTAGAAAAAGTTATCTCTTAAGTATTTTAATAAAACATTTGAAATGTCATTCGCATACAAGCTAAAAGCCGTGTACTTGTTTCTTAATTCTTTAATACATATTCCTTGATTAACAATGTCTGATTTGTTTTACTTTATTTGATATAAATACCCCAGAAAAGTAGCATTCAAAGCATGACATAAATAAATAGTAGGAAGGTATCGCATATCGAAACTAGTTTAATGTTACCTTGACTTGAGCAATGTAACAAAAAATACAATCGAAAGTACCACATTCAATAATACACTCGAAATTCTTGCCGTGGAAAAGTATCGAAACGTGCACATTCAATAGTAGACTAGACAAAATTGTCATAGAACACTGTCGAATCTGGCACATTCGATAAAAAAGTAACTAGCGGTAACGAAGTAAAGTAACGAATGTGATATACTAGAAAAAGTATGATAATTAATAAAATATATAGTAGATAGTATAAAACAGTAATTTTTTTCATTTATGACACAGTAGTAAAATTTAATATTCGAATTTAATGTTTAATAAAAATCTTAATCTAAACTTAGAATCGCTCTCCAGTAAAGTAGGGGATTTGCAGTTTCGATAGTTTACGTGGGGACCGTCGATTTGTCTGTAAATTCACAAACGATACACTAATTCAATGTATCGGGAAATATTTATTTATTATTTTTACAAGATATCCCATAGATATAAAATTGAATTTCCGCTCCATCAGTTGCAATAAACGTTAAAACTTTAACCTAATTTTCTTTCTGAAGTGAACGTAACAAATAATATAAAAAAGAAGCTGATAATATCGTTGCGCTGTTACGCTAAATGATTTAGCTAAAAGCCTGGGCGTGCGCTGAATCTAATCTACCGTGACCTAAAACTAGAAAAATTGACTCCCATGTGGTGGTGTTTATAGGTGGTGAGCCTATTGCCATCTACCGGGCACACTACCGGGAATTCCGCAACAGTAAACCTAGTAACACTTTTTCCGGCCTGGAAATCGAACTCAAGACCGCATACTCAGCAGTCGCGCTTGAGACCACTAGACCAACAAGGCAGTTTTTGACACAATATTGTTTTCGACACAATATTGGCAGAGATATAAGAACAACCAGATCTGTGAAGAAGCCCCGTCAATTGGGATAAGTCGATACTGATACCGATAGTCAAAGCCCTCGGTACCGATAGTCAAATCATCTTTGAAAATAAGGTACTTAAGACGCGCCTGAAAAGCTGACAATCAGTCTTACCATTACATATTGTGTGACCTACTGAGTTTTAGAGGTCAGATAGGCAGTTACTCAATGTAAAATACTGGTATTAAGCTGCATTCGGTTAGACCGGAAAGCGACTACAATGTATTTGGTAAAAGGGTTTGCATACATAACCCTGACCATCACCTGAAGAATAATCAGTCGAAAACTATAAAAGGCTATAAGTCACGGTTTTTTTAAATAACAATTTATATTCAGTATAACTCTTCATTATCACACCTACAATATCAAGCGTACAATATCCACAGTTAAGAACTCCCTAGTTAAGGTTAAGTTAGGACACGACCCCAACTTAATACAAAACATCTATAAATATTCAATTAATCCCAATAGATCCATAACGTTATTATATTGGCCCATATATAATTGTTTGTAACAAAATGGCTGCCCCCTATCGTTTGATGTGTTACAGAAATAAGAAACAATTACAACACTAGAGGACGTGCTTAAGATTGCAATTGACAAGGAGGTGGAACGCACTGGGTTCGAATAACGAGGCGATTTTAGGGGGATTGCATTCGGAGAAGAGGACGTTTCCATTGACAATATGAAATGGTACTTACAATTTGCTTAAAACGGTGCACAATTCAAGCCCTATTTAGCCTCTATCAATAAGATTTTATCATCAAAGAATGTATCAACTTTCGTTCTTTCATAATTGAAAGTTTTCGTTTATGTAGGCATTCTTATGACCGCCTATTTAATTTTTATTTACTTACTTTCTTTTTTCTTACTATACTATAAATTGATAATAGTATTTTACAATTTGATTTTGGATCATGATATTATTTTATTCATGTATTATATTTTCATACATCAAATCGTAACTGGTTATTGACTCGAGAAAGGAATACACATCTTCATTTCAGTATTTCAAAGACATTGACATCTGGTGGCTGGGCTGCGGAAATAGAGTCATCAAGTATCTACCCAAACGAAATAAATATCTTTATTAAAATAAAACAACTTTTAAACGAATTAATAAGTATTCATATTATTGATTTTTGTATATACTAAATACCATCATCTTAGAAATCGCTAACCGTTGCGTTTCGGCCACCCAGTGCGTCACAAGACAGAAGGGCCGGGGACACCATAAAGATCTTGTCAGAAACAAGGGTGTCGGGTCATTTGACGACTCTGTGTATAATTGAATCCCCTAACTTTGATTAGCAGAGACATGTTACGATTATTGCCATACTCGATCCAAGATATGGATAGGGTGTAATTAATTTAGAGCTCCCTAATTAAGAAATACAGGGTTAACGGGAAAACAAAGAGACTTTATGTCTAGATATTTTACATTAAGACAGGCACTACGACCTTTTAAACATGATATTTTTTGGCATAAAAATGCAACGTATGAGTTTATATGGTCATGCGCATATTTAGATACCATATTAGAAATTTTTATGACTTTATTCTAATTTCCTAAATTTTTATGACTTTATTCTAATTTCCTAAATTTTTTGGTACCTTTTTTTTCTGATATTTCCGACCTTACCAACAGACCTTTTTTTGGTAGTTATGAGACCTCTCTCGCACTGAAAAATATTCTCTAAATATTAGGTCTGCTATGTATGAATGTAAAAACATTTACCCAGCTAATAATTATTCAGGAAAATCTAAAAAATTATTCTGAATAATTATTATACGTGGATTTTTTTATTTTTTTTTATTAGCTGCAATATTTACGAGTTACCGTTGGGTTGAGATGATTCTCCATTGTGTTCCCTTAGTGTGTTTTCACCGTTTTAAGCAATTTATAATTTATATTAATACGCACATGAATTCGAAAAGTCTGTGGAACTTGCTACATTTGACTTGACAGTCCAACTGTCATTCATACCACTAGGCTATCACTGCTTTCTTACAGGTCCCTGGGGGCTGAGTTGCCCGCATCCGTAGGAGTGCACCCTTAAAATGGAATCCCTACACGTGGCCCCTGGGTGGGCAAAACAGACCACACAACTCTGGTGGGAGGCTTAGGCCGCGGCTGGTTGGTAACCAGTCACCGGACGAAGCTATGCCGTGAAGCGACCTAGTCGTGTTTCGGGATGTAGTCCGGTGCAACCGTTGTGGGAGACGGGTCTGGGCAGTTGCACCAACTCCGCAACTATCGTTCTCCCCAAATCTATCTACTCGGAGTGAATAGATTTCTTCTGGATCTACTGGTGCTCCATCCTCGGCCACACTGTCACTTTCCATCAGGCGGTTGTTTAGTTGGTGGCCAAATGTAGATCTATTTTTGATATAAAAAGGCCCATGATTATGATAACGATAATTATAATGTAATTGAAATCGAACAAAATCTTACTTCAACACATTCACCAAGAATATTACCAACAATTTTACTACCGACCCAGAAATAATCTCGGTACTTTACACTCATAATAAAATAAATCACAATACAGAGTAGCTGAACGGTATTATAACATCAAAACCATGATAAATGTCTAAAGGTGTCACAACTTTGCAATCAAAATATAAGACTGCAAATGTGAGGAATGGCATCCTGGAGATCAGCCAAAGAAATTGCAGTGATTTCCACGTCCAATAAAACTTCGACCTTATAAGTAGTGATATAAGACTGACAATTTTGTATACAGATGTATCATTCAAGACCTTTTGGTACCTTAAATTTTAAAATCAATTACCAAACAAATTTCAACCTTGTACACCACCAATAGAGTCCAAACAGAAGACTTGAAAGCAGAGAATTTCAGAGCTAAATACCTAACGTAATGCAAGTAAGGCATCCGGCTGAAGGACCCACTAATTGCATTGGTCACGCGCATTCTTGCGCACGGGCTCGCGTTTGAGATGCGCGCGCGCCGCTCCCGGCTAATTAGGAGAGGGATTGATTAATTTCTATGTTTCCTTGACGATTAGTCTTGGATGTTTGTTACGGAGGGCAATGACAGGACATAACGAAATGAATTTGCTATGTAAAAGTGAATTTAATTCAACAAGTCTGCTTCATGATTTTGTCACAAGCGGGGCTGCTGAACGTGAGGTTTGATTCCCGGGTCGTACAAAATGTTAATGGATTATCCTATAAAGAAATTCTCACTAGCAGCTTGGAGTTTGAAATTGTGCTCAGTTGGTTGCAATAGGCTCAGCGCCTGTTAGCTGGGCACTAGTCAATGTTAGTATACGGTAAACCATTGTAAACCTCTGTCTACACCTTTGAGAATTACAGGCCTGATCTTATGTTTATGTCAATGACTACTACGATGAATAGTCAGTCAACCGGCGTAGCAGCATGACTTATCACAGTACCAAGATGTACTGAAAATGCCTACGACATGATAACTCAGATTTTACTTCAGGGCACTCAATCATATTTTTCTTTCGTGTGGTTACCGTTATTTTCAGAGATGTCTACATAAGCCGTCCGGAGGCCTCAGATTTCTCAGCATGTTCAAGAGCCGGGACCGACGGTTTAACGTGCTCTAGAAAACTTGTTTAGATATTACGATGGCGCGATAACAAAAAAGTGGCTCTTGGTCTTCCACAACAATAGACCACCGTTCTCAACCTTAACAGACGCTCAGAGGAAAATGACCTTACATGTTACCCATCTACACATTACCCCGGTAAATATTGCTTAACCCCAATGTCAATTTACCGACTACACGCTTCAATGATGTATGGAAAGTACACTTCCATCACTAATCTTATCTTCAATTCTGATTGACGGGTATCCATTCGATTCTGGCACAAACTGCCATTGCCTTGCATTATCAACCACTTTGTCTTGCTGTCACTATCTTATCGGAAACTGGTACTTGAAGGAGCTTAACTGACCAGGGACGTCTAAGGATGCGCAGTTGATACTTTATATATATAATATATCTGCGTTTGGCCACCAACTCGCCTGATGTTAAGCGACGGTGTGGTCGAGGATGGAGCACGTAGATCTGGAAGAAATCTATTCACTCTCAGTAATTCACGACAGTTGGGGACTTGATGCGCCTGCCCAGATCCGTCTCCCACAACGGTTGCACCGGACTACATCCCGAAACAGTACACACTAGGTCACTTCACGGCATGGCTTCGTCCGGTGGGTGGTAACCAGCCGCAGCCGAAACCTTCCACCATAGTTGTGTTGCCCGTTTTGCACCACCCAGGGACCACGTGTAGGGATTCCATTTTAAGGATGCACTCCTAAGGAAGCGGGCAACTCAGCCCCTGATAACTGCAGGGTTATCTAGTGAGCATGGTAACGTGGCTTGTAGTGCAATACCAGAGCGTTAATCGATCCACTCAACCTATTACAGTCCACTGCTCGTCACAGACCTCTCTCACGCTGCGTGTTCAATTCCCGAGTCGGGGGAAGTGGTATTAAGATTTTTTGCAAAAATAAAACTTGCTAGCAACCCGGTGTTGAAAATTGTGCAATTGTTCGTAAACGACATCGAAAAAATGTGGGGGTACTATCACGAGCACTAACACGTAAACACACAACATGACGCTTGTGTTCCCTGAAGGGGTATGCAGAGGTGTACACAGTTGTACACCCACATTTCACCAATACTGTTATTAAGTTTATTGCCATCTATCGGACAAAATTCTAAACCCCGGGCTGCTACTGAGAATCTATCAACAGAAAAACTATAACTCTGCCCAACCCGGGAATCGAACCTGAGAACTCATGCTGAGCACTAGATTAACGATAATTAGTTACAATCTATTGTGGATTTTGACAACAATATTGTAACCTATTTGCCTATAACTATAAGAAACAACCCTACAGTTGACATTCCAATCTCTAAGACAGTAAGATCTACTTATAAAACGTCTGTCTAGTACGTCTGTTTGTGTTGTAAACAACGTTTAGTACTCCAGACAGAGATCGGAACTTTAATTAGTACGTAACAATGTCGTTATTGACTTACATTCCTGCACAAAGATTTATTTCCAAAGATTTATTTACACGTACCTAATTGATTTTGCTTTTCCAAAGAACATGAAGAAACAGTTCAGTATACTTTTCTGTAAATATGTTATGAGTTAAGCTTGTGTTAGAGTTATCTAAACCAGGCATATTTTCAAGTCCAGGTTTTCTAAAATTTGTTCTTTCATCGCATGTATATTGTATTGTAA
Source organism: Xylocampa areola (assembly GCA_935421205.1). Classification (NCBI taxonomy): domain Eukaryota; kingdom Metazoa; phylum Arthropoda; class Insecta; order Lepidoptera; family Noctuidae; genus Xylocampa; species Xylocampa areola. Next base: position 18,343,189 of record OW285206.1, read on the forward strand.
TGGTGATGACCATTAGACTATGTTAAAGGCCCGAATCCAAAGCACCACTCACTTTTCGAGTCATATGCGTATTAGAAATCAATTATCACTTGCTTAAAACGATAAAGGAAAAAACCGCGAGGAAACGAGTACAGCTGAGAGATGTGCTTCATGTTGTGTAAAGAAATGTCATAGGCCTACAAGCGATTTAAACTCTGACACTAGGTTGTTCATCAACCACACGATGAGAGAGAGACCGTATGTCTGTAATGTCTTAGATTAACAACTAAGAAAGTACACTGACATTGAAAAGAGTCACATTGGTACATCATTTGAACCCGGAAAGGGTTCAAGAGGTGGGCCGGTAACCACTCGGCCACCACGACACTACATGCTATCCACAGACACGATATTATTAACTTGCCCAGACATTTACAATAAGTACTTTCAAGTCCATTCATCTTCACATTGTCTGCCTAAATCCGAGTTTAGTCTTAAATCCTAAACTTGGTACAGGCAGCCATAAAAGTCGATTAGCATGGGCCAAAATCGCTCCGACTGTGCTGATTCTTGTGGAATGGTGAAATTACTTTTTATATTTTCTGTATTTATATTGATGGCAATATAAATATCTGATCTTAGAAACTATACATTCAACTGTCTGGAGTTTAATACCTCACTAGTATTAAACTACAGACAGTTGAATGTATAGTTTCTAAGATCAGATATTTTATACAATATGTTAAAAAAAAGCCGTGTTCGAATCTAAAACGATTTAACGGTATCCACATTACGAAAATGAGAAACATAAAATATTTATGTAATTAAACATATTATTGAAGTTTAGAATGCACGAAGTGCCCAAATTACAACAATTTCTAAAATTAACATCACCGTATATCCGAAAGTTACAAGCCTGGGCCCCTGCCCACGACATTGTATTGCCATGTCAATTACCAATTTTTCTTTTTTATTGCAACATCTTAGCATTTATTTATTTGAAGACTTCAGGTAAATATTATAGAAAAGGATTGCCATACTATATAGGTTTTGGAAAATAAATGAACTTTTTGCTTAGGTAAATAAATTTTTTGAGTTTTTCGTCTGGCTCTGCTAAGTTACCTACATAAATCGAATCGGATCTCGATACCTTATAATACCTCAAGGATGAGTTTTTTTTTTTTTACACATACTATAAATTTTAACGCATTCGGCAACTTTTGTCGCTGACCGTACACATGCATGCGGGTTGTACGAAAATCTAAACTTTAAGGCATATATCGTCTGGAAGCGTTTTGTACGTAGAAGTTTTGCATGTTCAATCTCAGTAGAAGTAACAATGAGATTTATTGTTAAATCGTGTTATGAATTTGTTTAAGCTTATGTAGGGTTAGTGTTAGAAATAAAGAATATAAAATAATACATTTTATATTTTTTATTTCTATTATATAGCATTTACCACTGCAATATATATTTGCAAGCTTTGTACCAAGTAATGGTAGTTTTTGTTTGGTGTTTACGTTTTTAAGCTTTTATTTAACTGTAGCTTCACAGTATACCAACTTCATTAATAATATTTAAACAACCACAGACGATGTAATCATCATAAACAGATGCCATTGCCATTTGCCATTGGTGATGATGATGATTACCGGCATTTACCTCTAAAATAAAAAAAATATTTAAATGCATTCCGTCGAAGAGCGCTTTAGCCAAAACAATCTAGAAAATATCAATTCTACTTAAATTCTAAAATGATTTCTCAATAATAATTTCATTTTCATTTTTCAAACTCTACCACTATAATTTGAAAAAATCCTTCAAAGCTGTAATGCTGTCGTATATTGACGAAACTATCTCGCCATCATTACACAGTCTCAGTACAAAACTAAACACAGACAGTCGCCAAACGAAAGACGCTGTTTGTATACTCTTGGACCCTGAAGCACTAGCCCCAGTTTTAATGTACACGACTAATGGAATCTGCATGTGAAAATAGTTGAACTGTTAATAGTTGAATAGGCTAGTGTGAATGAGGCTGCGTTGTAACATTTTAAATCCAATATACCAAATGTAATGATTTCCTAACTAGCTTCTGCCCGCGACTTCGTCTGCATGGCCTTCAGAGTTAGGTCCAGCCGGAATAAAAAGTACCCTATGTGTTAATCCAGGTTATAAACTATCTCCCCCCCAGGGGTTCCGCCTTGTCGTGGTGGGGGGGCTCTAGTAGCCGTGGCTTGGTCACCCACGGTGAAGCTAGAGGAACCCGGGGAGGGCCGCTCCTCTAGGCTTTGCCTGCAAGCCCATGTTGGAGCGGCGTAGGTTGCGGGCCTTATGGGGGGTGCCGCAACTGAGGTGGGCTGCGGTGTCGTATGGGCGGCACCGCAGCTGAGAGATGGGGCCGCGGCGGGAGAGGAGTGCCGGTATGCCGATGAGCCGCTCTCCCTACCTTCCGCGGCCTTGACGGGGCCACCACCGTTAGATGGCGGACGCGGTGGGGCCGCAGGGGAAGAGGAGTGCCGGTATAGCGAGGCGCCGCTCTCCCTATCCTCTGCGGCCGTAGTGGCAGGCGGCGGGGCCACAGACCTGACCCGTCGCAGGGGACCTAGGGCGTCCGGACACGGGGTCGTCTGGCGCCCATTGCACATGGTCTCCATGGTGGTTGCGGCACGCCATCTGTTTGGTGTGTCGTAAGAGAGAGTCCGGCAACGGACGGCTGCGGGCGGGTCCGCGGTTGTGTGCGAGAGCGTTCCCGCGTCCCACCCTCAAGCAGCTGAGGAGGTATACTGTGGAGTTTTAGTGGGTTCGAGTCCCACAGAACCGCTCTGTCTCCCCGTGTCAGAGTGGTATGCGAGGGCATTTCTCCACATAAAAAAAAAAAAAAAAAAAAAAAAAGGTTATAAACTATCTGTGTGCCAAATTTCATCCAAATCCGTACAGTAGTTATTGCGTGAAAGAGTAACAAACATCCATACATACAAACTTTCGCGTTTTTAATATGAGTAGGATATTATTTTATTAAAAATTGATGAGATTTTAAAACAAATTACGAAGTTGAAGGTAATTACATAGCATCATGCATGCATAGCATGTTGTTATTAAGTCCCATGTAATAGGTGGTGAGCCTCTTGCCATCTACCGGGCAAAATTCCAACCTTCGGGCTGCTACTGAAAATTTCCTAACAGAAAAACCTCAATAACACTTTGCCTGACCCGGGAACCGAAGACCTCATGCTCAGCAGTCGCGCTTGGAAGCACTAGACCATCGAGGCAGTTGAAGACATTAGATTTTGAAAAAAAATAATGTATCGCGTTCTATAGGGTTGACGCGGCCGGTCATAAAACATAGCCAAAACTTTAGCAGCATGCCAGACGTATGCCGCGCTGACCCCAAATAAATTGGGATAAGGGCAAGGGCATGATGATGATGATGTACTAAAAATCTATTATTTTGACATTTAGCGTCAAATTAGGTACCCAGATTTTAACAAAAATGGAAAACATCACTTTGTGTATCGCTTTAGAGCACGTTCTCTAGAACACGTCATTATAATTATAGTCTCTTCGTAATAATGATATGAAATCTTTTAGAATTTTTTAGGTAATCTATAAGCATCATCATCATCATCATCACCCCCTGCCCTCATCCCAATTTATTTGAGGTCGTCTTCTCCCATACATACTCTCTACTTGTACTGGAATGCTGCAAAAATTTTGGCAAATTTTTATGATCGGCCGCCTGCCTGACGTCAACCCTCATTGGGAATGCTGTTGTTGGTGGTAATCGCCACCAATGCGGTCTCCCTCTAGCTAGCTATGGTTTTGCTCAAAATCAGCGCTGTTTGTTATTAGGTCCGCCCGAAACCACAGCTTTATGCTGAGCCAGCACCATGTTAAATAAAAAAGAAACCTATAAACTGTTTTTTTTATCATGAAAATCAAAGATGGCAACAAAAATAACAATAATAATAAGTTTTGTTTTTTGTAGTGTGACGTCTGTGAACTGTTAGGTTAGGTTATGTTAGTGTTGGGTTATGGCCCATAGATTAAATATTGTTCTTAATTTTTTGTTTACTTTATTATACTTACTTATGGGTATACAATATTAAAATGCCTTTTGTTGTGATTAAATTAATTAAGTTTTGGGTATAATATATAATTATACACTTTAAAACCTTTATTTAAAGTGTATAATTATATATTAAATTGTATAGATGAAAATGTGTGCGTCCGATGGCGCGTGGCAATAAAAACTAATTCTTTCTTTGTTGCTATGTCACACCAAATGTTATCCATGCGCCAGGTTCTGATGTTATCCTACTATCATCTAAACTGTAATCTGTTAACATGTCAGACTTAATCTTTTTTTATCTTTACACGTCATATCCAAATATATCTAGGTTACGGTTATAGTTAAGTATGTTGGTATCGCTATCGTAAGTGGTATAATAAGGGTTTTTCCCTCTGTATTTTGTTGTGACCTTTATCCTTAAAAGGTATGTCAGCCCCATCGTAACCTAACCTAAGCTTATAAAATATTAAAAATCCTACACGCTAACAATATTTTACAAAGAGAGGATTCTTCATCCATATTTTAACACGTCCTTTGGCGACGTCATTGCCATCTATTCTGTCCCTATACAAATTTGCGGAATTCGCGGTGGTGAGCAGAGGTCGAGAGCTTACTGGTCAGAGCGCAGAGACTGGAGTATTTATCCGGGAGGTGCAGGTTCGAATCCTGCTCACGACCGTATTCTTTTTCCATTTAATATTTTAACTTTGGACTTCGCTAAGCATGCGTTAATGCTTTTCAAAGATTTATCTTTAATTATTATTGTTTCTTATTTATAAATAGGTATTCATTTATTTTTTGTTTTTACTGTGTGTCCACATTTTGAGGAGAAGAAAAGCCTTTTCTTTCTATAATTATATAATCTTAGCGGCATCACTTTCTGATACAGCCAAAATTTCAAAAAAATTACATATAATACTAATCTAATTTATTTAATTTGCCCGTTTTCGTCAGTAACCCGCTTCCCGTCTGAATCCTGACAAATTCCACCAATAGATGTTGTACATCATAAATAACTCCACACGAATTACAATTTGGGGATTCTACAACAGAAGCTTTAATTTGAGCAGCATATCTAATGAGTTAACTTACATACATACATGCATAAAATCACACGTTTTTTTCCAATCAGGGTCAGCAGAAAATACTGATGTCACATGCTATGATCCTCACACTCTTTTTGCTTCGCCCTCGTTTATACATCTGTTTACGTGCAGTGAGTTGTGGGTCAAAATCGAGTACCTATAATTCGGGTTGAGCTTTCAGTACACTACACATGGCGGGTCTGGTCTGCTGTAAAGTACATTCGGATGGCGCAGATAGCATGTTTTTGGAGGATGATTGGCTCCTTGCTCCAAAGACGGTATGATATGCAGGCGTGGGGGTGTTACATGCGTGAAAGTCCGAAAATACTATATTCAGGGCGACCTTGACACGACGAGCGTACTGTAGTATTCATTAGCTTTGAATTAAACCTTGCTGTTTAAAAAGTGCGTTCACTTGTCAAGAGAGGAATCAACAGCATTTCCAAAAAAATATGGTGATAATTTCAGATTAATTAACATAGTCTATAAAAAAAAAAAACCATTACCACAGACATACATACAATTACGCCTGTTCCCATTGGGGTAGGCAGAGGCTATCGATTTCGATTTGCTACGATTCTGATATACATCTTTCGCTTCATCTATGCTCATTAACCTCTTCATACACGCTCGCCGATTTAGGTAGCTCCTGACCCGTTCTCAGACTCGATAGCATACAATAACATAGCATTACACCTGTATTCTCCGAAGGGGTAGGCTAACCTATACACAGTTAATCACCCATATTTCACCAATGCTGTTATTAAGTCCCTTGTAATAGGGAGGTGGTGAGGCTACTGCTATCAACCGGGCATTCTTGCAAACTCCGGGCTGCCACTGAGAATTTCCTAACATAAAAACCCAAAAACTCTGCCCGACATGGAAACCGAACCCATTACCTCATGCTCATAAGTCGCGCTTGGGACCACTAGACCAACGAGGCAGGCACAAACTCGATGCATACAAGTTTTTATTTCACGCTCAAGTTAACACCAAAAACACCCCTTTATATCTTTGTGTGGTACAAAAGCCGACATGATAAATCCGTAGGGAATACACCCGCTGATTGGCTGCGTCAAATTGTTCGCGAGTCGTTTCAGTCGTTTTGTTTTCACGATCGATTATCGGTATCTGCGTATTCTCTGATTTTGTAAGTCGTTTGGGATTTGGTGATTTGTGAGTGGTGGTGGATAGGTACCTAGTACCTATTGTTATTGTGGTTATGGGTTGTGGAAGAGCTGAATTTGGTAGGATATTGTGATGTAAGGTGTATTGGGCCCGGTTGATGGCAATACGCTCACCACCTGTACATGGGACTTAATAACAGCATTGGTGAAATGTGGGTGTACAATTATGTTCACCACTGCCTACCCTTTCGAGGAATACAAGCGTGATGTATCATGTATAAATTAAAATCAAAATATTTTAGATAAATCTTTGAATAGCAACAACGCATCAGTATGTTCATACTGATCAAACCAGTGGATGGCTCTATTTTGTCCAAGTTACTACCTATAACTTGTAATGACCCAATTAGTGCAGCGACAGTGTCTGCGGTTGGGGTTCGATTCCCGAATTGAGACAGAATTTCAATGGCCAGCAGGTACCTGTTTGAAGTCCCGTAGCTTCTGTATTAATTGAGCGAGGTATTTTGGAACCCAGTTACCTTGAGAAATGAAAATGGTTAAATCTTAAATAAAATATTTTAAGCTTATACATTTTTATGGAAAGAAAAATATGGTCGTAAGCAGGATCCGAACCTGCGCCTCCCACAGGTCCCGCAGGATGATGTCTTAGCGGTCGGAGCGCCTGCAGTATTTATTCGAAAAATATTAATTATCAATATTTTAAGTTCTATTTTGAAAATAGTCATTGTGTTACTATAACACATTATCTATATCTTATATCTCCAACGGTGATTGATTGGTTTCGTAGTTACCTGTATAATATATATAATATTTGAAGTTCTATTTTGAAAATAGTCATTGTGTTACTATAACACATTATCTATATCTTATATCTCCAACGGTGATTGATTGGTTTCGTAGTTACCTGTATGGCCGTCGGCAGCGCATTCAAATAGAACAGACGTTTTCCTCCTGGTGTCATACATCTACTGGCGTGCCTCAGGGCGGCATTTTATCTCCATTATTCTTCGGAATATTTATAAATTCTATATCCAAACAACTTATTTCTTCCTACCACCTTTATGCAGATGATTTGCAAATCTACTACCAAGTTCCCTTTGAAAAGCTAGCGGAGGGTGTTTGCGCCATCAATAGTGACCTCACATGGATATGCCACTGGAGTAAAGCCTGTGCCACATGGCAATGGACTCAAAGTAAATCCAACGAAGACGCAGGTTATAGTTGTCGGTAGCTCCAGGTTGATCTCGAAAATTAACTGGACGCAACTCCCTCAAATCACCTTTGATGGCACTAATATTCCCTTCAGTGAAAAGGTCAAGAATCTAGGGATATATGTTGACAGAAACCTCACCACAGTTGCAAGTCAGCCGGAAAATGTTTGCGTCGGCAGGGTCTTTGCGTCGACTACGGAACTTTCTTCCTTTTGCCACGAAGACTGCGCTTGCACAATCCCTCCTACTTCCAATCCTTGACTATGCCAATGCCAGCTATCTAGATCTCACTGAAGACCAACTTGATAAACTTGAGCGACTTCAAAATGTTTGCATTAGATTCATATTTGGTTTGCGTAAGTATGATCATGTTTCAGAATTTCGTACTAAACTCAAGTGGTTACCAATAGGTACGCCTTCGCCGGAATGCTCATTTACTTTCACTGCTTTACAATGTACTATTCGATCCTTCTTCACCGCCCTATCTTAAAGAACGCTTTGAGTTCCTGAAGAATACACATTCAAGGTTCTTAAGGTCATCTGAAAACCTAAAACTAAAAATGCCGATGCATTCCACCAAGTTTCGTGACAAATCATTTTCAGTTCTAGCCGTGCGCATGTGAAAATGTGTAAGAATCTTATCCATAAACACTACTTATCATTCTAATTATTCCTTCTTATTCTTCGCATTTCATAATTTCCTCCCTTTCTATATATATCTAGATGGGTATGTATGTATGTATGTATGTGTGTATGTATGTATCTACGTGTGTATGTGTGTATGTATGTATTTATGTAAGTGTATATATATATACGGCGGATACGAAATATATATATATATATATATATATATATATATATATATATATATGACGGCGCCACCGTCATTATTTTGTAAACTGCGAGTGCAACGGGCAAGCAGTGAACAAACAACTGACCGACGTCATTTCAACCCCAACGCCGAGCGATATATAAGGCAGCGCACGTGCAAACTCGGCTCACACCTTCCCGATATTCTCGATGTGGCGCTTCTAAAGAACGTAAACCTTCGTTTACAGTCTATAGAGACGCTACACGAGCTCAACTCCGACCATCGTCCCGTGATCATGGCACTGGCACCTCGCTCGGGGCCCTCTGATCCCTCCCGACCCCCTCCCACCCAAACGATCACGGACTGGAAGAAAGTAAGCGAAAGCCTACAATCGACCAGCTCCCCTCAGTTAGACTCTATTCCCGACGTCATCGCCTCGGTCACTGACACTACGAATGCGATCGATTCGTTCACCGGTCACGTACAATCCGTTTTGAACAGTTGTTCACGGGAAGTTCCATTGATGGACAACCATCACTGGAAACTACCGGCGGACGTACGCGAATTGGTAACGGAAAAGAACGCATCCGTACGTGCCTACAGCGCGTTTCCCTGTGACGCGAACAAAGCTCACATGCGCTATTTGCAGCGTGCTGTAAAGAAACGCATCGATGAGCAGCGTAACGTGCACTGGGATAAGACGCTGAGCGACTTAGAGCCCACTCACCAAGCATTCTGGCAGCTTCAAAGGAGACTCCAATCCGATGGAGTGGCCACCATGCCCCCTCTCATCCGCCCCGATAAGAGCATAGCCTTCGACGACATCGAAAAGGCCGAGTGCCTGGCCGACAGTCTAGAAGCGCAATGCACTCCTAGCACCCAACCGGTCGACCGAGCGCACCTCCTCAAGGTAGACGCAGAAGTAGAACGCAGAGCCTCACTCCCGCCGTTCGAAGACCCCGACGACCCCCTGCCCCCCGTCACTCCCGACGAGGTGCAAGAGGTCATTAAAAATCTCAAACCCCGCAAAGCCCCCGGCATAGACGGCATCACTAATAAAGTAATGAAACTTCTCCCCGCCCCTTTCATTATACTCATGACCGCCATCTTCAATGGCGCCATGAGTCACAACGTCTTCCCTCAATCGTGGAAAGAAGCCACCATCATAGGTATCCCTAAGCCGGGAAAACCCGCGAACGAACCCACCAGCTACCGACCGATCAGCCTCCTCAACGTACTCTGTAAAATCTACGAGAAGCTTATTTATAAGCGACTCAAGGACTTTGCCGATGCGAAGAGCCTCATCCCCAACGAACAGTTCGGTTTTCGTACCCAACACTCGTGCGTACAACAGGTCCACCGCATCGTCGAGCACATAAGCGCCGGTTTTCAGCGCGGCACGATGACAGGCGCGCTCTTTTTCGACATAGCGAAGGCTTTCGACAAAGTCTGGCACAACGGCTTATTATACAAGCTGTACCAACTCGGCGTGCCCGACCGTCTCGTGCTCATCCTACGGGACTTTCTCTCGAATCGCACTTTCCGCTATCGCATAGAGGGCGCACTATCCGCCCCCCACTCTATCCGCGCCGGTGTCCCCCAGGGCTCCGTGCTCTCGCCCCTCCTGTTCACGCTCTTCACTAGCGACATCCCCAAAAATAGACAGGCAAAGTTAGCTCTCTTCGCAGACGACACTGCCATTTTCTACTCCGGTATCGTGCGCGACCGCATAGCTAGCACTCTCCAAACTTCCGCCAACGTACTAGGCGCTTGGTTCAGGAAATGGAGAATAGAAGTTAACCCCGATAAGAGTCAAGCCGTACTCTTCGCGAAAAAGCGTAGGATCAGACCCCCCGACCCCAAACCGATAACCATGTTCGGCAAGCCGATCCCTTGGGAGAAGCAAGCCAAGTACTTAGGAGTCATCCTAGATAGACACTTGACCTTCGGTGAGCACATAAGGACGGTGCGCTCGCGCGCCGCCTTCGCTCTGGGTAGGCTTCACTTCATCATGAACGCACGCAGCAGATTGTCCCTTAAGTGCAAACTGCGCATTTACACCACGTGCATACGCCCCATCATGACCTACGCCTGCGTAGTGTTCCCACACGCGAAATCGTACCGCCTCCATAAGATGCAGACCCTCCAAAACCGTGCCTTACGTAAGGTCACGGGAGCCCCCCTCTACGTTAGAAACGAAAACCTCCATCTCGACCTCAAGATTCTCACTATCCAACAGTTTATAAAACGCATTTGCAAGCGTTATTTCGAGTCTGCTGAAAAGCACCCCAACCCTCTTATCGCGGCTGCCGCCCGATACACCCCCTCCCAGATAAGTAGAATTCGCCGTCCTAGGCATTCACTTTTGTACCCCGATGACGCTATAACCCTGCTCCAAGAGAGCCGTAGGGCCACCAGCACAGTACACAAACACAGACCGCCGTCATTTAGGCCTCGCCGCCGAGGCCCGTCGCGACGTCCCCGTAATGCACCTAATGCATCACCTCCCCGACCCTTGCTCGTGCCAGCCCGCGTAGCCGCTGAGCCTGTAGCTTTAAATTCCCCTGATAATAATAATTCTTGTTCGATCCAGCCAGTCCCTTGCTGTCCTCCCTCAAGCGACGCCCTAAGCCGAGGCTCGTACCCCGCAGGGGGTGCCCTTAGCGTGGTCGCTTTAGATTTAGTTTAATTCGTAAGCCCCTGGCTGGAGGCCTTAATAATAGTTTATTATTAGGGCATCCACAGGAAAGCCCGGTTAAGCAGCCGACAACCTCCTAGGTTGACCTGCGAGATGCCATTACCAAAAAAAAAAAAAAAAAAAAACTCGGCTCAGTCGTTCGTCGACCGTTGCCCGGTGCACACGTTACGTAATCACTGAGTAATCTTTTGTCGAGTAGTTTTTTTATAATCAGTGCAGATTAATTTAGTTAGGCTAATTGTTGTAAAATTAATAAGGTTTATTTAATCTAAATAAACTAAATGATTGCGTGAAGACTTTTGTGTTATTTTTTAAAATAATGTCGGACCCTGACGCTACATCAGAAGTTACGGATCTACCCCCACAATCATCGCAGGCAAATGCGCCGAGTAATCCAGTCATGGAGCAAATGATGTTATTCTCGACTGGTATGGAAGCGATCTTCAAAAAAATCGCTGACAATATGACATCTTGTCAGCCAGTTCAGCATACACCAACAAAATTAGTTAATTATGACCCGGATGAACCTGAATCCGACGTCGTTAATTGGTGCACACTCAGCGAATTGATAATTGAGCAGAAGAAAATAAAAGGAATCGACTTAATCCTAGCCCTAACACATTCTCTTAAAGGGCGTGCGGCAACGTGTCTAACGAATATCAAACCTGACCAAATATCATGGCCTGCGATCAAAGAGATGCTGATATCAAGATTTGCGAAGCCTTTGATGATGCAAGACCATTTCGATCACGTCATCAAATTTCAGTTGGACGGCAAAGAGAGCCCTGCTGAAGCGGGAATGCGATTATGGCAATTAATCGAGAAGATTCCAGAAGTGAATATGCCAGAGAAAGTGATCACAGGTTTTGCCATTTCCGTACTGTCGCAGTGCGATGACAAGATTCGTCGAGAGCTAAATTCAGTGATTATAAACGACAAAAGCCAGTTATTTCGCACGTTACGCGGTTTCACATTAAAGAGACGTAACGAAGACATCGGTTCGACTGATCCGGACGCGAAACGCTTTAAAAACAATATTCCGTTTCGCGGCAACTGCCACTTTTGTGGTAAACACGGTCACCGGGGTCAAGATTGCCGCGACAGAAACAGATTCATCGCAAAGAACTCTTCAGTGGCAGTCAGGGCGGAGCCGCCACATTCTTCAGCCCCTCCGCGGAATCCTCGTCCATCTGTCGCCTGCTACGTGTGTGCCGACCCCGGCCACGTAGCCTCCGCTTGTCCCTTGCGATACAAGAAAAAGGAAGATGCTGCGGGCGCTACCGCCAGCTCCAGCAAGCAGGTCAACGTGTGCACCCGCGCTGCGCATGGAGTGATTCAGATAAGTGGTATTAAACTACCTTTTGTTTTCGATTCTGGGTCGGAGTGTAGTTTAATCAAACAGAGCTATTGTAAATTCCTTAAGGGCGAGCAGTTTCATGAACAAATAGTTTTAAAGGGCGTAGGTAATAATAATGTGATTTCTATGCTACAAATTAGATGTCCCACTATAGTTCAAAATCTTAATTTCGACATCACTTATCATGCTTTGTCAGACGATTTTCTTAGTGAAGAAGTTTTATTAGGCCGTGATGTTTTAGAACTAGGAATTTCCGTTCAGATTAGTGATGGTCATTTAACTTTCATTGCGAAAAAAATATCCAACTCTTGCGCGTTCTCACATTTTCACGGAGATACGATAGATACGGACCTCGTAGGAAATGATAGAGAGCGTTTGTTAGGCATACTCAAAAAATATTCCGTCAATTTCGTACAGAGTTTACCAACGACTCGCATTAAAACCGGCGAACTAAAAATTGATCTTATTGATCCTGCAAAAATAGTTCACAGAAGACCATATAGTTTGTCTCCACTAGAACTTGATATCGTTCACGAAAAGATTCAAAAAATGTTAGATGCCAATATAATTCGAGAAAGTTCGTCCCCATTTTCAAGCCCCATCCTATTAGTGAAAAAGAGAGACGGTAGCGATCGTTTGTGTGTAGATTACAGAGAGCTCAACAGCAATACTCGCCCGGATAGTTACCCTCTTCCTTTGATCAGTGACCAAATTAATAAATTACATGGAGCCTATTATTACAGTATTGTGGACATGGCCTCTGGTTTCCACCAGGTGAGGGTTCATGAGGACACAGTGGAGAAGACTGCTTTTGTAACACCAACAGGCCAATACGAATTTTTAACGATGCCGTTTGGTCTTAGAAATGCTCCACAGGTGTTTCAAAGGGCTATTAATTCCGCGTTAAAACCGTTAAAAGATGACAGAATCCTGGTCTACATGGATGATGTCCTTGCAGCATCAGTAGCCGTTGATGAAGGCCTTTCTCGACTAGATAAATTGCTAGAGACTTTATCTATTGCTGGATTCTCATTTAACTTTAAGAAATGCTCTTTTATGAAAAAGGAGATCGAGTATTTAGGCTATGTTGTGTCCTCAGGAGCTCTCAAACCTAATCCGCGCAAAGTTCAAGCCTTACAAAATGCCCCAAAACCATCCACAGTTAAACAGGTTAGGCAATTTATTGGATTAGCAACATATTTCAGGCAATTTATCCCAAATTTCTCAAAGTTACTCAAACCCCTGTATCCACTTACTTCTGGTAAAGGCCGCATCATTTGGACTGCTGAACACGATAAGATTCATAGCGAAATAGTTAGATACTTGATTACAGAACCAGTACTCAAAATCTTTGATCCCTCTTTGCCCATCGAGTTACATACCGATGCCAGCAGTGACGGATACGGGGCTGTCCTAATTCAAAAGTATAACTCTCTTCCACATGTCGTAGCTTATTTTAGTCATAAAACCACTAGTGCAGAAAGCCGCTACCACTCATACGAGTTGGAAACGTTAGCCGTTGTAAAATCTGTGGAACACTTTAGACGCTATCTCTATGGCCGACATTTTACCGTGTATACGGATTGTAATGCTTTAAAAGCCTCCCATTCTAAAAAGGACCTTACACATAGAGTCCATAGATGGTGGGCTATACTACAATCCTATAATTTTGATATTGTCTATAAAGAAGGTAGAAACATGGCTCACGCAGACTTTTTATCCCGTAACTCCCCTCTAGACATTCAAGATAACGTAGCAGATTCTAAAGTAATAGTTCAGAAACCTCTAACTTCGAAAGTCGTTAACTTTTCGGAATTCGATAAAGGATGGCTATACGTAGAACAACAGCGAGACTCTGAAATCATGGACTTGATTTCTAAAATACAATCAAATCAATTACCCTCTGAAATCGCACACACTTACGATATTAGGCAAGGCATACTGTACCGTAAAATAGAACGAGCCAAAACTACTAAATGGTTACCAATCCTTCCTCACTCCTTGATATGGTCGCTTATTAGTCACGTTCATAATGATATAAAACATCTAGGATATGAAAAAACACTAGATAAGTTGTACGACCTTTACTGGTTCGGTAACATGTCCAAATATGTAAAGAAGTTTGTAGATTCCTGTGTAGTCTGCAAGTCTTCAAAGGGCCCATCGGGTGCGCAACAAGTACGCCTGCATCCAATCCCCAAGGTACCATTTCCATGGCACACTCTGCACTTGGACCTTACAGGGAAACTCAGCGGTAAGAGTGACCGCAAAGAATATTGTTCCGTCACTATTGATGCCTTTACAAAATATGTTTTACTGAAACACACACTGACATTAAATTCCGTTGACGCTATTAAAGCAGTAAAAGACTCAGTACATTTATTCGGAGCGCCAAAAAGAATAATAGCCGATCGTGGGCGCTCTTACGACAATATAGATTTTAGAAATTTTTGTAAAGACAACAATATTGAGTTACACCTTATCGCTACGGGTGCCTGCAGAGCCAACGGACAAGTGGAGCGCGTGATGCGAACTCTTAAGAGCTTGCTCACGGTAGCTGAAGGTAATTCCGATAGGTCATGGCAGGAACAGTTAGGTGAGATCCAACTAGCCCTTAATAGTACCCAATGCAGAGTTACAGGCTTCACCCCAATCGAGCTGATGTTTGGAATTCAAGGTAACTCATTAGGTATTTCTAGAATAGCTACGAATCCCGATAATCCTAGTAGACTAGATTTGGAAGCGGCGCGGTCTAGTGCGTTAGACAATATAAAGAGACTGGCTCAGTCTGACGTCATTCGCTTTAACCGGGGTAAGGCTAAGATAAAGCCCTTTTCTATTGGAGACTTTGTTTTCGTAAAAAGTGAAGAAAGACACCAAACTAAGTTGGACCCAAAGTATAAAGGCCCCTATAAAATCACTGCTGTCTTAGAAAACGATAGGTATGAGTTGAAACTTGTTAACGGGTCTAGTCGAACGTACAAGGTCGCCCACGAGAACTTACGCGAAGTACCCCGCGGTCCATTAGGTTTTATAGAAGTAGCCGAAAATTATGATGATGACGTGACGGCGGATGTTAACCAGGGTAATGTTGTTCATGAAACTGATCGTGATAATGATAGCGTAGCTGTGATTGGTGATGCTGAGGATGAACTTTCCGATAGCGACACTATATCTGTTAATGGTAGCACTGTATCGGCTAGTTCACGTACTTTGAGCGCTATTAGTGATAATGTAGAAAGTCCATCATCAGATTTACCGGAGTCAATAAATGTTGTAACTGATGCCATTGTACACCACGACGATGGTAAATAAAAAAAATAAAAAAAATAAAAAAATAAAATAAAAAAAAAAAATGTAGGAAGGAGTCATTGAAGGGAAAATCCGGTCCAATGACTCAGCTATAGGGATTGCAATCCGGTCTAGCATATTTGGCTATAGGGACTGGTATCCGGTCTAGCATTCGCTAAAGGGATATTTGTCCGGTCTAGCACAATCGTCTCCAGTTTTAATACTGATGAATTTAGTAGTTGTGGTAAGCTGAAGGGTTAACCGGGCCAGCACATTATTGAAACCTTTTGTTAAAAATCATACTAGATAAAAAAAAAGAGATGTCAGGATGAACGAACAGGTTATTGTCTTGTTCCCAGATGCTCAGAAGACGCTCGAGGACGAGCGTACGTCAGTATGGCCGTGACGGCGCCACCGTCATTATTTTGTAAACTGCGAGTGCAACGGGCAAGCAGTGAACAAACAACTGACCGACGTCATTTCAACCCCAACGCCGAGCGATATATAAGGCAGCGCACGTGCAAACTCGGCTCACACCTTCCCGATATTCTCGATGTGGCGCTTCTAAAGAACGTAAACCTTCGTTTACAGTCTATAGAGACGCTACACGAGCTCAACTCCGACCATCGTCCCGTGATCATGGCACTGGCACCTCGCTCGGGGCCCTCTGATCCCTCCCGACCCCCTCCCACCCAAACGATCACGGACTGGAAGAAAGTAAGCGAAAGCCTACAATCGACCAGCTCCCCTCAGTTAGACTCTATTCCCGACGTCATCGCCTCGGTCACTGACACTACGAATGCGATCGATTCGTTCACCGGTCACGTACAATCCGTTTTGAACAGTTGTTCACGGGAAGTTCCATTGATGGACAACCATCACTGGAAACTACCGGCGGACGTACGCGAATTGGTAACGGAAAAGAACGCATCCGTACGTGCCTACAGCGCGTTTCCCTGTGACGCGAACAAAGCTCACATGCGCTATTTGCAGCGTGCTGTAAAGAAACGCATCGATGAGCAGCGTAACGTGCACTGGGATAAGACGCTGAGCGACTTAGAGCCCACTCACCAAGCATTCTGGCAGCTTCAAAGGAGACTCCAATCCGATGGAGTGGCCACCATGCCCCCTCTCATCCGCCCCGATAAGAGCATAGCCTTCGACGACATCGAAAAGGCCGAGTGCCTGGCCGACAGTCTAGAAGCGCAATGCACTCCTAGCACCCAACCGGTCGACCGAGCGCACCTCCTCAAGGTAGACGCAGAAGTAGAACGCAGAGCCTCACTCCCGCCGTTCGAAGACCCCGACGACCCCCTGCCCCCCGTCACTCCCGACGAGGTGCAAGAGGTCATTAAAAATCTCAAACCCCGCAAAGCCCCCGGCATAGACGGCATCACTAATAAAGTAATGAAACTTCTCCCCGCCCCTTTCATTATACTCATGACCGCCATCTTCAATGGCGCCATGAGTCACAACGTCTTCCCTCAATCGTGGAAAGAAGCCACCGTCATAGGTATCCCTAAGCCGGGAAAACCCGCGAACGAACCCACCAGCTACCGACCGATCAGCCTCCTCAACGTACTCTGTAAAATCTACGAGAAGCTTATTTATAAGCGACTCAAGGACTTTGCCGATGCGAAGAGCCTCATCCCCAACGAACAGTTCGGTTTTCGTACCCAACACTCGTGCGTACAACAGGTCCACCGCATCGTCGAGCACATAAGCGCCGGTTTTCAGCGCGGCACGATGACAGGCGCGCTCTTTTTCGACATAGCGAAGGCTTTCGACAAAGTCTGGCACAACGGCTTATTATACAAGCTGTACCAACTCGGCGTGCCCGACCGTCTCGTGCTCATCCTACGGGACTTTCTCTCGAATCGTACTTTCCGCTATCGCATAGAGGGCGCACTATCCGCCCCCCACTCTATCCGCGCCGGTGTCCCCCAGGGCTCCGTGCTCTCGCCCCTCCTGTTCACGCTCTTCACTAGCGACATCCCCAAAAATAGACAGGCAAAGTTAGCTCTCTTCGCAGACGACACTGCCATTTTCTACTCCGGTATCGTACGCGACCGCATAGCTAGCACTCTCCAAACTTCCGCCAACGTACTAGGCGCTTGGTTCAGGAAATGGAGAATAGAAGTCAACCCCGATAAGAGTCAAGCCGTACTCTTCGCAAAAAAGCGTAGGATCAGACCCCCCGACCCCAAACCGATAACCATGTTCGGCAAGCCGATCCCTTGGGAGAAGCAAGCCAAGTACTTAGGAGTCATCCTCGATAGACACTTGACCTTCGGTGAGCACATAAGGACGGTGCGCTCGCGCGCCGCCTTCGCTCTGGGTAGGCTTCATTTCATCATGAACGCACGCAGCAGATTGTCCCTTAAGTGCAAACTGCGCATTTACACCACGTGCATACGCCCCATCATGACCTAAGCCTGCGTAGTGTTCCCACACGCGAAATCGTACCGCCTCCATAAGATGCAGACCCTCCAAAACCGTGCCTTACGTAAGGTCACGGGAGCCCCCCTCTACGTTAGAAACGAAAACCTCCATCTCGACCTCAAGATTCCCACTATCCAACAGTTTATAAAACGCATTTGCAAGCGTTATTTCGAGTCTGCTGAAAAGCACCCCAACCCTCTTATCGCTGCTGCCGCCCGATACACCCCCTCCCAGATAAGTAGAATTCGCCGTCCTAGGCATTCACTATTGTACCCCGATGACGCTATAACCCTGCTCCAAGAGAGCCGTAGGGCCACCAGCACAGTACACAAGCACAGACCGCCGTCATTTAGGCCTCGCCGCCGAGGCCCGTCGCGACGTCCCCGTAATGCACCTAATGCATCACCTCCCCGACCCTTGCTCGTGCCAGCCCGCGTAGCCGCTGAGCCTGTAGCTTTAAATTCCCCTGATAATAATAATTCTTGTTCGATCCAGCCAGTCCCTTGCTGTCCTCCCTCAAGCGACGCCCTAAGCCGAGGCTCGTACCCCGCAGGGGGTGCCCTTAGCGTGGTCGCTTTAGATTTAGTTTAATTCGTAAGCCCCTGGCTGGAGGCCTTAATAATAGTTTATTATTAGGGCATCCACAGGAAAGCCCGGTTAAGCAGCCGACAACCTCCTAGGTTGACCTGCGAGATGCCATTACCAAAAAAAAAAAAAAAAACTCGGCTCAGTCGTTCGTCGACCGTTGCCCGGTGCACACGTTACGTAATCACTGAGTAATCTTTTGTCGAGTAGTTTTTTTATAATCAGTGCAGATTAATTTAGTTAGGCTAATTGTTGTAAAATTAATAAGGTTTATTTAATCTAAATAAACTAAATGATTGCGTGAAGACTTTTGTGTTATTTTTTAAAATAATGTCGGACCCTGACGCTACATATATATATATATTTCGTATCCGCTGCACCGCGCGCTGCCCCTTGTGTGTTACAAATCGCTTCTCGCCCTTTCATATGGTTGTCTGGAGGAGCCAATTGTACTTACCTATTATTATTTTTTAAGTGTTCCTATCATTTTTGTATTTTTGGTGTGCAATAAAGAGGATTTATGTTATGTTATGTTATCTATACGAAAATGGATCTTCGTTTGGTCACCAACTCGCCCGATGGTTAGCGACGGTGTGGCGCACATAGATCCAGAACAAATCTATTCACTCTTACCTTGAATATTATGCCTAATATCAGAAGTACATCAGCAATCCAGCACCCAAAAATACAAAAACATGAATAAACAACTATTTTCAACACTGCCTGACACACGCAGTTGAATCACTCTCTCTAATCGTGTTGTTGATGAACAACCTAGTATCAGAGTTTAAACCGCCCAAACTCAAACTCAAACTCAAACTCAAACTCAAACTCAAACTCAAATTTTTTATTTCAAATAGGCCCTATTACAGGCACTTAAGAAAAGTCAAAGCTAGGTGCACGGTTCCAAGAAGTTGGTCTTATGGAGAAGAGCCGGCAAGAAACTCCATAGACACTCTTTTAAAATTATGTGTTCTTTACAATTTAAATTTATTAATGTGAGAATAATGCAGGTTAATGTTGAAGAAAAGGCAGAATTTTAATTATATAAAAAGCCAAAATTATAACCAGAGCTATTACGAGCTGACCAGTCCCAACAGACAGCACCCGTTCACGAGTATGACGAGCGCATCAGCATCGCTAAACTCAACCATTTTGAAGGGAACTCGACGACCCAATACACAACGCCACCATCAGCAAGACATTTTAGTGAGCATGACAAACTCATAATACCCGGTCATAGGCTGTTATATGAGAGTACTTCTTTAATGTAACGATTAACATTAATGTCCACATAATGCTCACATTTTACAGAACAGTAGTGAAGCTATAAGATATAATACAATATTTATTAAGATAATTACATTAAATAACTGTTAAAAAAAAGAAACAGTTAAGTCAAATAACAATACAGCAAACCAAATTTTTCGCAAATTTAAACTAGTAGCAGAAGGTACTAGATTAGAATAATTGTCATGTGATTATGTAAGATTTACATAAATATCAAGAAGAAAAATTAAATATATAGGTTTATATAATATATATATATACCTAGTTGTCAAAATAAGGTATAATAAAAACAGTTATTACCAAAGTAATCTGTACAGGCTACATCCATTCATGCAATAAATTAGACAGTGCCAGTGGGTCGCTGTGTGCAGGAGGGGATCGTGCGCCAAACATCCCTATCTTCAATGTAGTGAGTGATACTTTATTACGCTTTAGATATTAAAATGCGTTTGATAACTACCTTAAACTTATCATCTGGAAGATCTGTAATATTAGATGGGATCTTATTATAGAACCGAATACCGTTACCCATGAATGATTTGCTGGTCTTCCTAAGCCTAAAACCGGGGACCATAAGCTTGTGCTTATTACGAGTGTTTAGATTGTGGTTGTCACTCTTCTTATTATAATCGGCAATATGTTTGCGAATGTACATGATATTACTGAATATGTACAATGATGGCAAAGTAAGTATATTTATTTCCTTAAACAATTCACGTAATGACTCACGACAGCCAAGATTATAAATAGCTCGGACTGCTCTTTTTTGTAATATAAAGATAGTCTCAACGTCAGCAGCCGAACCCCACAGTAAGATGCCATAGGACATAATACTGTGGAAATAAGCAAAATAAACTAGTCTAGCTGTTACTACATCTGTCATCTGTCTTATTTTCCTAACAGCGAATGCAGCAGAGCTGAGTTTGCCTGCAAGTGCCTCTATATGAGAACCCCATTGCAGTTTAGAGTCTACTGAAACGCCTAAGAAAACAGTTGAGGGAACCAAATCTAACACCCTACCATCAAGTTTTATATTTGTATTTATATGGGGTACGCTTGGTATGGAGAACCTAATACATTTGGTCTTATTCGAGTTAAGAAGAAGGTTATTAGCAGAGAACCATTTAGATACTTTATTAAGTGTATTGTTGAGTTCTATCTGATCCTTATCCTTTCTATTTACTTTGAATATAAGGGATGTATCATCAGCAAAGAGAACCATATTTGTCATGTTATCCTTGATAAGGTAGGGAAGATCATTAATATAAACTAGGAATAAAAATGGGCCCAGAATTGATCCTTGAGGCACCCCCGTTTTGACAATTGCACCCCTTGAAGTTACATTATCAATAGCCACCTTTTGATTCCGATTCAACAAGTATGAACTTAAAAAATCCATTGATCTACCTCGAATTCCATAGTAATTTAATTTCATAATGAGCGTTCGGTGATCCACGCAGTCAAATGCTTTCGAGAGGTCACAAAACACTCCTATAGCATCTTGAGCCTCCTCCCAAGCCCCCAACACTGCTTGGATCACAGTGGACCCGGCATCCACTGTCGATCGTCCCCTAGTAAACCCAAACTGTTTGGCATGCAATATTTTATTTTTATTAAAGTAAACTAACATTTGTTTTAACATTACTTTTTCAAAAATTTTGCTCAGAGCGGGTAGCACAGATATTGGCCTATAATTAGATGGGTTATTATGGCAGCCTGATTTGAAAATGGGTACGCCCGTAGACCTCTGACATGACTTTACACACCATCGAGAAAATCTCTCAATTGAATATTAAAAAACAATGTAAAAATAAACATATTGATAGCCCAATGCAAACATTCCTGCCTGAATACCTTATGCTACAATATGTAAACGAAATGTTACAGTGTTCGCAATATCCCGACAAATATCAATAAACGCTGTTAAAATAAGTATAAAAAAATTACGGTATTTCTCGTTTATTGCCACTTGAATACTTGGACAAGAGAAAAAAATAATTCTGCTGAATTTTACCAACACCATTTTAATTGAACAATCGATAGTAATGGAGAATAAGGAAATGTAACAGACTGGATTGATTTCATCGTCACCTTATAGCGCCTCTTTTTAACCTATGCGTCATAACATAGAGATAAATAGTGAGTAGTGCATAAATCGCCACGCGGCGTAAAAAAATTAAGGACAAATTTATTCTAGCGGAAATTGGCATGCTAACGTAAAGCTTTTTCATTTTTATCTTGCAGACCTATTCCAAAACTGCAATAAATTGACAGAAAGGGAATCAGGTCAAAGTTTTTGTGTTATGAACGCGCAAAATTTAAAATATTATATAGTTAAACGCCTGGTTTTTGTTAATTAGTAATAAAGCTTGTTTGTGTGACAAAAGAATCGAACATTCATAAATATATTTAATTATTAGAAGTCAATTAATACAATACGCTTAAGACGGCTTATGGTAACCCAAAAGAATGCTGCATTTTAGCAATTTAGTCTGTCGCATCTGCACAATTTATGTCCATTAGTCCATGACGCAAGCACGAGATTCCTCGAATCGGCCGCCTATAGGGGAGAGCTTTAATTAATAGAAGCCAAATATTGACAAGTGTCGGATCGTTAAGGTGAAGTTTATTGAAGCATGTTATTTATATTAACGGGTTCAATACAACGAGAATGCTGAAGTTACAATATTAAATGGAAAAAGAATACGGTCGCGAACAGGATTCGAACCTGCGCCTCCTGGATGAATACTCCAGGCGCTCTGACCATCCATCATGAGCCATCTCGTCGTCTGAGAGGTCGAGATGGCTTAGTAGTCAGAGCATTAACGCATGCTTAGCGAACTCTAAAGTTACAATATTACACGTCTTATGGCGACGTGATTGCTATCAATTCAGTACCTATACGGGTTACCGAACCGACACGACTTTGCAGATAATACAATGTCGTAAAGAATGCAATTACCTTAATAATTCAAGATAAATCTTTGAAAAGTATTAACGCATGCTTAGCGAACTCTAAAGTTATTATATTAAATGGTAAAAGAAACACGTCTCGTCGCGAAAGGACACCCATTTAATATTTATCAACACAATCCACCTACTTTTTACTTCTACGTAAAGTTACAAATCACTACAATACTTCCTCTTAACAACCAGGTAACCATAGAAACAGTCGAGACAGTGTCTCAACATAATTGTTCAATCTCAGCAATATTTAACGGTACAGGATTACCCACCCCCAGAGATTTGGGAGCAAACGAAAAATTCAATCAATTCTCCTCTCACTCATAGTTAATCCTTTAAAAGGTTTCAATCAGCTCGCGTATCTTTTGTTTCGGTTGATAAAAGATAGAAAATGATTGATTGAGGAGGTGCAAGAGGAGTTAGTTAACTTTATTGACAAATGCCGCTTTTGTGTGATTTTAATTGACACTGTAGTGTACTAAAAATAAAATATAAATCTATGTGTAGCAACACCGAAATATTTCTTGCAGGTAATTATTTTCTAAGTAATATTGAGAAATAATAGACACGCACGGGACTCGAACCCACCACGACCAATGTCGTACCGTGACAATTGCGTTTCCAACTGAGCTGTCGTGCCCGTATCCCAATTTATTTAGGGTCAGCTCAGCATGTTTTCTTCTTCCATGCATCTCTATTAGCCGTCATATCGTCAGTCACTCCTTTTCTAGCCATATCATCGTTAATACAATTGCTCCATCACTTCCTCGGTCTTCCTCTACTAGCTATCTACAATCATACTCAAAACTTTCCTTGCCACATGACCCTCATCCCTCCGCATCACATGCCCATACCATGCTAAATGATTTCTACACAACTTCTCAGTCACCGGTGCCACTTTCAGACTTAAAAAAATATAATTATTTTCATATAATTCACTCTTTAGAAATTCTAATTTTCGTAAAAATAATTTTTGTATGCTTCGTGTGTAACCTTGATAGTTAAGTACCTAATTATCTATCTTACCTTTATTAGCTTGTTCTGCAGCTTGGTGACCACCATCCGTTCCTTCTGCGTTCTTCTCTTCTCTTCTTCCAATTGAGCCTCCAACTGCTTGATACGCTTTTCCAGGAGTTCCTAAAACAAAGAGAATGAGTAGTTTATATTTTTGTGTTACGTACCCAATCTCTATACCTTATCGTTTACTCTCTATTGAAGACCACAATGTTTTTAATGTTGCCCCAGACTAGGATTTTTTTTCCTATATCGTGAGTGCATTTACAGACATATAATCTCACATCATACAAATATTTGCTCCGTGCAGGAATTGACCGACGCGACATAGCAGTCGTCTCTCGACCACTGCGTCGACCGCGCCGTCGAGTTTGGTCGTATCTCTCACTTTTTGTTTAAAAAGAAAACTATTTATAACATTTTACTATCAACTGTATTCTATATAAAATATGTATTACAGACTCATTAGCAATGAAAGAGTAATATCCTAAAGCACATAACACAAACGCTATATTTATTTTCCTAAAAATCTACGTCACAAACCAAAATATTAAAAAGAAGCAACGCCACCACTCTCACTACTGCCGTTTACTCTAAAAAGGTCATTAAACGACGCCATTTTGTATTTTTTAATTATTTTTCCCTCGTAGCTCGTAAGTTATGGGTGTTTCCTTGATTTCGCGCGAAATTAACGACGCGTCCATAATTAGGATATTTGAGTAGCAATTCCAGCTTTTAATGATTTTAATGACAATTTATTATAGAAGTTTTGATTTGATGCTCGGGAAATGTGATTTTAATGTGAATCTCTGCATTGATTCCAATCTTCTTTTAGTTTAATCTGTATACCTACCTACAATACTGTAGTGGTTAACCCTATCAGCTGGTATCAGAAATGGTGGCGAAATCTTCCAGAACCGTATTCCGTATTAAATATCCGAATTTATCTGTCTTATGTTCTGTTGTGTAAATAGCTGTGATAGCCTAGTGTAGTATGACCGTTGGACTGACACGTCAAAGGTCGCAAGTTCGAATCCAAGGCTCGCACCACTGTCTTTTCGAAGTAATTTGCGTATTATAAATTAATAATTATCACATACTTAAAATAGTGAAGGAAAATATCGTGAGGAAACCAGCACACCTGAGAAATATTCTGGATGTTGTATAAAGCCACGTCAGAGACCTACGGGTGGTTTCAACTCTGACACTAGGTTGTTTATCAACCACACGTTAAGAAGATATTCTGTAATCTCTCGTCAAGTAGCCTAATGGAAAAGTATTATTTTTTTTACTCTTAGATATCTACAGCTTTGTGAAATAAATTAAGACATTATATTTTTTTAACTTACGTGAAACACATTCATATAAATTATAGTTCAACTCCAAAAAGAGTTTGACTCGCGTCATCGCCGCGGCCTCAACTCATGACTAAGGGCTTCGTTAGAGTTTGAAAATAGTCGGACACGAGTTCGATGTCTCCAAGGCTGTTTATGATCGTGGCAACCTCGGGATCTTCAAGACCTATAACCTAGCCTTGAAGACATCGAACTGCCCCGCTAAACTGAAAAATGCACGTGCAAACAATAATGATTAAGGCATTATGTTTTTTTCACTATATGAAATTATGGTTAACTTTGAACAGATCAACTACTGCAAACGCAAAATCAGCTCAATTTGCCAACGTGTTCTGTTTTTATTTGGCACCGGGCCCCTCCCAAAATCTAGTAATTATTTAAAATCTTCATTTAACTCAATAAAAATTCTTGAAAATATCAAAATAAAATGCTCATCTATTTAACAAACGCACCCATTAAACTTGTCTAAAGTCTACATCGCGGGAAATGGAGCGATCGAGCACAAAGCTAACCGGATGTGACATCGTTTATCCACTGCCATTAGCCGGAAGTGCGCCCCGAGCGCCCCCTACAGGGTGGTATTTGAAATATTCGACGGAGAATAATTTTCAAGCGAGTATGGAATTTTGATAATTTTGAAGTTGCTATATTGTTTCAATTGAGGAATTTTGTGTTTAATATAAAGGCTGTCTTGTGTCATCAATCATAGTTAACATTTTGTTAGTGTTTTGTTTGGCAATGTCATATTGTAAGATATTCTTTGGCATTTTATGTAACCCTTTATACCTAGGTGGTGCCCTCCAAAAAGGTCAGGTACCTACGTAATATGCTCAACTACACTTAAATACGTGGAAGAAGCAAAAGAAGTATGCAAGGCTCGTAACAAGTGGCGTTTCATAGTTTCTGCCTAACCCCTTGGGAAAAAGACGTGAAGTTATGTATGTATAAGCACAGATCATAATTAAAATACCATAATAGTAAGATAAACAAACTGAATCATTAGAAAATAAACATAAATGTTACGATATAGCCTACAAAATTGAAATGGGGAGTTCTAAGGCTGTATTTTTAGCATCATCATAGCATTACGCCTGCATTTCCCGAAGGGGTAAGCAGAGGTGTACATAGTTGTTCTGTATTTTTTATTGGCTGTATTTTTCTTTATTAAATAATTTTCATGGATGGATGAAAGGAGAGGGGTAGACAGACCTCGGCGAAAGTAACGCAATAAAAATGCAGACTTCCTTATAAAAAAGCAGGCCAATAGCAACCTACACCGACGAGCATGCATACAAAGGTACTTACATAAAAACAACAAAACAGATGAAGTGAAAGAGGTAAGACAGTACAGTAGCAGTTGGAAATGGATATACTCTGCCCACCCCAATGGGAAACAGTCGTGATTGTATGTGTGTATAATTTATGAGACAGAATATAAAACACATTTTGAATTCTATTTCTTACTGTATAAAGAGCATGCTACTTATTATACAAAAACTTATAACTCAAATTCAAATTATTTATTCTGTAAACAGGTTTTTTTGGAACTCCTTTACATGTCAAATTAAAATCTAGAAGGTGCTATCATTTCCTATCTGATTCTCTCTGAGAAGAAATCCCAAAACAAACTCAGAGGTCACATTCTCTTTTAAAGTCCAGAAACTTTTAAAGTTAAGAACTGATGTATTTTCTCCCTCACTTAATCGCAATCACAATAGAAACTAAATAAAAATGTATCAATAATTATGAAGAGATCTCCATTAACATTCATTCACTGTCGCATGAATATGAAGAATTCAACCCACTTCCTTTCCGAGGGCTCATTAGCAAAGGGCACCAGTTTCCGAACGAAATCTCGCGAACAATGCTTTCTACCCTTAAATACCAACATAACTATATACCTGCCAAACCAATATAGACCCTAAGGAGTGGTGATAGAGGCAATTAAAAGGGAAATTTTGTTTTTTGCACGCCGTCTCAATGAATAAGAACAATGGAAAGTGCGACAGAAATTTTGGTATAGAGCTAGGAATATATTACAACTTCTAATATACCCCTTGTACATTAGAAGTTGTAATATATTTTACACCTATTTTCTGGTGTGCTCATGTGATTAATTCTGATCGGAAAATGATCTTTACGTTAAGCAATGGTTCGTACGGTCGGTTTGCAGTTTTCCTGTAGGTGCAGTCTTTCTTCGAGCATTCGAGTTAACGATCAGTTCCGGATGCTTGTTAATTAATAAAACATAACATAACATAGCCTAACGTATTCCCCGAAGGAGTAGGCAGATGTGTACACAGTTGCACACCCAACTATCACCAATGCTGTTTTTAAGACCCATGTGTGAGCATTGCCACGTACCCACCGAGCACGATGCCAAACTCCGAGCTGCTACTGAAAGTTTATTTACGGAAAAACTCAATAGCACCTTGCCCGACTCGGAAATCAAACACATGAGGTCTCCTCATGCTCTGCAGACGCGCTTGGGAGCGCTACACCAACGAGTCAGTTAATTAAAAGCTAAGCTAAGTCGGAGGCCTACAACACGTTACACTAGGTTGACGCCTTACCACACAAAAGAAAAAACCACCAATATTTTAAATACAGATAATTTTTTGAAAAGCATTAACGCATGCTTAGCGGCCTCTAAAGTCATATATATTTTTTGGAAAATTAATACTTGTTGAGCAGGATTCGAACCTGCGCCTCCTATACCTGATACCTGGAGTATTTATCCGGGAGGCGCTTCTTTTTCCACAAATATATTTAACCTATTTTTTTTTGTATTTGGTTTCTTTCGTTTCCAAAACCTGGAATAAAATCAGTGTAATCTTAGACCAATTTTATATATGAGCTGTTTTAGGTGTCAAGTTGATGAAACGTATAGCAATTTCCAAGGCCTGAATAGGTTCCATTTCGAAAGCCTCGAGCCATTTTTGCATATCTTTTAATTACGTTTGTCTAATATTAGGGCCTAAGACATTATTATGATAAAATATCCTGAGAAAATCTGTACTTTACGGGAAAGCTCACTGCCGCGGCTTCTTTTTTTTTGTTTTTAGCACTAATTAGAAATAAAATGAGACAAGAACTTATTTCGAGATAGTGAAACATGTTTTTATGTTCATTAATCAAGAAAATTGTTTACATTTAACAAATTATATTGAGCGAGTTCTACGAGTTTCATAGCTCTCTAATTTTCAAAGCTAGATGGCGCCAGGCAGGACGCATGCGCTAATAAATAATAGTTATGTTCTGAGGGACTAGGGGGTGAAATCTTTCGGAATGATCGCCATATTAATGTCCTGCAATATTGGACATTGATATACAGAACCTATTGTCACTTGTTCTCTCAATTGAATAGTTTATAGGAGTGGGTGTGTCCAATTTGAATTTCAGTTCATTTGAAATTCATATGTGCGAGAGTGCTATTTTTAAAACTATATCTTGCATTTTAAATGTTTTATGACGAAATATTAAAGAAGCAATTCAAATCAAAGCAGGTCTTTTAGGCTCTTTATTAATACATCAATACAAATAAATAAAATAGAAGTGTCTGTTTGTAATGTCAAAATCAGAAGCTCTTACAGTTATTTGGACGATACCTATGCCTAAAAATCTGTTATGTCCATGAACATTAAATGGCCCAGCCATACTTTTTCACCAAAATGTAGAGTTTGCAGAGTCAGGTATTATAGGTACAGTTATTTTTAATTCATTGTTATAAATGAGGTACAGTAAAGAGTACGTAGAGCTATATACTTTGGACTTTGGATAGACCCCCTAGATTATGACGCGTAATACACATCCGAGCTCAGCTATGAGTTAGGCTCTACTAGAGATCTCATAAGTTTTTTACTGTGAAAGCATTATGAACTTGGGAGTTTTGGCAACCAATTTTACATTAAATCTTTTTGGGATACCTTTGAATCGCTAGACGTTTCGACCTGGTTTCACGTCGTAGTCACAAGTGAGTCTGCTTGCGGATCAAAGGTAAGTATTTATTGCGCGTTAATTCCTGCTAGTTTTATAGAATATGCAACGCGATAGTTTAAAAGTTAATGATATAGATAGTTTAAAACTGAGATCGACAGTAATTTACTTTTCTTTTTCTTTTTTTTATCAATAATCTGTCAACGTTTAGCCACCTACTCGCCTGATGGTAAGCGACGATGTGGCCAAGGATGGAGCACGTAGATCCAGAATAAATCTATTCATTCTTAAATTTCTTTGTAGAGTGGGGAGTTATTGTAACTGCCCAGACCCGTCTCCCACAACGGTTGCACCGGACTACATCCCGAAACACGACTAGGTCGCCTCACGGCATGGCTTCGTCCTGATGTTTCGAACACTGCGAGTGTGCAGTGTTCGCTTTCGTCACAGAAATAAGTTCACAGTCTCAAGGTGACTAAGGTGATGGGCACACGTGACTAAGGTGACAGGTAATAGTTTCATTAATAAAAAATTTATTAAAAAAAGATGCGTTGAATCCGATTAAAAGTGATCGCGAAATATTCCTTTGCCAAAAAATACCTTCAACAATACAATTTTGAACTGAACAAATGACAGAACTAGGTGCTCATCAACGTCGGTCATTAGGCAGACAGTGTCAGGATAAACTGAACAGTCTCCAGCTAATCATTCAACGTGATAACATCTGAAACGGGGACGACATAGGATGAGGGAACGGAATACTGGAAATGGGGATCACGAATAAATAATTTGGCGGTATAACAGTATACAAGTGTATGATGAAGTTTTAACATAACAAAGAATAGTATCACGCTTATATTCCGCTAAGAGGTCGACAGAGGTGTACACATTAGTATACCTACGACCACATTTCACTAATGCTGTAATTAAGTCCCATGTAATAAATAGGTAGTGATCCTATTGCCATCTGTAGGGCACAATTTCAATCTCCGGGCTCTTACTAAGAATTTCGTAATAAAAAAACCCAATAACACTTTCTCTGATCCGGGAATCGAATCTGAGATCTCATGCTCAGCAGTCGCGTGACCAACGCGCTAGACCAACGACTATGGTAGGCGAAG
Source organism: Xylocampa areola (assembly GCA_935421205.1). Classification (NCBI taxonomy): domain Eukaryota; kingdom Metazoa; phylum Arthropoda; class Insecta; order Lepidoptera; family Noctuidae; genus Xylocampa; species Xylocampa areola. Next base: position 18,373,548 of record OW285206.1, read on the forward strand.
GGACGTAACGATTTTAAGTACATTTTTATCTATTTATTTATTTATTATTTATGTACACACAACAGTTTTTAAATAAACAGTCATAAAGCTACTTAGTACAAAGGTACTGCTTATTTCAAAAGAAATTTCTAACAGCAGACCTGCAAAAGGATAAATGTTTTAAAAATCCCAGTAGACACAGTGTGTAGGAAGAGGAAACTAGAACTAATAGTTCCAAAAAATATTGTAAACAATAGAATAAACTAATATATATAACTAAACTAATACAATAAATACATATATAACTATATACTATACTAAAATAAACTAATATACTAAAATACCAGTTAAGCAGAGAGGTAGTGCTCTTTAACTTGTTTTTTAAATAAGGAGATAGACTGCAAGTTTCTTATGTTAGCCGGAAGCGAGTTCCACAATCTTACCGCATGGACAGAGAAAGAATAGGAAAGTCGGATTTATGGGGTTGGAATTTAAGGAGGGATCTTAGGTGAGACCTGCAGGGTCTATGTGCTTAGTAAGCAAATAACTTGAGAATGGCTAGACGAATTCAGATAATTCTTCCTTGTTGGCTTATTAAAATGTTTCTAACAGGCTTACAAGGTGTTTAACAAAATAAAAATAAAAAATGGGGAAAACAGAAAATGTTTTTTTAAGCCAAACGTCTGTTGTTCAGGTGCTAGTAGGTATAAAATAAAAAACCGGAATATTTATTTATATTTGTAATAAAACCAAATTGAAACCAGTGCAATTAAAGAAAGAACATCAATATCTTCAGTCTCCCACGTTTGGGACCCCCGCAGTGTTGTCACCAGGCTTGTATCATTTTTCACGTGCTCAATAAATTCGTTGCCGCCCTTGTCGAGATGTCAACTCGGAAGAATCGCTTCATCCGTGATCGTACATACCCGTATGATTACTCTTAAAATAATTTAAATTTCAATTCCTGTACAATTACAATTCCAATATAAATGCAATATGGTTTATGTATGTATATTTTTATTCGATGCATTATGTTGTTACATTACCGCGAAAAAATTTTACAATCAAATCAAATCCAACAACTATAATATTTCTTAGTTAAAACACGTATATTAAAAAAGTTATTGAATAGGTGTCATTCTACAGGAATAAAGATTACGTATAAAAATATTTGACCTAAATTTGAATCCATATTCCATATTGCTAAAAATGATGCGTAATTTTAAAATTATTTTCCATATAATTATCACAGTTATTATATTTTTATGGCAATTTGGCATTCAAAGTACTAATTGACATAAACAAGCATAGCCTAGTGGTATGACCGTTGCACTGGTAAGTCAAATTTCGAATCCGAGGCACGCAAAATTGACTTTTCGAATTCATATTCGTAGCATAAAATAAAGTTTGCTTGCTTAATGCGGTGAAGGAAAATATCGTGAGGAAAACTAGCACACCTGAGATGGTCTCGGTAATATGTAAAGCCGTGTTAGAGGCCTACGGGTGGCTTAAACTCCGACACTAGGTTGTTCATCATACATTCGATCAGGGGCCTAATTCTGCTAATTTACCAATGCTTCAGTTGAGTGTCGATAGTGTGTCGATGGAATGATTTTAGTTAATTGGTAGTCTGCTAGCTTAATAAGACCACCGGTCTAACTAAAATCATTCCATCGACACACTGTCGACACTCAACTGAAGCATTGGTAAATTAGCAGAATTAGGCCCCTGGGGGTTACTCTTGAAGTTAATATCAATTTCAATCCAAATCCAATATTCAATCAGTACAATGAAACTATTTTTAATGTAAAAATAAATTTACCTACATCTTAGTTATCTTAATTTTAAAGCATGTTGGTTTATGAGTATCTCGATTCTTTAATTTATTTTTAAGACATTTTTGTATTTAAAAGTATGAACTGACATATTTCCGATGTCAATCCAGCGGTTTTGTTTTTAAGAGTAAGCCTACAGAAGAAGAAGACTGACTTAATTTCAACGTTGTACCCTGCTGTTAAATTGCTTATTGAGGCTCAAAATCCTTACTTCCTACTAATATTGTAAGTGCGTAAATTTGTGTTTATGAATGGATGTTTGTTACTCTTTCACGCAACAACTATTGAACGGATTTGAATGAAATTTGGTACACAGATTGCTTATAATCTGGATGAACACATAGGATTTTGACGACACTTTTTGTTCAAGATAGATTCAATTCTGAAGTCAACGAAGACGACGTTGCGGGCAGAAGCTAGTAATATTTTAAATCCGAAAGTGTCTGTTTGAATGAAATTTAGCCCGGAGCATAAATACGACCACGAGAAACATGTCTTTTTTTTTTAAACGTTGCCCCACACTTTGAATTTCTTCCTGTATCGTGGGTGCGTTTACAGACATATATCAAAATCAAAAAATCTAAATCAAAATTTCTTTATTCTAATTAGGCTAAAAATTAGCGCTTTTTGAACGTCAAACATTAAGACAGCCCCCAATAAAGCCCACCCTTCACCGCTTCCTAGTGTTTTAGCTGGAAAGAAGAAGCGGCGCAACAAACTTCCCAGCAACACGTCTGTCTGTATCAAAATTATTCATAGATTCTATACAAATATTCTTTAAAATTCTATATAATCTCACAAGCACACACACACCCAGACCCGGAGCAAATATCTATAGATCGTACAAATATTTGCTCCGTGCAGGAATCGAACCTGCGACACGCAGCGCAGCAGTCGGTCTCTCGACCACTGGGCCAACCGCGCTGTCAAAGATTATAGGGGAACTATCATTAGATAGCGCCGTTTTATAACAAAGTTTATGATAGTGTCATTATTCAAAACGTTTATAATAGACCAACTCAGGCCACTTAGTCCGTGACGCAGATACAATACTTAAGCAATCACCGTACATTTCATGTAAGTCACTGGACAGTCATGTGTTAAAAATTAAAGACCTAACATCAATTGACATAAAATGATAGTCCACCATTACTTTTAAATTTAATATAGAATGTAAATTGGTAGAAGGAATTTGAGAGCAGTGACTATTTCATGATTAAAATTTGCCCTGTAAATATAGGTACTTTTACTGACTTTAAAAAGATTTTCTTATCAATCGAATCTTCCAAACAATCAAAGCATTTAAAATCTGTACGCGCACAGTGGGATTGTGTTGTCGCTTTTATTCTGTTCCCCACAATCGGAGAAGTGTCCCATTGTGCAGTTGTGGCCGACTGTCTTCGTATTGTCTTGCACCATTTGTCTAACCGAGCCTTTATTGTATTGCGGCGTAATTATTTGCGCAGGTTTTAAATTGCATATACTATGCATACATAGTATAATGTTCTAAATTATATGTATTGGGAAATATATATTGCATTAACGCTCCCAAAAACTAGAAATTTGTATTGTAAGGATATCCATAAAACATAAGAAGTTTATTTTTCTCATATTCTTATTCAGAAACTTTTTAAAAAAAAAAATTGAAAACTCAAATAATATCGAATTTTAAAATATCTCTTGTCAGCTGTACTAATGCTGCAGTGTTCGAGAAATAATTATTGAAATAATCTTTTGCGCCACGTATCGCCGGTTCGATTTCCGCACGGAATAAATAATGTATAGTATAGTATGATCCACAATCCAGTGTCGTCCACAGACTGAGGGTTTAAACCTGGCATGTACCAATGTGTACTTTTTCAATGTCATATGTACTTTCTTAGTTAATCTAAGAAATCACAGACACATACGGTCAACACGTGAGGAAACCTGGACTTATTAGTCTGAAATCGCCAACCCGCAGTGAGCTAGCGTGGTAATCAACGCTCTTCTTAGTATGCGAAGAAGCCCTTGTCCAGCAGTGAGACAGTAACGTGCTGGTTATGTTGTGTTTTAGATCCACAAAAAAATAAATTCCTAGGGTTGGTCAAAGCATTTCTTTTTAAAGAATCTAAGTTTTTTTTCTTAAATAGCTTCTGTTTTAACCACTCTTGGATTTCCTTATCTAATTAATGAAAATACAATGGTATCTTTAACAAGAGCATATAACCACATACCCCTAAATACATAACCGATGAAGCCCACTTCCGTACATGTTAACACAATTAAAACGCACCTATTGACGGATCCATGCGAAGTACCCTCTCATGAATGGTTGACAAAGCTACCGTGACCGTACTCGAACCCCCATACCTTCAGACAATAACGCGAGATTAACCCGGGCGAATTAAACTGAGACCCTACGAAACCTTAGAGTGAGTGGGGTGTGGTTCAAGATATGAGATGTAGCGAGCGCGACTTTAGGTTGTGATTTATTTTTTACTAGCTGTGCTCCTACTTTTTGACTTCAATCACGCGGAACTTGAACAATTAACACTTATCAAAATCATCAATCAATCAATACACATATAATAAAAATGTAACGGATCGCTATCTGTACATGGAAGATACATGAGAAAAAATATTATTGGGACCTTTATTAACGCAAATAGCTCGAGGGAATCGTAGCTAAGTAACAGCCGCACAGATCGATCGATCGAGGTTAAGCTGCGCTTGCCGCGGTCGGTCTGTGGATGGGTGACCAACATATCATACCGAGACCCCTCCGTGCCTCCGAGAGCACGTTAAGCCGTTGGTCCCGGTTGTCAAAGGAAGATAGATCTATGACAGCCGTTACGGGTAGTCAGAGGCCTGAAAGTCTGACAACCAGTCATGCCACGAGATATTGTATTAAAGAAAAAGTTTTATTCTGGACCATTATTACCCAGTAACTGTAAAATACTGGTATTAAGCTGCATCCGGTTTGACTGGAAGCCGACCCCAATGTAATTGGGAAAAGGCTAGGCAGAAGGCAAAGCTCCCAAAACAATGATTGTTAGAATTTTTGTCTGTTCGTCTGTTTGTCTGTGCGTTTGTGCACGCTAATCTCAGAAACGGCTTATCCGATTTAGTTTTCACTAATATACTGTGGTAAGCTTCACTTAACATTGAGTGTTTATTCTTTCCACAGAAATAAATCTTAATATCGAATAGGTACAGTAAAATTAAAATTAAAATTACCTAAAATTTTCATATCAGAGCCAATTCGAGAAAATCTTATAGACATATAGACAAACAAAAATTCTAAAAACAGGTACTTTATGATTAGGTGTCATAGAAATTGCGCTTTTAACCTATTTTTTTTGTTTTTTTTTTATCACAGACAGGTACTACATTTTTATTTATTGGTAAAGATTCTGAATAGACTTCTGTTCTGTTTAGTCGTCTCTCAGATAATGCGGCCGATTTGCCTAGAAGACACTGTTCACATGAACGTGGAAGAAGGGCTATTTATTGAATAATTTACTAGTTTTATCAGCTCCCTCTCGAGTGATTCTAACTTTACATTTATCGCTCCCGCGTCCGCTCTTCACTTGTACCACACACCACGCACAACACACCCTCTTTCATCGATCATTAGCGGACAATGGCTAATCTAACGTGTAGGGGCACTTCATCACGTGTTGGAGATCGCGATCATAATTAACGTGTGATGATGGAAATTAGAAGTTTGCTTGTTAAATTCATATGCTGGCCGTTGTCATGGCAGGTACGACATTTTTTTATGCACGTGAGTGTACCGGTGAACTATAATTTAGACCCTGAGCGCAAGACTAGCCTATCTTTTTCTAGACAGCTGATTTTAATTGTGTCTAGAAGAAGATAGCCCACAGCCTCAATTAATATTTTGTAGTTCTCAAAATTCCTGGCTCAAAATTTGCCAGATGACAATGGAACGCATTATCCTCGGTTTCGAGGGAACAGATACAGTTAGCATCAATGCTGCGCTCAGGTAGTGGTATTGACGATGTAGGGAAGAAGACTCGAGTCACGAGTGGGACTAGGCGGGACACGCAATTCGGATGCAGCCGGAGAGATGGGCCTAGAAATAACGATGGTTGCCAACAAACAGACAACGGCCGAGAAGCGGTGGAGGGGTAACCTCCATGACTATGACAAGGAATGGTAAGAATCTATCAAAAACACAGAGTTTTTTTTTATGGGATACGGGGCAACCGAGCAGACGGCTCGCCTCATGGTAAGCGATTACCGCCGCCCATGGACACCCGCAGCCCCAGAAGAGTCACAAGTGCGTTGCCGGCCTTTTAAAGGGTTTGGGCCTCCGGTACCCTCACTCACTCGGCGAAACACAAAGCAAGCGTTGTTTCACGCCGGTTTTCTGTGACCGGCCGTGGTATCACTCCGGTCAAGCCGGCCCATTGGTGCCGAAGCATGGCTCTCCCGGTACGTGAAAGAACTAAAAAGAAGAAATGGAAAGACTTGGGTAAGAGTGGGAGACCCTTCCTAGCAGTGGGACAACGTAAGTTAGGACAAGAAGAAGCATATATGTATAAATATTTTTTATACCATAAATCATATATATTGATATTTTTTATACATGTAATGCCTATATTAATTAAAAAATTAAAAGTTAAAATTAAATTGACATTCCGTGTCATCACTCTCACGGGCAACCGTGTCGTTGTCCGTGTGTATTAAATTTTCAAGTCTCCTTATAAATCTTAAGAAGACGCCTGGCGATATTTATTTAGCAATGATTTACAATCTACTAAACTCAGCTAAACCATAACTTTGCCCAGTTTTGGTTTAAACATTGAGTGATATTTTTTCAGTGTTGCTATTATATCTAGGATTAATATATATAAATAAATACCAACACTGAAAAAATATCACTTTTAACCACACCCCGACCGATTAAGTAAGAGCGACTGTAGTTTCTAGTGGTTCCTTTTTCAAATCGTTTCATAATTTTTTTGTACTATTTTCAACCATTCCTTGCAAAATGTAATAGTCTCGTTTCCTGTTGAGTATTTCATTTCGCTTTAGTCGATTTTTAAATTAAAATTGAGAATAACTACTGGATTTTAATTGAATAACGAATGTTGTTGGTATGACGTTGATTGCATACCTATTGTTTTTGGTTAGACTAGGTTTTTGTTCAGGTTTTTTCTTTATGTACATATATAAAAAAGCCCGAATAGAAAAATAAGTTATAGAAGTTAACTGCCTCGTTGGTCTAGTGGTCCCTGGCGCGACTGCTGAGCATGAGGTCTCGGGTTCGATTCCCGGGTGGGGCAAAGTGTTATTGAGTCCAGAGTTTGGAACTGTGCCCGGAAGATGGTAATAGGCTCACCACCTATATTTAAGTGGCAAAATTGAATTTTAGAATTCGCTAAGCATTTGTTAATGCTTTTCAAAGATTAATCTGTACCTACTAATATGTATTACAAACGCGAAAGTTTGTGAGGACAGATAGATGTATGTGACTCTTTCACGCAAGAATTACTGAACAGATTTGGATGAAATTTGGCACACAGATAGTTTATAACCTATATTAACATAATTATAATACTTCTATCCCAGTTGGACAACATTCTGTTTTCCTGCTGCAATTCATAAATAAGCTAGTAAATAAATAATGTTTGTATCGAATCCAAGAATTCTGACGTGCAACCTTCCTATAACTTACCAATGACATTTGAACATCACTATGCAATTAAGAGTATAATAAAGGGCTCCTGCTATAAATCTACGAGCACTTAAAAAAGGTTTCGCATTTTTCAATGTATTTAATTTCAAACAGCCCTTTGTCCGCTGAGCCATTCGAACTGTCGCCAGCTGATTGATGGAGAATTCATTGCGAAGCCTTCGAGAGCAATTTAAAAGTACATACCTTGGTATCTTTTGCTGGTAATATACAATATTTTAATTCTTAAGTACTTATGTGTGCACCTAAGAATTATAGATTGAGGAATAGCCCATAATGGCTAATAGAAGGACGGCACAGTCCCACCCGTTCCTCGTAGATATTCCGAAAACACAATGATTTGGATCCACGTTCATGATACGTACTGCCCGTGACTGGAACCCCGTGCCGTGTTTCCTGAGAAATACAATCTACGCATATTCAAGGCTAAAGTTTGATTTCTTCAGGTCTATATCTACCTGCTCCTTCATCGGCCACACCGTCGCCTCGTGAGTGTCGGCCACAGGCGAGTTGGTGGCCAAGCGTAAATCCATTTTATAAAAAAATAAAATAATAATGACCTTGCTGTACGGTACGGTAGCAATATTTCCAGTACTTCCTCCTATTGTTTTTAATATAAATATGAACCAATTATAAATACTGTGAGACGTTAAATAAACTCCATTGTGTAGTCAAGTGTGAACCTACAATGGGCTACGTAATCGTGTTTATATTCATTGAGAATTGATCTTGAGCGTTATTCATTATGTACCTTATACTCCTTAATACACTGCGTAACAGAAGTCTAAAAAAATACTTTAAGATATTTGTCCTTGCAATCCTTTGGCGGTGGTTGGGGTGTTCAAAATTAATTAATAGTCGACCAATTAATCGTAAATAAAATGTACTTTGATAAGTAAAATATCTTAAAAAATACATTGAGAGTTACTTACATGTTATTAGCCAATAAACTGTGAACTCAATTAATATATTCATAGTTTCAAAAATAATTTGGCAGAAAGCCACCTTCCAATTCCGCATATTGTAACGGGCAACAACGGAACCCTACACTGTGCGTGGGTGGACACGCACTTGACGTTTTTTTTTTTGTAAACGAGGTCTTCCTAGTTAAATATACGGCCAGGTCCGATTTAGACTTGTCTACTAGTCCTGAGAGTTCCGTACATAAATAATTTATTTTATGTGATATAACTACAAATTAACGTTTTAGAATGTTTCTGCCATGAGACCTTGCTTCTTGCAAAATTCCCTAACTCTAGGTCAACGGAAACCACACAAAATATTTGGGTTTATTGGCTGGTGTCAAAATATGCGGTATAGCCGTATTTTTTTATTGCGTTGACATAAAAACAATTTTTTACAGGTCTTAGGGACTTCTGTAACTTTAGATCTAAGTATTTGATATTAATTTCAACTTGATACCTCAAGGTGTTCTTGAAAAAATGGGTCTAGATAGACAGACAGACAAAGGGACAACGAAGTGATCTTATAAAGGTTTTTCCTTTTGAGGAACGTATCCCTAAAAATTAAGTATTTTTCCTCAGTAATACAAATATTTGTTTCATGTACGAATTGAACCTATATACTTTCGGTACTCTCCTTCACCGTCAGTCAATGTTCTTAGGAAGCAGTTAGGATGTGTGTAGTTTTCTAATTCGCGTGACGGTCGTAGATTCGTTATAAGTGAGCATCATTATGGTCGATTAACCTAAATTGGTGTCATTGTCGCGTATTGTCTGGCTGGCCCCTTATTAATAACGAGTTGTAGAGTAGTTGAGGAATGCTCGTTGTGTATTGTAGGAAGCAACTGTTGGTATTAAAAAAATATAGCTTTATCTATACCGATAAATACAATTGAAGTGTCTGTCTGTGATTTTAAATTAAAGCGTCATAATTATGATAAAACACAAAATTATTTACTAACATTATTTACTATTTTAGTGATTATTTTATTATGTTCTTCTATAAGGTGTACAGTAAAGAATACTCCATCTATCTAACTATTATTTTTATTTTTTACCTTGCCCCACACTCGGAATTTCTTCCTGTATCGTGGGTGCGTTTACAGACATATAACCTCATACACACCCAGACCCGGAACAATTATCTGTAGATCATACAAATATTTGCTCCGTGCATGAATCGAAACTGCGACACGCATATTTATACGATGCGTAAACATTAATGACCGTTTCTAGAATGCTCGTCTGTCTATAATTATGTCTGAAAGTTTGTCTCGACTAAGCTGCAAAACGGCTCAACAAAAATTTTCACGCGCAATAAATACCTTCGATTCGCTTGACGTTTCGACCAGGTTGCTTGTGACCACGATCAGTGCAACCTGGTCGAAATGTCAAGCGAAACGAAGGTATTTATTGCGCGTTAATTCCTGTTAGTATATAGTAATATCATGCAACGCGATAGTTTAAAAGTTAATATTGTTATTTTATTTCTTGTCATGTGCCCATCATGGTATTCTTTTCCAGTCTCTTACTGGCTAAAAACACACAGTCCAGCGGTTCCGAGATAACAGAAGTATTCACCACATATTCAATCCCAGCAGGTTATGGTGTTTCAAAGGTATAGGTCGACGGAGGTCGTCATTTGTTCAGGCCAGAAGCTTAAGTGAGGCAGTCTTCAATGCTTTCTAGTTTTCTGGAATAGATATAGCCCTTCTTATCGTAGTTATAGGTAATGTACAACCAAGTGACAGAGTTTAAACCACCAGTAAGTCTCTAACTTATCTTTACACGCCACCACGATATCTGCTAAATTGCCTCATTAATTCCAGAAGAAAATTGTTCAAAGCAATTGGTGTCTGAAATCCAGCACTGTTAATGCTTAGCTTTAAAAAAAATACCAAATAAAGAACGGAACTAAAAAACCATTCCAGATCTCCATTATTTCCCCACACAATCCTTACAAGTTTCCAACAAATGGCGGACGATGTTAGTACAAAAACAAAGGTACAGGTTGACGTGTCCATTTATCTTTAGCCTACGCTCACAGGTGCGCTGACGTCACTAACAAATGTTGAGCCATCACGCGGTCGAGATACGGAGCGATCTTACGCTGTTACAGAAAAGGTAAAAGGATGGCAAGGAATTAATATGTATATTTTTTTGCTTTTGTTAGTTCAGTTGTTTCTCCTTTTTAAATATCCTTTGTGAAACAATCATTACAGTTAAGTACGCTACTCTTTGCGACAGGTCCACCGATTTTTGGTGGACCATGATCTGTGATATGCTGTGGTTGGGGAAAATACCTACAGCAATTGATTCTATAAAAGTTAGTGTGGTTTAGTCGTTGAAGTTCAGCACGAACTCCATGACATGCCATAAGACTACAAAAAACTCGTCCTTTTAAATATGGTACGCAAAAATAAAAGTTTGGTGGAAGGCTAAGTTTTAGTCGGTAGGAGTCCGGTACGAAGACGATAAGGATTTCAGTACCTTATTCTAGCAATATTGATTTATTGAATTTATCTAGATTAAGTTTAAAGTAACTCTGGACTATATAGAATTCGTAGTCTGTCTTGTATAGGACGTATGTCCAAAGGTATGTTTAGTAAATAACTTAAACTCACCTTAAAATACTGTCCATTGTTATTATTGTTATGGTAAGTTGAGTTTGAGTTATAGTTATTGTAGTACATCACATTTACAACACTATACTCAATAAAGAGCACTCAATTAACACTTATAAAGTAAAAAAAAAACACTTAATTATTAAATTACAATATCAAGATACGACCGACGAGACGGTTTACGTTCTACCATGACACTATATTACGAATAATTGTAACCTAAATCTGTTTCAATCACAACTAAATGAATAAGCTATCCAAAAAATAAAATTGCATCTATTATTTCGATACTGGACGAACATTTGAAATAAAAATAACTTCCCTGGTAGATACAAATATTTTGACCACTTTTCACGACACATAAAATAAAATCGGTTGAACCAAAATGTCAACTTGTACGCATGCGCAATTGTACTACATCGCAATTGGAGCCGATGCGATGCGCGTGAGACAAGTTTGTGTATCAACTGAACCACCTTATGGAATGAGAGTCAATTAATGTATGTAGATTAGTTTTGATGCAGAAACAACATGTACTTACCTAAAATTCGTATAGGTATTACGATTTTATATTGCAAGTGTTATGGATACTATATTAGTAGGAGGTATATTGATTTTTAAAGATAAATCTCTGAAAAACATTATCGCATGCTTAGCGAACTTTAAAGTTATAATATTCCTCCTGACCTCTAAGAGGTCGAGATGGCTTAATGGCCAGAGCGCCTGGAGTATTAATCCGGGAGGCGCAGGTTCGAATCCTGCTCGCGACCGTATTTTTTTTCCATTTAATATATTGATTTTATGAGTGATACACAAGATGTGTCACTGTTTTGCTAGTGTCTAGTCACTATTTATTATATATTTACTATAGAGGGCACTGATTCTTCCTTAATCACCTACCCTAAGCAAATTCTAACTTAAAATACGTAGCTAGATATTTATTTTCGGAATATTAAAAAATCTGACACACAGCTTAAATAATCATAATGAATACATCATAATTGTTACCCAATGAATGTTAACTTGTGAATTTTTGTGTATATCCTTTATTGGAGACGCTTAAATAAATAAATCAAATAATATATTTTGACACGAATGCTAAAGTTCTAGTAGGTCATTCTTGTGGAAAAAGAAAATGACCTGAGCAGGACCCCATGACTTAACTATTTTCGATCTACAAAACTTTATTATAAATGATGCCATTAAAGTACAGAGTGGTGCAAAACACAAATAAAATAATCATAGGCAGTCTCTGTCACCGCACATTGCTCTGTAATCATTTATATTTACATAACGTCCTATTGATGTCCAAAGAGAGTATTGTTCGATTATTATATTGTTGTTTAGTACACGATACGATGTTCTATATGTAGATCTCATGACATCTTTTTTATACGAATATAATATTGGCTAAGTACTATGTTTGCAGTTATTTTATTTGATGTTTCACAAAGTGTACAATAAAAAGTTTCGATAACATGGACAATAAACGATTCAACAGCCTTCAAATAATTAAAAACAAGAAACCTTATGACGTCAAAGTGCCCCTTAGGCTCAGTTGCACCAAATCAACAATTAAACTTTTAAACCTTGGATGAAAGTTACTAAAAATTTAATCTATGTTTAAAATCGTAACCAACATGTTAATGTGTCATTCTGACAGAAAAGTTGTCAAAATAATAAAATAAAATGATGGTTACGGTTGGTTGGATCTATGTGTTCCATCCTCGGCTTGGTAGCCAAAACTTAGATCCAGTAAAGATTAAAAGAACTGATGCCGGTTAAAGAGCGATGGAGTGTAGTATACTTCGTGTATAATTAACGGATCATGTTCGAAACATGATACGGTACTCCAAAACTCAAATAGCTGAAGAGGCCCTAAAAGCCGCCCAGCTGGGACTGGGCGCGACATGTCTGCCGTATGCCTCATGAGCTGTGGGCCAGCATAGCACAGGAATGGAACCCCGAGACAGCGAGACGGGGCCGCGACCGACCGCGAAAGAGATTGCAAGATGAATTGGATGACTTTCTTGCTAATTGGCAAGATGCGGCACAAAACCGGGACAGGTGGAAGGAATGGAGGCAGGCCTAGGCTAGTAATATATAAAATGTTGGTGCAACCAAGCCTTAGTAAGTCCTCCATCCCGATGATAGGATAACTGTAGCTCAAGGCTCTAACAAGCACACTCCGACGCACTCGACCGCCTCGTTATAGACCTTGCCGGCGAGGTCCACGTCCGTCACGACATATCTCATCATGTCCGCCCCGACCCTTGCTCGAGCCGGCCCGCGCCGAGCAATTAGCTTTAAACTCGTCCCTTAATAATAAGGTTACCAATATGATCCAGCTAGTCCCTAGTTGTCCCCCCAGCAACGCCTTAAGCCAGGGTCCCTTAGTGCTGTGTTTGTAGTATATAAAAATATGCTCTGGCTGGAGGCATCAAAATGCCTCGCCTTAGCTATTGTCCGGTTACGCAGATCAAACCCCTACGGGTTAAATGCAAGAGGCCATCACAAAAAAACAAAGCCTTAATAAGGATGGAGACTCAACGATGAAAGTGACAAGGAGTTGAACTCAGCTCGTTGCAAAATTTATCCGAACACAATTCTAGCACAAGCACTTCGACCATTGTTGAAGGTCATATAGCGAATTGCCAAGGAAAGCCAAACAAAGTGGCCAAGTGACCAATTTGTTTTGAAAATTTACAAGAGAGGGATAAAAATATATGTTTACGATGAGAATGATTGTGAAATGAAAAAATACACGCCAGCTATGTGTGAACTAAAAAGTGAAAAAAGGTGGTGAAGAAATATTTTCTTATAGGTCCCTCCGACTGCGATGAATATTCTGTATCGATACATCTAAATCGGTTCAGGTATTTAGAAGTTATGGTTCACCATCATAAAAGAAATTCACAATAAATACATGAACTCTAAAAACATAACACTCCTTTATATGCAGTCGTGTAAACAAATGTCTGTGTGTTCATAAATTGATACAGACAAATGAACAAATAATAAAGTTATAAGACATACATCGACACTGCCAATCAACTAATTAATTTTCTTTGCGAAATCAAGTGCACCCACAAAACTTTACACATACTTATAACTTGCAAAGTTACAACTAAAACACACATCGTCGCGTCATCGCGTTCACAATTCAAAAGTTAACCCCCCACCCCCCAGCGAACCCAATTTGAGTAATGGAAAAACAAATTTTGCAAATGGATACGAGTCTTTGATGCTTGGGCCCGCAGCCCTGTGTGCCCTATGCCTTGTGATAATTCATTTGTATCTCTGTTCAGTCAGATTAGTACTGTTTTGGGGGAGATAATTAGCTGTTTTCCATGTGGGGTTGAAAGAAAAAGAAAATACACAAAGGGTAAACATGTTTTTTTTATCATCTCACATTCGTATCCTGTCGGAAAGAGAGTCCTCTCTCTTAGACAGATACGACAAGACGCCCTTTTTGACATCGCAAACAATAGTAAGAATGTCTTACTTTCGTCTGTTAGTTTTTACTCAACGTCAGCAGAAGTGTTATGTTTTTATTCTATCACCGTTTTATCTTGTAGTATATCAGAAAGCTGCTGAGCTGTAGTGGAAGTGGTCCAGTCCAATAACAATTTGAAATATGTGTGCCTAACTCATGACCGAGTGGGTACCACACAATGTTACACGACGTAGCGGCTCAGAGGTAGGTGGCGGGACGAATATGACACTTACTGGCCAAATAGGACTATAAAATTAAAGCCCTAAACCATGAGATGCGAAAAGTGGAACGCCTTTGCCCTGCTGCGGGACAATCTGGCTGTAACAATTATTAACCTTTTGAATGTCAAATGTACCGCAAGGGTACATAACTAGTCGATGTTTGACCTTCAACGTATTTGTTCTGACAGTCGTTGAGTTAACTAAGTCAGAATAAACTACTTTACTACTTTTTTTTATTACCTACATTCACGCAAATCATTTAACTTTTAGTGCATTTAATTGGGTAAGCACAAATCTAAGAAAATGTCATTGCTTTTTAAATTTAAAACTTTTGTTAGCGACTGTTAGATACGAGTAAAAATAGTTTTTTTTTTTTTCATAATTTTGTAAGTTTATTCAGGACGTATCTGCCTATTTTTATACCATAGAAAGAAGAAAAAAAAATGTTCGCCGAAAAGCTACGCACATTTTACGACCACCATATTTCTCCAGCAACGCTAAAAAATAAAGCACGGCCGCCCATATTCACAGCCTATCATTATTTCAACATAAATCTCATACAAAAACACTATTGGCCACCGTCCAACAGCTATGGCGGAATTAATTACTGCACCGAGGCACCGACAGATGGCGTTGCCCGCCAGGTGTACCGCGTATATCATAGACAACGGAGTCTAGAACACAACCTGTGAAATTCAGATTATACAGGGATATAAATTGTAAAATGTTGTTGGGTCCTGGAAATAGTTCAAAGCTGAGGTGTTCATGATATTTTTGCTGCTTTTAGTAGCGTCAGTAGACGACACATTGCATGGGAAATCGTTTGTCAGCATATGGGCAATTGGGCACCTGATGCGGAATGAGGGTCATACCACGAGGAAAGACTTTAGCTTGGATTCAAAAATACCTACCATTATTAAGATCAATGAAATTATGGATAATTTGTGCGAAATTATCACATAAGACAGCATCACGCCTGTATTCCCCGAAGAGGTAAGCAGTGAGCCTATTGCCATCTACAATTCCAAATTCCGGGCGGCTACTGAGAATTTCCCAACAGAAAGTCTCAATAACACTGCCCGATCTGGAAATCGAACCCAAGGCCTCATGTCTAGCAGTCACGCTGGGGATTGCTAGACCTACGAGGTAGGCAGCGAAAGTTTATATGGCTAGAAAAGGAGTGACTACCGGGATGACGACTGACGGAGTTGTATGACCTCAAATAATTTTTTTTAAGGACAGAAGACAAAAAAGGCAGTTATATTATTATTATCTTGTTGTTGTTAGAAGCCAAACCTAAAATCAGAATGATCCAAATAGCCTGGAATAATCTGTCGACAGCAATCGGGACTTTACGAAGGTCGACAACGCTTAGATAAAAATCACGTCGCCGATGCAATTAATTCATCTTGTGATAGAAATTGAAATGGACTGCGAACTTACTGTTCCATGAACCAGAACAAAAGATATGGAAGGTATGAAAATAAATCATAATTGAAAGTTAAGCAACCAATAATCAATGTGTCCGTATTAAAATATGACAACTTTCTAACACTTTATTTATATTGTGCCCTATCTACTTACAAATCAGCTACACAAAATGGCGGTGGTCATCGATTAATCTGAAGTACTCGTTTTTAACAATCTAAAATGACAAATAGCTCTTATTACTAACCATCAAAACTGATACATTTATAACTCCAATATCATACACACATAATCTCTAAACCAATTATTCATAACTTGGATCGATATTTTAATCAAAACCACCGGACAAAGTGCGCATCAACCGGGCAATCTGTTAAATGACAGTTATCTCCGTGATTGATTGCATTTGCATATAAAAAACGTGGACAAAATCTATCAAAGGCTCTCTATACAGGGTGACAGATTGTAGAGTAGATAGGCTTTTGGTATAAAATGGGACAGACCATGAGGTTTTGAATTTGTGATTGTTTTGGGTTGGAGTTTACATAATTTGTAGCTTTGACTTTGTAAAATTTTAAGGAAATATTATTTCAAGAATAAAAAAAGAATTATTCAAGTAGGTAAGTATTATAACGGGGAGTTATTACAACGTAACAACTGATTACCTTCTACCATCGCAAAAATATTACAATATCGGGCATACTCCCTCTTATATTGTGCAAATTATTTTCAGAAACGTAACACATT
This sequence comes from Xylocampa areola, assembly GCA_935421205.1. Classification (NCBI taxonomy): domain Eukaryota; kingdom Metazoa; phylum Arthropoda; class Insecta; order Lepidoptera; family Noctuidae; genus Xylocampa; species Xylocampa areola. Next base: position 18,390,547 of record OW285206.1, read on the forward strand.
CGTTTGGCCACTACCCAAAAAGCTTATCTTTTTCCAGTCCACAAAATTGCGAACTCAATTCGGTAAAAATATAAAAATGACATCAAGTTAATTCAAGGATTTTTATTATGATGCCCAAACAAATCTCCATGTCCTTAAAATTATATAGAACTCTTGGTGACCTCACACACTAGAGAGTGAGTGTGTGAGGTGTTGTTATGGCGTCGTATTTTATGCATTATCTATTGATTACGGGCAGTTAACTTTTATTTTGTTTGTTTATGAGTATGGGACAAACTGAGTAACATTTTTATTTGATGGTTTGGTCACAATATTGCGCCTTAGCTTTCTCTTCTGTGCTTGCATAAAGTACTTAATTGGTCAGTTCTTTCAGGCCATTCTACAGCTAAACATACAGAACATAACCAGACATACTCGTAAGTGTAGCCCTGCAGGGCAAGGGCCTCGTCTCATACAGAGAAGACACCAGCATTGATCACCAATTCACCACGCTAGCTCAATGCGGGTTGGCGATTTCAGAGTTTCAGACTATCAAGCTACATGTGTACCTGTGTCTAAAAAAATATTATAGTCGGGACTCATCGTCCCTATACCAAATAGATAGATATGGTGATCTTATAAAGATAATAAAGATAGGCACCATATCTAGTAATGAATTTATGACAAAATATATCAGAAGAGAACACATTTCTGATTTGCACCGGACTCTAACAAGAGGGTGGTCACTAGAAAGACCTCGTGTTTCTCGTAGGACCCAAGCTGTGGTCAGGGTCAATCACTTACTAATAAAAGCCTTTTCAAGAGGCCATGGAGTGTTGTATGCTTATTTGTCCCTACAAATAGAAAATAGCTAAGTACTCCCATCACCGGAGGAACAGATTCGTGAAAATAGTTGTACCTTCTGTTGTAAGTCCATACCAGGTTTATGAAGCCTTTATATAGAAATACCAAATGCCTTTATCTACAAATAACATGTGATTTACACATGTCTTCATAGTTTATTAGTAAAAAGTTGATTAATGTTAAGTAGAAATAAGTTTTATGTTATGTTTGTCCTAAATTTCATTGCTGTAGTGAAGCTTTTTAGTGTTAAACTACTTATTAAGTATTTTTTTAATAAATAAATAACAGCCCTGGAGCGTAACAATTGGGGGTAGCCTTTGCCCAACAATGGGACAGTTTAAACTGATAGTACTAGACAGTAAAAGTAAATCAAATTACGAAATAGATCAAAGAACATAAGAAGTTGACAAAAGTAATGAACCGAAATAAATTTATTTTCACTTTAAGAATCTGAAATCATGGACCAGATGTGAAATTATTTTGGTTTATTTTTTTAGCCAAGCCAATTTGGATTAAAATTTTAGCCAAGTATTTAACCATTAAGTTTTATGAAACAGCTAACTTTGCGAGTCTATGCACTATCTCCATGTCAGTGCCCAAACCCCCCAGACTTCCGCATAAAAAGACATTACAATCTATAAAGATTTTTTATTACCCCATGGAGGAGATGCCAACAATCTACGAGATTGGATTTCATTCAAAACGCTCGTTTGCCTACACTTATGGGGTCGAACGCCGTAATGTTATGTAATTTCATTGCGCCAGAGGTTACGAGATGTCTTGGTGGAAATCTGTCATTCTGAAGAAAATAATTTGAGGAACAAACATGTAACACGTAGATGAGGATACGTTTAGATTAGTAAATAAAATAGATATGAAAAATCGAACACTGAATAAATCTAAGAGTCACTATCTTAGGTTTTCGCGATCACTACACATTATAATAAAACAACTTTCGTTTTTGTTTTTCCTGACGTTTCGATCACTTTGCAGCGTTCGTGGTCGCAGGAGCACGATGTCCTCCTGCGACCACGAACGCTGCAAAGTGTGAGTTAAAAGTTGTTTTATTACATTAAGAGTCACTATTAGCAATAGTATAATATCACAATTTATTAATCTCAAGATAACAAGATATTTTAAATACAGTAAAAATACATTTTTGTGTTGTGATCACTTACATGGGAGAGGCCTATTTTCGTAAAACGGCTATCTTGACTGATTGCTAACTTATTTAAATTAATTGATATAGTTAAAATGAAAGATAATAACCTAATATCTGTTAATGACGTTAAAATATTTTGGAACTACCCACTAATATTTGTAATGTTTGAATTCTTTCATATTCAATATATTAATGATGTATCGTTAATTACCCACTGTAACTGTCACCAATATATTTGCTTTATACTAAGTTAAATTTCTCATGTAAGTGAATATCAATTCTTTTGAGAAATAAAATTATTATAATAAAACAACTTTTAACCGGATTAATCGCGTTCGTGGTCGCAGGAGGACTGCGACCACGAACGCTGCAAAGTGTTCGAAACGTCAGGAAAAACAAAAAACCAATAATACACGCGATTAATCCGGTTAAAAGTTGTTTTATTATAATGTGTAGTGATCGCGCAAACCTAAGAAATAAAATTATCTTAAACCTGAAAAGCTCAACATTTAAAAAACTTTTTTAAATAAAAAAGACGCATGACTATGCAAAACTATTGCTGTTCTGGCAACAAATTTGGAAACATACCGTAGGAACAAATAGATTGGGATCTAGATAAAAATCTTTATAGCCTAGCGTGGCACCAGGCCAAGGAACAACTAACTTCTGGACATGGAAGCGGTTTCATGCCAAGAGAGAAGTTTTGCTTTGCTGTTTAAACTGGCTTTAGAAGTAATGTGTGTTTGGAATTGGTGTTTAGAAAGTGAATTGTGTAACGTTTGTTGAGATTTTAAATTTTCTATTAATCTTTTAGTTAGATACTTTACTTTCTACTTCTGTTTTCCATTGGGGTAGGCAGAGAGTATCGATTTGCATTCGGTACAATTGTAACACCTTTTTCGTTTCATTTATGTTCATTAACCTCTTCATGTTCACCAATTTATTAAAGATTGTTTGAGTGTGATTCTTTGGTGTGATTGCTGATAAATTGCGAGTTTGACACTATTATTCTTAACATATTTATTGGCATTTTTTGTCTATTTATTCTCTATGGGACAATTTTTTGTTGAGGATTATCAAACGGATGTGAGAGCTATATCCGGTACCACAGCCGATGCGAGATGTTTGAAAAATGGTTAACCGTTATCATTATTTAACAATTAAAAAGAGATACTTAATAATCATCTGTAGATAATGGTTTATGAGCTAACTTGGAATCGATGTTTGGATATTTGTCAAAACATTTTTTTATTAAAAAATGTGAGAATATTAACTGTAAACGTCTCCTTTGAAAGAAGTAATTTACATTCAGCGCAAAGACGCCAACCAAACAAATGATAGGTTTCAACCACCTGTCTCAGAATTTTACCCAAAGTTTAGAAGTGTTATTTCATAACAGTCTGAATCCCCCAATGTACCATTGCACAAAATAACATATGTGCCACTTAAGCTAAAGCCACTAAGCACGGACGGGCCTGGAGACAAGCGTAGTGCACACTAATGGGGGATTGTCATTACCTGTGTTATGGGGCGTTATGGTGTACTCTATAAATGGGAATGGGAAATGTAATCTTAGAACTGTAGTGCTCTGTCTGTCTTCAATTGTTAGGGAAATTTTGTATGCTTTGTGTGTTGAAGATGGAATTTTAGTGATAAACGTTGCTGCGCCCTGCTTAACATTACATTTGTTTTGAATTTTGCCCTCATATAGCTGTGTTAAACATTTTGTTGAGAATATTCTGCATGACATTTTATTATTTGAAAGAAGTCATAGAAGGTCATATTAGAATAACTTCTATAATTTTTCTAGTACCTGATCACATTCAGTAAACATGGATTATTAAATGAGCCAAGAAAAAAAAATTGCGTGAACAACATATCTACACAATTAAAACAATAGCTCAACATAGACAATGATTTATTCCGATTTTTTAATCAAAACAGCTTCCTTAGCATCAATAAAACAAGATTTCTTCTTTGAAGACGTATTAGACTCGCATGCTTTAGTATCGTTGGTCACTTCTTCAGGCTTCACAACCTTGGCTGGAGAGCGTCCTCTGACATCAACGACGATGAAGATTATGAACATCACCAGTAGTAAAAGGTAGATCATCCTATGGTTTTCTTCTAGTTGAGCCACGAAGTAAGATGCAGGATTCATGATTTCGTACTTTGGTTGGTCCTGTTCCCTGCTTACTATCATTAGAAATTTTGCATTCGAAATTTATAGTCCTACTAAAAAATTGGTCACATCTAGGTTATTTTTTGTAAAACTTGCAAACGTCAAGTCGTTATTGTGATTCTGTCAGTAGTAATTTGAAATAGGTTTTTTTATATTTTTGCTTCGGTCGAGGTTGGGAACTTTTTGGATGATTAAGAAGTTTATTTTGAATTAGGAACTGATTTATAGAACTTTTTGTTGCAGAGCTGTGTAGAGCACAGAAGTGAACAGCGTCATTGATCCGTTATCGTTGAACTTATAAAGATTTCAATACTCAATATATTTATTGCAACGTTTTACTATTTGAACAATGTAATGGGCACAGCAAAATAGCGTTTCCCAATGGTGTGTAAACTTGCAGCATTTCAGAGGCCACGAAGTAAAATGCAGAGTAGTTTAAACTAGGTAGGTAGGTTGTATATTAAAAAAAAAATATAACTATTATCTCTGATAATACTGCTAGGAATGTTCGGAGATTTTAGTTAGACGTGCCTTAATACGAATTGACTTCTTTTTTTTTCTACCTTTCGGCCACCAACCACCGGTAAGCGACGGTGTGGCCGAGCATGGAGCACGTCTATCTAGAATAAATCTATTCACTCTTAAGTAGAGTGGGTAGATTTTGAGAGAACGATAGTTGGGGAGTTGATGCAACTACACAGACCCGTCTCCTATTTAGTCCCGTCTTGCTCATAGTAACTTATAATAAAAGATAGCAATTACAGATAAATCTTCGAAAAGCTAATGCTTTTCAAAGATTTATCTGTAATAACGCATGCATAGCAATTAGCAATTCGGAGTAGTGAGCAGAGGTTGAGATGGCTCAGCAGTCAGAGCACCTGGAGTATTTATCCGGTACGCGTAGGTTCGAATCCTACTCACGACCGTATTTTTCTATCAACAAAAATTTACAACTAAAGATAGTAATGCTAAAAATTTTGTTTAGTCTAGCTATGCCCCGCGGTTTCACCTGCGTATAATTATATTATAATAAGCCTAAGTTACTCTTTATATAGTCAGCTACCTGCCAGTAAAGTCTCATCAGAATCGGTCCAGCGGTTTCGAAGATTAGCCGGAGCAAACAGAAAGACAAAGAATTTAAAACTGAATTTTAGGAATACTTAACACATAAATAAAAATTTGAGGTTAAAAATCCTATTAATTGACATTACAGATACTTCAATTTTATTTATTGAGGCTACATTACAACTAACGCCAATTTATCCCACGGATAACTTTACTCTTACGTTGGCAAAACAGATTTGTGTATGGCCATTAATTAAGCTAATATATAAAGGGAGTAACAGATACTCTATAAACACTGTTTTTACCCCATTATCTAAATTGGCAAGGCATGTCCGTACACCCAAAGACGTGACACCTCTGCAGACTTCAGGCGTTTACAAAATTGATTGCAGTTGCGGTAAATCATATATAGGACAGACCAAGCGAACCATAGCGGAAAGAGTCAAAGAGCACGTAGCAGCTGTAAAAAACCGTCAGGTAAACAAATCTGCGATCGCTGAGCATTTGCTTGAGTCGGGACCCAACCACTGGATTGAACTCCACGACCCGAAAATCCTCTCCAAGGAACGTCATTATTACTCAAGAATGGTACGTGAAGCGGTTGAAATTAAAAATACATCCGAATTTTAACCGGGAAGACGGATTTAAGTTAGCGGCGGCTTGGAACCCAGTCATTGGCAAATGTTTGCGAAAATGTTTTGCAAAGGAGTCGATAGATGTCGTGAATGTTGTCTGTCGCGATTATAACATTAGCTGTTGCCTCAGTCATTAGCAGACACAATAGATTTTTATTGTTACAACGTACAGATCTGTACGTTACTGAGCCGAAAGGTTAAAACGGATTTACAAGATCAAGTGCGGGTTCTACTCGTGACCACGATCAATGCATCTTGATCGAAACGTCGAGGTAAATAAATATTATACTTTTAGCGCGATTAAGTCCCGTTTGAATTCAATAATTATTAATAAAGCTATTATTAACGATGTGCTGAAATCTGCAGACCGTCTGACACGTATTATCGGAAACCGATTTGCATAGTTAAATAGCTGATCGGTTCTACTTCATAAAGTTGTTAGTAGACAACGAGGTTTTCTTTTATAGTTTGGAAGATTCATACAACATACAGAGATTATTTTGATTGAATTTTCTGCAGTTAGTGTGATAAATTGTAAGGACTGAAATCCAGGTTTTAATTTTAGAAATAGATGAGGCTGTGTTTTCTGTCTGGAATATTGGTTTAGTTTTAAGTGTTTAAATTTTATATGTAACAAAGATCTGTTCACATATCGTGTTAATCGACATTATTATCAATCCTAGGGGCATTTGGATCAAGGTCTAAGTAGACATTTTTTTCCATCGGCCTTTATGATTTTGGCTTAATTTATCTTTAGATAGATATTAAACAAAATTAATGCTTTGGTTAAGGTCTTATGGTTGCTTACTTTGGATATTTTTTATTTTCTTATAACTGCCTAACTGTCTTGTAGATCGGTCATGTTATACCCACCGATGGTGTAACGCAAGAATTTATTAGATGGTTCCAATTGTTCATCCATAATTATTACAAGAATGGAAATAAAATTGGTTTCTCTAATCTTACTAAGGATAGATGACATAATATATTGAAGAATAAAAGCCTTGATGACTTCAAATTAATGATAATTATTTTGATTTATCTTTCTACAAAGGTATATAAGTACCTAGTATTATGCGTTCAACTAAAGAAAATATTCCTTTGTGAGAGACTAGAGGCCTTACTAGGCAAACCCTGTGTGATAGACAGGCTCTCACTCTGAATGTGCTGTAAGCACTCACAACACAAAGAAAAAAACTTACATGAAGTTAATTTGTAAATTTATAATATTAATTAAATATTAATTATATTTAATTAATATTATAAATTTACAAATTAACTTCATGTAAGTTTGATACAATGCTTTCTTTAACTCTTAGCCTACACGAACCCAAAATGGTTTGAGCTATTCGAAAGCAGAAACATTTCCAAAAAACGCATACACCTACTCATTTCCCATTAAGGTCTTTCGATTAGAACCTGCACAAATTCCACGAGAATTTCTTCCCACAATAAACCAAGATAATAATAGAAATTCATGGGTACCACCACAGAGGTCGATTTACTCTCAGAATCTGCGCAATTAATTCAATTTACGGTCTCCTATCGCATTTGCATGTCTGGTGTGCAATAAGTTTTGGTGCAGATACCAGATACCACCCTGGTCTCTGTTTGAATTTAATTTAAATTATTGTTGAGTAAATTATCTTTGATAATATGGGAATAGAAATTAAATTCTCCCATGATTTCGGAGATGCCAGTACTTAGCGTGCTAAAGAAATCAATTCTGATTCAAAAATATCTTCTTTTGTCATACGATTGATAAAAAATGGAGTGTCAGAGTTTAAATCATGCTCAAGGTAGGACTCTGACATGGCTTTACACTACATCCAGAACAGCACATGTTCTAGTTTTCTCACGGTGTTTTCCTTCACCGTTTTATGCAAATGATCTTTCAGTTTTAATACGCACATGACTTCGAAATCTTTGACTTGCCAGTCCAACGGTCATACCACTTGGTTATCATTATCACTGCTTTAGAAAAGTAATTACCTATTATCATTTATCAGAGTGCCTGAAGTAGTATTTGAACGTCCGTGTTCGTTAATTGAGGTAATTATTACATAAATAATAGACTTGTAATTTTGGACTAAGTAACAAATAGAAATATTAAAAATAACTACTTAATATTAATATTTGTATTGATCTAATTTGTTGTTTAACATTCAGTTTCTTATGAACTTATATCTCCACAAATAAATGATCGATAAATATAATAGATTAAGTTTAAATTAAGCGTTGTAATAAGACAGTTATAGCAATTAGAAAATATTACGCTATCAAAAATTAGGGTACCTGTAGTGTAGTGATGTATCCTTAGTTATATAAACAATGTATTCCTTAGATTTAGTCAGTATATTACAGACCTTACACCAGTCATCAAGTGTATTATTACCCACGTCCCTACAACCTATATTTATACTGATAGAGAAACTCATCAAAAAGAAGTTACAGATAACAAATCATTAAATACCATCCGAAAACAGTTCCTTAAAAGTAAGAAATCCATCAAATCAAAACTAGAGCCAAACTTCTAAAGCTTTCATCAAAAAAGTATTCCGAAAATCTTAGAGCCAATCTCAGGCCTCAATTGGGATCTTGCGAAGGCTTTCAAAAACAATTTAGTGGCTCCTAAAGACGCATTAAGGTGCATCAGGCCAATTACAAGTGAGGCACCCTCGATCAGGAGTAGGTAAGGGGAAATATGGGACGTATGCTACACGCTACTTACTTTGTTGATCAAAACATTTTGTTCAATACCTATACTTTTGGAAGGAAGGGGATTTTTTAAAGATTTGAAACCATAATTAACCTATGAATAAAATATAGAGGGAATAGAGAGTAACTGTAGAAGCGAATGCTAAAGATGAAATTGCGAAATTGCCAAAGTTAAAGCATTTATTTCAATTAGACCATTTACAGGCACTTTTGATTTGTCAAAAACTAGTTGCCACGTTCCAAAGTGGAGAAGAACGGGCAAGAAACTCTACGGTTACTCTTTTTCATCAAACAGTAGAAACTTCGAAAAATTGAGCGTTATTTTAGCACAGAAATGCTCATAAACACAAAATTGCATATACAATGAAACAAAAACAAAGAACCGTGAACTTTGAAAAGATTTTTGACAAGGGTCAGTCAGACCCCTTGCTGGTGACTTGAAATTGAATGCGTCCCAAGTCCCAAACTACGGAGTTTTGCAAAGAATTCACAAAAAGATTGTAGTAGTTGGATTGGACATAAAACTTTTGTAGAGAACACTTTTGGTTGCGCTGAATTTGTTTGCGTTTGAAACTTTATTTTAGCAAATATATTATAGTATGTAACATACATAATCTGTTAGAATTGGTTATACATTAACAATTTTCGCGAAGGACAAGCACTATTTGCAGTCTTTTGAATTACTATTTGCTTAATTAAATTAGTCGTTGGCGCTTCGGATTAAAATATTTTTTGCTGTAGGTAACTACTTTGTGTGTTTTACTTTTTTATTACCGCACTATAGACAACAGCTTTCTTTCTTGTATCGGTAGCATTGTTTCAATTTACGTCAGTAACTATCTTTTATTTTATATTTAAATTTATTAATTGTTTTGTAAATGTTTATATCATCAACTGCATGACTAAAAAACTATATCATGAAATTCAGATTATTTTCATAAATAACAGCGCCACCTACCTTGTCTCCATCGAACTTCTCAGTTGGCTCGTCGTATATTCGCGCTTCGCGTTTTTCTCGAGAGCCGCGCCGAGTTAACAGAGGCGTTTGCGGCGGCGACGCTAGCGCCAAACTGTTTCTAGCGCTCCCTGGTGGCGACTTTATGAACTCTATCTTTCCACCTTCTACGCAAATATTAGGCGTTAGAGGATACATCGGTGACATCGCCACGTTTGTATTCGCCAAATGATTATAATGATTTTCTTCTAAAGGGAGGTTTTTCGGCTTATTTTTCTTGCGATATGTGGAATCGTATGCAAGAACTTGCGTCTTCTCTTCCGGATGCACTTGCCGTACTTTCCCGGGTGGTCGGTCAGGTGGCTCCGGAGAGACGTTGCCGTCCGTCCCCGGACTTTCATCTCTTTCGTTGTTTGATATCCTGAAACAAAAAAAAATTTGATTTAAATACATTTCGTACATACTCATAATAACAAAACACGCATTTCTAAAATATAAATGGACACTAATAAATCCTACAAAGTAATAAATCTTATACAAAGTTCATCAATGTGCCGCAACAGCTCACTCGCGTTAATAGGTATAAGTTCCAACGTAAATACTAGAGGGCGCTGTTACCAAGATAATGTTTTAAATTTCTAAATTTGTAAAATAAGCCATAAATATAAAATAAATATAACATAATAATTTGAATATATATTTATATAATACATATGAAGTTTTTTTCAAAAAAAGTATTAGCTTTTTATTGATAATCTAAAAGTTATAAGCAAAAATCCTAAATCACGCAAGCACAATTCTTTGAATATTTAACACGCGGGTAGTGTTTCATGCCATATTGTTGGAAGTGTGTTCTTTAGTGTGATGTTACAACTGTATATAGATCACTAGCTCTCGTTAGAAGGTCTACAGCACGTGACGTCACGCGCTCGTTGCCAGGCAACGCTCCTTGTAATGTGCGCCGCGGACGTTCGCCCGCGCGGCTGCGACGGCTATGTGGCGCACGTTCCTTGGGCTGCCTTCCTGCACCTTACGCGGTTTTAGTTAACTCGTTAGCATAGCTCCGGTTAAATTGAGCACTTCCATACCATGGCGGCGAGAATACTCGATTGCCAGTTTTTTGTGACAGGCTATTTTTTTTTTTTACATTGTTCTTTTGACCTAATGTATTGTTATTTTAAAAGTAAGCTGAAAAGAATGCGGTGGCGAATGTTGTGTAAGGTCACTCTTAAAATGAACACCTATTAGGTAAAATGTTAAATCAACGCTTTAAAACAATCTGTAATGTTGAAAGTAATTTACCTACATAATAGTTACTTAGTCATAGTTAGTTGGCTTAATATTTTCCCGATTATTTAATATTTACAAGGCATTAAAAAGTATGAATGAAGGCTACCGTTTTTGTGCTCACCAGTTGGCGCCACTGTCGGGTAAGGTCCTGAAGTATAGCTTTCAAAGTTTGCTATAAACGTGCTTGAGAACAAAGTTTACGTTTAATATCATATTTAAATACCTTATATCGTAAAAATTTAGAGCATGTTGCAGCCCTATCCCATTTTGTTCGGAAAAATGAAAAATAATAGTTAATAATTTTTTACCTCTTTTTCTTAGCTCCGCTTTTAAAGCACTGTCATTCATTGACCCGTAACTCATAATGAGTTGGCCACAATTAATATCAGGTATTACAAAATATTCGCAACATTAATCTAATTATAAATAAACCCGCGTAGCCCACACACGAACAGTGACTTGACATTTCGGGGACCTCACGCTACTCTAGCGCCTCTAGCGGCGAATTCATACGCTATAGCCCTCATTATCAATCAAGCGGATTTATTTTCAAGAGTAACCCTATTGATGTGTAATAAATTAGTCTTTCTTCGTGGGTGCTTTTGCATTTTGGTTTAGTACCTAGTCAGAATTTTGTGTGTTCTTCTTATTTCTGTTTCATTGCTCTATAAGTATTTTTTTGTGTTAAGTTATGAATTTGACACAGGCGCGGTTCCAATACTGTGGTCACGGTGGGCATACCCACGACTCTAAATGTGGTCAAACCTTTTTCGAGGGTTGACTCTGCGGCACACGAAAATTCATATCTGTATAGGCGCGTTTTTTATAAAAAATCTTGTACAATAAAGATTATCTTACAAAAACATAAAAGCTCTCAAACAAATTAATCAGTTAAATCTTTCTTATCAGCATCTCGGCACGGTAGCTGTGTTGATGTTAACGTTTAACATGTTTTTATCAAGGAACAAGGTGATTATGGTAATAAAGGGGAGGTTCGGGAGTTTCTATGACATTTTACAAAAGAAAGCTATGAACATTTCGATAGGTTTTTTTATTTTTTGCTAAATCCAGCCAAGAATTTCTTCTGGTTTTGTGGGTGCGTTTACAAACATATAATCTCAAATGCACACACACCCAAACTCGGAACAACTAACTGTAGATCATACAAATATTTGCTCCGTGTAGGAATCGAACCTGCGACACGCGACGCAGCAGCCGGTATCTCGAACACTACGCCGTCAAACTCAAATATTCATCGTGATTTCATTTATTTTATACATCTACCATACAGCATACAGCCCAATTTTATGTCCAACGTCACGAACTTACTATTAATCGTATTGGTAACAACATTATTTCATAGGTAGGTAAAAAACAATGAAATGATAAAAATAAATTTAATAGTGTTTGTATTACTTGAAAGTTGAAAATTGAATGTGTAGATGCTACAATACAATATATTCCTGGGTACGGCCGTAACTGAACTAAATAAAAACAGTTTCAAAATAAATCTTTGAAAAGCATTAACGCATGCTTAGCGAACTCTGTTACCTTTTAGGTACTGAATAGATAGCAATGAAGTCGCCAAAAAGACGTGTTAAAAATATGGATAAAGCATTCGCGTTGGTGAGCAGAGGTCGAGATGGCTTAGTGGTCAGAGCGCCTGGAGTATTCATCTGGGAGGCGCAGTTTCAAATCCTGTTCAGGACCGTATTCTTATTATATTTTAACTTTAAAAACAGTTTATGAATTCTTGCAAGTCACAAAGAATACTTCGCCTTAATAGGTAGGTACTTGGTAACAAAATCCTACTGCTTTTTACCACCTTGTAATTATAGAATAAACACAGTTTATAGGATTAGAGCCTCTTTAAGCCGTGTCCTGTCGCATGCTTAGTTTATTATATAGAGCTTCATCATTCATCTTGTTATGGATACTTTGAACTTTGAAGAAAGGTAGAATATATGTTTTATGGAGATAATGTTACTGGGCTGTCGTTGAACTTTCTGTTTTAGGTACTGCGGTGCGATCACGGTTCTTTTAGTCGACACGGTTATCAATTTTATACGTCGAATTTGACATAAAACACTTTAAATAAAACGATAAAATTCAATACATAAATCGCTAGTAATTATAGTTCAATGACATAAATACTTTTATCGAGTCGACAAGTTTGTCGAAGAGATCCGTGCTCGGATGCCTGTTTTGAGGAATGGAGTAGGCAGGATTTAAAGCTAGAACTAGTAATTGCGACGGAATTAAACAACTTTCTAATAATAGTTCTGCATCTGCAAAATGTAAATTTTAAGCATGATTCATTTAAAATTTTATATTTTTGTGGAAATGAAATGTACGGTCGTGAGCAGGATTCGAAACTGCGCCTCCCCGATACATACTCCAGGTGCTCTGACCACTAAGCCATTTCGATTTCGAGGTCAAGGCGAAGGTTCGAATCCTGCTCACCACCATATTTTTCTTTCCACAAAAATCACTTAAGAGTTCGCTAGGCATGCGTTTATGCGTTTGAAAGATCTATTTATACGATATACATTTAATTTTTTTATTTTACTGGTTATAATTATTATCTACATATAACTTGGTATTTACAATTTATGTAGTGACTGACGATATGACAGCTAATAGAGATTTATGGAAGAAGAATACATGCTGAGCCGACCCCAAATAAATTGGGATAAAGGGGGGTGATGATGATGATTAAAAAATTAAACACATTATTGAGTTTTATGTGTTTAATATAACTTGTGTTAACAAAACGTTTTTATTATAATGTTTTCACGTTTTCAGTGAAACTAACTACTTACGATTAAACATCCAAAAGTTTAATCAATCTATTTTGGCGGTCGGCGCAGTGGACGGATGATCGTCTACAGAGCCGCGTATTGCGGATTCGATTCCCAATTTCCCAGACAGAATAAAAATATGTGAATGATGAATGTGTGAATGTGAGATATGCGTCTATAAAACACTCTAAAGAGTCACGAAACAGGAGTAATTCCTTTAATAAGCTTCATTTTATTTCGTACGTGTGCGACATCTATTATGGAAGCTGTGCTGGACCCCTACCAACCAAAAACTACACGATCCACCAACCGGTATCACAACTGCATTCACCCCAACCCAGGTGATATTCCTAGTACGGGGAAAAGTATATAAAGTTATAATTGTTTGTGGAAAAAGATAATATAAGGTCCAATTAATTAGGTCGTTTCCTTTGAAAGGGTTAATATACATATAAGTCAAATACATTCACTTTAGCTAAGAATTAAATGGATATAACAAATTATTTGTAATTAACATAGTACTAGCAAGACGAAAACTGTTCCTTGAACGGTGGCTTAATTATGGCTTAAAAGGAAAACACCTAATAAATTAGGACCCATATAACTTTTGAGTTCGCTAAGCATGCGTTAATGCTTTTCAAAGATTTATCTGTACAAAAAATACGTGAGTTATTATTTTGACATTAATGATCAATCTTATAAGATTGATCATTAATGTCAAAATAATTGCTCGTATCTGTTCATTTAGCATCAATCAGTCGATTGCGTAAATAAAACTAAATCGCTAAATATAGATTATTGCTTACGAGATATTTTTAATAATTATAATTATGTTTGGACACTAATTAGTAATTGGTTTGATTAATGACTAGTTTAGAGTATCGTAAATTGTTATAAATGGTATTATAGTAGTTAATCATTTGACATTTGAGTTGGAAATTATTTAATTTATTTCACAATTTTAGGTACACACTTATATAAATATAAGGTCCTAATTTATTAGGTAATTTCCTTTTAAGGGGTCAATTTAAGTGATAAGGGTTAATTTAATTATTTTATTTTATTTATTTATTTAAACTTCTATGTAGTACATAAGGCGGACTTAATGCCATATGGCATTCTCTGCCAGTCAACCTTTAGGTTAAGTTAAGCTATAATTAAAATTTCTACAACTTTTTTTTTGTTATTTTATGCCGCCCAAGCATCCATTAGCGTTTTGCTAGTAGGACGGTAGTTATTACAAATAATTTGTTATTTCCATTTAATTATTGGCTGAACTGAATGTATTTGACTTATATTTATAATAACCGTTTCAAAGGAAGTTATCTAATAAATTAAGATTGTAGATATCTAACATTTGAAGAACATGATTTGGACCCCTTGTAGCTTTGAATTGTCGTATATAATGTTGATGTCCTATAATAATTATTAATTATAGATATGTAAGTACCTTTCTTTTTATTTGTTTTGTTTTCGGGGGAAACCTTCAATAGGTTCCCGGCCTTTGGGGATAAGACCGGGGAGTATGCCACCATCTCCACATGAATGGGGGCACTAGGTCCTCTTAAGAGACCAGCTCCAGAACCCCCGCTGTGCAACGCCTATTAAGACATATCCCTGGGGACACTGTAAAGGGGTCTCCCCTGAGCCTCGCTGTGCTCGGCAGCACGTGACCACTGTGCCACCGTCTTCTCTGGGGTAACTTGATGGGCGCACAGAGTCTCCCCTCCTTGCCCCTGTGACACCAAAGGCTGCCAGGCGGGGTTTCGGCTGCTAGGTGCCGTGGTGGTTGCCTCCCTAATGCCTTCTTCTCCGATATCTACTCAAAGTTCTGGACTATGTCTTCATCAATGTTTGATGATCTATATTCAAAAACAACTGAGCTGATTTTGATACTGATTCTTAGTAATTTACAAGCTTTTTTACTAATAATTTACTGTTCTAACCAAAGATATTAGAAGGAAGGTTCTAACTGTAATGGAGGAAGTTACATAATAATTCTATAAATAAAGTCCCTCTAGCGTCAACTAAAACCCATAATCGTGATAAAAAGTGTCCTAAATTTTAGTACTAAAACTTTGCGACATTCGTATACAAATTCAACATTAAGAATGTCAAATTATGCCGAACGAGTCATCAAGAGAGTCATTTGTTTTTAGAAAACTTCATTTAGTTCATTCTAAATCGGCTCTTCAGAACGGGAAGGAAGCAAACTTAAGAATTTTAAAACAGTATTAACGGTATATCTCTGTTACAGTAATTTAAACTTTATTGTATGTTATTTTGGTGGATTTTTGTGTGGTGCAAGGGTGCCGTTAAAATGTGGTTTGTTACAATATTTTCGTCGGAACGTTTGTTTATTTTATTTTGATGTTGTTTGACTACGTAATATGTGAATATGAGCTTTTTTGTTTTATTTAGTTTATTGTTCTTAACAAGGACGTCGACAGTAGAGACAAGCACATTGAGATACGGTTTACATTACATTACATGTCTTAATACAAATGAATAAAATTCAATATTCAATACAAATAAATAAAATATTAAGCTTTTTTTGAATTTCATATTACTCATGTTCACTACTCGGGAGAGCGAATAAGAGCGAGAAAGCGGTGGCTTTATCTCTGCTCACCAGCAGTGACATCAAAGGGGCGAATACGACTCCATGCGTGCCTGTGACGTAACACTTCCTTCTTGTTTACCGCGTTTTGCCGATAGATGGCTGTAAGAAGTGGTTGTAAGTCCATTTAAATCTTATGGAATTAATCGCATATTTTAATGGCTTTTGTTTTAATTTGAGAATGCTGCGTGTTCGAAACGTTTCCCGGCAAAAATTTGTTCTATACCTCCTAGGACTAGCCCGAAAACACCAGGGAACTACCTTTTCTTCAAGTTTCTCGTCGAATTTTCAAGCTGTCATAGCTTGGGTATAATAATGTGATGCAATTGTTTATTCTGTAAGTGGATGGTCTTTTCAAAACTTTCTCAACCGACGAAAAAAGGAGGTTCTTTACCCGGCGCGCAATTTTTTTTTAATTTTTTTTTTTATTCTAGCGGCAGTAGCGTGCATTTCATATAGGCAAATAAGCAGTGCCTGCCTCAAAAGAATTACCTAAATGCAATGTATATCACAGTTTAAACGATAGTGTTTTTTATTAAGTATAAAAAACAGTATCGTGTCTATAGATAACGCACAGTCCATAAACCGGTAGACCCAAAAAAATATTATATATATTTTACATATATATATATATAGGTATTATACAAATATAGTGTGATATAGGCTGCATTTAGGTATTTTTTTTCTGGTAGGCATTGCTTATCTCCCTACCTAAGGAGAAACGCCGAAACAGTAAATACACAAACAGCAATCTGATTTGGTAGAATATTCACTTAATCTTTTCGCAATTGCCTTCTAAACTTCCCCCGCTAATCTTCCCAGCTGCCTTTTTAAATTGCCATGACGTTTGGGCATGGTCCGGAAATTGCAGTAATGAGGCGTCGCGACAACTTCCGAATCGAAATGTCATTCATTCCTATGGATAAGAGCTAAACTGGAGTTGCTGTGGAAAATTGATGAATATTTATCGTAAATATGCAGTGAAGTTTTTGTCAACTTATCATAATTTATAACATTTATAGTCGACCACGAAATTGCTTTACCATATTTGACAAAAACTTCCAGTAAATTAAAATGTCAATAAGGTTGACAGTATTTCACTGACACTTTGATCTTGTAAGCGAAAATAGACCTTGTCATATTGTGATGTGCAAACGAAATTCAGCATTAGGGTGGTAATGCAATTGTATGATCTACTATACATAGCAATAAGCTAATCAAGATTGTATTTTAAAAGGAATTGGTTTGTCTTTTGGTTAGTGGTGAGAATTAAACGTTATTTTATTTATTATTTATTTTATTTTATTTTGCCATAGGGGCACTTGAAAGGGATATTTTCGGTCTTTATGATATTTTCGACCACATATTTCGGTTTCCAAACGAATCGTTCCAAAATATTGAATTATGTGATCGCAAAAATATTTCTTCTTCGACTCCGAATTTCGTTAATGTATCTGCGAGCAGTTTTTGTTTATAAATCAATAATTTTCTCTCACTATACAATACTAAAGGTTATAGAATTAATATTTTTACTTACGGAATACAATCGGATGAACGGATGGATATTTGTTACTGTTTCACGTACAACTACAGAACGGAACACATAGTTTATAATATGGATTTATACATAGGATACTTTTATCCCTGCTGGACCCAATTTTAGTCCACACAAACGAAGTCGCGGACCAAAGCATGTCTACTAATAAATAGGTATGTTCTGCTCTTTAAGACCAACGTCTCGGAACCGTGCACCTTCGACGTTACTTAATTGTATGAAACGTTAAAATTGTATGTATGTAATATGGACAATTTAAAATGAATTTTTTTTTATGTTTCTGATTTGCCATCGGTCTTCACACCATAGTCAAATTCGCTTCAGGCGTCGGTAAATAATAGAAAAATTTCAATTTGATAAATTATGTTGGGATTTACTTCCAATTAATCCTGATTATTATTATAATAATAATGTCGTGGTGGCCGAGTGGTTACGGGCCCGCCTCCTGAACCACAGGTTGTGGGTTCAAACCTGGCATGTAACAATGTGACTTTTTCAATGTCATATGTACTTTCTTAGTTAATCTAAGACATCACTGACATACGGTGAAGGATAACATCGTGAGGAAACCTGGACTCGGTAGTCTGAAATCGCCAACCCGCAGTGAGCTAGCGTGGTGATTAAGCTCGTCTTTTGCTTCTCTGTATGAGAAGAGGCCTTTACCCAGCGGTGGGACAGATAAGGGCTGGTTATTTATTTATAAATCCTGATATAAATCATCATCACCCCCCTGCCCTTATCCCAATTTATTTGGGGTTGGCACAGCATGTATTCTGTTTCCATACATACTCTCTGCTTGTACTGGAATGCTGCAAATGTTTTGGCTATGTTATATGACCGGCCCCCTGCCTGACGTCAACCCTCGTTGGGAATGCTGTTGTTGGTGGTAACCGCCACCAATAAATCCTGATATTATGGTTTGGCTAATAACTTTATTTTTCATGGCCGGGTTTTGGTATGTCATTAGTTTTGCGTCATAGCTATACAATACAAAATGAAAATATCTACAAAGCCGTCAAGTGTGATTTGTCAACATAAAGAGTGACAGATGAAAAAGTCCCACACATCAAAGAAATGCCAAAATGTCTCCGTTAAGGAAGTGACGTCATTTCCGTTCACTTTTGCCATGTGCTAAATTAACGATAGCTATTGATAGACATTGCTTCAAAAAAAAAAAACTAGAGGTTAGAACTGCCTCGTTGGTCAAGTGGTCGCGAGCGCGACTGCTGACTGACGGGTATGAGGTCTCGGGTTCGATTCCCAGGTCGGGTTTTTTTTTATTAACATAACATAACATAACATAGCATCACGCCTGTATTCCCCGAAGGTGCAGAGGTGTACACAATTGTACACCCACATTTCACCAATGCTGTTATTAAGTCCCATGTAATAGGTGGTGAGCCTATTGCCATCAACCGGGCACAGTTCCAAACTCCGGGCTGCTACTGAGAATTTCCTAACAGAAAAACTCAACCCTTTGCCCGACCCGTGGATCGAACCCAAAACCTCCTGTTCAGCAGTCGCGCTCGGGACCACTAGACCAACGAGGCAGTTTTTTTATTAGGATTTAGAAAATTCATCTCGTCATCATCACTGTCATAGCAAGCATCCCGGAGTTTGGAATTGTGCCCGGTTGATAGCAATAGGCTCACCACCTATTACACGAGATGTAATAGGTGGTATGTTTAACGTGCTCTCCGAGGCACGGAGTAGTCTTGATATAAAATGATGGTTACCCATCCACAGGCCGACCGCGGCAAGTGCAGCTTAACCTCTAACGACTGATTTGTGCGGTTGTTACTTAGCCACGAGCCCCTCATTTTTCAAATAAATGAATCACAACAAAAATCTCTCGCCAATTCACTAACTCATAGTTTAATTTTAACCGATAACTGTCGATCGACAAACTGCGTCGTTTTCCCATAATGATAATGATTATCGTTATTACATCGTTATCCTCACGCCGTCGCCTGATGGTGTGAGCAGACATACGATGATTGCTGGTTATATTTTTAGAGCTGCTCGTAGACTGGTTTGGTGAACGTTGCATTTAACTGGTGACGGTGAAAATAATAATACGTTATAGATAAATCTTCGAAAAGTATTACGCATGCATAGCGAACTGTAAAGTAATAATTTTTTGTGAAAAGATTTGTCTGTATTTGTTGAGGTAATTGCATCTGTACGACATTGTAATAACTGCAAAGTTAGGCGTGTCGTTTCAGTATCCTAAGGGACTGAATAGATGGCAATGACGTCATCAAAAGTCTTATTAAACTGTGGAAGAAAAATTCGTGGTAGTGAGCAGAGGTCGAGATAGCTTAGCGGTCAGAGCGCCAGCAGTATTTATTCGGGAGGCGCAGGTCCGAATCCTGCTCACGACCGTATTCTTTTTCCATAAATATTTATAACTATATAATGATCATGATTATCGTTATTACATCGTTATCCTCACGCCGTCGCCTGATGGTGTCAGCAGACATACGATGATTGCTATTTATATTTTTAGAGCTGCTCGTAGACTGGTTTGGTGAATGTTACATTCAACGGCAACCTATAGTTAAAATGTGGTTGTAGAATAATATGACTCTTTTCCTTTAAAGTAATGTAAAGGGAAAATAAAATAAAATCAAATCAAAATCATCTACCATTTACAGACACTTTTGAATTGTCAGAAGCTAGTTGCCACATTCCAAAGTGTAGATTCCTATGGAGAAGAACGGGCAAGTAACTCCACGGTTGCCTAGGTACTCTTTTTCATCATATAGGTATTTACAATAGTAGGTATTGGTTACACTGTTTCTGTTGCGAAATAGTATGTGAGAATTATGTAATATGACGTCAAAACAATTCAAACTTTAGTTATGACAGTTTAGAGATGACCAGTCCCAACTGACGGTGCCCGTTCACGAACATGACGCATGCGTCAGCATCACCCAACTCAACCGTATTGTAGGGAATCGAATGACCCAACACACACGCCACCATCAGCGGGACATTTTAGTGAGGATGACATACTCTATCTGCCAGACAATAAAATATAATCGGGTGAATTCATTGTAAATGTGGTACCTACTAAGGTAAGGAAGTTTGAAATTAAAAATAAACTAAATGGTATTTATTTACATTTCATGTCATTTCCAATCACAACAAACTACTGAAAATTTACTAACAGAAAAATCCAATAACACTTTAACGGGTCAAGCCGAATCCAGTACTTCCCGTTCATCGATGCCCTTTTGCCTATTAAACCAAGGAGGCAGCTTAACTTTGTCCCAAAACTCAAAATTCACAACCTCATCTACCACCATACCGCTAACCATGCAGCTATGCAGTTCTATAGAAACCCAAGCGTGATGTGTTTCACAACACCATTAAACATAGGTCACGGCATGGGACTCCACAATGGTAAGGTCACACCGTAAGTAACTGTTCATGGTTTTGCGTAACAAGTATACTTTAGAGGCTTCTAAAGGCCCTTTATGTTTTGATTAGGGCCTGCGATTGGGAATTGTTTATTGCGTACGTACGAATGATGTAAATAAAGAAAAAAAGTTTATTGGCCCATAACAGATTAACATCATATAATATAATGAATAGTAAGTTGGTTAATAGATAGATGACTGTCTTATAGGTATAGTGGACGCAAGCGCGGCTGCCGAGCGTGAGGATCTGGGTTCGACTCCCTTCGAGGAATGTGTTATTGGAATTTCTAAGAAATACTCGGCAGCAGCCCGGAGTTGGGAAGTTGGCGGTGTGACACCTCCGTGCTGACGTGAAGTCGTCGTTCCTGTGTCTGATCTCTCTCGTGTTGGATTGCCGTTCCATCAGACTACGGAAGTAAGGGAAGACGGGGTGTACCTGTGTTTGCGTATACACTTGTGCACTATAATATCTCCTGCGTACTTGGCTAATCTCCGTGGTAATATGTAAATCCAAAAATAGATAATTATAGTCGAGCTGATCGAGTGGTTACGAGCCCGCTTCTGTAGCGCCAGTTCAAACCTAAAAAGTTCTTGATTAAATTTTTCAATTTCATAAGTCCCTCTCTTAGTTAATCTAAGACATCAAAGACATACAGTAAAGAAAAACATTACGAGGAGACCTGGACTTAATGGTCTGAAATCGCCAACCCGCAGTGAGCTTAAACAACGTAGGTAATGATACTAAAAAGTACCTAAGCCTAATCTACGAATCTTGACACAAAAAGCAGATATAAAAACGACGCCAATTCTTCAACTTCCAGTCCGAAACTACGAACTTAAGTTGTAATAAATTGGACTTGAAATGTTCTACGACGTAGAAAAAAAAACATAAATCAAAGAGAAAAAGCTCATTTGTGAAGACCTTGGACTAGTTTCGCGCTGAAGCCTCGTCCCTTTAGAAATGGCGGTTAAAGCCATCTGTGCCTACAGCAGTTAGTTTTATTTATGAGAAGATCTTTGCTTTAAGAGAAAGAAAAATAAATAAAAGCTGCGCTAGACTTTTAGAATAAAATGATGAGGCATTTTCTTTATGGCTTGAAAAGGGAAATTGAGATCACAGCTAATAGCAATTTAATAAAGAATAAGCTTCATTTGCGGCGCCATTACAATCTAAACAATAAAGTACTAGTCACCACAGAAACACAGATAAGACGTTAGACTTACTCGCTCCCCAACTCCCGTCTACACTAAGAATGTAGCTTAAATTCGCCCCTAATTAATAAAATTAGCCAAATCTAGCTAGTCCCTACTATGCCCCCAGAAAGGCCTTAAGCCAAGGTCTTGTCGCATTTTCAAGTTTTGTTAAGGCGGCTTATATAACTCTTGACACTAGAGGTTGGCTCTTCTACAAAAGTTGAAGAAGAAGATAATTCAAGATCTGTTCTTTCACACACGATGAATCACAAAGCATTCTTGAGCTAGGATACTAAAGTTATTTATTATCTGCAAAGTTAGTCGTGTCGGTTCGGTCACCAGTATAGGGACTGAATTGATTGCAATGACGTCGCCATAAGACATGTTAAAATATGGAAGAAGAATTCGCGGTGGTGAGCAGAGGTCGAGATGGCTTAGTGGTCAGAGCGCCTGGAGTATTCATCCGGGAGGCGCAGGTTCGAACCCTGTTCGCGACCGTATTCTTTTTCCATTTAATATAATAACTTTAGAGTTCGCTAAGCATGCGTTAATGCTTTTCAAAGATTTATATTGAGCTAGGATACTACCATTAAATTAACAGTACCTACCAATAAAACTACTCTCCAATAAATTTGTCAAGACCTTAATTGCTTCAGGTACAAGGGCAGGCTTCCTGTATGGCCTGCACTAATCATCGGTACACACGAACGGCGCCGCGGGCCGTAACTAGTGTTGCTATAAATTCATTTGAGCGAGACTATTGCACACGCAATCCTAGAACTGTTATGATATAGGGTTACGTTTGAGTTAAACTTATTGCTAAGTTAACTGTTAACTGTTATGTGCAAAACTTAACATTGAATAGAAATTCCGATGGGATGTTAAGTTAAAGAGGGTTACACGCAGCTGATTTGCATTGATGACAAAAAAAAAATTTAACAGCGCGGCGAGCTCTGAAAAGTTAAATCCTATACAATTTCCTTGTTCAATAATTAATGATTTTAGTACTGAAAATGATACTAAATAATCTACGCTGTAAACTAATTAAATAATGTATGCTCTAGACACTTAAATAAGTAATTTTTTTAAACTAGATGCCGCTGGCATTTCTTATTTGACTATCTCTGAGAAGAAACGCCGAAACAATCTCAGAGCTCAACGTCTGTTTTAAAATCCAGTGTGGTTGATGAACAACCTGGTGTCAGAGTTTAAGCCACCCATAGGTCACTGACATAGCTTTACACACCATCGAGAATATCTTTCAGGTGTGCTGGTTTCCTCACGATGTTTTTAACTGGGTAACATTATCATAGAACTTTATGAGGCAACCAGAAGGGAAATGCTCTCCTAGGGACTGACGACTCTTGATATGATAATCATGGGGTGACCATGATTATCATATCAAGAGTCCACAGACAATCCACAGACCAACCGCGGCAAGCAGGCACAACATATAGTATCAAAATATGTCATCAGAATAAGACTCTCCATTCAATCTCATATGAGCACGTTGAACAAACACATTTAAATTCCTCCGTTATTATTGTGAACCAGGATCCTGCGTCTGCGCGTGATTCACAAGATCTAGGTTATTCTATTTTTAGTACTAACTCAGCCTCGAGCGATTGATTGAATAATATTACAAACGTCTATCAAAGATTCATTGCTTTTATAAGAATTCAAAAAGATATCAGAATGTGACGACTCCTTGTTCTATTATCACATTTGTGAAATAATTACTTTAATTGGAGAATGGTCATCAATTCTTCTGCTTCTTCTTCTTATTGTACGGTTGATAGTCAACCTAGTGTCAGATGAAACTATCCGATCTTTATTTATTTCAAGAGTTTTTTCTTTTATACGTTTTTACAAATCGATTTTACGCTTTGCATTATTATTTTAGTATTTTAATTTTTTTTGCCTAATGATACGAAATACTTTAAAACAACGTATTTAAAAAAAACTATGTATTTAAATTTCTTGATCTATTCAATTTTATTTATACAAATTAACAATCGCATAATTTAAATATACTTAAACACGCGATTATTCTGTTTGACAGTTTAGTCCATAGCTCGGAGCGTTTAGGCGACTTTTTATGATAGTCTCAATTTCAATCGATTTAATCTTAATCGATTTATATTGCAAAATAGATCAATTAGGTGAAAGATTAATGGTTTGATACTGATGTTATAAATTGTTGAATAATAACGTTGTTCATGAGTCATAGAATGTAACATTATTTATAGACTGGTCTAAGCTTTTTTATATAGTTAGGTAAGTAGAGATAAGAAGTATTTGAAGATTTTGTACTTTTCATAACAATGTGTAATACATCAGGCTGCTTTATAAATTCGACTAAGCACCTTGCTATAGTTTAGTGGAAAGAAACAGAAATCAGTTATATCTCTATTTTTATCTATTTATAACTAGTTTCTGCCTGCGTCCTCGTCTGCATGGACTTCAGAATAGGGTCCAGCTGGGATAAAAGTAGCCTTTGTGTTAATCCAGGTTATAAACAATAGGTACATGTGCCGAAACTGTCTTTGTATCCAGGTAGGTAGATATATAAAAATATTAGCTTTCTGCATTACCTCTCCATATAAAATTTAACTGAGCCTTTCATACGCCGTTCGCGTAATTTTCGTAAAAAAAGGTACAACGTTTTTGCTTCACGTATTAATATTACGATAAGTAGGATTTACAATACATACTAAAATATGTACTTGAAGTAACTGCTTATTTATATTACAAGATTATCCATCTAATAAATTATTGTTTAACGGTTATGACTGACGAGCATTCCTAAGGATTGCCCGACTAGTTTCAAACTCGAACGAAGCCCTTCTTCATGAGCTGAGCCGTTCGAGTTCGAAACTAGTCGGGCAATCTTGAATAATGCGCGTGAGTAATAACCGTTAAACAATAATTAAAATGAATGTATGAGGTACATTCAAGAAGTTATTGTACAAAAAAAATATCCTAATATTTGTAATTTATTGTGTATTATATTTTTTGTATACACTTAACATTTTGTTTTGTACATTCAAATTTTCATATAAATATTAAAAAAAAAAAAAAACACAATAATAATTCTCATAACACAGTCTGGATAGTTACCTATACGTGGCAATAATCAAACGCTAAGAACATAATCATTTACTCACGGCTGTCATCATAAGACATGCGTATGCGCCTCTCATACGTTTAGCTGTATTGAACATGTTGATTAAAGCTAAGGCTGGATACACATGGACCTCTCGCGACGCCCACCCGAATCCGGTCGCGATTTTAACTTAAACGTTGCGGTAAGTTGGAGGAGGAGGCCTTAATTTTCTTAAGGCAACCACAGAAAAGTCCGGTTAAGCAATCGACAACCACCTAGGTTGACCTGCAAGATGCCCTTCAAAAAAAAAGTTTATTTGTAGGGCATCTATGTATGGGCAACAACTCACCTGATGGTAAGCGACGGTGTGACCGAGGATGGAGCGCGTAGATCCAGAAGAAACCTATTCACTCTAACCTTGAATATGCCTAGATTGTATTCCTTTGTGATTTTAACCGAGATACGATGAGTAAGAACCGGGGGACCATTTATTGGCCAGTATCGGTATTTTCTCAATCGGCAGCAAAAAGCTTGTCGGTGACACTTGTCGACTAATCTGTCGGTCACCACTCCCCATAGGCTGCGGCGTGTAGCCCGTGTGCGCCCAGCCTAAGGACCGGGACAAATGCTTAATATTTCACGTCAAAACACGTCAATGAAAGTTTAACGGCATCATCTTCTAATCTAATTTGCGGCTTGAGTTATAAACTTAAATGGCGTGACTAAATACAATCTTTAATTCGCTTCTAAGTATGCAAGCAGTTGATCTGTCCCCGTCATATATTTAAAGACTACCCAAATACTGAACACGAAAAATTATAAAAATATATACCAAAAATTTAATACATTCTTATTATTCATTATTGTTCAACGGTTATTACTCACGTGCATTCTTCGGGATTGCCCGACTAGTTTTGAACTCGAACGGAGCCCTTAGTAATGAACTGAGTTCGCGGCGATGTCGCGAGTCAAACAGATAATATGAATATGTCTTACGAAAGTTATTATACAAAAATTCTTATTATAGATTTTTCTTTGTAAATTAACATATTCGCCACGTGTGCTGTTCTCGACCAAAATTCAAACCCATGCAACACTACCAAAAAATCGGAATAGTAATTGGCCGTCCTTTGACAATACCAACAACTTATTTTTAGAGCCGTTCGGGTTTTATTCTGAATAACTCACTACAGTTTCGAAGTGAAAAATTTTATAAAAAAATAAAACCATAGTAATTTTAAAGTAATTTTGCATGGTCGTGACTTTTTTTTTTATCTCTCACTCTATAAATATAATAATTAAAATTATTTATTTATTTATCCTCAGATTTACAATGTTCCATGTATGAAAACAACGGTATGCTCAGAAAAGAAGGTAAGAACAATAAAACAGTGTTCCAAAAACCTCTCGCACTAGGCTAGGCCTGTCCTGCAGGAAGTCTTTATCAACGAGTTTGCTTATAAGGTGTATGCCTTTACATCCAAATAACATCATAAATCACGAAATCCAAGCGGTTCACAGTCTCACAGAAAGGGATAACAAACAACCTATCAGCCTGATAGTTGGGCATAACATATTTTATAGATTATAATAAGGTCAGTCGTTTGAGGAATTTATCTGTGCTCTCGTAAGTCCACTTTAAGAGGATTTTATAAATATTTACTTTGGCTTCACAAAGTGTGACATTACAGAGACTGCAGATTTTGTCAATCCTGTTGTAAATAGCACTGTTATAGATCAACACCTTGTATATATTTCACATATTATTGGAATTGTGCCCATAATGCACTAAACCACTTACTATATACACAATAATAGGTAAAGTGTGAGTGTACAAATAGTACTTATATCTCTTCCTACACCTTCTGGGAAGACATGTGTAATGCCGATAAATAAATAAATGCTGTGCTATTTTACTTGTAAATGTCGGCGTTTGGCAAAATTTAATTCTGTCACTTATGAAGCTCTCAAAAGATCAAGCATTGTGACGTATCTGATTACAATATCAAACTTCAGTCATCATTTACAGCCTATATTGGGATCCCTCCCCTCTTTATGGCACGAGTCCACGAATTTTAAGTCAAAACCATCCGAAATTTTTCTGCAATACTTTGTCTGTCTACTTCAATTAAATAGCAAGTGATAATGTAACTAGTGAGCAATTTATAAAATAAGCTTTTTATGAAATTTATTATTACTACGTACATATAGGTGTATAAAAATATAGACTACGAGCTATCCTCAGACCTACAAAATATACATAAAAAATGTAATGAAAATCGGTCAAGCCGTTTCGGAGGAGTTCG
This sequence comes from Xylocampa areola, assembly GCA_935421205.1. Classification (NCBI taxonomy): domain Eukaryota; kingdom Metazoa; phylum Arthropoda; class Insecta; order Lepidoptera; family Noctuidae; genus Xylocampa; species Xylocampa areola. The sequence goes on from OW285206.1 coordinate 18,418,404, forward strand.
ATAACAAACACTGTGACACGAGATCTATATATATTCGATACTAGGTTTTTACATGGTCGCCATTGCGCAAACGATACCTCTGGGATTGTAAGCGTCCAACCGCTAAGCGGTTTAAGTTTATAAAAAAAAAATGGTACCAACGTAGGTCCTAATAATGCACACATTTTAATTCCATCCTAATTAAACGTAATCTTTGTAGTTTTTTTTTTCTTGAATACCATGTTAGGTACCAATGCAATGTTAATGACCCGCGTAGGATATGGTTAACCACTGAAATAATTTCCATCGAGCGTGGCTAATGGCGGTCGATTCATTTCCGGAGTAGGTAACGTCATCATTTGATAAAAATAACCATTCAAAGTTCAATGCAAAAGGTGTTTACAGACCTTTTTGATGGCTGAAACTGACAATATCTAGATTTTATTAGTTTTATTTCTATGGGGTTGCGGTGAATATAGCTGACTACCGAAACCCCGGTAAAGGTATTTAAAGGTATAATGTGACGTATTTTTATTATTTACCGTTATGTTTATGAGGTTTTATGGCTCACTTACACTAGGTCGACAGAATGACTTCGACGGACAGTCGAAGTCATGTATTTGCTAGAGCAATAAATTAATATTTGAAATAAAATGGTTTTTAACAAAAAATAAAAACCGCCTTTAAAGATCTACTACACTAAAAAGTTCAAAATCATATCAAAATTTACTTATAAAAATATAATTTTAAAAGAACAATATATAATAATAATCTGTTAATTTTGGAGTCGGTGCCTGTACTGGGAGAGGGTTATTGCTTTCCTCTTGTTAGTCACTTACGTTCGTTGCGGTGTGGTTATGTTACAAAAAATGTCTATATTGCTAATATTAAGTTAAATATTGCTCTAGCAAATACCACTGCTCAATGAAATATCCTAATATTCAATGAAGTGGAAGAAACGTACCTACTCGTCAACTTAAATTTAATTGAAAAGGTTTCCGAGTAACCTATGCAAAGGATCACTATAATATCATAAAAAAGCAAAACGCGGGAGGTCTATCTAGCATTTACGTTGATTGTAACAAGATAACGTATAACCTTTGTTGATTAATCTACCGTGTCTGGACATATGATTTTTATGGAGAAGCTTAAAGCGAAAGGATTTTATGGTGGATACCAAAGGAGAACTCGAGCTGCCAATCGTCTCAAAAATTCATAGAACATCCAAGGAGTTCCTGCTGACGCAGAACTGCTACCTGGCGTAACACAACAAATACTGACTACTGCAACACCCACAATCGCTTGAGCCGTTGGGTCCATTATTCCACCACTTCTTCTTAGCGAGGCGATGGCAAGGGACTCAAATTTTGTTGGCTCAGTATTCTGCAACATGCCTCAGAAGCAATCATAAGTTCGAGGTCCGAGCTGTCGACGAACCCCCACCTGACGGTGCTTTCTTTGCTTTGGCCGACTTGTGTGCGAAGCTAATTTAAACATTCGGGTCTCTTATGGCTGAAGAAAGGAAGCAGGTAGATTAGCTGATTCCACCATACTTTTTCGACTTCTTAGCGTTTGAGGCAATGTGGTGTGGTTGTACATTGGGTGTGTGAGTAATTATCTGTTTTTGTTCTTGTAGTACGACTACCACTGATCTCAACTCTATTGCTATTTGGACTTGTAAAGCTCTGTCCTACTATGTTATTAATACTAGTAAGATTAAGATGATCCCGTAGATATCTTTCTTGAGGTAGGAATTACAGGACTAATAATTTAGGGCAAATAAAAAAGGGGGTCGTGGCTAAGTAACAGCCGCACAGATCAATCGATTGAGGTTAAGCTGGGCTTCCCGCAGTTGTTCTGTGGATGGATGACCATCACTTCACAATGAGACACTTCCGTGCCTCGAAGAGCACGTTAAGCAGTCGGTCCCGGTTGTCAAATTAATATTTATGACAGCCGTTACGGGTAGTCAGAAGCCTGAAAGTCTGTCAACCAGTCATACCACGAGATATCGTGTTACCCAGTTACTGGGTTGTGAAGGTCAGATAGGCAGTCGCTCTACGGAAAATACTGTTTGACTGCAAGCCAGCCTTAATGTAATTGGGAAAAGGCTAGGCAGAATATTAATTTAAGGCAAATAAAAATTATACCTACCTACTATTAAATAAAAATACCATTTAATTAACTACTTACAAGTCCATTTTTTGACGATTGTCGTTGTTCGCAATAATACATTAGGGCGAGGCAAAATACGGGAGCGGTTTAATACGAAATTGTAAATTTCGTATTAATTCGCTTCTTAATCAGATAAAGGCGAAAGGATGAATAATTCACAAATTAATAAACTTTCACTTATTAAAGTACCATTTCAGATATAGCCTTTAATTATTATAAGGCAATATTATTAATCGAACTTCAAAGAGATACCACTTTCACCGTTTTAATTTAAAATGGACGAATTCTCTTCATTTTAAAGTTCAAACTTCGCAAAAGTTTCTTTAATTACTTATTCTAAAAACCAAATTAATACTAAAATGTCAAGTTGTTTGTAATCTTAATGTGGTATGGTAATGGGCATGAGAAAATTTAATGTATTTAAAATTGCTTTATCTGAGTGTTCAAGTGTATTTTTTAGGATAAAAGTAACTTATTCATATGGCCTCCTACTCTAAGGTCAAAAGGCAAATTTTGGAAACAGTCTTACGTAACTCTTAAAGACGGTGTCATATAGGATTTGGAAAATCATTAAAAGGACACTTTCTTTGTATTGGTTCCAACTCAAAAAACGCTTTAGTATACTATTTTTATATATATTTTTTCCTCCGTCCTTCCACTTCTCAGAAGCAAGTAACATATTAGTTTACTGATATATTTTTCAAGCGCATTATCGCGTAGCGATCTCCAAAGTTAAAGTACGGTCGTGAGCATCATTCGAACCTGCACCTCCCGAATCGATCGAAATGGCTTTATGGTCACAGCGCCTTCAGTATATATCCGGAAGGCGCAGGTTCGAATCCTTCTCATACCGTATTTTTCTTTACACAAAACTCTTTAACATAATAAAACAAAATTTATTAAAGAGCCCGAAAACTGTTTTAGTTTTAGAATAGCAGTTTTTTAATTAATAAATAAAAATTAAACGACATAAACCAAACTACTAAAAAACGTATCAACTTTCCTTCTGCCTACACGATGTTAACAGCGCTCTGTTTAACCTATCTGCGAACTAATTGCGTGTGCGCCGCCCAGTTCAATGCACTTACATGCAATTGAGGTGTACCGTGCACTGTATTTTTATACGGCCATTAAGTACGATAAAATTATTCAATGAGTTCTCTTTTATTGATATCAATAAGTATGATTTAATATCGTTATTAAGATATCTTTGTTTTAATATTAGTTTTATATTAAGATGTGTGGTTCAGTTCAATTGAGAGGTTAACTGAAGGTTAAAAGGTATGTTTAGTGCAGTTATTCATTATTTTTAAGTGAATGTGTAGATGGTCATTAGTTTTATGAGACAGTTTGAATTTAATTTTGTGAAAGGTAGGGCTGCCCATTCACGAAGTACCTTGTGCTCTAATTAATGCGCGTGACTATCTCTGTACAAGCACTAAGCCAAGGCCCGTACCCCACAGGGTGCCCTTAGCGTGTTGTCGCTTAGTATAAAGTTGAATGTCCTGGCTGGGAGTCATAATTTTCTTAAAGCAACCACAGGAAGGCCCGTTTTAATTTGTCAAAATAAGATCTATGACGGCCGTTACGGGTAGTCAGAGGTCTGAAAGTCTGACAACTAGCAATACCACGAGATATCGTGTTACCCAGTTAGTGGGTTGTGGAGGTCATATAGGCAGTCGCTCCATGTAAAATACTGGTATTAAGCTGCATCCGGTTTGACTGGAAGCCGACCCCAATGTAACTGAGAAAAGGCTAGGCAGATAGAACCACAGAAAAGCCCGGTTACGCAGTCGACAATCTCCTAGATTGACGTGGGAAATGCCTTACACAAAAAAAGCTATACAATTTGGTCACCTGTATCCGTGTCACATTTCTACAGCAAATGAGAAAAAATATGCTTAATCATATTTAAATACTTTAAAAGTTGTACGTTTATTTAAATAACCAAATTTTCAATTCGATACATTAGCGGGTTTTTCAGAATAAACCCGGAACGGCTCTTAGAGAAGGTTATTGGTAAGGTACAACCTCCACCTTGCAGAAAGTCGTAGACAAATAGCACTGCTGTTTACAAAACAGCAGCTTTCTTCTTATAGTGTGGTTGATGAACAACCCAGAGTCAGAGTTTAAACCACCCGTAGATCTCTGACATGGCTTTACACACCATCGAGAATATCTCTCATGTGTGCTGGTTTCCTCACGATGTTTTCCTTCACCGTTTTTTAAGCAAGTGATAATTATTTTATAACACGCACATGACTTCGAGAAGACAGTGGTGCGTGCCTTGGATTCGAACTTGCGGCCTTTGACTTGTCAGTCCAACGGTCTGCCACTATGCTATCGCTGCTACTAGCAGTGTTATTGTTGTTATTATTTAAGACTTATATCAAGTATGAGGACTATCTTACTCAATCCCGACACAACTGTCTGTTCTGGGACTTGTCAGCTACTCAGCACCTAACTGCATTGCAATCATTTTAGAAGGCTATTTAAGTTCAGATAAATCTTCGAAAAGCATTAACGCATGCATAGCGAACTCTAAAGTTAAACATTATATAAACATACAGTTGTGGGCAGGATTCGAACCTGCGCCTCCCGGATAAATACTTCCTGTGCTCACTACCACGAATTGTTTTTTTACATTTTAATACCTATTTTTGTGACGTCATTGCTATCTATTCAGTCGCTATACATGTGACCGAACCGACACGACTAACTTTGCAGTTAATACTATGTCGTACAGATGCAACTACCTAAACAAATACAGATAAATCTTCGAAAAGCTTTAACGCATGGATAGCGAAATCTAAATTAAAAAAAAAACGTAGAAAAAAATAAGGCTTTTTTTTATTGAAGATAAATCTTTGAAAAGCATTAACGCATGCTTAGCCAACTCTAAAGTTATTATATTAAATGGAAAAAGAATACGGTCGCGAACAGGATTCGAACCTGCGCCTCCCGGATTAATACTCCAGGCGCTCTGACCACTACGCTATCTCGACCTCTGCTCACCACCGCGAATTTTTCTTCCATATTTACATTTTTAATTGAAGTAATGTTTTTATAGCGATTTCTTTTATTCTTTTGCACATTGACTTTTTTATTGGTATACCAATTTATATTAAAAGAGTGTCTATGGGGTTTCTTGCTGGCCCTTCTCTATAAGATCAACGCCTTAGAACCAATCACTTAGCTTTAAATTTCATTAGTACCTGTAATCTGCTGGTATATCTTGTATCTATATATATAAAAATCAATTGCTGTTCGTTTGTCTCGCTCAAACTCGAGAACGGCTGGGCCAATTTAGCTGATTTTAGTTTTGAAATGTTTGTCCGTAGTCCAGGGAAGGTTTAAACGGTGAGAAAATGTGGAAAAATTGCGAGGAAGATAATAAAATCAACAATTTCATTTGCCCATATAAACTGTTCTACCTACTTTCCTGTCAAACATTTGACGTTTGAGGTGACACGAAGTACACCGGGTCATCTAGTTTGAAATAAAAATATGACCTATAATTTGAACTCTTGACAACATTGCGTGTTGTGATATGTATTCCTAGAACATCTTAAATTAAGACGTATGTGATCTTATTCACATCGATTCTGTATTTAAATCCTATCGTAAAATCATGTTGCAAGGTCACGTAACGCCGAGTGACAGTGCCAAACACTTGTAACGTAAATGGCGATACCAATAAAAAAAAACATCGAACATTTTTTCTCACGCCCCAAATAAAAATACAACCCGGAAAGCCTCGCGATAAATTCGATTAAAATACGGTGACAACCCTGACCTACAGGGTTCACAGCGCCGTAAATGGCTGTGCAGGCGCAAGTCGACCGCTGATCAAAGATAAAACAGACACGTCAAAACGGATGACAGACGATAGGGCGATCTCGATTGTGCATAACAAGCAAGTATGATAAGTTGAACTATTTTTACATGAGTGAACAGAAAATTATTGGGTGGATAAGATCTGACTCATAATTTACAAAGTCCATACATACGTAACATCATGCCTGTATTCCCCGTAGGGTTAGGTAGAGGGGTATTATTTTAAACCTAAATTTCCTCGTAAAAACATATGAGCATAATTGTCACTTACCAGCGACTGCCTCGTTGGTCAAGCGCGATCGCTGAGCATGAGGTCCTGGATTCGATTCCCGGGTCGGGCAAAGTGTTATTGAGTTTTTCTGTTAAAGAAAGTTCTGTAGCAGCCCATGTGCCCGGTAGATGGCCACCACGATCACCACCTATTACATGGGACATAATAACAGCATTGGTGAAATGTGGGTGTACTACTGAGTACACGTGATGAGATGTCACTTACCCTAAGGTCCGAGCTCCAAGCCCCTGCACAGAATTACCTAACAGAGAAACTAAATACTAACTTGCCCGTCACGGGAATCAAAACCAGTGTGTCATGCTCAGAAGTCTCAATCTCAATTGGGACCACGATGAGGCAGTCGTCGGTATTTAAGTAATATAACATATCTAATTACTATATCTGATACCAGTTATTTTATTTTAAATGGTTGTACTTACATAATTATGATGTTGAACGCAATATTTTATTTTAATTACAATATTTAATGCAAGTCAATAAAGTTGAGATAATTTTAACAGGTAAATTAAGTCATTTAACATGAAATTATCGTCTAATCTCCTCGTAAAAGCAGTTAGAGAAATTGCGTGGAATGATTAAGAAACACAAATTATGCAAAATAACTGACCACTGATTAATTCAGCAGAAGTGTCATACCATGTATAAATTAAAAGTTAACCTTTAATTTTATCCACAAGTAAAATGTTTAACAAACATTATAATAAAACAAATTTTAACCGGATTTATCGCGTGTATTATTGGTATTTGTTTTTCCTGACTTTTCGAACACTTTGCAGCGTTCGTGGTCGCAGGAAGACTGATGGGTGGAGGAGGGATCCGGTTAAAAGTTGTTTTATTATAATGAGCAGTGATCGAGAAAGTATGATATTACTATGCTTAACTAACACTTCAATATGTTCAACAGTCCATACACCTCTCTGCATCTGCCGGGCACAATTTCAAACTCTGGGCTGCTACTGAGAATTTATTGGCAGTAAACTCAATAATAACACTTTCGCCGACCCGGGAATACAACCCGAGACCTCATGTTCAGCAGTCGCGCTTGGACCACTAGACCAACGAGGCAGTTTTAATAAGTTCAAAATAAGGCATCCAAAATATTATTCTGCGACAAAACTTCCTAGAGATCACGAAAATTACACTAGTTTTAACCTGTCCTGTACCTAAATGACAACACACAAACGTTACGCACTGTTATAGTTACGTAAACTGTTGGTTAAACTTAACTCTTGCGAGGCGTATTTGTTTACATAAAGCAGAAGTTACGCTCTGTTTTTGGTGTAATTAGATAATCTATGTTTGTACCTGTAGATACTCTTTCCTTGTACTAAGATTATTTAATTTAGTAGCTTTGAAAGATGTATAGTACGGTTTTAGAGTCAGGCGATGTCGCGAGTCTAACTGTGTGTGTGAGTTTGACTCGCGACATCGCCGCGGGCTCAGCGCATGACGAAGGGCGCCGTTCGAGTTCGAAACTAGTCGGGCAATCCCGAAAAATGCACGTGAGTAGGTACCGGTGAACATTAATTGGTATGAAAATGTCTCACGAAAGTTTTTATAAAAAAAAAAAAAAACAAAAATACTCAAATACAGCCCTCGGCTAAGTTTAGGCACTAGTCTCCCACCAATAAATCTACTTTAAATTTATATGTAAGGGTAAGCAAAAAAATTATCATTAAAATTATTTGTGGTAGAATAATAAATAAATTTAAAATTTTTGTGGAAAAAGAAGACGGTCGCGAGCAAGATTTGAACCTGCGCCTCCCGGATAAATAGTCCAGGCGCTCTGACTTTTATGCCATCTCGACCTCTAAGGCTTAGCGGTCAGACCGCCTAGAGTATTTATCCGGGAAGCGGATGATCGAATCCTGAGCGTGACTGTCGTCTTTTTCCGCAAATATTTATAACTTTAGTGTTCGCTTTGCATGCGTGAATGCTTTTTGAAGATTTATGTGTAAATTTTGTTTTGTTGTTTGATGTATAATACTTTACTATACAATACCTTTATTGCACTTCACAAGTATTATTACAAGTCCAAGATCTTTAGGATGAGTTTATTTGTTAAATATAAATCATCAGAGTCGGCATTCGTTTTTAACATTCAAAGTTAATTATAAATAGCCATCCACACTAATGTCATAAATGCGAAAGTAACTCTGTTTGTTTGTTACCTTTTCACGACTAAACGGCTGAACGGATCGTAATGGAATTTGGCAAGGATATAGGTTGGACTTTGGCGAAGGACCTAGGCTACCTTGTGTCACGCAGACGAAGTTGCGGGCACCAGCTAGGTTAATACTCTATTGGTGTATGTTTTTTTTTATACGAAATATTATAGAATTTATATGTGTTATAGGTAGTTTAAAAATTAAATAGCTACTATATGGAGAGGGACAGGGAAATCTCAGATAAGTTAGGATCAGTGCAGGAAAAGGCAGAAGAAAAATTAATTGTAAAAACAAATTTTTAAAATAAGCTTTCAAGACTTATCAACCGACCCCAAACCCGATCGGTTTATCTTGTTTAGTTAAGAAGTTCCTATGGCCTTCTTCCAGCTCTGTCATCAGAACAGCTCCGTGGCAATATTATTGTATTGTCACCGAAGATACATATGCCCACCAAATTTGAGCCCTATCGGACATCGGGAAGTGGTTCTAATTCAGCTTCCAAGATTCGTGCCGATCATACATACATACATTGCAAGTTAAATAAAAGCTTGTAAAAAGAGTCTAATCTTCACTACTGCGTAGAAGATGAAACTAAATAGCTAAACGATACGAGATGCGCGAAATGCTTTCGCGATGTTATTTAAAACAACTACGTTAGTACAATGTAATGCATTATTTATAGACGATGACTAAACAAGGGGTTCACAGAATGCTTTATAAATATAACTCTAGTTAATGGTGATTGACTAGTTGTGTCGGCTACTTAATGTCATGGCTCTACCAACTGAACTATGGTGTTTTTGTGTATCGATAGCTCAGTTGGGAGAGCCATGAGATGATACGTCAAGGGTCGCGACCCTTGACGTATCATCTCATGGCTTCGGTTCGAATTCAGTTCCTGTCAATTATTTTTCAATGTTTTCCTTAGTAAATAAAAATGATTACTGTTTTCTTTCGTTAAAAATAACACACCACTATTTTTTATTAAAAGCCTATTCATACGGTGATATGAGAAATTTTTTTTAGAAACAAAAAAGTGTCTCATAATTTTCTAAATTGGCTTATAGCAGGCGAACATTTTTTTTATTTTGTCGTCTTCCCAAACAAGGAGCGTTATTAAGAAAAAAACGTTTACACTCGGAGTTTCTTACTATGTATTACATATCGTGGGTGCTGCAAACACATAATCTTACATCTACATACACTCTGCCCCGGAACAATTATCTGACATGGACAAATATTTGCTTCGTGCGGGAGTCAAACCCGCGAAACACACAGCAGCCGGTCTCTCGACCACTGCGCAAACCACGCCCTCAAAATTGTTGTAATTAATTAGTACAATAACAATCTAGTGAAAAAATACACGGTTCGGGAGCAACCAAGCAGCCGGATCGCTTGATGGTAAGCGATTACCGCCGCCCATGGACACACGCAACCCCAGAGGAGTCGCAAGTGCGTTGCCAGCCTTTTAAAGGGTTTAGGCCTCCGATGCTTCGACCCATGCTTCGGCAGGAATGGGCCGGCTCGACCGGAGTGATACCACGGCCTCACAGAAAACCGGCGTGAAACAACGCTTGCGTTGTGTTTCACCGAGTGAATGAGGGCCCACGGTTATTAATATGAATATGCCTCACGAAAGTTATTATACAAATTTAGTAGTGTACAATCAAGATTCCTTGTTACTTGTCGTTCTAATAATTATTATATATTATTTTATTATTATTATATATATCTTAATTGTATTATTATTTATACAGTATATACCTATATACGTATATGTTTATGTATTGTAATATTTATTTATTCGTATGTATTATGTATGTTGTTATTTTATTTGCATATATTATAGTTTATAATATGTACTTGTACTTATATTAACTTCACACACAACCCCATTTATAATTGACTCTTCTATCCAAATCCATCCCAAGGTTGCCTGGTAGAAATCGCAGATCGCGATAAGGCCGCCCATTGTATGTTTTAAAACTTGTTTTGATTATTTTTCTTGTGTTTCTTTCTGGTGTACAATAAAGTATAAATAAATAAATAAATAAATTCGCCAAAAACCCAAAAACACATCCCAGTTCCAAATACTTTTTTTATTATTTACCTGTTTACAGAAATAAGTATAATAACCTCCTTGGCATAAAACATAGCGGTGCACGGTGCACTTAATTATTTTAATCGAGTCGTTTGCTTTTGACACCGTTTTTAGCTTTATTTTATAGTTGTGAACGCATTTTTATGTGAATGACGGCCTAAATATGATTTTGGTGCATCAATCTTTTCTGTCCAGTGGGGTTACTCTTGAAACTAATACCAATTCCAATCCAATTCCAATATTAAATAGACGCCTTAAAACGCTGCGTACTTTTAAAGCATGTTGTCTTCATATTATCCCGAATATATAATTATTTTTAGACATTTTGGCATTTAAAAGTACGAACTGACATATTTTCAATTTCAATCTAGCGGAATTATTTTCAAGAGTAAGCCCACAGGAGTTCAAGTTTAATTATATACTATCTATATAATAATTGACGTTTTTTTTTGTCAATTAAGACTAAAAGCATGTTGCTGTTTTTTGTTTCCGACCAAGAGGTCGTCATAAAAATTATACTGAAAGCGCTTTATTTACAAAAGCGTTTAGGATTCAGAAAAATTAATGATGTCGAATAAAGAAATTACATAAATCGTGTTTTTTCATTATCGATTTTATAACGGGGTCATTGTAAAACTTGTAAGAGTTTCCAAGTTCGAATCCACGCACCACTGTCACATGCTTCAACCAATGCAGAAAAATATCGTGAGGAAACTAGCCCATTGAGAGATGTCCTCGATAGTGTGTAAAGCTATGTTAGAGATGTGCTGGGTTTAAATTCTGACATTTTTTTATTTTTTTTTATTTATTATTTGTGGCTTTAATGTCACAGGGACCTGAAAAGATCCATTGTGATCGCCACTCTTGCGTTTAAATTAGAGCTCATCCTTAAACCCTGCCGCATCCTTAAATTCTGACATTAGGTTGTTCATCAACCACACGATAAGAAGAATGGTAAAATTTGTGACTTTTCGTATTTATCCATGTAATATAGTGTAGAAATATCGGCTCTGTCTGCCTATTTTTTAATACAGGGAGTGCTCTGAAGATATGTTCAACTTCATCATTCTTTCGCGGTTTCGCTAAGTACCTATAGGTCGTCTCGCCATCGTGAAAAGGCTTACCCACACATCGTAGATACGTGAAAAATACCGTTAAATTAGGATAGGAACCTTTTCAATCCAACTGTCTCGTAGGTCTAGTGGTCTCAAGCGCGACTGCTGAGCAGGAGGTCTCGGGTTCGATTGCCGGGTCGGGAACAGTGTTATTGAGTTTTTCTGTTAGGAAATTCTCAGTAGCAGCCCAGAGTTTGGAATTGTGCCCGGTTTATGGCAATAGAGTCACATGGGACTTAATAATAACATAGGTGAAATGTGCGTGTACAACGGTGTACACCTCTGCTTACCCCGTCAATAAGGGGAATACAGGCGTGATTCTGTTATGTTTTTAATCCGTGTATGGAACTAGTACTAAATAACAGTTACTCAATAAATATTATGCAAAACTATGGTAATTCAAATCGTGGTGAGCTTATCAGTGCCCTAGCAACCCACGCGAGTTGTAAACGTCACTAGAAATGGGTTAGTGTGGTATCCGTGGGCGAACTGTTCCAACTTGTAACTTAATAACTCTCAAGTTATAGCATGTGGAGATACATAAGTAATTTCTAATTTAACTGTAGTTATAAACCGTGGTGTCTAAGAATGTTTCGTTGGTTTGGTTGGTCGGCTGAAGACCGTGAGGTTTCGGGTTTAACTCTTGGGTCGGGTAAAGTGTTATTACGTTTTTCAGTTAGAAACTCTCAGTGAGTTTGGAATTGTGCCCTGCTGATGGCAAAAGGTTCTCTACCAGTTACTATGCATTTAATAAAGAGTGTATTGCGGTCGATGGATATGGACAGTTTGCGGCCCGACCAGCTCCAGGCCCGAGAGAGTCGTGCACCGAGCGATAGCACGCGCATCACATTTAAGTGTCTGTGCAGACTAAGTGTGGCAAACCTGCACAACTCCTATAGTGTTTGTTGATGCCCTCAACAGACCATAACGTGCCATCGCTGAGAATGCTGCTGCGATCTCGGTAAAGGTTAAAGTAGGAACGTGTGGTTTTTAGTCGGTAGGGGTCCAGAACAGCATCAGAGATGGACTTTCCACACTAGAAAAAAAAGGGTGTAATGTGGGTGTACACGTCGCAGGAAATTTGTATGATTCCGCCGTTTACATATGGCGTCGTCAGTTTAAAAATGCTCGCAGTTATGTATATGCCGGAAGCGGGGCTCCTATTTCCGGGTCAGTAAGGTCGCAAAAAAAACTAAACCTTCGCTCGCTGCGCTTGATCACCGGCCCCCTTCATCCCCTTCGAACCTAACCTGTCCGTGTCGGGGTGCACGGGGTTCCCAAGCTCGCTTTGTCTTCGGCATATTACATAACAGCGAGCATTTTTAAACTAATGACGCCGTATACATTTGTCTATCCCTTCGGTGAACCAGGCATGATCCTATGTTATGTATATCACATTAGAGGGTACCGCATTTAAAATCAGTGATAGCATAGTGGTACGACCGTTGGACTGGCAAGTCAAAGATCACAAGTTCAAATTACTGACTTTTCGAAGTCATGTGCGTATTAGAAATTAATTATCACTCGCTTCAAAACGGTAAAGGAAAACATTGTGAGGAAACCACTACACCTGAGATGTTCTCGATGATGTGTAAAGCCAATGCTATGGCAGAGGTATGGTATGGAGGTATGGGGGTATGGCAGAGGGTGTGTGTTCCACTACTGAGCAAAGGTGCCAATGTTTATCTTGCTCATTACTTGTAAAGGTTTGAAGATTCACTGGGCAAAACCCTCCAGTCCTTTCCATAATATATTCATCAAAAAGGTAACTAGTAGATAAATAGATAATAAATATAGTAATACCTTAGGTTTTCGCGATCACTACACATTTTAATATACTACTCCTTCCGACCGTATTTCGCTCACGGCGGCCTATCTCCATGGAGATCAGCCAAGTACGCAGGAGTTATTATAGTGCACAAATGTATGCGCAAACACAGGTACACTCCCTCTTCCTTCACTCTCATATTCCGATGGGACGGAAATCCGACACGACCAGAGAGAGATCAGGCGCAGGACCGACGGCTTTACGTGCTCTCCGAAGCACGGGGGTGTCACACCACCAACTTCCTGACTCCGGGCTCCTACCGAGAATTTCCTAACAGAAAAATTCAATAACACTTTGCCCGACCTGGAAATCGAACCCAGGACCTCACGCTCAGCAGCCGCGCTTGCGACCACTAGACCGACGAGGCAGAGACATTATAATAAAACAAGGAGCAAGGTTTCCCTTAAGTTTTTCCTTCCAAACCTCCTTACCTTGCGCATTATTTCGCCATATCTGTCCAGGAAATTGATTCAGGTTGTCTCACCATCCACGGCCGTCCTCATCGGCGTTCCATAACAATCGATTTAGGTTTTTAAAATTCAGTTTATTTATGTTCTAAACATAATTATTATATTAATTTTATGAATGGCCAGTTTAGTCGATTAACATAATTTGTTACTTTGGTCAACTTCATTATAATAAATTCTGGTTTACTGTGGCAACACTCTCTTCTGTTCTACCCTTGAATGCAATTCATGTGTAATTTTACATTTTGCTAAATAAAAGTTTAATTATTACCTAGACCACTTGTTTTTATTAGGTACTACAAAATCTAAGGTTCCTTTATTCGTGTCACACAACTGTCTAACTACAAGTGCAAGATAGAGACGGAAACACAGCCAAGCCAAAGTACGTGCTTAGTAATGTTAATTTATCTGGACATTAGAGTTATTAAAAAAAATTGTTCCTGCAAGATGTTTTTTAAAATTAAAATTAGTATTTAACACGTCTTATGGCGACGTCATTGCAATCAATTCAGTACCTATACAGGTAACCGAACCGACACGACCAACTTTGCAGCTAATACAATGTCGTAAAGAAACGGTCACCTGTATAGGTACTGAATTGATTGCAATGACGTCGCCATAAGACGTGTTAAATATGGAGGAAGAATTCGCGGTGGAGAGCAGAGGTCGAGATAGCTTAGTGGTCAGAGCGCCTGGAGTATTTATCCGGGAGGCGCAGGTTCGAATCCTGTTCGCGACCGTATTCTTTTTCCATTTAATATTGTAACTTTAGAGTTCGCTAAGCATGCGTTAATGCTTTTCAAAGATTTATCTTGAATTAAAATTAGTATTCTAGATTTCTGACCGATAAACAATGACCTAATTATTAAATTATTTAAATTGAACAAAAAAATGGCGCACCCAACTCCCCAGCGAGACATTCTTGACAAATTCATTATGTCTCTTTCCTGTAGATAAAGTTGTAATTTCTGACTTATGCAATGTTCCAACTTTACTGACGATGTGTAACGGAACACCTTGAAGTTTGCCCCGGAAGAGTAACCGCAACACCTGGTATAACAAATGGTGGAACAAGATGCGTGTGATTCAAAGGAATTGGATTTGGTAACAGCTTTTGTATAGAAAGAAAATTACGTAACAGCGTCATCACGATTGAATTTTTGGAAGGCTTCGGCCATTTTAATGACATATTTACCCATGTAATAAGTGGTACTATGAACATTGTTTGAATAAAAAATAAAAATAAAACACATGTACAAATTCTTTACAGGCTAAACCCAAAGCGACATTGTAGCACATCAATCCTTACTAAAACTAATTACAAAACAGTCCCATAACATATTTTATGTAATGCTAATCTTGTGAACTCGCTCAGGGAACAACAGAATACTCCTGAATCACAGCTAGCGATAAGGTTGAGCGTGCGCGCGTCAGTAGCGCCTCATGCAGCAAGTTTGTGCGCAGTTTGTAAAATCAGTAGGTAAGGTTGGTAAGAAAAATACGGTCGTCAGCAGGATTCGAACCTGCGCCTCCTAGATAAATACTACAGAATAATAATATGATTTATAACTTTAGCGTTAGTTAAGCATGCGTATTAACGCATGCTTAACTAACGCTTTTAAAAGATTTATCAGTATCTACATTTATTTAAAAATAAATTAAATACATAACACTACATCGCATCATGCCTATATGATCAGGGGGTGCGTAGGGCATACAACACACAATAAGACTATTAATAGACCCTTCAAAGGAATTTACATAACACATTTTTTTAAGGCCATTTGATTTACTGAGATCTACAACATAGCGAATGTAGCGGACGCCGAGCCTGCAAGATTAGTTTAAGTTAATAATCTAAGTGATAATCAAACTCGTAATATGTAAGAATTATTAACTTACCTTCCAGAAGCATGAGGGCGCCACTTGTATAAAGCCCATATGTTTAAGTACTGCGAAACTTTACTGTAGCGAGAGCCAAATCGATATTTCTCTATTTTTAGGATCTAAACATAGGTTTTATCAATATAGTTTAGTGTATTTAGACAAACCTAAGTGAGAACTACCAATGTAAAATAGTTAGAACATTGTAACGAGTGTAATAACATGGATATCGAACCAAACAAATTCCCCATACAACGAACACTTTAGAGCCGTGTGCAAATTTGAAACAACCGGATTGGTCGAGCCCAAGTAGTTTAGTACCGTGTACGCACTACCAATGGTTGCGGACCTCTATAAAAGGAGGGTGAAAATCCATGTTAATTCATTCGGATCGCCCGTGGCCGTCAATGCGTACGGACTTTGTGCATGCATCTTACTGAGTAAGTATTTTTCGCTCGGACCGACTCAACTGGACTCTCTCTTCGGCGGTCACGAAAGCGCATCTGCGCTTCCGGGAGTGCGGAAGGGGGACCGCCCCCCTGCTGCCCGGTGTGGCGACACACCGTAGCGGTCGCGAAGGCCACGTCTAAAAACGCCCAAAGTGTAGCAAAACTATAACATGCCGAGACCCTCAGCCCGCACCTCGCTGGGCGAGGGCTCCGCATCACCACCCAAGACCCGTCCGACGATGGACCGGGCAGTGTCGCTTCCCACATTGGAGGACCCGCTGTCCGGTGCAGCGCCCGCCGCAATAAATCCGGCGCCGACTGCCGACGCATCACCGACGACGTCGGCGTATACGCGCGCGTCGCCGGCGTCGTCGTCGGCGCGATTGCATGCGGTACCGATCCGCCCTACTGCATTCCGCCCGGTACCTATACAGGCCCCGGGGCCCCCCGCCACCACCAGCCGCGCTCCGCATGCGCGCGCTGCTGCGCCCGCCGCGCGCACCGCCGCGCCGCCGATTCGCGCCGCCGCGCCCCTTATGCGTACTGCGCCTGCTCGCACGCCCGCGCCGTCTATGCGCGCAGCGGTCGCGACAAAACCCGCCACTCGTGCCGCGTCGACCGCGCGCACCGACACATCCGTGCCGCCCCGCTCGCTGCCGTGCCCAACGCCGCCGGCAGCTAGCGAGCCGCCTTCACCGAGGACGCCCTCACCCGAAGCGTTCTTACGCCCCCGGCTAGCTGCGCCGCTACTGAGCGCGCCTGACTCGCCGGCGCCACCTAGGATCTCCGCCCAAGATTCCCCCGCGGTGCGGTCGGCCTGTTCCTCCCGCGCAGGGTCGGACATGTCGACGGTATCCGGGGGCTCCGCGGCCGATCGGGTAAGCGTATCCGTAGATACGCACCCACGATTCGGCCAAACAGAAGGAGCTACCCTGACGATAACACCGGACCCCCTGGGCTTCGGGTACGAGTTTTCACTCGAAGCCCGCGCCCAACGCAGACAGCGCAGCCCCGACGACGATGACGTCGCCGCCGAGGAGGCTAAACGACACTGCACCGACTCGCCCCTGCCGCAGCGCACTCGCATGCCGCGCGATCAAGGCAGCGCGGAGTCGTTGTCGTTCGCCGAAGCGGCGCGTCGCTCGCCCGTAAACACCTTACCCCACCCACGTACTCCACCACCCAACGCCACAACCACCAAATCCGCAGCAAAAAAATCGCGATATCCGCCGCTGGTGGTTGAAAAACTACCGGGATGGGCGGCCCACTTTAGGGCGATAAGCGCGAAACTGGGACGGCCGCCTAACGCTCGCCCTTATCAGAGCGGTGTCCGGTTTACACCGGACACAGAAGAAGAGTATAGGCTCGTACAGAAATATCTGTGCGGCCTGGAAAAGGAAAGCGGCCTGTCTTGGTTCGCGTACTCGCTCCCGGCGGAGCGCAGCCTCAAAGTAGCCATAAGGGGGCTGCCGGCTGATACCGACCCCAACGACATCCAAGAGGAACTCCGTGACCTGGGCTACGAGCCCGAATATGTGCGGCATATTAGTGCGCGCCAGGGGAGACCCGGCTGCGTCTTTCACGCCGTACTGAAAAAGACGCCCGACGTCCGCGCTGTATTCGATATACACACATTCATGTGTATGCGCGGCGTCACCATTGAGGCATGGCGTGCAAAGCGCGGCCCCGCACAGTGCCACCGCTGCCAAAAGTTCCGCCACAGCTCTCACCATTGCCACCGCCCGCTTGCGTGTGTACGGTGCGGTGAAGAGCACGCCGCACGCGACTGCCCGCGCCCCAGGTCGGACCCTCCGACCTGTGTGAATTGCGGCGGGCCGCACCCGGCGAATAATATAAAATGCCCGGCGTACTTAAAAGAAATCGCCAACAAGCGGGCGGGCACTGTGGCGCAGACTAGCGCACGCCGGCCCGCATCAGCTGCCGCTGCAAGGCAACAAACAGAGGTGGCACCCGCATCGCAGGAGGCTCCTGGCACAACGCTGATGGCGACCGCCAATGAGCCCACGGATCGCGGAGTAATTACTACTTCCGGGCGGAGGAAAAGAAAACGCGGGGGGAAGAAGAAGCGAGGTAAGAAACCTCTGCCCACCCCCGCGCCAACAACCGCTACACAGGCCGACCTTGTCCCTAACAAGGCGCAGGTAACGGCACAGATCGCCGACACTATACCCGGTGCCGGCCGCATAGTCACAAATAATAAAATCCAAATGAAGGACACGAGCGCCGCCCTGGCGGCCGCGACGCGTACTATCACACGTCCACCAACCGACGGCCAGCAAGTGCGCCGCGCGCCGCACGAGGGCGCGCAGAGCGCTACTATGCATGCGACCGCACCGGAGGAACGCAAACGGCGCTTCACAGCCTGCGCCATCCAACTTCTGATGGACCTAATAAAGGCCATCAGACAGGGACAGGACGCGGAGCTTGTCATCCTCGACGGCTTGGCCGCATTACTAATGCTTTATCATGGCTAAGTCGTTGAGGGTGTTACATTGGAACGCCCGCGGCCTACACAATAAGGTCGCGCCCCTCCGCCTCCTACTAAAGGAACAAAATATTGACGTGGCGCTCATAAGTGAGACGCTCCGGGGACCGGGTCATAGGATCAAATTCCCGGGATACCTCACTTACAGGAAAGATGAGAAATCTGTGTGCGGCTCCGCCTACCGTGGTCTGGCGGTACTTGTAAAGCGGAGAGTCGTGCATCAGGAGCTCCCCTCGCCGTTAATTAAAAATTTATACGCGCTGGGCGTACAACTACATGTAGCCGGCAGCGATATCAATATTTACGCCGTGTACAAGCCGCCCGCCGTACCTCTCGACTACAGAGAGTTGCGGGCGCTTTTATTACAGTCGCCGCGGCCTACATTGCTCGCCGGCGACATGAACTGCAAACACCCAGCGTGGAACGCCCTCACCCAGAATACCGAGGGGAGACGGCTCTTCGCCGATGCTGAAGCCCACGGGTACACGGTGTCCGGCCCAGAGACGCCGACACACTACCCCGACATAATGTCACACGCACCGGACGTGCTGGACATCGTGGTCCACCATGGACTACACTGCCAGATCACACAGCAGGTGATAGACGACGAGCTGCAATCAGACCACCAGCCCGTGCTTGTCGTCCTATCCGGCATGCCCACACGATTGACTCCCACAGCGCCACGTCACAAAATCAACTGGGAAAAATTCACAGAAGTGATGGAGGCCACTGTACCTACTCGGCCCGTCGACACCGCCGCGGACGTTGACAGGCAGGCAGAACAGATCACCGTTTGCATGCAGAGCGCCATAGAAACGGCGACCGCAACATCTGCGCAGCCCCGAGGGAGATTACCTCCCCTGCCTACCTACATACAGGCTATGATCGCCGTGAAGAGGCGCCTACGCAAACGGTGGCAATACACACGATGCCCGACACAGAAAGCCGAACTCAACCGTCTCGCGGAGAAGGTTAAGGCCGAGTTAGAGGTGCATAACACCGAGCGCTGGGAGGCGCGTATCGACGAAGTCGACGGAGACTGGCCGGCGATACACAGACTGTGCCGCCAGCTGTCGAATACCCCGGCCCCGGTGCGCCCTCTACTAAACAACGACGGGGCGCTCAAATACACCGCAGCGTGCCGCGCGGCGATTTTCGCCGATCACTTGGAGCGTCAGTTCCGCCCGAACCCGACTGACGAACACGAGCACGTCGCGGCAGTCGAGCGCCACCTGGACAACTACTTCAGCCGGCCGATAGCTACCGAAGAAGAACCTATCTTCTTTTCGCCTGGCGCAGTCGCACGCGCCATACGGCGAACCAAGCCGCGAAAGGCCCCCGGCGCGGACGGCATCACTAACACAGCGCTGCGCCACCTGCCCTACCGTGCAGTAGCGGCACTGGCGCGCCTGTATACTGGGGTGCTGCGCACGGGCGCCTTTCCGACGGCCTGGAAAGAGGGGCGCGTCATAATGCTGCCCAAGGCGAATAAAAACACGTTGAAGCCCGAGAGCTATCGGCCGATAACTCTGCTGCCCACAATGTCCAAGGTGTTCGAACGGCTCCTGCTGCGACACCTCACCCCACACGTCACTCCGCGCCCGGAACAGTTCGGGTTCCGCGCGGACCATAGTACGACGCTCCAATTGTCGAGGGTACTGCACAAACTCGCGACAACAATCAATAGAAGAGAGCACGCGGTCGCAGTATTCCTCGACATGGAAAAGGCTTTCGACCGCGTATGGCACGCTGGCCTTATTTACAAACTAACACACACGGCAGCGCCTCGTCGTGTTATAAAAGTGGTCTCCTCCTTCTTACAGGATCGCAGCTTCCGGGTGATTGTCGACGGGGCAATATCGGGTAGCCGCGCGATAGCGGCGGGCGTACCGCAGGGTAGCTGTATCTCGCCGCTATGCTACTCGTGCTATACCGACGACATCCCCGCTACACCGGACTCGACACTCGCGCTGTACGCTGACGATGCCGCGTACATAACAACCTCGATAAGTACGAGGCACGCGGCCGTCAAAATGCAGCGCGTACTTGATTTGCTGCCAGAGTGGCTGGCGAGGTGGCGCCTATCGGTAAACGTGGGTAAGACGCAGGCCTTACTTACCGGCGCCAAAAACCTCCCGCCGCCACTCAAACTACACGGAGCCGACATCGCGTGGTCGCCCCAGGTAACCTACCTAGGGGTCACCATCGACCGTCGGCTGACCATGATGCACCACGTTCGCAAAGTCGTCAACAAAGGTAGGGCAGCCCGCGCCTTACTTTACCCAGTGCTCTCGTCCCGTCTCCCAACACGCGTCAAGCTGGGCGTATATAAAACATATATACGCCCCATACTGACGTACGCCGCCCCAGCTTGGCTCACCCTCACGAGCGAGTCGAGCCGCAAACTACTCAGCGCGCAACAGAATCTCGCGCTGCGACAGATAGTAGCCGCCCCTCGCTTCGTGAGGAATAAAATACTACAGCGCGACCTCGGGACTGAGAGCCTAGAGGATTTCGTAAGGCGCATAAGTACTAAAATGTTCGCGCGTGCCGACGCGTCTGCCTGGCCCCACATCCAACAGATAGCGCCATGGCACGCGCGCCCACCCGACGCCAAACGCTGCCTACCCCGCGACTTAATCGCGGACGTGGCCGCCCCTCCACCGGACTAGACGCCCGAGCGAGCCGCAACCATCTACACGCGGCTCACTCAAACAATAACACTCCACATACATAATACAAACACTCAGCGCGCGCCGTGTACTAAGTTAATATAGGCACGATGCGCAATGAAAGTACATACATACATAACTGTACGACGCCTATACTCACACGACGAATGTGCGGCGCGGGCATGCAATTCGTTCGTATACATTGAGCAGTGTTACACACCTACAATACTGCTCACACCCACATTACGGCCCTTTGTTTGAAACGTGACCGGCCCGATCTGGAAGCGCGACAAACGGGGGTCAGCATCCTCAACAGGGAGCGCCTAAGTCGGCGCCTCTGTCGCTGGTTACTCCTCGCTGGGCCTCCACCGGGTCACCGGTGGTCTCACCTGGCGGGGACAGACCGCCGAGGCGCCGTGAAGATAGCGGTCATAACTTCCGCGGCGCTCCTGTTGAACACAAATAGCAATTACACACAACGTAAACATTTAACGTAAAAACACTAGGCGTTTTTACGTTTAAGTGCCGCGCCTTCACAGGCAACACAAAGACGGGCCCGTCTTAACGGGCCGAGGAATGGACTCCGCGGGCAGGGGGCGAAGCCCCGATCCCGCCCGACGCGCCCCCTGACGGGGGCGCAGCGAAATCTCAACGATGTTAATTCATTCGATCCTCGGCATCCAAAGCAAGAACAAGGAACTGGAAGAAATAGGAATTATAATTAAGGAAGATAAATAAACATACAAGTTGTGAAGAAACCAAGTTTTTCATTTATACAGTCCACTACAGCGAAGTAGTAGTCTGTCTCTTTGAATTAAACTATACAAAGTAATAAAACAACTTTTAACCGGATTAATCGCGTGTATTATTGGTTTTGTTTTTCCTGAGTCCTCCTGCGACCACGAACGCTGCAAAGTGTTCGAAACGTCAAGAAAAACAACCAATAATACACACGATTAATCCGGTTAAAAGTTGTTTTATTATAATGCGTAATGATAGCAAAAACCTAAGATATCATAGTAATCAACGATTAAAAACTATTAAAGTTATACAAAGTAATCCAACAAGTTTTTTAACTAGACGAACATTAGTTAATCGTACCTATAGGGGCGAACCGACTCGCATGCACATGTACAATCTTAACCCTAAGTAAGCGATAAACGGCCATTAAGACCCGCCTCGCGATTTAACCCATCACTAGTCAGATAATAAGCAAAGTGCTGAACAAAATGGACGCCCATAAAATATAGTTGCGTATGTTGGGAATTTTTTATGCCCTACTTATCGTGTAGTGGACCTATCTTTATCGGGTTAGTTTTACAAAGTAATAGTGTTATTTGGCCTACAATTACACAGGCCTGCAATAGTTTTCCTCTTTGAAATCTGAGTAACGTTTTCTATAGTTTCAGATGAGCTGATTACGAGAAAAATAATAAAAAAAAACATTACGTCAGGAATTTTTGATATTGAATATTTAAGATTTTGCTGAAAAATTTCGGAGCGCCTACATTTTAAAATTTATAAAACGTCAAAATCGAAATTAGTTCAGCTTAATTGTTATTGCCTTTAATTAGTGTAAGGGGACATAGAAATTAATCGAAATCAGTAATTTGTTAATTACTACATAATGAGTATAAGTAATTCGCATTAACCATGTCGAAAACGGTTCATTTTGGCTTAATTTAGTAATAAGCTTATTAATACATAATGATTAGGTATTATTACCTAATAGTTATGAATATTTGGAAAAGGGTGTAATAAAGATAAACCAAATGGTTTTTATATAAGTACCCGTACTGATTTAGAAAATTAACAGTTGAAGTGCGCATCTTGCAACATAAACTTTAAAATGTTCTTGTGTTACTTCCTAGAAAATCTAGGAGCCGTTAGCGAAGAACAAGGCGTAAGATTTCACCAAGATTTGAAAGAGCTTGAAGTCCGGTATCAACGAAGATGGAATACTAGCATGATGGCGGACTATTGTTGGTTATTGAAGCGCGACGATCCAAACCAGAAATTTAAGCGGAAATCGTACAACCGAAGCTTCCAGAAAAAAAGGACCAGGTTCCACACATAAAATTTACATGTAATTTTGACTAGTTATAAGTTGTTGTTATTTAGTAGTTTTTTAAGTCAAAAGTAATGTACTTTTTTAAATATATATTTTTTTATGTGACAACTTGTGTTTTTTTCCTATATTTTATGTGTACCTGTTTTGAAAAATCTGGAGGTGATGGAGAAAAACTTAGTACATATTCGTAATCAACGCACCAAAATACCCTAGAATCAGCTATCAAATTCCCGATAGGAAGTTATGACCCTCATTTTGTAGGCCTGTGTTATCAAGCCTAAATATCTAAATGTAATTAAAAATGCAATACACATAAATATAACAAAACACTGAAGTATTTATCCGGGAGGCGCAGATTCGAATCCTTCAAATGAAGGATTGTAGATAAATGCTTTCGGCCTATGGAGTGAAATTCTTGTGTTAATTTAATAAAAATATATATTTCCATTTACTGGTAGGCAAATTGTAGATCGTAATAAAATCACCACAGTAAACAAAAAGCAATGATTGATGCCTGTTCTTAAAAAGCTTGCCACCCAATTCCGTAGTCAGTACCTTTTAGACAAACATCTGCTTATAATAGACTTGATAGTCTGCCTACCTCATAAAAATTAAACAGGATAAACATAATTCTTACACAGACTGGAATCTTCAATCAAGGCTACTGTTTCTCATAAACTCTAAACTGACGTCAATATGACGCGTCAATCCCGTCATTTATGAAGAACGCAGTATAAAAATACAAAAATACTGTCTCGAAATAAACCAGCAGTACAACAACATAGTTTAAAAAATGTTCATATATTACATAATCGTTGTAGATATGACACGATAACGTTTTATACCTATATGCGCGTCCTTTTGTACTCACTTATCTTTTGCGCAAGAGGAATATTTATTACGTGTGCGGGCTATTACCGCCTGTGACTGTGAGGTCCCTGAACATACAGAACAAAGCTTAAAGCTAAAGTCTTGCCGTTAGAAATGTTAATGTTGAATACGTTTGGCAAGGCGTTGACAACATTTTAGTAGTATCTGACGCTAATCGCAATTGGTTCTAAACTCTATGTGTACATAGTTATAAAATTAACCCTTCATATACATAATTGGATAATTAGGTTTAATAAATAAATCTTGGGTATTTTGTTAGATTAATTGGCCTTCGAAATAGTTTTCTATACATGCTGGAAAGGCGCGGTACCTACCTCATTTAATTGACATTATTAAATAGCTTTCTAAAAACATTGAATATCGTGAAAGGTTATCAACTGCATTTTCCAAAAACAGCAAATAACAAACAACTGTCACGCCTGCACGAATATAATAATTACTTTACGTACGCGTGCGACGTCCCTTGTCCCGATTTTATCTCGTACCTCCCGGACGCATGCGTTTAAATGTTTTTTTTTTCTACATTATCACTTTTATTATTCATACATTACTCGCAAGCTATAAACTCTGAGAGCCCTTGTGTAGAGGCAATAAATGAGTGATAATGTCAAAATTATTGTTTTACTCCGAACTCATTTTAGCTACACGATGCGACGAGTAAAAGTAATTGGTTACGGCTAGTAAAAGCGGTGTGAGAAACATCACTGTCTAGTCTATAAAAGTTAAATGATTAGTCGATTACAATAAAATTAGTTCTTAAAAAGGCTTGAGAGTTTGAAAGGTTTGTAAAATTATTCCGTGAAATGTCGTGTTCTTTTTTCGATTCTTTCAAATCTTGCGATCGGGATTCGATTACGTATCGATTGTCCAAATCAGCAAATAACAAAGGGCCAATAAGTCGTTTACTTTTTATTTTGCATCTGGCAACATTATGAGGGATTATAATTTATATTGTAAAGGAAATAAAAACCTTTTTATTGAAAAACTCCAATCGATTCCCGTTTCCAAGAATGAGCTGAATGTAATTTATTGCAGGTTTTATTTTTATTATTGGTCACACTGAAATTCGGTAGTGAATACAAAGTTGCACATTAGTAACTTTATTTTATTACGGTGTCAACTTGTTCATGCTTTGCGTACAAAAATATAAATTTTTAGAAGATTTTTCGCTAAATACACAATTGATTGTGTTTGTTACGTGTTTAATTATAACAACATAGCATCACGCCTATATTACCCGGTAGGCAGAGGTGTACACAGTTGTACACCCACATTTTACCAATTAATGCTGTTATTAAGTCTCATGTTATAGGTGGTTCACAACACACAATTCCAAACTCCGGAACGCTGTTGATAATTTACAAACATAAAATCCCATTAATAAGTACTTTGCCCGACTTGAAAATCGAACCCAAGACCTCATGTACAGCAGTCGCGCTTGAAACTACTAAGATCACCAAAGCAGTCGAGTCGAAGCGGCGTGTTTATTTTCATTGATTAATTTTTTATTATACCATATTTTGGATTCCTACTGTATTTACCATTGCCATTTTTTTTTAACCGACTTCTAAAAAGGAGGTTCTGTATTCGACCCGTATGTATGTAGGTATGCATGTGTGTATGTATCTATTAATGTATATATGTACGTATGTTTGTATGTCTACGATTTTCTTAAAAACGACTGATCCAATTTGGATGGGGCTTTCGTTATTTTAAAAACATATTTTCAGGGATGGTTTTAGTATATAACATATTAGGATCATTGAAGATCTTCGGAGATAGATAATAGAACTCTTGAAAAACTTGCAGCAAAAGCCCCCGATTGCTGCGATCGTATGTCTATGTATTGTTTTCACCATTCCATCGAAGGCGGTTATTTTTCCGTCGAAAATAATTATTGCACAATGCAAGCAATACCAAAAGATGCGAGCGTTCAATAAATTCGCGAGATATTATCTCCGATCGAGTTCGACATTTAGTTTCGGTAAGATTTTATAGGTCCATGAATCGTGTGAGATGGTGCATTGATTTCGTTTCGTATCACGATCTTAATAGTACAGTCAGCGTCAAAATTATAGTGGCAATCAAAGGTTTGTTCAAAAGAGCATTTGTTAAATATCAACCTTATTTGAAAAAACTTAAGGTGGAATCTTGATTGAAACTAATATTGGTAACTGTAAGCAATTAAAGCAGAAAATGTACCCTGGTATTCAGTTAATTAAAAACTAAACTTTTTATCATATTTGTTATGGGAGTATCAATGATTAAATTCAATTTCTTTATTAAGTTTATATTTATATATAATAATTCGCACGACCGTATTTCGGTCACGGCGGCCTATCTCCACGGAGATTAACCAAGTACGCAGGAGATATTATAGTGCACAAGTGTATGCGCAAACACAGGTGCACTCACACTTCCTCCTCCTCCTTCCACCTCTTTCTCCCTCATATTTCGATGGGACGGCAATCCGACATGAACGGAGAGAGATCAGGCGCAGGACTGACGGCTTTACGTGCTCTCCGAAGCACGGGGGCACACCACCAACTTCCTGACTCCGACTTCCTGCTACTGAGAGTTTCGTAACAAAAAATAAAACAATAACACTGTTCCCGACCTGGGAATCGAACCCAGGACCTCACGTTCAGCAGCCGTGCTTGTGACCGCTACACCAACGAGGCAGTCAAGTTTATACATACCCATCAACCAGTTTGCGAAGCATACAACTATTCCCAAACTTCTTTATTGAAAAGCTTAGACTACATTGAGAAGCGGAAATGTTTGAAAAACATTTTCAACTATCTTAAAATTGCTAAACCAATGAAACAGTAAGAACATAGCATGAACTGTATAGATAGCCTATAGGTAACCCTTTGCCATTAACCTGGCGTAGTTTCAAACTAGGGGCTCGTGGCTAAGTAACAGCCACACAGATCGATCGATCGAGGTTAAGCTGAGCTTGTCGCGGTCGGTCTGTGGACGGATAACCATCATTTCATACCGAAACCCCTCCGTGCCTCGGAGAGCACGTTAAGCTGTAGGTCCCTGTTGTCAGATTAAGATCTATGAAAGCCGTTACGGGTAGTCAGAGGCCTGAAAGTCTGATAACCAGTCATACCACAAGATATCGTGTTACCCAGTAACTGGGTTGTGGAGGTCAGATAGGCAGTCGCTCCATGTAAAGTACTGGTATTAAGCTGCCTCCGGTTTGACTGGAAGCCGAACCCAATCTAATTGGGAAAAGGCTAGGCAGATAGATGTATGTAGTTTCAAACTCCAAGCTGTTACTGAGAATTTCCTAACAGAAAAACCCAATAATACTGTCTTACCCGGAATCGCAGAAGAAGGGGTAGGCAGCAGGCTCTGCCTACCCCTTCATGATAATCTACATACAAAACTGACAGAGCCGGCAACAAAACGATTTTTTTTTATTTTAAATTTGGGCAGAAGTAGTTTTTCTTTTTTTTGACTAATTTTGTTTATTAGCGGAAAAAATTAGGTTATGAATGACATTATTGTAAGATTTAATCAACAATTAGGTTTTTTTTAATTCTTAGTGTGCCTGCATTAATAAATATTTTTAAAATAGCGACGTTTTATTCGACTTATGTTGGTACTGTACATGCTCGTACATACCCCGTGCATTAAATGACGAAAAACCATATATTAGGAATGACATTATTATTTATCAATTTAATATTAGTTAATATTATAGATGCGAATGTTTGTAAGGATGGATGGCTGTTCGCTACTCTCTCACGCACTAACTACTGCACGGAATTGGATGAAATTTTGCACGCAGATAGTTTATAGCCTGGATTAACACATAGAATCATTTTTATCTCGTCTGGACTCAATTCCGAAGGCCACGAAGACGAAATCGCGGGCAAAAGCTAGTATTGCATAAACTTTGATTAATAATAAGATTTGTTAATAAATTCATTATGTTACTGATTGTACGTACAAAGGTTGTAGGTCTAATTATAGTTGTCACGCATGTGACGTCACAGTCTGTGAAGGAGGTCTGCGCGTGCTCAAGAGTCAAGTCAGAAGGGGTCAAGTGCGTGCCTTCCATACAATGAAATATGTAGTACTTACTGGATGCGACGAGAATAACCTCGAACAATTAATAGTAACGCTGTGTAATTAATAATAATATTATAAAGAGCAAAGATTTGTAAAAGTTTATTTAATTGTAATTGATGAACTCTGAAACTTCCGAACCGATTTTAATCATTCTTTCACCATTACAAAGCTACTTTAACCAGAAGTAACATAGGGTAGATATATTTTGTTTCAGTAATATTAAGTAGCTACCTGTGCGAAGCCACTAGTGTCTAAAAATAAACTAAACAGAACATTACTCTTGTATTCCCCGAAAGGGTAGGCAGAGGTGTTCACAGTCGTAGACCCAAATTTCACTAATGTTAATATTAAGTTATGTGTAATAGGTAGCTAGCTACCGGGCACTATTCAGAGAATTTCTTATCAGAAAAACACGATAACCTCTTGCCCGATCCGGGATTCAAACCCTGGATCTCACACTCAGTACCCTTTCGCTAGGCTAATTAGGTACTTATACGTGCATAATTATTTATCAATAAATAAACTACTGTTAAAACATTATAAGGATTAAATCTAAAGTTCCTATTATAATGTGTAAGATTATACCAATTCAAAAACAGCACTAAAAAAAATTGTGCTATATTTAAATCACAATTTATACACAGGGAATTCTCTGAACATGCGCGCATTGTTGATTTAAACATTATTATACTACGCGGGAATACTTCAGAAAAAAAACTCTGATAAAAATGTTACGCGTGAATATGTCAGAAAAAAAATCTCCAATAAAAATATTACGCGTGATATTTTTTCGGAGTGAACATTAACCTTTTAATAGTAAACCGATTCATGTTCAATACATTTATTTTCATTCTGAACAATGGGTGCTGTTTAATATTTTTTACTAAGTAATAATTTCGCCTCGAAGCAGTGATAATTATTTTAGTTAGTTTTAGAAACATAGTCCAAGCATTTCTATACTGCACTCGCCAAGTATTTATTAGGTATTACTCAAACTTAACATCGGGTTAATAAGACTCGTACCTAGTTATTAACATTCTTCAAACTTCAGGACTGCGACTAACTACATAGCAGAACCGGTGCAACAAACTCTAGTTACTTTGAAACTTAACTAATTATTGAATAATTATTTAGCGCTGCAGCGCTTCAAGCAAACAACAGAATAACTCTAAAGGTGTGTCCACGCCGTCGCCGTGACTATTCGTGGATACGAACATCTGAACACTAGGTAGGTACCTACGCCTTGGATAAATAAAATACTGAAAAACACGCTAAGGTTCCTCTACTTGCTTTCCTAGTATCATCACTATGATGAAATGAATATGATTTTTATAGACAAATCTACAGCCCAAACTCTATTGAGTTTACCAGCAGTAAATCAAACTGTGTCTTGTCTGATGACAAAACTGGAAGGTTGATTACGATTCCGTTACCTACCATCTCTGTCATCAGACGAGCTTAATGGTAATATTGTACTATCATTGGAATTACATATATTAGCAGTTTCAAATAGATATAACTGGAAGTGGTTTAAATTTGGATTCATAGATTATTTACGCAAGTACGAAGATGCCTTAGTGACGATATGAACGCACACTAGTTTTCAATATTTCGCTGACAAGACGGTGCTTGGTTCGCATTTAAATTTTCACAACCTTATGCTTTCTTGCGAATGCTCGCTAATGAATCCCTATGGACCATGATGCAGACGCACCTTAAGATTTTCACTTCGAGCAAGTCGGCAATATTGGACGTTTAATACCTCCTCGTTCCATTGTCGTTGTCTTACGTTTCACTAACATAACTCTCAATGATTGAAATATTACCTAAACCGTACGTACGTTTATTACTTTGTCAAGAATTCAAGATTGGTACAACAACCTCTACCGTACCCTTTTTATGAAAATTACGGAGGAGTACCTACTTAAGAAATTTGGCTTAGTTAGTTGATTTAAAGAAGAGCACAAAAATAAAAATAGTTACAAATACACTTGCTTAAATCGGTGAATCTTACATCATGAGAACACCAGCATACGTGAGAGATATTCTCGATGGTGTGTGTAACCATGTCCCAGGGATAAGTGTGGTTTCAACTCTACTGCTCGTTGGTCTAGTGGTCCCAAGCGCAACTGCTGAGCATGAGGTCTCGGGTTCGATTCCCGGGTCGGGCAAATTGTTATTGAGTTTTTCTATTAGTAAATTCTCAGTAGCAGCCCGGAGTTTGGAATTGTGCCCGGTTCATGGCAATATGCACACATGGGACTTTGGGAGCATTGGTGAAATGTGGGTGGACAAGTGTGTACCCCTCTGCCTACCCCTTCGAGGAATACAGGCGTGATGCGGTGCTATGTTATGTAGAACAATACTTAAACAATGCGATATTGTAAATGCAAATACTATGTATGAACGAAGTTATTGTGCTGCAAATAATGGACAGACGATATATCTTCCTATATCACGCTATCTATGCGTCAATAACTAGGGGCTTAAGGACTTGTTCAAACGTGCTACCACAGCGGCAAAATGTTGTCGAGCGCGAAATTGTGCGCAAACACTTAACCCCCTTTTTTTTCGTGAGTCAAAAATTCATCATGGACGCTGTGCCGGACTCCCACCGACAAAAAACCACACAGTCCGCCTTAACCCCTACCGTGACTCCACAGGTCACTGCAACCCTGGCAGGAATTGCGATCTCTGGCGTTTACTCTTGTAGTGTTTCGAAGATCTTGGTATATAGATGTTTAGACGGTGCGGTTGGCGCAGTGGTGGACGAGAGACCGGCTGCTGTGTCGCGTGTCGTGTGTTCGATTCCCGCACGGGGCAAGTATTTGTATGATGTACAGATAATTGTTCCGGGTCTGAGATTATATGTCTGTAAACGTTCTCACGATACAGAAAGATATTCCTAGTGCGAGGCAACTTTTTTTTTTTTTTAACGAAGATTGTTGGTTTGCTTGGACTATGTACTCCGGGTCTATTTTGTGGCAGCCACATCACACTAGCCGTTATTTTCGCCGCTATTTTATTTATTTTTTATTTTAATCTTCAGAAAACTTACAGATAATTACACGAACTAAACAAGTAAATAAACACAAGAGGGCCAATTATAAGTTTTCGCTGCTAACAAAAATTACAATAGTATTCACTTATTCGCCAGTAGATGCAAACAAATAAAGCACTAGGATTGTTGGTAATAGTTATCACACATCACTTTCCTAAAGTCTAGAAATACTGGTGCTAAAAGCGTAATTTTGACTCGTGTCATTATAACATCTAGACACCCGGACCAGATATGAATTTTGCCTATATGCACAATAGGCAGCGGGAGTGTTTAAGAGCTTATGCTTTCTTAACAATGTCGAGGGAATGCGTAGGCCAATTTTGTCAAGTAGGTCAGGACAATCGGAAATACCATTCATAACTTTAAACAAAAAAGTTAAATCAGCACTTATTCTTCGCTCATGCAAGGGAAGAAGG
The DNA here is from genome assembly GCA_935421205.1 of Xylocampa areola. Lineage (NCBI taxonomy): Eukaryota > Metazoa > Arthropoda > Insecta > Lepidoptera > Noctuidae > Xylocampa > Xylocampa areola. The sequence continues at coordinate 18,450,402 of OW285206.1, forward strand.
TGGAATTTTTTACATCGGGTTTAGTAATCCAGTAAATAAGTTTGAGAACTGTATTGTAGATACCTTAGACACTTTTATTGGATTTTTTCAATGCGATTGGTATAAATATTATGGTATAGACTGCGACGTTGCTTTAGTGGTCCGAATCGCGGTTGCTGAGAGTCTGCTTTCGCTCGAATCGTGGGTCGGCCACAGTGTTATTGTAGTACAAAATTCTCAATAGCAATCTTAGGTTTGGAACTGTGTCCGGTAAATGACAAATTGCTCATCACATAGGACTTAATGGCATTGGAAAATGTAGGTGTACACACAATATACCTCTACCTGACCCTCCGCGGATTCAGGTGCGGTGTTACGTAGTGTAGCGCGTCTGGACAAGGCTCTACCGTCAATATTTTATGCATCAATATCTAAGCGGCAATATTTACGCGCGTTTTATTTCTGCACGTGTTTGCATGCGGGGTGGTCTCGATTGCGAATCGACCACCCTGTATTCCTTATAAATGAATGGAAACCTATATTGATATACAACGTGTAAAAGCAGTCCGCAGTCATACTTTGAGGGGTCAATGAACCCATGTTTTCGAACACCTACTATGGGACGAACTTCAAAAGCACGAAAAAAATTACATGTGGGGCACCCTTTGGGGACTGCCGATAGAAGTGAAAACTAAGTAACTTGTTAGCTCATGGAAAGCGTTCGGTGACGATGACGCGAGTTTCAGGTTCAGCAGGTTTTTTTTTTCACATTGTGTAGGAATATACAACGGATTTCTGACAGATTTCTATAGAACAGCTGATTATTGAAGTGAATACCTCCTTCTTTCATGAAGACTAACTTAAGGATGGTTACTTAACATGGTGGTTTAAGCCGGAGGAGCGTTTAAACATCCATGTCTCTTTCCGAAATCCAGACAAGACAAGAAGTGACATAAAAGTTTGCACTTCTTCCATACGTGAAAAACAAAATGGCCGAAAAAGATTTAGTTTTTGTATCTTAGGTTTTCGCGATCACTACACATTATAATAAAACAACTTTTAACCGCATTAATCGCGTGTATTATTGGTTTTTGTTTTTTCTTTCTCCTTCCTCCAGTCTTCCTGCTACCACGAACGCTGCAAAGTGTTCGAAATGTCAGGAAAAACAAAAACCAATAATACACGCGATTAATCCGATTAAAAGCTGTTTTTTTTTTCAACGCTCTATTCTCTAGAACTGCCAGTCAGATTAGAAAAAATCATTTTGCCTTTGATAGCCCAATTTTTGAGGAAGGTGATTGGCTAATTAATATCACGCTAGGACACTAAGGAGCTGAACAAAAGAAAAAATCTAAATAAAATGCGAGTGAAAACAGCTAGTTCAATTTTAAAGCTCCACAGATTTACCATTTACTAAACAGGCATGGTAATTTTATTTACGAAACAATATGATTTATGTGTCAAGATAAGCAGTTTACTGGGAATTAATGTTAAATTCTGTAATGCACTTAATACCATACATTTAGCATTAGAACAGGGCACTAAATTATTGTTATTGCTTTTAAATGGTGACCGGGGTTAAAGCGAATAATAGTAATAGCAGATTGGTGATGAAAAAACAAACAACCATGGAGTTTCTTGACTGTTCTTCTTCATAAGAATCTACACTTTATAACGTTTTTTTTTATCATAAATGTGTCTACGTTTGGCCACCAACTGGCCTGAATTCCAGAATAAATCTATTCACTCGTAAGTAGAGTGGATAGGTTTTGGGAGAACGATAGTTGAGGATTTGATATAAATGCCCAGACCCGTCACCCACAACGGTCGCACCGGACTACATCCCGAAACACGACTAGGTCGCTTCACGGCATGGCTTCATCCGGTGGATGGTAACCAGCCGCGGCCGAAGCCACCAGAGGTGTGTTGCCTGTTTTGCACCACCCAGGGGCCACGTGTAGGGATTCCATTTTAATGGTGCACTCGAACGTGGCAACTAGCTTCTAACATTATAATAAAACAACTTTTAACCGGATTAATCGCGTGTATTATTGGTTTTTTGTTTTTCCTGACGTTTCGAACACTTTGCAGCGTTCGTGGTCGCAGGAGGACTAAGGTGTCAGGCGTCTCAACAGTTTATTTAAAATTATTTCAGTCTACCGTACATATAATTGATAAAATTCATAATTGACAAAAAACCAATAATACACGCGATTAATCCGGTTAAAAGTTGTTTTATTATAATGTGTAGTGATCGCGCAAATCTAAGATATTACTATAGCTTCTAACAATTCTAAATTAAAGTTATAATTTTTTGTGTAAGGTTCGAATCCGGCTCACGACCATAGTTTTGTTTCCACATAAATTTAAAACTTTAGTGTTCATTATGCATGCGTTAATGCTTTACGAAGATTTTTCTGAATTCTAAATTTGCGTGTCAGTCGTCTGATTAATATATCCTTGAAAATTTCCTTATGGAAAAAATAGTCATAACACTTTAGTCCCGGTAATAGAACCCAGGACCTCACTCTGAGCTTCCATACTTACGCCCAATGAGGCAGTCGGTAATATCATTATTTATTTTATTCTTTACCCATGAATCATCGTATTACTAAACCCTGATATGAATAAATGGCGTCAGGCCAACGCAAACAAAACAAAATTTCCGGCATGTATGTGCGGCAGGTACGCTAATCTAGAAAACCACTCAACAGGTATTGATAGTGTTTTCGCTTTAACAGCTCCGGGAAATGTTATTACTAGTCTTATCTCAAACTTTGTAGTAGTAAACTGTGTTATTTGTGATAGGGAAATTACATAATTTATGAAGACAAGTGATATCTTGAAGACTTAACTGGAGCAGTTACGGAGTGTCTGCTAAGTTACTGAAATTAAATAGGATAATTTTGTTGAGAATATCATCCCGACATCGACGCATCTATCGGGCGCAGGCGAGAATGGAGGCGGGCAGTGCGGCGCGGTAGTTCAAACAGCGCAACATATCGGCCACTTCTCCACCGACGATCACCGAACACCTTCAATACCTCTGTTGACCCTTTAATCAATTAAACTAGCGCTTATAGTTTAGTACAGTCCACTTTAATTTCTACCACCGCCGATAGACAATAACAATGTTATATTTATTATCACTACATATAAAAAAAGTCCCCCCACGTCTGTCTATTTGATAACGATAAACTCAAAAACTACTGAACGGATTTTTATGCGGTTTTTACCAATAGACAGAGTGATTCATGAGGAAGGTTTAGGTGTATAATGCCCGTGCGAGGCCGGGGCGGGTCGATAGTACTAGATAAAATTATCAATTATCACCTCATACTATGGGTGAGGGCCTGGTGATCCGGCACACAGGGTATCCCAGTATGGACTCTAGTCTCTTACAAAGGTCCATAAACAGTACATGTTCATAGCTTAATGATAATTGTGTCTTCTATAAGTTTAAAAATGTACTAAGAATCTTTGCGAAGAAAAAAAAAATAAAATTATTATTGTCAACTGTCCCCTCGATTTCACCCGCGTATGATTATAATTATCTTAAGTTACTCCTTATATAGTCAGCTACCTGCCAGTAAAATCTTATCAGAATCGGTCTAGCCGTTTCGAAGTTTAGCCGGAACAAACAGACAGACAGACAAAAATAAAATTATGTATAAGTAACTGCATGAGCTTAAAAAAACTATTATTTTGACATTACAAACAGACACTTCAATTTTATTTATTTGTATTGATGTATTGATGTCACATTCCATAGAAATTAATATATTTAAAATCTTTATATACTTGGTAGTAGGTATGCTAACATTTTATAATATAAAGAACTTCATTTGTATGAACATAATAATCTTCTATTTATATAAATACAAATGAAATGTTGTTCGTTGGTAAGGACATTACTCATGAACGGCTAGACTGATTTTAATAAGGCTTTTAGTGAAAGAAAAATTTGAAAGGTTGCCTGTAAAATTGGAAAATGCGGGACAGCACAACGCCGGTAGAGTCAGCTGGCACTTAAGGAATAATAAATATCAATCAAACGCGATAACTTAATAACCTAACGTGGACTTGCCTATACACGTACCTTTACCCAGTAATCGTACACGATCACATTATAATTACCTACTAATTTTTTAAAGTTAATATTTTTTTTGTGAATTGCATAATACGATCTTGAACAAGATTCGAACCTGAGACTCCCGTGTAAGTAATTCAGGCGCTCTGAATAACTAAGTCATCTGGACTTCTGTTCACCATCCCGAATTCGTCTTCATTTTAATACGTCTTTTGGTGACAGAATCGCTATCTATTTAGTCCCTATACAGGTGACTCTAAGAATAAAATGTGGTTGCTATTTGCAGTGTATTCCTACATTAAGCAACTAATAAACAATGAATTAAACTGCTTTCGGAAAAATAAACATCATTCGTATTTCAAGATTTTCTTGAATACAAAAAAATGCTACTTAACAGTTAATAACAGCATCTTTAGTTTTTGGGGTCAACGTGTTCTCATACTGGTCACATTGGAACAAATATTTGTAAGGCCTCCCTGCAAGATATTTGTACATGAACAAATGTTTGAACAAACATGTGTTTTGTACCTACACGTAATGACACCTACGACAAAAGGGAACCACGTGTGGTCGTCTGTACAACTTTTCAAACTAAAATTAACTAAAACGTATGTGAAAAAATTACTAACTTAAGCACTGGGGATAGCATCACTATACTATCAACACTATTGTTAAAAAAATAAGACCTTGTAAAATTATTGTTTCTGCAAATAAACATTCATTCATTCATTCTATGTCCACCAAATATTAGTGCGATATTTATGTCGATGACCTCTAAATACAGCCTAAATGATTATACCAGGAATCGTTCCCTAATCGTAATTATTTTACCTAATCAATTGAATCAATAATAAAATTTAAGCCAGTAATAATAATTGTGGTAATCATTTTAAGGCAAGACAACACAGCAAAATTATCAACAAATTGTATACTAATACTTCCTGATGGAGCATCACCAGTTGAACGATAAAAAAATCCCATTCGATTTCAGTTATTCACTATAGATACAGTTCAAAACAGCTGTCGATACACCACTATCGTTTACTCCATCGTATCCACCCTAACCGTTACGGAAACACCGGTAATAATTATTTCAACTTTGTTCCACCACGCATCACCTGTCGGCCAAATCAATCAACTGGCAGGCGCAACTGCGAACAACCGTAAAAAAGTACTCGCGAAATTCCACGTACAACGCAAATTTACTTAACTCGAACACAGAAGAAACAAAAAATACGCAATGGAAACACAGCACCATTTCAAAATAGGAACATTTTCTAGAAAAAAAAAAAACTCCTTAAGAGACGCGCACGAGCCGAACGCCAGCTTGCCGATTGGTCGGCTTTTTGTTCCATATTCAACATGAATCGAACATCAGTCGAATTGTATTCAGTCGCACTGTAATTATCCTCAGAAACGGACGTGCCCTACACCTGCTGCATTGTTTAAATAAGTCGTTTCTTTAATTCCCAATACGGAGCTATAATTTTGACGTTGCCGACGGTAATAAACAGCTTTTAAATTTATAACAGTAGTAACTTCGAAATGTTAAATGTGTTTGCAAATGTAACAGATTACATTAATATCTTTTGAGAAACTGTTGAAGCAAATTACATTCAAAATTATTTATGCATTGAATTATTGTTACATTTGGAGGGTTATTCCAAGAATCAATGCAATGCATCATTCCAATTACAAATAAATAATACGTTTTTGTAAAAAAGTGCCGTTAAGTGTCCAAAATCCAGGTTCATTCATAATCAATTGCAGATAACGGTGAACAAACTTTTTATTTGCAATACAATCAATTTATTACGTACGAACACAAAAAGCCACGAGAGTACTTCCCGTTCAAGTTCATTGAATCGATCGACTAAAAAAAGTATAATTTATCATGCGACAATTATGTGAGAACAATCGCGCGAGTCGCGGTGCGCGAGATTTATGCTCTTGCGCAATGTCGCCAAACTTGTAGTGTAGGGCTACCGATATAATAGCCAATTATATCGTAAAATCAGGATTTTGAGCGATAAAGCGCGTAATCACTGGTTATTATATGATTGTGATCGGCACCGGCAGTGAAGTGGTGTAAGGTTGGTCATGCCTTTATCTACATGTATTTAGCAATGTAGACTATGAATTGAGGAGCCCAACCCTTCATTTACTAGCTAGATAATTACCGGTTGAGGTATATGCTAGATGTATGGAGACCTTTAGGCTAGGCTTAGATAGTGATTGTGTTTCATACGATAACGACGATATTGTCCACCATCGAGTCTCTCGTGGTTCAGTGATAGACACTGCATGGTCTTATAGCTCCTAATGATACCCCGTAGAGAGGGGACAGTAGTTGCATTGCATCATAACATATATGCATAATTTTGCGGGTGATGCACAGGTAATTGCATGACTACCCTCAATATTGTGGAAGTACAATATCTAGTAGTAGTATTGTATTTATTTGCATTCATTGTAATGGACTTCCGCAAGGTAACACCTGAATCTATTCAAGATGACGTTAATGAAGATGATGTTTATAAAATAATCCTTGGTCCTTCATAAACGTTTTTAAAACGTAGGCAACGCTTCAGTGGCTTCTCTAGGGTTGCGGATGTTCATGGGCGATATTGATTGTTTATATAACTTCTTTTTAGATGACACGCAGACTAGTTTGCTTGCTAATACCATAAAAAACTACAAAGTGATAGACAAACGCACCTCTAATGATTCTCATTTACACGTTCGCTCAACGAGTCCTAAGGCTATAAACCACATATTATTCAAATACACATTTATTGACACGATAAGAAAATTTATTAGCTGTATTATAGAAATTTTAAACACTAACACTGGAAGTAGATTTATTTACCTAAACAATTTCGGATACTTAGTACCTACTAAGTATCCGAAATTGTTTTTCCCCTGAAAATATTAAACCAACTTTACCCAGCCCTACTCTAATTCTTTCACAAGAATTCTGTAGTGAGTCGGCCGGTCTCAAGTTTCGGACGGACAGACGGACAGACGCGACGCACCTGTACCGGCTTCCTGCCCGCTACCTTTTTTGCTGTTCCACCATTTCCTGGCGCAAGCTTGCTCAATTTACCGACAACGTTTTTGCTAGAAGTTAATTTGAATTTATTGCGACGAAATTCGCGAATTGTTTAAGTTATGTCGTTGCTACTTTTGTTATGTTCAGATGATGTTTTTTTTTTGTTAAGTATAGCTCATGTGTATTATTATATTTAGATATGTTATATAAGATCCTAATTTATTAGGTAACGTCCTTGAAAGGGTTATTAAATAAATCAAATATATTCATATAAGCCAAAAATTTAATAATCATAGTACTAATCAATCTGCCTAGCCTTTTTCCAATTACATTGGGGTCGGCTTCCAGTCAAACCGGATGCAGCTTAATACCAGTATTTTACACGGAGCGACAGCCTATCTGACCTCCACAACCCAGTAACTGGGTAACACGATATCTCGTGGTATGACTGGATGTCAGACTTTCAGGCCTCTAACTACCCGTAACGTCTGTCATAGATCTTAATTTGACAACTGGGACCGACGGTTTAACGTGCTCTCCGAGGCACGGAGGGATTTCGGTATGAAATAATGGTCACCGATCTAAAAAATTTTTTGGCCTTTCATGATATTTAGTTAAAAACAACCTTTAAACACTTCTTTCACAAATAGTGTTTTGTAATAACGTCTTGTATAAGAATCACATAAATTATCCAATTCATGAGACTATATAACAACGACCCAAACAATAAAACAAATATCGTTACGATATTATTATACAAACAAAACAAAATTACATTTTTTTTTTTTTTGTATAATTACTTTCGTGAGGCATATTCATATTAGTTATTGTTCACCGGTTACTACTCACGTACATTCTTCGGGTTTGCCCGACTAGTTTCGAACTCGAACGGAGCCCTTAGTCATGAGCTGAGTCCGCGACATAGCCGCGGACTCAGCTCATGACTAAGGGCTCCGAACAATAACTAATTACAATATTGTTTTGACATCAATTCAGTTGCAATGCAGATATGTTTTGAAAACAATCTACGGCGGTTTGATTTCAAACAGATAGTGTTAATAAACAATATCAATTTTGTTTACAAAATACATTAAGTGACGTAAGTAATTACCTATAGTCAATTTTGTTTACAAATACATTAACCACTTACCTGCCTGTAATTTTTGTCAATTTAATCAATATGAATAATTAGAACATTATGTACCAACATAGTAAAGATACATGCCTAATTAAATATTTTAAACATAATTAGGTAAGTGCTTGATTGGCGTACTGGCACGGCTGCTGAGTGAAAGGTCTTGAGTTCGATTCCCGACAGGGCAGTGTTATTTGTAACTTTTTTTCGGGAATTGACTATCTCCTTCGTATAGTGGTCGCAAATGCGCCTGTTGAGCGTGATGTCCTGGATTCGATTCCCGTGTGGTGCAGTTTTCATCCGGAGATTGGAACTACGCCCGGTAGATGACATCATGGGGCATAATAACAACGACGGTGAGATGTGGCTGTACAACAGTGTACTCAGTACACCGCTGTCTACCCCTTCGGGGAATACCTACAGGCGTGATGATATACCTACGTTAAAATTTCTACCTCTCCTCTCATTTCGTAACATGAATCAGTATAAAAAACTTATTATACTTTGAAAGTCAGTAAAGGGTACATAATGAGGCTCTTATGCAGTACAGAGCCCTTTAATTTTAATTTTATTCGCGTGTTAGAGCCCAATCAGACAGTCTTCGTAAAAACATCGCATCAATCAATGTCATACACAGTTAGCAGATGTAAAGTCAAATGCATTAAAATTTTAAGTAGTCAAAATTGCATATAATTTCATGAAGGTATATTTATTTATTATGACTTCATAAAGTGAATAAATTGAATGAGGTTAATCTTCTTATCGTGTGGTTGATGAACAACCTAGTGTCAGAGTTTAAACCACCCGTAGGTCTCTGACATGGCTTTCGAGCCTTTCGGCCATCGAGAAAATCTCTCTGGTGTGCTGGTTTCCTCACGATGTTTTCCTTCACCGTTTTAAGCAAGTGATAATTATTTTATAATACGCACATGACTTCGAAAAGACAGTTGTGCGTGCCTTGGATTCAAACCTGCGACCTTTGACTTGACAGTCCAACGGTCATACCACTAGGTTATCGCTGCTACCAATGAGGTTAATGATCTTTATAAAGCGAAAAGGTGTGTTAGAATCGTAGAAAGTGGAAATTAATAGTCTCTGCTTACCTCAATGGCGAACAGGCGCTAATGTGGAACCTATGGAGGAACGAGGTGTGGTGTTCCTCCATTGAAAAGGGAGGATCCTCCAACCAGGCGGGTGATATTGCCTGGCGGGCCACGGCCCAACGGTTAATGTCGGAGACGGTATATATACAAACTCGTCGTCAAACTTTGATTCAAAATCGATTCCTTCGTAAAGCGACAGGCGCCCCATGGTTCATTAGGAACCTTCAACTCCACCTCGACCTCAGAGTGCCTACTGTTAGGCAATTCATGAAAAGGGCATCAAAGAGATACTTCGAATCTGCCCCTAATCATCCGAATCCCTTAGTTGTCTCTTCCGCTGATTACAGGCCGTCCCAGATCAACAAAATCCGCCGACCACGTCACGCTCTCCTCCGTCCCGATGATAGGATCACTGTAGCTCAAGAGTCTAACAGACACACAAGCACACTCTGACGCGCTCGACCGCCTCGTTATAGACCTCACCGGCGAGGTCCGCGTCCGTCGCGAAATGTTTCATCATGTCCGCCCCGACCCTTGCTCGAGCCGGCCCGCGCCGATCTAGTAGCTTTAAATTCGTCCCTTAATAATAAGGAAACTGATATGAACCAGCTAGTCCCTAGTTGTCCCCCCAGCAACGCCCTAAGCTGAGGTTCGTGTCCCGCAGGGGACGCCCTTAGCGTTGTTGCTTAGTTTGTAGTATTTTAAAATATGCTCTGGCTGGAGGCATCAAACTGCCGCGCCTTAGATATTGTCCGGTTACGCAGACAAAACCCCTCTAGGTTTCTGCAAGAGGCTATTTAAAAAAAAAAAAAAGATTGATTGCGCGATGCAGGGCGTTGTGCGCGTAGTTTCCATGTAGCGAGATAGATGTCGCTACATACCTATGTATAATATTGAGTACCTACCTAGGTAATGTATATATTTTTTATTATAAATATTAAGTTTATATCAGATTGTAAAAGGTCATTGTTTAAGTTGTTCTCATTATTACGGTTAGGTGCTCGTCATTATTATAATTACATTGAAGGTATTTTTTTTCTTTATTTTTTATAGGGTCTTTTACGCACAGCGTATGTCAGCCCCATCGTACAAAAATAACAATTGTACTCTCACAAGACGTTGGCCATGAATTTGAACAAACCATTCGCATCGTCGCCATTACTAAGAAGGTATTAAAAAAAAAATTAAAAACTAAATCCGACCACCGTAAAAATCAACAAGAATATACCTATAAAAGATTAACGCATGCTTAGCGAACTCTAAAGTTATAATATTAAATGGAAAAAGAATACGGTCGCGAGCAGGATTCGAACGTGCGCCGTCCAGATAAATACTCCAGGCGCTCTGACTACTAAGCCATCTCGACCTCGGCTCACTACCGTTAATTCTTCTTCCACATTTTAACACGTCTTTTGATGACGTCATTGCTATATATTCAGTCCCTATACACCGTAGTCTGTTTCCATTTAATATTATAACTTTAATATACATAAATTATATATAGGTATAATATTCGTTAAAACACTCGAGTTGTGGAGTCTGAGCGCTCGCAGGGATTGCAAGAACCGTGTAAGCGTGATAACCGAGAACGATGGTTTAACTTGTTTACTGAAGCACGATGGGGTCGCGATATAAAAAGATGGTCACCCATCCACACACCGACCGCGGCACTTTCCCTCCTTAATTAAAATTGTATAGCCATTATATAACCAGAAGTCCAAATCAATTAAATTGAAATCAAAGCATCACATTTCTTTATTAACTTGTACCGTATACCAAGTAAATACCAAATTAAGTCAACGGTACCGTTAACTTAAGTTAGCACTTACAAAGGTAAGTTAAAGTTAGCGCTTGCAAGCAAAATGTTCGCCCTCTGTCACACCGACAAAGCAGGCTGTTCTTTGAATACTTAATTAGTAATATGTCCGTTCCCATGACGCGGCTGCGGCGTGGGTGATGAGTGACAGCGGATTACTAGTTAAGATATTGTATGTAGGTAAGTATAGAGAGAAACATTATAATAAAAAAACTCTTAACCGGATTAATCGCGTGTATTATTGGATTTTGTTTTCCCTGAGGTTTCGAACACTGCAGCGTTTGTGGTCGCAGGAGGACTGTTCTAATGTGTAGTGATCGCGAAAACCTAAGATATTACTATAGAGAGAAACATATGAATATTAATAAAAATAAAAAAACTGGATTGTTTATGAATCTAATTTCGTACGAATAAGAATGGTTAGCTATTAAGAAGAGCTCTGTGTCCGCATACCTTAGTTGCTGCTGTTTCCCAGATAATTATCCCCCTGCCCTTATCCTAATTTATTTGGGGTCGTCGCAGCATATATCTAGCATGTTGCTAAAGTTAGCTAGCTATGTTTTATAACCGGCCGCCTACCTGACTTCATCCCTCATCGGGAATACTGTTGTTGGTCGTAACCGCCACCGATACGGTCTCCTTCTATGTCACACCAAATGTTATCCATGCGCCAGGTTCTGATGTTATCCTACTATCACCCTCCATTAACCAGGCTAGAAAAAAAAATGCTTGTTTCCCAGTATAACGCGTAATAAACATTAATTTCATATTCCTATAAACACGGAAACGTATGTGAACTAAGAAAATGTCAGCGCATAAATGAATGAGTTAATTATTTTAATTAAACTTAAGTGAGTTTTCGTGTTGAACGACTCTGAGGAATTGTTTTTGTGTCACGTTTATTTCCATAAATAGTTTTGTTTTCAATAACGTGTCAATGAATGTGTTTGTTTTGTAGTAATTCATCATTCAACTGTCAAGTAATCAGTCAGAATTTATGTGACTGGAAACCGATTATCACACCTTTTCCTGCTTCTGACAAGGTTAGAAACTGTGGCGATGACGTTGAAGCTTGCAGTTTATACCACCACGCCTCTATTACTTGAAAGTTTAGACTGCAATGTAATATTGTTCAGAAAGAAAGTAGATACGTTATTCTGTGTTTTTCTTCGTTAATGAACAGCCTAGTGTTGTTAGAGTTTAAACAACCCGTAGGTCCCTGATATGGCGTCACACAACATTGAGAACATCTCTCAGGTGTGCTAGTTTCCTTGCGATATTTTCCTTCATCGTTTTAAGCAAGGGGTAATTCATTTCTAACACTCACATGCCTTCGAAAAGTCAGTTGTCTAAATGTTAAAAAGTGTAAATTATTAGGACAACTATTGTGTATTACAATAAGTGGTGAATTTATTATCATCTACAGGTGACAGTTGCATAGTTCAGACTGCTATTGCGAATTTCTAGAAACGGAAAAGCCCATAAATCTTTACCTAACTTAGGAATCGAATCTAGGGTGCCTAGGCTTGACCATAAGGTTGAGGAAACCAATGAGCATTCATGGTGAAGTTAAGTTTAAATAAATTTAACCGGTTTCATCGCGTATTTTATTGATTTTTGTACTTCTTTCAATTTGTTACATCATAATAATACCCCTCCAGACCGTATTTCGGTCTCGACGGAGATTAGTCGTCCGGAGCCGGAGATAAGTCCGCAGGAGATATTATAGTGCACAAGTGTATGGGCAAACACAGGTGCACTCCCTTTACCTTCACTCTCATAGTCCGATTGGACGTTAATTCGATACGACCGGAGAGAGATCAGGCGCGGGACCGACGGCTTTACGTGCTCTCCGAAGCACGTGGGTGTCCCATCACCAACTTCCTAACTCCGGGCTGCTACTCAGAATTTCTTTTGCCGAAAAAACCCAATAACTCTTTGCCCGACTTGGGAATCGAACCCAGAACCTCACGCTCAGCAGTCGCGCTTGCGAACACTAGACCAACGAGGCAGTCAAGTCGAGTCAGTTTCATTATAATGTAATGTGATCGTGAAAACCTAAGATATTACTACTACTTTATTGACTCAATTCATAATCAATACCTTACGGTATCTACGAGTACTTGAGTCTAAACCTGAGAGAGCGGATGGCAGATAGGTACTTAATATAAACGACAGTCAAGCTCCGATTCCCATCAAAGTTTATGAGTTCACAAAACATTTCCTGGCCACCTTTTGTATAGCGTTGACATTAAAATAAAATTATTATTACTGCTGCGGTACCGTAATGAGAAATACACCCATTAGACATTTTAATGTAGGTTGTAATACTTGTAATTGTCCATTTTGTGTTCAAGCTTGCTTTCTCTTGCGGAGTCGGTGGTGATCAAAGTGACATTAAATTACAAACTTGAATCTCCATTGGCTATGTCTAAGAAACACGGGACTTTAGACAAAAAAAAATACCAACAACATTACTGTACCTGACTGCCTCGTTGGTCTAGCGGTTGCAAGCGCGAGTACCGAGCGTGAGGTCATAGGTTCGATTCCCAGGTCGGGTAAAGTGTTATTGGATTTTTCTGTTAGAAAATTCTCAGTAGCAGCCCGGAGTCAGGAACTTGGTAGTGTGACTCCCCCGTGCTTCGGAGAGCACGTAAAGCCGTCGGTCCTGCGCCTGAACTCTCTCCGGTCGTGTCGGATTGCCGTCCAATCGGAATGTGAGAGTAAAGGAAGAGGGAGTGCACCTGTGTTTGCGCATACACTAATGCGCTATAATATCTCCTGCGTACTTGCTAATCTCTGTGGAGATAAAGGCCGCCGTGACCGAAATACGGTCGGAGGAGTATTATTATTATTCCGTACCTACTGCAAGTAAGATTATGCAGTCTGTATAAATAGTTCGAGTTAAACGAATGAGTTTTTCTTAACCATTTAATGTTAAACTGTTGGTATACTTAGGCTTGGCAACTTAAATTTCAGTCAGCGTATCGTTTAAATTATATAATAAAATAAAATAAATATTTTAAATATAATTATCATAAACTACCATAATCATCACGTATTTTTGTTTAATAACATTCATATTAATTATTGTTTAACGGTTATTCTTATTACTCATGTGGATTCTTCGAGTCAAACTATGAGTTTGAGTCGCGACATCGCCGCGGGCTCGGCTCTTGACTAAGGGCTCCGTTCGAGTTAGAAACTAGTCGGGCAATCCCGAACAATGCACGTGTATATATATGCACCAGTGAGCAATAATTAGCAATCATCACGCTTCGTTTCCAAAGTTTATCAAAGATGTAGGTAATTCAGATTCCTGTTAACACTGCACAGTATAACTTGAACAGCGAATTATTATGAGTAAATAGAACTTGGCATTTTATTGACATTTGTATTTGCAAGTGGTGCCACCATGAACTGTCAAGATATCTTTCAGACATTTAGGCATCCTATATATCTGGTTGTGTGGGGTTGTATTGAATGCAGTTTGCGATTCGGGGACCCCGGTATAGGTTAGTAAAGAACCATGGGGTTTTAGACAGCATAGCGTACATGTTACCGAGACGTGTAATGATCATAGCTCACGCGTCTCATACTACGTTTTTAGCACTAGCAAGGAAAAATAGAATAAAATTACATTTTGCTAAGAAATTCAACTAATTAAATACATTTTGTGATTAAAATGGCGTGCAATTTTTTTTACACTGATTCTATGGAGTGTCTACCTCTGGCGAAGTTGCCAAACTAAATGTTGGTTATTCCACACATATCAAAAGTGAATCGGAGTATAGCCATCTTACGGGGTACCAGTACTACCTACCACTTTTTTTCCAAATCCGTTTATGTATATGTATTAATAGGTACAAACAGTAAGTTTCTTTTAATCCTTATAAAAGCTTGGCTTGTCCTATTTTATACCTGGTAGGAAATATCGACCGGCGTAGCTTTACTCAGAAATGCCCACATACCTGGAACAAAAGAGGAATACATTAATATTTTGGACACATGTTATGTTAGAATTACCAGCTCGCTAGTTCGCGTGGAGGTAATAGGCGCGAAACCTTCCTAGAACGACCTCATTACTAATGAAATAATAATAATAAGTTGGGATAGGAATGAACAGAGGGTCTAAAATGGCCAATTCGAGCATTGCTCCTAAAAATTAATCATTATTTTAATTGAGTAACTTCATAAGACTCTGCTGTTTGACACATTAACAATTCAAGATAAATCTTTAAAAAGCATTAACGCATGCTTAGCGAACTCTCAAGTTAATATATTAAATGGAAAAAGAATACGGTCGCGAGCAGGATTCGACCCTGCGCCTCCCGGGTAAATACTCCAGGCGTTCTGACCACTAAGCCATCTCGACCAGGAGTTTATTTGGAATTGGATTGGAATTGGTATTAGTTTCAAGTGTAACCCCTGATCTCTAAGCTTTAATTAATTAGTTTAACTATTATAGTTCACATGGCAGCAAATAAAAAAAGCATTATCCGTCTTATAATAAGGACAAAATAAAATAAAAATCTTTTTTCATTTAATGCGTTAATGCTTTTCAAAGATTAATCTGTATTTGTTAAGGTAATTGCATCTGTACGACATTGTATTAACTGCAAAGTTAGTTGTGTCGGTTCGGTCACCTATATAGGGACTGAATAGATATCAATGACGTCACCAAAATAAAAAATCATAAAAAATGAACACAGAAACTCATTTCGATTTCAACAATACGAACACACGCGAAGAACAAAAAACTCCTTTAAAAACCTTTTGTTCTGTTGTCTTTTTGACCATAAATAGTTTATCGTGTCCGAATGACCGGCATAAATCATTACCGGTCAGGCACGGACGGTGCACGGCGACCTCCGCGGTGCAGCGTGCGTGCGAGGTGCAATCTGATAACATTATGGATGTCTCAATTTATTACATTTTTTTTAACCATTCTATGGAAATCTTGTTTCAGCTTTTTGTTTAGATAATAATGGTTTTATAAGTATGGTGACTAATAAAATATTCTCTTGGTATATTGTACATATGTATATACAAGGGTACTACAAAAACATGAAGTTTAAAAGAGTAACCCACGGACCTTATAAAAATACGGACGGAGCGTTGCGTACGACATGTGAGAAGCGTTCCTAGTCGTCCAATTTCGCTTGTCATACACGAGCTTAACACATACAAATACTTAAAATTTTCATCGACTAGGCGCCAGTACGCTGCGTGTGTGTGTGCTTAATCTATACTTCTCTTATAACAAGACAAGGTTACATCCGTATTTTATTCAGATCCAATAGGAGAATCCATAAGAGTGACCAGTTTGTTGCCGGTTCTTCTCCATCGGGATCCACTATTTTCATAGAATGGAACAACATTTTGACGTTTCCTCTTAGTGCCTTCAAATGGTTAAATGGTTTATGTGAAATAAAAACTTATAACTTGACGTTAACTTTGAAAAGTAAGTTAATCATTCCAAAAGTTTCTTAAGTGTTATAACCATGTTAGATTTAAGAATGTCTACTCTAATACTTAGATAGTAATCTTCATGCTTCTTCAAGTATTTTTACCCGACTGCCCAAAAAACTGAGTCTTATGTTTAGGGTTCATGTATGTATGTATGTTAATGAGTTTCTTTATTCCACAATAACTTGTTAGTGTCTGAACCGATTGATATGTATGTAGTATCGTTAGAATCATAAGAACCATAGGGAAGAGAGATTTTTTAATTTTCTTATTAATGCCATCTTGTTCATCACAATTTCTTTTATATCTCAGTTCTTATCAGGTAATTAACCAGATAACTTTACACTTATCAATGTTAATTCGTTACCTATGCTTTCACTATATCTAATAACAGCATTGGTGAAATGTGGGTGTGAAACAGTGAACAAGTCTGTCTGCCCCTTCGCGGAATACAGACGTGATGCTATGTTAAATAATATAATACATGTACCTACCTATCTATAACACAATCATGTTACTGATCGAAAAATATCATAATCCCTCTCTGCTCTCGGGGTCAACAGCCGATAGCTTGAATGACATGCACTCCACGATACTGCATGACTGCATGCATTATCAATGCGGTGATAAACTGAATTGATTGTAATTTTGATCGCATCGTGTTTATTATCATTATAACTGTCCTTTCATTGTGCTTTGTTAATAATGATTACATAACGGACATGGAGGTGTAGCATTTGTCTTAAAAAATATATTTATAAAAGCGATTGTTATTTTTTATCACAATTTCTCGTAAAGGGTCTCTTTAGGTTCATTTGTCTTAAACAAGGTCCTAATATATTAGGTAATTTCCTTTTAAGGGGTCAATGTGTAAGCGATAAGGAGTAATTTAAGCCATAATTTAAATTTCTACAATAATTTGATTACATTATTAAATGGAAAAAGAATACGGTCGCGAACAGGATTCGAACCTGCGCCTCCTGGATAAATACTCCAGGCGCTCTGACCACTAAGCCATCTCGACCTCTGCTCACCACCGCGAATTCTTCTTCCATATTTTAACACGTCTTATGGCGACGTTGACGAGATGGCTCAGTGGTCAGAGTGCCTGGAGTATTTATCCGGGAGGCGCAGGTTCGAATCCTGTTCGCGACCGTTATTTTTCCATTTAATATTGTAACTTTAGAGTTCGCTAAGCATGCGTTAATGCTTTTCAAAGATTTATCTTGAATAATTTGATTTTTTTTCTTACTTTTTGCCATTCGAAGAGCAATTTTTGTCTTGCTAGTACTATGGTAATTACAAATAATTAGTAATATCCATTTAATTATTGGCTTAAGTGAATGTATTTGACTTATATATTAACCCTTTCGAAGGTAATTACCTAATGAATTAGGACCTTATATACCTCGCGGAATACATTTTCTTTATTATAAATGTCTGCATATCCATAAACGTGTGTAAGTACCGACTACACTGAATAGATAGTAATGACGTCACCAAAATACGTATTAAAACATGGAAGAAGTATTCGGTGTAGTAAGCAGAGGTCCAGATGGCTTAGTGGTCGGAGCGTCTGAGTATTTATCCAAGAGGCGCCCGGTTCGAATCCTGCTCACAAACGTATTTTCCTTTCCACAAAAATGTATAGGTATATTTGAAGTATGTACTTCAATTAAGATATATAGGGGTGTCAAATTTCCACGTGATATTTTATAATCTGCACATATTAAATTCAATGCGTTTTAAATTAATTATTATACAACGGTGAGCCCGCGGCGATGTCGCGAGTCAAACTTAATTATGACTCGCGACATTGCTGCGGGCTCAGCTCATGACTAAGGGCGCCGTCCGAGTTCGAAAATAGTCGGGCAATCCCGGAAAAGTACGTGAGTAGAACCGATGAAGAATGATTAATATGATAATGCCTCACGACAATATTTAATGTTTTTTTTTGGTTCTGTACCTACTTACATTTCCTAGTTGGATATAAAGTTTAGTATAAAATAAACCAGCAACATCAACTATAAATCAACTTGGCGCTTATCTTTTCCGTGTCCATATATTTACCCTAGCATGACCCAAAACCACTTATCCATTTAACTGACACCTCTTGGGTATTAAACCAGTAAAAACGATACGAAGAGATATGGCTAGTCGAAATATATCGCGTGTTTTCCGAAGTGGACACTCGATATCCAGTGCCCCGCTGTGAAGGGTCCCTGTGACCTCGGCTGGACTTGACCCCAAGTTATCGTTTTTGCTACGTCAACTCTTGTTTATTTTACGTTTCAAAACGTACTTTTTTTTTTGTTTCTTGAATTCCTTTAACGTGTTTGCCATTTTAGTCGTGTGCCCTTTTCGTGAAGAGATAAAAGGACGTTAGGATGGGTGTCGGTATGCAAATATGACAAAAAAGTTTGAAGACTTCATGGGAACATTTTAATGGCTTGTAGGTATCATGTACTGTATATCGTCGACCTAATTCTAATAAGGCGTAAGTCACAAATTTGGCCAACCAACGGTTTTTTGCGATTTAAATAGAGAATTTTATATATTTATATTAGACTCTATGACCCGGTGTACTTCGTATCACCTCGAACGTCAAATGTTTTACAGGAAAGTAGATAGAACAGTTTATATGGGCAAATTAAATTGTTGTTTTTACTATCTTCCTCGCAATTTTTCTAATATTTTCAGCGTATTAACCTTCCCTGGGCTACGACGAACATTTCAAAACCTAAATCGGCCCAGCCGTTCTCGAGTTTTAGCGAGACAAAGGAACAGCAATTGATTTTTTATATATTTATATTAGATAGAAACTATAAAGTTAAAAGCAAATTCAATCAAAGCAATTAATAATATTTTTGTTAGAACATTAAATTTTAAGTTTCATAAGAACTTTATGAAATAATAAGGTTTTTTCGCATCTTGAATAGGTAGGTAGTTGTCAATTTTGACTTACGCCATATTAGAATTAAATCGACGATATTTGCCTTTTCCTGGATAGGTAATGTAATAATAGTTAGCTTCAATGTCCCAGACCAATAAAGCAGATGTTTTTTGTAAACTATGTCAAATTCGCACATAGTTTCTGACCTCATAACATAACCATCCCATAACTATCCCACTGCAGGGCAAGGTCCTCTTCTCATACAGAGAAGACACTAGGTCACTTGGCGATTAGTGAGTGTGCCTATATGGTTTGCATATAATAAAATAAAAACTGTTGACATTGAATCTATATAAATCTATGAATTCCTCTATGCTAACAAAATCTATAAAAATTAATGTCTTCATTTTACAGACACTACACTTTTAGGACACCAACATCAACAATTGCAAGAATATTCTCTTTAAACTAACTCCTCCCAATAAAATCTTCATGAAAACCACTGTATCAGTTTCTGATATTTACACAACACAAATAGAGATACACTTCCTATTATTCCACGCGTACGATCGGGCCGTATTCCAACTAGATTACTAGCATTTATCTAGTCTTAGTACCCGACGCAATAAATAACTGAAATTGTCTACACCGCACGCTTTTGTAATCTATGGAATTTTGAAGATAGGGTTGCTTCCCTGTAATAAAATCGACATTATCAATATCAGAATATCTACACAGATAAGGAGAAATTTAAAAAAAATTTTTACTCAAAAATTTATAATTTTCCACACACATTTATAACTTTAATTTAACATAACATAACAGCATCACGCCTGTATTCCCCGAAGGGGTAGGCAGAGGTGTACACAGTTGTACACCCACATTTCACCAATGCTGTTAATAAGTCCCATGTAATAGGTGGTGATCCTATTGCCATCTACCGGGCACAATTCCAAACTCCGAGCTGCTACTGAGAAATTTCTAACGGAAAAACTCAATAACACTTTGCCCGACCCGGGAATCGAACCCGAGACCTCATGCTCAGCAGTCGCGCTTGGGACCACTAGACCAACGAGGCAGTTTAACTTTAATTTAAGCTTTATTTTTTATAAAATATGGTTTAAAATAATAAATGTCTGCACTTTAGATACTTATTTTTGGGCTGTACCCCGTAGTCAGTCTGTTGTCAGTTTGACTCGCGACATCGCGGGCTCAGCTCATGACTAAGGGCTCCGTTCGAGTTCGCAACTAGTTGGCCAATCCCGATAAATGCACGTGCGTAGTAGCCGGTAAACATTAATTGATAATGTACCCCGTAGAGTCATTGTACAAGCCAATTTTGAGAGCGAAAGACTTGCATGCCCTTCATATAAACTAAGTATACTTCATATACAGCTACTAGATCTCCAAATTCTATAATAAATGAACTAGTAACTCAAATTTTCTTAGATTAAATTTTCGTCATTACATTACCCTATACTTTATCTTATCGTGTTTGGCAACCCTGGTACTGAGTACCTACATAAATTCTTAGCTTCATAGCGAAATGATTGAAGCGGTTCTATTAAAGTAATTCAATACATATCCCACATAAATATAAGTGTTAAATTGATACACGTATATTGCAGATTTGGTACCATCACAAAATTATTGATACGGCAGTAAGACGATTTCAGAATATATTTCAAGTTATGTGTAGCATTAGCTTTAACGGCCGAATGAGAAGGGTGTCATCCTAAGATTGTCGGTAGTTGTGTCATGGAATATTTATTGTATGTAATAAAACGTATAACAAGTATGGGACCTACGCAAAATGCTTCACAGTACTGTCCCCCGATGAAAATTCTTCATCCACCTTGTCTTTCACTTTTTTGTTTAAATATGGCAGGCGTGCGTATTAAACAATTATTTTTTGTTTATATTGCCCTTGAAAGTAATTGGATAAAATTATTGTTTACTAGATATACCTAAATAGAATCAGTAGGTGGCAATTAAAAAAATCGAAAAATTGAATGATTAAACACTTTGAAGACCATATGACGAGACACAGACATCTGTCTAGGCTTTTCCAACAATTCTATAATTGGGTCGCAATATATCTCGTGGTAAGACTGGTTGTCAGACTTCCAAGCATCTGACTACCTGTAGCGGCTATCACATATCTTCATTTGACAACCCGGACTGATGGCTTAACGTGCTCTCCGAGGCATGGAGGGTATCCATCGCGATATGAAATGATCGTAATCCATAGTCTGACTATAATAAGCGCAGCTTAACCTGCAGTTGCGTTTGCAGACCAAATATTGCAATAGGCTACCTACTCTCATGGCCGGCTCATGACATTTGCTTTATCCGGGCATGTATAACTTCCCAGTCACAAAGTTAATTTGGGTCACAAATAGGCACGAAAGGTGTGGCAGTGCAATGCACGGTTGCCACTCTTCGTACTCCAATTTGATACAGATTGTACTAAATCACAACTTACTAGGAGTTGCGAAAGTTAAAAAGTATTTATTACTATCTTTCTGAGTTTGTTTCGGCATGTCTTCTTAGAGCTAGTTTCTCATCATCTTTTGCAGCAGATGTCAGTCCAGTTCCATTTTAATTTGGTAGCTGGGCTGCCTACGTCTGCCATGTGAGTTTTGAAACGAAGTATGGAGTTCCTTAAGCAGTTAATTCGTTCTTTTTTGTATGATAAAACTTGAAACTTTATTGGTGTATTTTTGACATACGATACATATCAGTGTTCGCATCCGTCCGATAATTATCGTACCCATACGATAATTTCATGCCTACGGTGATGTACGTTATCATTATTATTGTACGCCGATGGTACGATAATATTCATTATGCTATATATTAATTAATTATAGTGATTATTTTGAAAAGTACGTTAATTTATATTGATTTCACATTTAATACGATCTCATCATAATAATCATAATCATATTCTTTATTGCAAATCCACAATGTAAAGATAAGATGGTAATATAAATAACATGGTAGCAATCGTGGACCCTGATGGGCACAGCAAATAGTAAATTAGAAGAGAGGAAGGCGTTGTATATATAGAAATATTTGTTTATGCTCAAGTATTCATATTCCTTTTTAATGTATCTAAGTATGTACTGAGTATTGTTATTATGTTTGTATTTTTAGTAGGTATTTAGATATAAGTATATTTTTTGTATTTTATTACATTATATTATTAGGTTATCCGTTCTAAATTTTGTATAAATTTATTGTGTTATATTTATATTATTGTATTATTTATATTTGTTGATTATGGTATATATATTATCTATTTTGCTCCATGTACGATAATTCTACCGTACTTGTACGATAGTTGTCCTGCATCAAGATGTGAACACTGATACATATTGTGTCGTAGATCTTATTTCTATCTTCTTTTATTCCGTCAAAACCAGTTCTATGATATTCGTAGCTCGATGTAAATTAACGCGATTAGTCGCACACGCAGTCGCAGTCGCACGCAGCGGACTGGAACAGGATTAGTTCAACGTATCCTGTCACCTATGATCACCGTAACCCGTGTTGAGAGCTAGCTTTCATAATAAACTCGATATGATAAACAGGGAATAATGTAAGTCGTATTTCTTATGGAATGGAAAGTTTCTTTTATACTGTACACAGTTTTATAAGTACACAAAAATTTAGTTAAATATAATAACCACCAAAAATACTTGGAAACCCTAAGCTCTCTTACCAAGAAAGTATATTTAAAAAAAAAATACAATTTACCCAAAAGTGCCTAAAATTACAATGGTTCTAGTTGTTTTATCAGTCATGACTGCACTTCAAATAGTGGTCAAAGATCGAATTTAATAATAAATTATCATCAAATCTAATTAATGCGTTTAGCGATTAATTTTAGCGAGCCTAAAATGCTTTAGGTTAGGTTAGAACTGTCACCAAACTACACAAGAGACGAGCGAGCAAGACGAGCGGTGCTGTGGCAGCGGCCAGCGAGCTATACTGCAGCGAACTATAATCTTTTACAATGTAGCAGTGATAGCCTAGTGGTATGACCGTTGCACTGACAAGTCAAAGGTCACAAGTTCGATTCCAAGGCACCGCTGTCTTTTAGAAGTCATGTGCGTAATTTAAATTAATTATCAATTGATTAAAACGGTGAAGGGACACATCGTGAGGAAACCAGCACACCTAAGAGATATTCTCGATGGTGTGTAAAGCCAGATCAGAGACCTACGGGTGGTTTATACTCTGATACTAGGTTATTCATCAACCACACGATCAAATCAAATCATTTATTAATTCAATACATTTTGAATATAATAGGGTTTCTGCGTCATCTTTAATTATTTTGTTTCATCTAAATCAGCCAGAAGAAATATTTTTTTACATTAAATTATACAAAGAGAGAGAGAGAGTGTGTGTGAGCAGAGATCAGAATAGCTCAATTGGCAGAGTCCCTGGAGTATATATCGGAGAGGCACAGGATCAAATCCTGCTCACGACCGTCTTATTCTTTCCATAAAAATTTATAAATTTCAAATATGTGTTCATTCCCTTCTTTCGTATGGAAAAAAACTTACTTATTTACAGTGTTGTTCAAGCAGTAAATAGGCCTCTGTATTGGCTTAGCAACATCCATCAATTAATATAAATTGAAAAATATATACATATATTCACCGTGGGAGAGCCACGCTTCGGCACGAATGGGCCGGCTCGACCGGATTGATACCACGGCCTCACAGAAAACCGGCGTGAAACAACGCTTGCGTTGTGTTTCGCCGAGTGAGTGAGGGTACCGGAGGCCCAAACCCTTTAAAAGGCCGGCAACGCACCCGCGACTCCTCTGGGGTTGCGGGTGTCCATGGGCGGCGGTAATCGCTTACCATCAGGCGAGCCGTCTGCTCGGTTGCCCCCTATTCCATAAAAAAAAATATATATATATATAAAGAAAAAGAAATCACCCGGGGCCGACTGAAACAGTCCTCCGAAGCATGACGTCTCTCACATGAAAATACTCGACACCCAGTACCTACTAGATTTATAAGACAGTTCCTCGGAAGACACGAGCATGAAAATCAGAAAGTGATTCGGAAAACGAAGAAAATCATAAAGAAAATGGCAACAAAAAAGAATTCAATACAAGTCGTGACGGCCTAATAACAGAATGGTACAAGTTAGTAACTACAACTAGGGTTGCCATATCTAGAATCTGCTAAACCGGACAAGAAGTGTGAAAACCCGAATTTTGGAGCTCTAAACCCGGACATATCAAAACTGTTTTTTTTTCAAGGTTACTCAGTAATATAAATAATAGTTTTAATTGTTATAAATTGCCTACCATTTTAAACTAAATTTTGTATTAAGTTATAACAAACAATTATTAGTCTTGTATTTTAGACATAATTTCGGCCGCTTTTTTTCGATAGATGAGTCAGCAGCGGATTTGTCAAACCCGGACACAAATGAAAACCCCGCCCGGACGCTCCCCGAACGTCCTCTAAACTAGAACAAATCCAGGGAAACCCGGACGGATGGCAACCCTAACTACAACTAACGCTAATTACAGTCAGGCATTGTGAACAAAACTTTCTCTCTTACTATTAAATTCTAATTTATTCTGCGCGGCTCGTGATCGTGGAGTATGCTCTTCGAATGCCAAGTGAGGTGTAATGAACATCTGCATTAGTTGCTACTTTGCAACCGTTATGGGTATTTGCATTTGTTTAGCAGTTCCATTGTTTCCATACATCTCTATCAGTGGTCGAATCGGTGATGACTTCGTCTTATGATTTTTTCTAAAGCATGTGCAGTATTACAGATAGACTAACAAAGAGCTAAAGAAAAAACTTGAAAATTAGGACATAAAAATCTCTACATAGTATAAAGTCGCTTTCCGCGTCTGTCTGTCTATTTATCCGCAAAATTCTTCTAAACCACGCAACGGATGTTGATATGGTTTTCACCATCGTTTAGAAAAAAAATCACAGATGGTTTATATATATAATGAAGCATAAGTTTTTTTAGTAAGTAGAAAAAAATAATTGTAACCTAGTCGCAGAAAAATATTTTTACATAGCATACGTAGGCTAAACGTAACTGCACAAATTTTTTTTCCAATTTTTTCCGGTGTTTAGCCGGGACGGATCGCTAGTAAACCTCAAATACTGAAAATAAAAAAGACAAGTGACAGTTAAAGATTCACTTATGTAGAGAAAAACAGTAAGAAAGAAGAAAACGGACAATAATAAAAACAAAATGAAGATGAAATCGATACAAAGGGCATATTACAAGACATTTATTATAATGTAATGTTGCAAGTAAATCGTGAGTCACCGAGGGATGTCCCTGAGTCGACAATACAATGAAAACCACAAAACTCGTCGACCACAGAAACCCGCATGGCTTCTGTGGTTTCGATACACGATGAGTTAACAATACATAGCTACACATCGATATCTGATAGCGTCATACAGTCTGTACCTGCCTTTTGTTCTGCGTATCTACTTTGAATATTTAATGACACCATTTTGGTATTCTCTTAACACTAATACGGGTTATAAATAAACCAAATAATATCAATAACTGTGATTGACAAAAGAAAATAGTAAATTTTTATCGTGGTTCTTATTTAGTGATGTCTTGTGTTGAAATGCCAAACAATGATGACCAACTAAGCCAGTATAAACGAACAAACATATCTACGGCAGATACATACATTTTTTCTTTTAGGAACGGACCGGACTTATAATAATAATTAATAATATAACCTCAGGTAAATGCAATTTATACTTATAAAGAGTAAATCGATGGCTGTATTTAGAAAAGTCTTACACTTAACTCGAAGTTAATTAAATCTAAACACTTAATTTGAAATTGTACAGCGCCCTTTATATCCAGTATAATAACGCTTTTAGGGTGCTGTTGGGGCTGCCTCGTTCATGTAGTGCATCAGGGATGTTCGCAGAAATGCAAGTAGATTGCTTTTATGCTATAATGCGAGAAAAATGTGCGGCCCTAGAGCGCAGGGTGCGGGCTAGCGCCAACAGCATCCTGGAATTGACTGCTGGTAGGCTGGACTGCTTTATTATTCACTTGCTTCACTCAGCTGGAATCGTGAAGCAGTGATCAAAAGTAAATGTCATGTTTGTTTTGTTTTTTGTTTATATTAACATCGTTTTAGGCAAATTTTTACTAACCCTATGTGAGTCACTGTAACTTGAAATAAAAATATTTTATTTATTATTATTTAACAAGGTATGCCCTGGCAAAACTTGGGACCAGACCAGACATAAACCTAATCAGATTCAAAACCATAAATTTTGACAATACCTGAAGCCCATACTTCGTGATGCAAAATAATCATGAAATACCCAGACAGACAGATCAAGATCCCACCAATCAAGAACAGTTGTGTACAATCAGAATCAAGTGCGATGCAATTAGGACAGCGATCTATTCCGACAATAAATTGTTGGCTGCGCGCGCTCACGACTCCTGCGATCGTGCCTAACAGCGATCTATCTGACGCTGGAACGTCGGAAATAGGGGAAAGAAGTGACTTGTTCATTGTTGTGAACAGCATGGGATTTTGCTTAGAATTTAGTTTTGTGACTAATGTATTGTTTACAATATCGTTCTGCAACACGATTGGTTTTAAATCAAAGTTTTTTGTTGTTTTTATTCTTAATTTAGTTTTAAGTTACTACTGGTATTTTTGATCTAATATATGTATGTTTGAATACACGGAATAATGCGTGTTATGAGTCAATAAATTAAATTTAAATTTAGATTAGTAAATTAGTTCAATGATCCATTAAAAATTGTTGTTTATGTAATTGTTGTTTAAATTGTTCCAAAAGTCTAAATTATCTCACGAATCCTGATTCTCCAAATCTACATCCTCGACTTTTTCCGCTCCGAAACCGGATTGGTTGATCCATGATCTATCTTGCTTTCCCAGAGGTGCGCAGGCGCGTTCCCACGATCGTTAATCATACGCTAACGATCTATGGATCTGATTTAGCACAGTGGTGCACTTGTTTGTTCGTCTGCCAGTGATAAACTAATGAACACAGTATGATACGAATTTGTTGATCACGATCTCGTTATATTTCGTAACTGTTAATTATGGGAATGTGAGAAGCTGTTATTAAAAGGGAAACTAATCAGAAATAATGTGATTTGACTTGAAAATATTTGAGTATTATTTTGAGGTTATTTATGTCACAACTTCTTGTGGTGGCCGAGTGGTACGGGCCCGTTTCCTGAGCCGCCACAGGTTGTGGGTGGCTTTTACCTGGCATGTAGTACCACTGTGACATTTTCAATGTCATATGTACTTTCTTAGTTAATCTCAGACATCACAGCTAGATGGTGAAGGAAAACATCGTGAGGAAACCTGAACTTAATAGTCTGAAATCACCAACCCGCAGTGAGCTAGCGTGGTGATCCATGCTCGTGCTTTCTCTATATGAGAAGAGGCCCTTGCCATGCAGTGGGACAGTTGTGGGCTGGATAAGTTATGTTATGTTATATATATGTCACATACACTACTTTTAAGTATTGAAAGGTTTTTCTTGTAATCTAGTTGTTGATGAACAATTTAATATTAATTTAGACTGCCTGGGCCTCTGATATAGCTTTACACGCCATCGAGAATAGCTTTCAAATGCGCTGGTTACCTTTTGCAAAAATTAAGTAGGCTGATCCCACCACCATCATTATGGGACTAACAGTTGGGAAGAGTAATAGAAAAGTAGTGCATACCTTGTCTAAACCTAGATAGTAGTACCTAGCCCTTAGGTACACACCTGCAACATTTGCCTTCAAACCCAACGTTCATACCTGATATTTAAGGGGACTTAGAAAGACTCCGGATTAACATAAAGCAAAACAAAAATTAGAAGGCATTCTCACTTCAAACCTCTTAAACGAAAAGGCAGTCCACAATCACCCAACCTTACTAATTACCACACTATAAACGTGTATTAATAAAACATAAAGTGCAGATCACATCGGCGGGTTTTTGCTGCCACTGTGTTATCTAATGCCTGACCTACACGATACACCATTTGAGCAGGCTGACGTTTATGGAATACGGTAGGACTTGTTTGAAAAACCTGTCAGGCACGACGGAACAAGTATGAAAAGGGATTCGGAAGCGGTTTTAGAAATACTCTGAATTGAAACTCAACAGTTTTGGTGCTGTTTTTAATTAAAATCGAGCGGTATAATGTGTTTGTAAAAGAATTTGAAAATTTAAATATCATCCACTTGTAGTGGTCGTATGTATATAAAACATTTCAAATACTTATAAGTATGTGTGTCTCATTCTGGTAACAATACAATATTATTATATCGAGCTGGTCTGATGATGGAGCTGGAAGGAATCTTGAATGATAACCATTCAAGATTCCTTCCAGCTCCATCTGAAAAAGTAGTATTCATTTTACGTGACGACGAAGACCTGATGATGCAGGTAAAAACATGAATGTAGATGGACAGAAATATTGCGTGTATTTTGGTTTCCAATGGATTTTAGGTTACACTCTCATAACCTAATACTTTATTTACAAAATAACTATTATACACTGCAAAACAAATCTGTCCATGAACGATTTGTGTAGGCCAGTCATTATGAGTCATTGACCTGCGGTGTTGGCAGACTAGCAAATTAACAACCTGGCAACACTGCTTGATTATGATGTTTAGAATGTAACTGTTGCTGAGGCCTTGAATAGGCACTAGTCAAGACTTTGTCTAGAATTATATTTTTTTGTGGTGAGTAGTTTTCGAACCTGTGCCTCCCGGGTAGCTCCTCTCCTCTCCTCGAGATGGCTTAGTGGTCAGAGCGCCTGGAGTATTTATCCGAGAGGTGCAGGTTTGAATCCTGCTCATGACCGCACACCGTTTTTACTACTAAGTACTAGAAAGTAATTACACAATATTAAAAGTTATAAACTTTCGTACAAAGAAAAGTATGGTCTGCTCACTACCCTCAATCTAACGCGCAAGAATAATTAGAATACGTATTTCAGTGACGTCATAGCTATTTATTTTGTCCCTATACAGGTGACTGAACTGACACGACTAACTTTGCAGTTATTACAATGTCGTACAAATCTTAACATAAATTATTTTTTGTGTATATCTTCGAGGATTAGAGTTAGCTGCGTATCGAGTCAGTCTACTTAAATAATCGTTGAAAAATCAGTACCACAAAATGCACTCAGTACTTTTATAAAATAATTATCATAGCCTGTCGGCCTGTTTGCAACCTTTGTTACCCTGGGACCGCGAACAAAAAAAAACTATTTCACGTGATCAATCCGGTTAAAGTAGTTTTTAAATTATATTAATGCGGTCATCGCGAAAACCAAGGATTAAAATTAACTGTTAAAATATGAACGTACAAATAAATCGAAAATTGTTATTATTTCCTACATTGTAGGTACTTACGTGAGTGATAAATTCACAGTAAAAAATTTAAAGAACTCAATTTGTACAACTCATTCGTTCTCTTTATTTTAATTATGTTGTCAACCAAGGAAGCCATCAGATAATTGAGACACAGATCCGGAAGGTAAGTGCGAGCCCAATTGTTTTGACCCTCACCAACTATTCAATATGGATGCAAATTTTATAAGCTACAAGCGCCAGTAATAAGCGTAATAACAAATTAGCCTCGAGATACCTGACTCATTGGGTAGGATTGCTATGGTTTTTAAAAAGATAGGACATTTGATAGACTCGAACATAAGGAAATATACATGTATATATTCCTTTTTTTCGAGTAGGTCATATATTTTTATTTATAATCTTTAATGTTGTAAGATGACACCTTTCTAATTATATTTTTTTATTAATTCCATTGGGTTACGGCTTGATATAGCTGTTATCCATTTTGTATTTTGTAGTCATCCCACACCATCATCATCGATTCGCTGTTTATTTTGGCGGAAGTCCTCTTTTACATACTTACCTACATACACTTTAATATTAAATAATGTTTTCTGGTTACTGACTGCGTATAACATCATTCTATTATACAACGATTTTTTTAAACTTTGTGATGATGTTTTCATAAAAACCAAACAAATATCAGAAAAACTAATATTGACTGTAGAAAAACTGATATTAACTTTAATTTGTAGACGCTTTCGAACTAGTACTGTCGTATTATATAAAGACCGTTAACAAAATTCATAAAAAAATCAGTTTATCAAAAACATAAGCACCATTCGTTACCATTCAGTAGGTCATAATAGTTTTCATTTTAATAAAACGAGACAACCAATAATTCTGATAACCGTAAAACATAGAAATAAAATTACTAAATACACCTTGAGCGTAATCTCGAAGTATCCTCCTTAGGACACGACGTGTGGTCACAACGCGATCTCACGCGCAGGATATTAAAGTGTCCACCTTATATTCCGGTTTCAGTAGGGTTGTACGGACGATGAAAAGTAAAAGGTTTGCGCTGTACGGTGACAGAATCAGGAAATGCAGTAAGTACTTTAAATTAATATATATATCTATTATCAGAAGTATTAATTAAAGTTCTAGAATAATTTATTATTCAGATAACTATGTATATTTTAATGGATTCTTAGAATTTAGTTGCTTGAAATCTGGCCTTGGATCTCAAAGTAGGTAATCGTCGATTCGCGTGTTGGACTTGCAAGTTGCAACCCTATTTATTACATATCAAATTGGGGCCTTTGTTCAAAATTAAGTAATTTTCTTGATTCAAATAACCCCGGAATATGGAATATTTATGCTAACTTCCTGTGTTTTTATTCTATTCGGTATATCTAAATTAAAAACTTTATATCTGGTACTATAAAAAAGTTTATAAACATAACGTAGAATTACGCCTTTATTTCCCGAAGGGCTAGGTAGAGTTGTATTGTCGCGGTGAATGCCGCTACGATCCCGGAATTTCGGTAAAGTTTAGACTAGGACCGTATGGTTTCTAGCCGGAAGAAGTCCGGCACAGCGTCCATGGTGGAATTTCCACACATAAAAATAGGAGGTTAACTGCCTTGTTGGTCCCAAGCGCGACTGGTGAGCATGAGGTCTCAGGTTCGATTCCCGGGTCGGGTAAAGTGTTATTGAGTTTTTCCTGAGATGTGGTCGTGTAACCAGACCAACTGCAGTCACACTAAAGCTTATGAAATTGGCCATCGATATTTAATTTAGTGACATTTTTATTTTTTTTCGTTGCCAACCCTACTTTCAGAACCACATCTCAGGATTAATAATCACATTATATTTTTTATATTTAAACTTTTTTCTTTACTGCGTCGTCGGTGGCGCCAGACCGGCATACCATTGCTTTTTTATAAAGTTTTTATATACAACGTGTTTAATTAAAAAAAGATATTGCGCGTACGCATGTTTAATGGTAAAATTTTGATGGATTGCTTGTTTGTAGATTGTTTTTCGAGAAGTTAATTTATTTTTTAGCTTCTGTATCAGGCTTTAAGTCACGCTCTTTATTGATTGCCAAAGGTGTTTGATGGATTATTCCAGTAGAAGGATCTTCGGCTACAGTGAGCTAGTCTACTACCAGCAACAGGCCCAAGACGGCAGCACATCTTTGTGCAGGCTAACTAAGGCCAACCTGCACAAATGACTTAAACTCGCCGAGCTGGCGGTGAATGTAACAGTGATCTTATTGGCCTGCACGACTCCATGAATGATTTGAATAATCCAAAACAAGATGTTGCTCTTCTAAAAATCTGGATTCGCCTACATAATTATCTTTCAAAAAGAAGGTATTGTTGTCTTGAAGTTCTGAAATTGAGCAACCAGGATTGTTATTACAAAGTTCAAGCATTATTTCTAAGGGCAATATTTTTAGAAAAGAATTGGCTCGGATGAGTATACAGTTCCCACCAGACTAACGTGGCAAGTAGTTTTAAGGAGAAGATCGATTTCATGTCAGTTTAGTAAAGATAGTAAAAATAAACATGAGCAGCTGGGGCTATATATTGTCGAAAAGTTGACGGGATGTAGTGTGGAGGCGACACAAAAACAATGTCCCACTGTACTGTCTTGCTCTTTGTGCTCTACACCTGTACATTGAGTGACGTCTGCACTGCCACTAATAATTCCATAGACGTTGAAAAATATTGGGCACACCACAATAATTAAAATTGTACCTTCGACACGAAGAAGAAAAAGTCGTAATAATTTTCTCGACGGAATTTCTCGAATTATACATAGGACAATCCTCGCTTATATCGCCCTTTACGCCGATAACATTGGCATAACGCTACGTCGAATACATTGCGTAGGTACAAATATTTTGAAAGCCAAATCACGTATTGACGGCAATAATCAAACATACCATAAAACTGTTTGATGTCTTGAATAGAAAGCATGACGTACCCCGCCATTTTCTTTGAACATTCATAGTCGATAATTAATTTACAGTCTTCATGTTTACGAAAACTACCAGTATAATAAGACCCGTGAGAAGAAACGTTATGTTACCATTGATAGAACTTTTAATTCTGGACGTTACTACCATTATAAGGTGACCTATCTAGACGAAGAGAACTAATTGAGTCGAAGGTATTGGTATTTTGGATGAGTAAACTGGGTCGTGGTAATGTAAGCATGTTAGTTTTACTTAGTGTGAGTATATAGTTTTTGTAGGAAAAATTTGATTGAGAGAGTGTTGGACAAACAGATAACATTAATTGATATGCAATATGCAGCGAGCGGCTACGTAAATATATTTATGTTCATACGATGTAGGTACCGTACCCGTTTACTTTGTCAAATGATTAAAGTACTTGGATTGTTTATAGTAAATGTACACAAAACGAAGCAAATAGTAATTGTTAGTACGGAACACACACTGTAGAGACAAATTTATTCACTTATACGGTGTAACTAAGATCATAAGACATAACTTATTTGTAATCTTAGACGCTAGACCGTATTGTGAAACAAATGAGTGACACGACGGCTAATAGGTACAGGGAATTTTTTAACTATTGCATTTTTGACTTTTTCAGATATGACAGACTTTTTTAATATGTCTTCAGCCAAAGTATCTAATAATTTAATTTAGAGTTCTCTAAGAATGTTTTAATGCTTTTCATAGATTTATCTGTTTAAGTTAAGGTAATTGCATCTGTATGACATTGTATTAACAGTAAAGTGAGTAGTGTCGGTTCGGTCATCTGTATAGGATTGAATAGATAGCAATGAGAAGAATTCACAGTAGTGAGCAGAAGTCGAGATGGCTTAGTGATCAGAGCGCCTGGAGTAGCCAGTATCCGGGAGGCGTAGGTTTGAAGCCTGCTCACGACCGTATTCTTATTCCATTTAAAATTATAACTTTAGAGTTCGCTAAGCATGCGTTAATGCATTTCAAAGATTTATCTGTAAAGAAATAAATGTTTGTGGTTAAAAAATATGACCGAGAGTGGGAATTGACCACAGAAAAGAGAATATCTGCTGTCCTAAGCCGAATTTTTCCATCACTTTTTGTAATACATCATAAGCCTATACCGTGATATCACATTATGCTGACGTCATCTGTTCAGTCAACACAATATGATGTCTTCAGACAATTTTAATTACGTAATTACAATAATAATACTACCTACTCGCTGGTTAACAGTTATCAACCACCGAACGAAGCCATGCCGTGAAGTGACCTAGTCGTGTTTCGGGATATAGTCTGGTGCAACCGTTATGGGAGACGAGTCTCGGCAGTTGCAACAAACTATCGTTCTCCCCAAATCTATCCACTCTACTTAAAGTGAATAGATTTCTTCTGGATCTACGTGCTCCATCCTCGCCCAAACCGTCGCTTACCATCAGGCGAGTTGATGGCCTAACGTAAATCCATCTTGATATAAAAAAAAATATCTTCAATAGCCTTTACAAGTAAATATTTCAGATTTTATATTTCTTCATCGTTTTTCGTTTCCCGTGAGATTTTCTCTCAGAAAATATACAAATAGCATTAATAAACTAACATCTACAGGACAAAAGTGCATTGTTCCTCGTCATACGTCCAGTGATTTTATTACACACGGAGAGACATACGTTCTTGTTTATGTATGTACACTCGAATTATCTCACGCGTCACGTTTCTGTCATACAATACTTGGGGTGTGGTCCAAGATGATAGAGTAAGCGGGGAACATAATAGGTACTTTAGTTTTTAAGTAAGTTTTGTTGTTTTGCGCAATCTTAAATTGGAAAAGTAACTTAGTCATGATTAAAGAGAACTGAAAAAATTATAACAGAAGATGTTTTCTAAATCCTTTATATTACAATATTGTTACTTTGTATGACACTTTTAATATGGATGATTTAAAGAAAAGTAGGGAAGAATCTTCCTTTTTTACAAATTTCATGTCAATACAGCTTTTTTATTTGTTGGGCCTTTTATTTTATTTTTAGACTGCCTCGTTGCTCTATTGGTCCCTAGCGCGACCGCTGAGCATGAAGTCCCGGGTTCGATTTTCGGGTAGGGCGAATAGTTGTTCTCGAGTTTTTTTGTTAGAAAATTATCAGTAGCAGCCCGGAGTATGGAATTGTGCCCGATAGATGGCAATTTCTTTCCTTTTTCTTTATTCAAATTAGGCTAAAAATTAGCGCTTTTTGAACGTCAAACATAAAGACAGCCCCCAAAAAAGCCCACCCTTCACCGCTTCCTAGTGTTTTAGCTAGAAAGAAGAAGGCGCAACAAACTTCCCAGCAACACGTCTGTCTGTATCATATTTTTTTATAGATTCTATACAAATCCAAAATTGAATTTATATAAAATAATTGTATCTAGTGAGATAAAATATCTTGGGCACAGTTAGCTAGCACGAGCCTATGTAATATGCATGCCAATGCACCTATTACATGGAACTTAAAACAGCATTGGTGAAATATGACTATACAACTTAGTACACCTCTGCCGCTCACCGCTGCTTTCGGGGAATATAGGCGTGATGCTATGTTTGTTTGTATTTTATTTAGCCTATGGGTAAGTATATTAATTTATGGGTCGTATTTTTAAGTACATATATGATTTAGACAAAAAATATATATTTTGATATGTTATTACACTATAACGTATATCATATTAACAATAAAAAAGCAAAGCTCTTATTTATTACTAGCTTAAAGCAGAACCAGTGAAACCGCTTCATCTTCTGACTTACGAGTAGGCATAATCACAGCATGTATTCCAAGAAGACTTTCTTGTAAAACACGACGTAGTGTCAAAACCCGCATTTCTGTGACTCACTTGCCACCATTTGAGATATCTGATTGTTAGTACTGTTATTTTAAATATTTTGATTATAAAGTTATTATATTAAATGGAAAAAGAATACGGTCGCGAACAGGATTAGAACCTGCGCCTCCCGGATGAATACTCCAGGCGCTCTGACCACTAAGCCATCTCGACAGCCTGGAGTATTCATCCGGGAGGCGCAGGTTCTAATCCTGTTCGCGACCGTATTCTTTTTCCATTTAATATAATAACTTTAGAGTTCGCTAAGCATGCGTTAATGCTTTTCAAAGATTTATCTTGAATTATTTTGATTATGTCTGATAAAAGTTGTGTAAATATTTAATATTGTGACTAAAAATAACTGACGAAGAGAAAAATCTAAATCTTGGTTGGTTGGCATCAACTTAGGACTTTCAAATTCAATGTAATTGATAATAAATTGCGAAAGACTTTAATTTAAACTCCCCTAGTTCACCACATTACGGTAATAACTATTAATTTCATATACTATCTATTGTTTGAAATTTGAAAATCAAGAGAAAAAATATCTACTTACATTTATCTCTTACTACTAATGTCTAAAATCTGAAGAAAGCATGTATGAGTTATCGATATTTGTACAGTAGTTCAATACGAATACACGCAGAACAAATCTGTCACAAATATACTAAATTCTAGTCTCCTCTCCATTAGGGTATGTATTGTAACTTTAACTATACTACTTTTACACCCGCTACCTCTCATGGCTTAACGACTATCTTTATGTGATTTCCCAGAAGACTTTCTCGTGAAACATCGCGTAACATCAAATAGCGTTTCTTTTATCCGCTCACACCTACCACTGTGAGATGTGCCTTAATCTTAAAGCAGGTAAAATAAATTGGAAAATTTTGCTGATTCTATTTCTGTAGATAGATATTAGCAGAATCTATATTGAGTACATGCAATCTATTAAGTACTGTAAAACTGTATATATTTAGACGCTTCATTTGTTAGAATTCTTCCGATCCCTTCCTTACAATTCTTTCGATTCCTTTCTTACATTTCAAGGTTTCGAGGTCAATAGTCAGTAGTAATTTATTGGTAATTTTACTTAATCATTTGTTTATAAGGTACATTGTTAGCCTTTTAATAAAGTTGATTAAAATATAATTATTATTAAAAAAATTTGCTCCATTAAAATAAGTATTAATTAGACCTAAAAATACATTAATTAAACCATGTCAAAGAATTACAGAAGCAAGAAAAGAAAAGTCACAACAATAGATGTCTTCATAAAAGTAAAACATTAGGTCCGCTTGTAGTTTAAAAAAGATACGTTTACCTGCTGTTAACACGAATGTAAATTAATATTTATATTAAATAAATAAATAAATAAATATTCCACAACTATCACACAACGCCGTCTAGTCTCAAGCTAAGCAGAGCTTGTGTTATGAGTACTAGACAACTGATAAACATACTTATATATTTCTAAATGCATACATATTATAGATAAATTACACCCAGACACAGAACAAATGATCGTGCTCATCACACAAACATTTGTCCTGGGTGGGAATCGAACCCACGACCTCCGGCATAGCAGTCAGGTCTACTAACCACTAGACCAACAGGTCAGTCGAATATTAATAGAACGATAATCGATAAGATATCTTCTATCAGATTGGGATCATCTGATTTCTTTTTTAATTGTGGCCGTACCTTTGCTAGCCACATCTAGGAAGACGGTCAAGGATACTATTTTTATATAGCCAATGGTACAACCTATTAAATGACGTAACAGAAGCAATTGAAAACGTTGCTATGTCACGAGAAAAGCTTAATTTACCGTGTATGTTTATACAAAATCTAATTATTGCAGCATCTAGCAAGTTAAACCAAGAATTCTTGCTATTTATAAAAACACCATTCTATAAATAAATCTCCACAGCTAGAAGTTAACGCAAACACATCACGTCCCCCAAGGTACTATCTTCGGCCCTATCCGTAAGATCTACGAAGAACTTACTCAGAACCACGTATTTTCATAACGGGATTGAAGATGTGCTTCAACCGGTCCTTCATTGAATAGATAAGGGGAGATAGTCTAATTGACGCAAGAAAACGCCCATGTTAATTAAGTATTAAGAAACATATTTTTATTTCAAGTGTCTGAGTCATAGAAGACACAATTTGTTTTAATTTCTTTGCGTGAAATGAAACTATCTTTATTTCTGAAGCCAGTTTTGCCTTATAAGCTGAAGTTTAAACGATATCGACAGTAATATAAATGCATGCAGTTCACGCCATAGCATTAGATGTTTACTGATGAATATTTGCTACAGTCCTCTGGGGCCTATTTTGCTTCGTCCATATTCATAATATTTAAACATGCATTTCCAAGGTGCAATAACTTGTCTGGTTATGTAGGTACGTCATAAGCCCGCAAGTCAAACGCTGAACATGGTCATCCTAATGACTGTCGCAATAAATTATAGGGCTACAATTACCACGCTTGGTTGTCAAATTGGTTTGAATTCTGGATGCGTTGCTGTATTAATAAATAATAGAAGGCAGCTACTAATTACTCCAAATTTATATTGTATTTCGTTGTACTATCGACGCTTGTTTTTATCTATTCACATCATGCTAAAAAGTAAAAATTAGCGTCACAGTCACAACTGAACGTATTATTTATATCCTTTCCTGTCGATAGACTCTAATCACTATCAATTACATGCAGCTGCTCATATAATTACCCTGCGTACCCCCATTCTCATTAAGCAGCACAGCATTTTTCTAATTTTACACTCTCAACAGCTAATGCACTTGTATCTACGTTTAACGACGCACAAATTACTCTGTTTAATGCATGCAACGTGCACCTAGCAACCATAAAATGTTAAGAACCCAACTAGTAATCGAGCTCAATCATTTCTTTTAGACAGAGCAGTCTTCGGTTTAAATCTGTACAGAAACTATAAACTTTTTATTACACCTCCCTTCCCTTTTCAACACCCCTCCAGGGCCATTACTTTTTCTGGAATCGATTTTGTGATTAACGTTCCCGTAAATTTATTAGCCGAGCTATAATTTCACGAACTGCTGACTCTGCTGATTTGGTCAGCTGTAATAAATCAATGCCAAAACCTCCTGACTAAAGAGTCTAGTAATATACTTAGAGAATTAGGTATTTAATTTCAGAAAGACCAGAAAAGTAAGCTACCTTTACTAACTATATTTTTACTTATAAGTAATTACTTTGTAGTTTATTATTTACTCCACAAATCCTCAATAAGTTTAGTTGATTTTTAAACTTATGCTAACTACACTATTCGAAACTAAACTCCTGAACTATTTAACAGAATACAGATAAATCTTCGAAAAGCATTATTGCATCCATTATGATCTCTAAAGTTACCAAAAGACGTATTCAAATGTGGAAGAAAAATTCGCGGTAGTGAGCAGAGGTCGAGATGACTTAGTGGTCAGAGCGCCTGGAGTATTTATCCGGAAGGCGCAGGTTCGAATCCTGCTCACGACCGTATTCTTTTTCCATAAAAGTTTATGTTTAACATAATGTTGGCAAGCTAAATCTAAAAAAATCTTTAGAACGTTTTCATAACTTGGACGTTGAATGCAGACTACATAATCTACAGCTGACTTGCACTTGTTTGCAATTCGCGAGGGCTTTTCATAACTCTTGGCTGAGTATACCTCCTTTGATCTCGCCAGATTTTGCTTCGAATCTCGATCAAAAGACCTGGCTTAGTGGCTGCAGCAAAGGATTTTGAGGACGCTTTTTATAATCCGGAAATTCAGGCGATCGGATTTGGATTTTGAATTGTGTGCCTTTGTCGATTTCCTTGTGTGAATCGTTATGTGCGTAATGTTTTAGATCCTTCCTTCAGTAAATACCTGGAATTCATAGGTACTGGTACTCAAGAATTTTGGAAAAGACATTAACAGTATTCGTCAGTTGCCATTTGTGGTCTATGCTCCTATAGATCACCTCTAATTGAACATGCCAGCAACTCAGTCGCTCTAAAGCAGATATTGTATTGATGTAGCCTGATGTGCCTAACCCGGGCAGTAAGTATTGTTTTTTCTACAATTCAATCTTATTTTATTTTAACATAATACAATATTTTCCATCCTGCAAGATTTGAAACAGAAATAGTACCAAACATTTTTAATCGGATTTAAACAATAATAAACCTAATTGCAGCTGCAATAATATAAATTCAACTGAAGAATCAAAGTTTCAACTTGTTACAAACAATAAGGTCCAATCTTGAACAGCGAGTCGTAAATTTTATTGTTAATTGGACTCCGCGTATAGAAGTTACAGCTGATGGAGATAGGCAAGGAAAATACAACCTTCGCAGTACAGATTAAGATAGATTTTCAGATGTAGAAAGGTTGGATGTCCATAGAGTTCAGCAAGGCATAAACATATTACGGATCGTAGGTCTAGGACCTACACCCTGTTAGCATAAATGTTAATTTAGTATGGGTTTTAATTTCAAATTTATGTCTGGTCTCAAGTAAATTGGATATGACGAGGCTACTGACTTTGTGTCGTGTTTTGTCGACAGGTTTAATACATGGACGAGCATATTACTCACTGGAGTCAAAGGTGTGTTTTCGTATTAAAGCTCGTCGATTTCTTTTAATAAGTTATTGCTATTTATATGATATCTGGAATCGGCAACTTTTATAGTAATAAGCCTTTCATTACCTATAAGAATTTTAGAGGATAATTTTACCTTGGAGAATACTGTTTCTGTAGACAAATGAGTAATAACAGACTTGGATTTGTCTGGTGTTAGCCTAGTTATTGTTAGAACTATTGATTGAATTTCTACTTAGTGTAAAATAAAGTCGCTTCCCGTACGTCTGTCTATGTAAATCTTCTAAACTACGTAACCGATTTTATAGTAATCAGCTTTTTATTACTACAAGAATTTTAGAGGATAATTTTACCTTGGAGAATACTGTTTCTGTAGACAAAGGAGTAACAGACTTGGATTAGTCTCGTGTTAGCCTCGTTATTGGTAGAACTATTGATTAAATTTCTACTTAGTATAAAACAAAGTCGCTTCCCGCATGTCTGTCCATGTAGATCTTCTAAACTACGCAACGAATTTTGATGCAGTTTTCACTATCATTCAGATAATTTCCTCCTGATGGCTTATATTTGTAATACTTGCATGTTATATTTCCAGAAAAACTACAAAATATTATCGTTTGTGGGTGATACTTACGAAGTTATTTTGACCAATATAATATTAATCTTTATCCAATTAAATAAGTTGGTTACGTTGGTCATTTAATGTAGATAAAATTTGCTCTTTACAGCTAAACATTATCATCAATACATATCATAAAAATATAACGGATCGCTGCCTGTACATGGAAAATATATAAGAAAACATATTATAGGGACCTTTATCAACGCAAATAGCACCGAAAACAATTATTGTTAGAATTTTTATCTGTTTATCCGTTTGTTTGT
Organism: Xylocampa areola; assembly: GCA_935421205.1. Classification (NCBI taxonomy): domain Eukaryota; kingdom Metazoa; phylum Arthropoda; class Insecta; order Lepidoptera; family Noctuidae; genus Xylocampa; species Xylocampa areola. Next base: position 18,491,697 of record OW285206.1, read on the forward strand.
TTGTCTGTTCGTTAGTGCACGCTAATCTTAGAAACTGCTTATCCGATTTGGATGTGGTTTTCACAAATATATTGTGGTAATCTTCAATTAACATTTAGTGTTTCTTTCATGTCAATCGGTTCATAAATAAAAAAGCTATGCCAATTTAAAGAATTACGTCGAACATTTGTTAATTGTGAATTTGTGTTCATACACGACATGGTGTTAATTTACGACATCTACGCGGACGGAGTCGCAAACAGAGCTAGTCATTAATATTTCAGAAGATATTGCAGATTTAAAATTACCAATTCGAACTCGGGGCGGGTCGACTCCTTTGTAAAAGTATGGAGGGTAGAGGTAATAAAAAGGCGTTCTTTAGTTAAGTAAAACAAACAATTTATAATATACTGCCAACCGTATCTCGGTCACGGTGGCCTATCTCCATGGAGATATTCATTAGCCAAGTAGGTACGCAGGACATGTTATAGTGCACAAGTGTAAGCGCAAACACAGGTACACTCCGTCTTCCTTCAGTCTCATAGTCCGATGGGACGGCAATCCGACACGACCGGAGAGAAATCAGGCACAGGATCGACGGCCACCCGAAGCTCGAACAAAACCTACACTTTACATATTCATGGTCGATTCTTCTTTCTCCAACCTAAATACAGGTCTTTTAGAGTAAAGGTATTTTACTTAACATTTTTTCTGCGTAAAGTTTCTACATAAAAGTATATGCATACTTTTATGTAGAAACTTTACGCAGAAAAAATGTAAAATGCAAAATGAAACGTTCCTCATGACAATGCTGTCATGAGGAACGTTTCATTTTGCATTTTAATCTAATCCATTAATAGCCTGCCTTACAGTAAATAGCGTTATATTTGCAACAAAATAACCAGAAGCTGGTCCAGGAAGCTAGGGCGCTGTACCGTGACTGTAACACAACACACGGCGTTATGTTACACCGTTAGAAATGAAGGATCGTGTGTACACGGCTTTCGAGGAACGGTATACTTTTGTTAGGTTAGTACTTCAGTAGCAAGAGCACAGTGTTTGAATCGTTCGTGTTAAATTCTTGGTTTAGCTGCACGTTGTGCCGCGCTGCGTCGAAATTTTTCTAAAGGCTATTAAACTCGGTACCGCTGTTTCATTATTATGTTCTATGGCAGCCGTATCCGCCTGCCCACTTAAAAAAAAATGTGTATCCTGCGCTGGCGCCATGTCACGCCCCTTTAAAGTGAACAGTGAATGAAAGAAGTTTAAAGCGAGAACGTAATTAGTTGCAATCTGCACTGCGCAGCTTAGTTTCGCATCACGTGTACTTCCTATTGTGAATTTTAAGGACGAACTAATCTGACCGGGGCTACAGAGCGCTTCTATATTTTTAGTGCAAGCGAAAATGAACTTAGTGGTGGTCAGGCGGGAGTGTCCGCGATAGTACCTATGTATACCATTGACTGTCGCATCGGACTGGTGATTACGTGGTTGTTAAACGTGAAGTCCTGGATTTTCGTTCTCTTCTGTTCTATTCCTAGGTCGGGGAAAGTGTTATTGGGCTCTCTGTTAGCACATTCGTAGTCAGTTCGTAGTAATAGCTAAGTTTGGAATTGCACTTGGTTGATGGCAATAGGCTCACCCTCTATTAGATGAGACTTAATAACTTCATCGGTGAAATGTGGTTGTAAAACAGGTCAGGGACAGTTCCTTTATAACAAACCATTTAGTTTTTGTTGTGTTTCTTTGAACTGGCTCTCAGCTTACCTGGAACAAATAACATAATTGGAATTAACATAACTGTGTATAGATACACATTTCTTGTGTTCACAGAAAACATGAGAACACTTCCGCTCTAAATTTATCTTTTCTTCGCATGAAGAGTGTATAATCTCAAATGCTTCGCAAAATGAAGTTATGTTTATTTTATTTATTATTTTATTTTATTATATGTACGCTTGCAAAATACTAATCACTCAAGTATTATTTAAAAAGAAAAACGATTCAACTACATATAAAAAAAAATAGTAACTCGTCATTGATTACCTACATTTTCGAAATTCGAAAATGTTCCCAAGTCAATTTTTTTTTTTTCGAGATTATACACTTTTCGTGCGAAGAGGCGATGTATGCCGGAGATAAGTACTATTTTCTGTAGTAGTTTTTACATACAATTCTATTTCTGAAATTTACACCAGCCGTTCTGAGGTTCATGACTTTTCTAAAATATACAGAGTATATTCTGTGTTATGCTTTGATATAAACATTACCTTTTTATTCTGTTTCAAACTACCATTTTAATGTAATGAATAATTAATTAGGTACAGGGAAAGTAGGTACTTAATTATAACTTCAAATGTCAATTCTATTTATACAATTGACCTTTGCTATGTTAAAGAAAGTGAATTTATGTAGAACAGTCTAACATAACATAGCATCACACCTGCATCCCCTTAGAGGTAGTTATTAAGTCAAGAGTAATAATAGGTGAACCTATTGCCATCTACCGGGCACAATTTCAAACTCCGGCCTACTACTGAGAATTTCTTTACATAAAACACCAATAACGCTGCCCCACCTAGCAATCGAACCCAAGACCTCATGCTCAGCAGTCGTGTTTGGGACCACAAGACCAACGAGGCAGTTAAGAACAGTATAGACGCGTTTAAATTACTATGAACTGCCGCATTGTACTACGTAGATGTAGCCATAAACTATGGAAAAAAAGTAGGTAATGTCATAATTGCCTGTCAATTTAAACAGCAAAAACACAGATATACAAACAGCCCAGTACATTAGCTAAATATCAAATGTTGTAACAACCAAGGAAATGGTTTTGCAAGCAACCAATTTATAGTTTACATTATGATGGAGCAATTGAAATGTATTTATTACGGAGATAGCATCGAGAAAATCGTATAATGTTATTATTTATTTATAATCGATAATGCTGGGGTTATCGATTTGCGTCAAACGACATTCGATTATGGCATCGATTTAGAGATAGGAATTGTTGTTGATTCATCACGTGATGATTGTGACATCTGTTGTTGAAGTTTATCAAAACAAAGAAGTAGAAAGGAAAGTTTATGAATTGCTTTATCTAGAAAATATAGAATTGAATTTAATCTTAATCTAATCCCAATGTCAATTCACAACCAAACCAAAGCTAAAAAATAATTACCTTAAACAGTAGTGACATTTACTAAGTAGTAGATTTCATTAAGACGACTACGTTGCGGCTGTTTTAAAGTCAATTTTTTTTTATTCTTGAACGACGCCATATTGAGGTTTGTTTTAGCTCAATATTGAGCTTAAATTACCTGCAATGTACATTGTATTTAGGTTTGCGAGTCAATTAAGATAAAAACCGCAATTGAAAAATAAATTAAATAGGTACACAAATAGAAAAAAATTGTGCAAAATATAATAAAAGCTAATGCATTTTCATTAAAGTAGGTGCAACAATCATAGCCTTTGGATGAACATCGTCAGTCATTATCATTACCAATTCGATGCACTTGAGAACTAGCTAGGGCTAGGAACAGGATTGCGGGAGCTGTCTTTGTGATTTATTTTTTGCATAGATGCCATGAATCCTTGTTGCATACCTAGAATGCAAACACAAGAAATTATACATTATCTACCTCATACATTATTACCTCTATGGTTTTTTTTTTTAATATCATATACATTCACGCCTCTTAGAATTCCCACGTACATTTTCATAGTAGTGTTTTAAACGTTTTTAGTTAAAATGTATCTAATGTTAATTGTCATCCTTTCCCTTAATTTTTAGACCGTTAAATGACAGGCAACTACGATGCAAACTATGAATTATTTAATCAAAATCAGTCTTACTCTAGGGATGATGTGCTTCTGTACCATATAATATTCACGATAAATAGGTGTGGGCCTAAAAACGCTTAACAAACCAAATCCAACTTTACATTAAAGTATCCATAATACACCATACCCTTACCTAAAGCTTGCCTCGAAGGCAGGACCATTAATCCAATCACTGAAATGAAATCTCCTAATCCTTGCAAAAATTGGCATAAATCATTTTCTACCGCTATCGGTACACCAAAATCTGTTGTAAGTTGTGACACACACTTTAAATAATCAAGCTGTCTATTATTCCAGTAATTGATCTTCTAATCCGGCTTAGCTGCAAGTTGCAAGACTGTATCTACGTTGTGTAACTAGCTTTATTCCAAACATGTCAACCGGTGATTGATTTAGATATAAACGTCGTTCTGAAGTGGTCACTATGACAAGTTGTCATAACAAGTTCTAACTAAACTAATTGGTTATCTTAAATATTGGTTAATAATGAGAATCTAGACTTTGAGGTTACGATAAAAGTTGTGTCACAGATATCAATTTGACAAGATTTTCCAAGTTTACTTCGCTTGCGATTATTCGCCTCTCCTTATCGTGTGGTTGATGAACAACCAAGTGTCAGAGTTTAAACCACCCATAAGTCTCTGACATGGCTTTACACACCATCGAGAATATCTGTCAAGTGTGCTGGTTCCGTCACGATGTTTCCTTAACCGTTTTAAGGTTTATAACTTATAATATAACTAATATTTTAAACGCGAAAGTTTGTATGTATAAATGTTTGTTACTCTTTCACGCAATAACTACTATACGGATTTGAATGAAATTTGACACACAGATAGTTTATAACTTGGATTAGCACATAGGGTACTTTTATCCCGGCTGGACCTAATTCTGGAGTTCATGCAGACGAAGTCGCGGGCAGAAGCTTGTTAATTTATAATATGCACATATGACTTCGAAAAGTTAATGGTGCGTGCCTTAGATTCGAACTTACGACATTTGACTTGTCAGTCCAACGGTCATACCACTAGCCTATCACTGTTCTATTATTAGCCTTTACGTATGTTCATTTTACTCTGCAGAGATCAGTCTTCTGTCCAGTTTCCATACCAAGAAAAAATTTGATAAAATGCCGCAGTGTGTCGCGCTAAATTGTATTTATCTATCAAAAGTAGTTAAACGAGTGATTGGAGATGTTTTATTGTTACTTCGAATCTATTGAAGGAACACAAATCTGACATGCTTAGTTTTCATACTGTTAGACATATTTGCCGTATCTAGTTAGATAGGTATCTACGGTATGTGGATTTACTGATATTTCCTCGACTTTAGGTAATTCATGCTGGTTGCATTTACATTTGCGTAAGCTTTATTTCAGATTGATGTGAGATCTTAAGGTTAAGTAAACAATTTAAAAACAAAACTCGAGGTTCTCCAAAGTGTAATACACAGTTTATTATTCCGTGTAAGTTTTAAATTAAACTGTGAGAATTTTTATTTTTATTTTCGCTGTGCTATATAAAACTAACAAAATCAGAATAATAATTTGCTCATGAAATTGTTGCAACAATAATTTAAACTTGTTCTAAGGCATCCGAAACATTAGCACTTATAGCAAAATCTAAGACTCATCCCATCATCCCCCTGCCCTTATCCCAATTTATTTGGGGTCGGCGCAGCATCTATTCTTCTTCCACTTTCTAATTGTTTTTGAAATTGCATGTTGTTAAAGTTTTGGCAATGTTTTATGACATGGATATTAACAGCATCGCGTATCAAACGTTCCAGTCATTACACTAACTACCCGTGTCATTGTGCAAAATATCCGTTATTAACAAAAATGTGTACAAAATTCTATATTAGGGTTGTAACACATATCGATTTACTGAAGTGGGGTGGTCTATTATGTAAAGAGGATTAAAGAGCGCTGTCCTATTGTTAGAATCAGCCCCCAAGCACGTGGAGCATCCGAGTGGGCTTTAGAAAATTGGTAATTTTTAGTTCTTTTGTCATGGTATATCGAGTACTGGGATCTGGGAAAGGCAAATGTAGCTAGGGACGGGCGAAAGAACTGAATAGAATTATCGAGACACTCAGACGTACGTATGCGACCTTTGTCGTGTTTTAATCAAAGATAGATTTAATACTTGTGTTAAATTAGTCGTCACAAGATGGAATTAAGAGGAGTTGAAATATTTTAAAGTTGGTTTCTACCAATGAATGTGTATGGCGAAAATAGGAGTAGAGGAAGACCGAGGAAACGATTGATGGAATGTGTTAAAGATGATATGGCTAGAAAAGGAGTGACTGTCGATATGACAGCTGATAGAGATGTACTAGAATGCTGCTAAAGTGTAAGTAGCTGGCATCATACGTGAAGGTAAAAAGCGTATCGAAACTTATGTATGTAATAAATAGGAAACGTTTCTCTAGCAATAATTTACACAATGAAAGTTTCTAATTAATTAATTTTAATGTCTTCGCTGTCGTAATTATTGTAATTATGATGTTTAAGTAGTGAAATGTGGCCCTTGTCATGTGGGAGGGACATTTACGGGGATGGTTATACAACACACCTCAGCGTAAAATAAACGCATAAAGGTGACTATACGCATTACCGTACCCCGCCGTTTTACGTAGAATAGTTGGGACTTAGCGTGTTAACTTACAGTCGTACCAATATTCCAAGTCTATGGTCATACCATTATTATCACATGATGGTGATCTATGAACTATTATAGTACGTATGAGCTATTCGTATAGATACATATATATCTATATATATAATGCGGCACGTGACGACTGTTTAGAAATTACGAATCACCCTAAATATCAAATTCAAAAAAAATTAAAACATTATTTTTGTGATGAAAATAATTACGGTCATAAGTAGAATTTGACCCTGCACCCCCCGGATGAACATTTTGATACTACGGTCCAAGACTGTTTTTTTCTTTCAGTTTTATTTATATCAAAACGCGTGCTTTGAAAAAAAAAGTAAAAAATTTACAGGCTTGTTTGGGTACTATCTTGAAAGCGGTGTTGATACTGAAAATAAATTAGTAATTTTTTTTTAAATTGGCTGAGCATGAGATCTGGGGTTCGATTCTCATGTCGGGCAAAGTGATATTGAGTTTTTCTGTTAGAAAATTGTCATTAGCAGCCCGGAGTTTGGGATTGTGCTATATTATGTTATATAATAGTAATAACTTAGGTTTTCGCGATGAATTTTATCAATTATATGTACGGTAGACTGAAATAATTTTAAATAACTAAAAAAATAAGCCTGACGCCTTAGTCCTCCTGCTACCACGAACGCTGCAAAGTGTTCGAAACGTCAGGAAAAACAAAAACCAATAATATACGCGATTAATCCGGTTAAAAGTTGTTTTATTATAATGTTATATTATGTCACACGCGGATGCGTAGCATATGGGTATATACTTAATGTGGATTTATATGGACCTATATACGCCCCTTGCACGTCTCCCTATTTATGGTCTAATATAGTCCCAAACACGCTAGAACGAACAATTTCGTTGATGATGCCATAATCAATACACTTGGCAGCCATTAGGAATTCATTTCACCTTTTATATAAAACGTGCGCCGACTTAATGAAGCTATATTTAGACATTACCTATAGATTATTATTGGCCTACGTTACTAAAAATAATTGTCACATAATACAGCATCACGCCTGTATTCCCCGAAGGAGTAGGCAGAAGTGTAGACAGTTGTGCACCCACATTTCACCAATGCTGTTATTATGTTCCATGTAGTAGGTGAGCAGCCTATTGCCATCTAACAGGCACAGTTCCAAACTCCGGACAGTTACAGAGAATTCCTAACCCAATAAAACTTTGACAGACCTTGGAACCGAACCTAGGACCTCATGCTCCGCGATCGCGCTTGGGAACACTAGACCAACGAGGAAGTATGATTATAAAATTATTATTATTTGAATAGACCATTAATAATGGTTACCGATTTAATAAACCCAGTGGTAGTAAGTGCGGCTGCTGCGGTAGGTTCTGGGTGCGATACCCGGGTCAGTGTTATTAGTTTTTGTTTGTTAGGAAATTCTCAAAGAAGAAATATTGTAGTTCATAAGAATCTTTAAATAAGATTTTTAGGAAAGGGAAAGAAATATTGGAGTAATTACCCGGAAAATTGGAAATATCAAGAAAAACTTTAAGTTCTTTTTTTTCATGAAAGACATCTTTCTTGTTTATAGTAAATAAATAAAGAATTAGTTCGTTTGACACCACCTTTGTGCTATGACGTGCAATTAAATAATGAAGTAATTTCGAAACACATTAAACCGCTTATTAATAACGTTTCTATGTCACACACGGGTCATTGGCTGCTTGCATGCGGGCAGAGATAATATACAGCCACGCACTTGATTTTGAGCGATGATTCCGTACCGTTACATAAATATAAACTCACATCTTTTTCACTGCAGGGTAAATGCATAATATCAAACAAAGTTAATTTACGAATATGTTTTCATTCCCTGTTTTAATCAATCTCGTCGTCTTATAGCCGAATTGTCGAACGCTACTTAATTAAGGTCCTGTTTCTAACTTACTATGAGATCAATCAGTGTGCAAATAGTCCAAAAATTTTACTGCCGACAAAGAAAAACTGAAAAGTGAATATTTTAATTTTATCTTAGTCTTATTAACCTGTAAGAAATTCGACGAGCCGAAAGTTTTTTTTTTTTTTAGTTTATGTCTTTGAAATGTCCCCTATCCAATAAAGAAAGAATCATCATAATCGGACTACCTATTCTGTCAAAAGATATATATATATACGCGGCGACTTGAGAACCTCCTCTTAGTTTCGTCGGTTATTAAAAAATAATTAACTACTGAACTGTGAGGTAATCAATTTATCAAAGTAACACCGAATGCGAGTTTTGATATACACGTGAACACAATTTGTTTGTACATTCTACAAATGCATAGAAATAGGTAGATTTTAGAATATATATATAATAATATAGTTCGTTTCATTACCCCCACCCTCTTTTGAGCTACATTTTGGCCCCCAATCTTTTACAACAGATGCAAAAATAAACAGATGTGCAAATACTAATATCGAATTACATTTAATCAATTTTGTAGTTCTTCTCTTTATTCTGCGGAACCCTACAAAAGACGAATATATAATTAAATAAAGTTGTTGAAAATAGAAAAAGACGGGCTTCGTAATTAAGATACGGAGCTGTCAATAAAATGATAATACGAGTAGTAACAGGTATCTTTTTTGGATCATTAATTTTGTTTTAAGAAGGTATAGTACGATAGCCTAACTTTGGTAAGTAAGTTGCCCCAAAGGGTAACAATTAATACAGGTTGACGTCATTCGGTTGAGCCGATTTCCAGATGATATGCGTTTTTGCCTTGCCGAGTTTTCACTTCAAAGGATTTAGGTTTTTCAAATAAAACCATCTTCACGCAACAAAATTGTTGAACTATCAATTAAACACTAATTGCCTTTACCTATATAGATATTTGTAGGCTTTAATATTGACTATAGAGTAGACTTTGCTTATTTATTGGTATCAGATTAACCTTTGACATATAAATATTAGGAAATATTTATTATTATTTTGAATTGTTATTATTTTAATTTTCTACTTGATTGTGCTGTTTATGTTATTAAATGTCACTGACCTACTTAAAAATTATTGTATGCCATTATGGCGGGTCATAGTTGTGTACAATCTCGGAAACATGTAACAACTATTTGCTTACCTATGTACCACAATAAAGAATTTTGTATTTGTATTTGTATTTGAAAAAATAAGGTCTCTCCCAAAACGTCTGAACATTACGAAATTACTATCCCCAAATTTTACCAAACGTTGAAAATAGTCATAAAAGAAGATGCTTAATAGTAAATTTCAATGATCCCAATACCAGTCTTAATGTTTAGGATAACAACAGAAATAACAAAATTTTCATTTCGTAAAAGTTTTTCGCAGACGCGGCTTTACTTAAGTACTCTGATGATAACAAAGTACCTATGTAGGTACATACATCCTTTGCTGACAACATAGTGCCACTTCTCTACTTATGTAAGAGAAATAATTACTGCTTTACAAGCGGAAATGTACTGTGTGTTGAAGATAGAAGGTGGAAAGTTGAGTGCAGCTCGTTCCCATTTTCTAAACCCGTCTAGTGTACAATGTTGCAGTTGAGAGGTATACGTTGAAGTACTTGTGTTCTCGAGTTGTGAGATGAAGATGACAGGAACATCACAATAAATATAGCTCATGTTGGGTTTTATTATGACGAGGGTTTTTAAGGAAATGTCTAGGCTTGATCGTTTTTTTATAGTACCTAAGATTATGTTGAAGATCATAGATCAAAAATCAACTTAAACTTGAAGGAATTAGTACTGGAGTAGTTTTAGCGGGCGTACCCATCTCACCAGTGGCATATGATTCCCAATCAAACCTATATACCTTTTACCTGTATGGTTACAATGATAGTACACGATTAAATATGTTTGTGTTTAGTTTTTTTTATGTGCGTTAATACTATAATTGTAATGACGAGAGCTATTGATGCTTTATTGTAAGTTCTTCTGTGCTTGTGTGCTCACCCCTCGCTAAAAGCAAATTTTTCGATATTTAGTCAGACGCAATCTCCCTGGTTCTCTAAGACTTAAAATGATATATAAGTAGGTCATAATTCCATAGCGTAGCTAGAGCTTAAGGGGCCCAGTATCAGGTAATAGGCTCACCACCTATTACATGGGACTTAATAACAACATTGGTGAAGTGTGGTTGTACAACTATGTGCACTTCTGCTTACCCCTTCGAATACAGGCGTGATGCTATGTTATGTTATTTATACGATTAAATATAAATCTTAGAAAAGCATCAACGCATGCTTAGCGAACTCTAAACGCTACGTCAGCTTACCTTTGGAATTTAATACAGAAAAAATACCAGAAATATGTATAAAAAATACATTAATAGTTACAGGATTTTAGAGGCTTTAATACAGTAGTATTAAATTCCAAAGGCCTCTAAAATCCACGGAATGGATTGTACACCCGCATTTCACCAATGCTATTATCAAGTCCCATGTAATGTGTGGTGAGCTTATTGCCATCTACCGGGCACAATTCCAAACTCCGGGCTGCTAATCAGAATTTCCTAAAAAAAAAACTCAATAACACTTTGGCCGACCTGGGAATCGAACCCGAGACCTCATGCTCAGCAGTCGCGCTTGGGACCACTGGACCAATGAAGCAGATCGTGTAAATATCAGTTTTTATTACTAAAATTTTTGCATTTATATTATAATTACAGACAGACACTTCAGTTTATTTATTGGTATAGATTCACATGATACAAAAACTGGTCCGATACAATATTGATTATCTGAGGAACTATTTAAAGCATTCTAAGTAATTAATTATTGTTCAACGGTTATTACTCACTTGCATTTTTCGGGATTGCCCGACTAGTTTCGAACTCGAACGGAGCCCTTAGTCATGAGCTGAGGTCGCGGCGATGTCGCGAGTCAAACTGTCAGTATTGACTAAGGGCTCCGTTCGAGTTCGAAACTAGTCGGGCAATCCCGAAAAATGCAAGTGAGTAATAACCGTTGAACAATAATTAATATGAATGTGTCTCACGAAAGTTATTATACATTCTAAGTAATTGTTTGTCCTTCAAGAATATTTTATTACACTTGGGAACTTAACACGTGACATTCTAACTGATCAATATTAAAATGATTCTTTTGTGTATTTTGACTATGGCAATGAAAAACTATAAATTAAGTGCCTTTATAAAAATGTAAGGGATGGTTTAATTTAAAAAACAATATATTTTTCTACATAAAACTGTTGAGGTACTATTTTTATACACGATATGAATATTTAAAAATATATATTGGGTTGTATTATAGTATCTATTCAAAAGCCGTAACCACAATTTTTGGGGACGTTGTCTGTCTGTCCGTCTGAATGATTATAACTTGAGAACCAGCCTTATCACAGCCGGAAGCGACAGATCGCGGATCCCTACTGCCTGTGCTAATGGGGTCTTGGCGCTGCTCTGCCTATGCAGGGCACAGCCCCAGTGTATGCTGCGCCGTGTCGTCGGGACAGTCGCCGCAGTGAATGCACCTCGACATTAGCTTCCGGCCTATGCGACGGGGAAGTATCGCCTCTCCAGCGTCTCCTCTATACGGGCCTTGCTACAGCGAGCCCTATAAGGGTTGAGCCTGAAGTATCTAGTATCTATCTGAAGTGACTGTGCTTTTGGTAATTGTTTTTTTTTTACTGAGTACTGTGTTGTGTTCATTTAGGACATCACATTATTATCCGCCATCTAGCGGACCAAGTCCAAAAATACAAAAAAGTTTGAAATAAAGAATAATTTAATTACTTTAAAAAGCATGTCTGTCCTAGGCTAGGGCAGACATGCTTTTATACCGCATAATTTTAGTTCAGGCGTAAAGAAGTTAAGGTCGCATAAAGAAACTCACAAACACACACATGAACCCTAAAAACATGACACTCCTTTTTTGGGCAGTCGAGTTATAATAGTCTTCACTTTTTGGATTTATTTAATGATGAAATATTTGTAATGTACGATACACGTCCTAGCTACTAACCTATATCGTTACGTAGACACTGGAGAGACCTCATTAGTCAGGATTCATTATGTGCCAAGTTATAAATCGAGATAATTTGTCACCAGAGAAAAAAGAATAAAAAACCGCTTTTAAGACAGGAGACTTATTCAAATGAAAGATTCCAGGCCTTTTTCGAGTTGACAACGTTTTTATTTTTTCTTCACGATGTTGCTATTTGCACAAATGATATTCTTTTTTTGAATAATAAACCGATAGTTCCGACTGTCAAAATGAGATCTATGACAGCCGCTACGAGTAGTCAGGTGCCTGAAAGTCTGACAACCAGTGTTACCACAAGATGGTGTTACCCAGTAACTGGGTTATGGAGGTAAGATAGGAATGGTATTAAGACTGCCTCGTTGGTCTAGTGGTCCCAAGCGCGACTGCTGAACATGAGGTCTCGAGGTCGAGTCCCGGGTCGGGCAAACTGTTAATGAGTTTTTCTATTAGAAAATTCTCTGGAGCAGACCGCTGCCTACCCCTTCTGGGAATACAGGCGTGATGCTATGTTATGTTTTATTAAGCTGCATCCAGTTAGACTAGAAGCCGATTCCAACACTATTAGGAATAGGCTAGGCAGACATTAGTTGTTATTAATTATCCCATTGTGTCTTATTATGCGCAGTGTTAGCCTAGTGGTACGACCTAGTGGTTGAACTGGCAAGTCAAATGTCGCAAGTTCGAATCCAAAACACGCACCACTAAATCGAGGCAGTGCGTATTAGAAATCAGTCATCACTTGCTTAAAACGGTGAAGGAAAACATCTTGAATGAAAAAACCGGCGCACCTCAGAGATGTTCTTGATGGTGTGTGGCGGTCTAAACTCTGACACTAGGTTGTTGAACCACAGGATAAGAGAGACTGTGTCATCATACTTCTTCTTTTTAGGTCTACTTATACATTTTTGTTTAACATTAAACCCAGAATCATTACCAGCATAACAACAAAGCAGCCTGTATTCCCCGAAGAGGTAGGCAGAAGTGTATACAGCTGTACACCCACATTTCACCAATACAATTATTATATCCCATGTAGTAGGTGGTGAGTCTATTGCCATCTACCTGGCACACTTCCAAACTCCTGGGCTACTGAGAACTTTCTAATAGATAAACTCAATAATAATTTACCCGACCCAGGAATCGAACCCGAGACCTCATGCTTAGCAGTCACGGTTGGGACCACTAGACCAACGAGGCAGTGATTACCAGCACACTTATAATTCTGTCCACCCCCCAACGATACAGGATGAAGGCCAACATGAAAGTACCGGTAGATACGCCGCAGTCACATCAGGTTCCATAATGGTCGACAGATCAATCAGGCTCATCCACCCATACTTAGTGATTCTTCACAACACAGAGGATCCTACGTGACTTGAATCTAAATGAGGCACACAAGCTTGATGAAGTGGGTATAGTGAATTAGGAATTAAAGGTTATATTAATTACTAGCTGTGCCCACGACTCCATCGTCCCATCGGACTCTGAGACTGAAGGAAGAGGGAGTGTACCTGTGTTTGCGCATACACTTGTGCACTATAACATCTCCTGCGTACTTGGCTAATCTCCATGGAGATAGGCCGCCGTGACCGAGATACGATTGGGAGTATATTATAAAGTGTTTGTTTTACTTAACTAAAGAATGCCTTTTTATTACCTCTACCCTCCATAGTTTTTATAAAGGAGTCGACCCGCCCCGACTTCGAATTGGTAATTTTAAATCTGCAATATCTTCTGAAATATTAATGACTAGCTGTGCCTGCGACTCCGTCCGCGTGGATGTCGTAAATTAACACCATGTCGTGTAACACACATTCATAATTAACAAATGTTCGACGTGATTCTTTAAATTGGCATAACTTTTTTATTTATGAACCGATTTACATGAAACAAACACTAAATGTTAAGTGAAGCTTACCACAGTATATTAGTGAAATCGGATAAGTTAGACGGTTCTTGGGATTAGCGTGCACAAACAAACAGACAACAATTCTAACAATCACTGTTTTGGGTGCTATTTGCGTTGACAAAGGTCCCAATAATATTTTTTTGCGATCCGTTACATTTTTATTATATGTATATTGATGATGATGTAGGCTTAGAAATGTATTGTTTCTGGTATTCTATGACGATACGCATGTGACGGTAACTAAACGATAGGCTGCTATGCTTCTTGTGGTCGATTTACACACGGACAAAATATTTTGATCTACGAAAAATTGTTCCGAGTCACTCGGAGAATGTAGACTAGAAATTACACGCTTGCACTGCCTGGTCTATGGTCAAGTGCAACTACAGACCGTGGGGTCCTGGGTTCGATTTCCGGTCGAACAAAGTGGTTTTAGGTTGCTATGCTATTAGGTTTTCAGTTTAGTGATTATTAGTAACAACCCAGAGTTGAAAATTGTGCACGGTAGACTCACGACTTGTGAAATGTACATGATATAACTTTGCTTAATCCCTCGGGGAATACAGGGGTAATGTTATTTTGTAAATATATCTCCTGTCATTTTAATAGTGTGTCCAATCCTAATAATATTAGATATAAACTAGCTGACCCAGCGAACTTCGCAACGCAATTTTAATCTTCTTATGTATAAGCCTTGTCCTGACAATAACGAACACAAAAATAAAAATTAACCAATTTGGTGCAGTCGTTCGGAAGTTATGCGCGTACATACATTTCGGCTATTCAATTTGTGAGGTATCCCTTAATGCAATAACAGCGAGCATTTTATTGGTCTTTGTGCAATAACTACTGAGCGGATTCGGAAGAAATTCGGCACACAGATAGATTATAACCTGGATTAACACATACGATACTTTTTATCCCGGTGGACCCAATTCTGAACATAGACGAAGTCGCGCGCAGAAACTAGTCGTAGATAAATTACCTCATATTTAATTTTGTACATCTCTAAGTTCGTATGTGTTATCTGCAGACAATAGCGTATAGCAATAGACAGAGCAATAGACAGACGTGTTGCTGGGAAGTTTATTGCGCCGCTTCTTCTTTCCAGCTAAAACACTAGGAAGCGGTGAAGGGTGGGCTTTTTGGGGGCTGTCTTAATGTTTGACGTTCAAAAAGCGCAAATTTTTAGCCTAATTTGAATAAAGAAATTTTGATTTTGATTTTGATTTTGCATAGTGTTATTTACAGGAGAGAAGTTAGAACTGACTCTACAAATCTTTTAAATCCTTCAAAATAATTTGTCATGTGAACCAAGCTTTACCAGCTTTAACAAAGTAGCGACATAGTTGGAGGAGTTTCATTGTTATTTGTTCGCAACTAGTGAGGAAACTATTGTTACATATCGCTCGGTTAACGATGACGTCCGGGTGGCGCGACTAGTATGTGGGGAATTTTCGTATTGTTTCCTCGCGTAAATGTATTAGGTACTACATTATTTTTATTGGGTGCCTTATTAAGTATTATCGTGTAGTTAATGAACAACCTAGTGTCAGAGGTTAAATAAAAAAAAAAACCATCTTAAAAAAGGACAAGTGAAGTGACTCGAGATGTGGAAACAAGATTAAATTATATTAAAATTTATATATTTCACAACTTTTTGTGTACACTACTTTACTAGTCACTATTTTACTAACGATACCCCATACATCTAAATCGGTTCAGGAGTTTAGAAGTTATGATGGAATAAAGAAACTCATAAACGTACATACTCACGTATATACTGTTATATATATATACTGTTTCATTTCAAAATAATACTGGCTATTTTCTGGATTGATAATAATCACTTTGATAACGCTTGTTTTAACTAACAATTTCGGAATGGCAATACTTTATACGGCAGTCATTTCGACAGTCCATTCCACATTATTGATACTGCCTAGCCTTTTCCCAATTACATTGGGGTCGGCTTCCAGTCAAACCGCATGGAGCGATTGCCTATCTGACCTCCACAACCCAGTAACTGTAACTGGGTAACACGATATCTCGTGGTATGACTGGTTGTCAGACTTTCAGGCCTCTGACTACCCGTAATGACTGTCATAGGTCTTAATTTGACAACCGGGACCGACGGCTTAACGTGCTCTCCGAGGCACGTCCACATTATTGATACCATAAATAAAATTGATGATTGATTATGTATCTAGGTTATTTCTCTTCAAATAGGTATTGTTTATTTTACAAAGGAAAACCATAGTAAAAATGTTGCTAGGCAACCGCCTGCATGCGTCTGTAATGGCTGTATTAACTTGAAGTAATTTTATGACTTTCGCGATAAGGTAACCTTACATAGAGCATAGGTAACTACAATCAGTTTTATTTATTTCTTTTTGCATTGAAAGTTATGGCGAGAGATTTTTAACCTTCCTGAATTTCTGCACCAAAAACACCACATAGCTATAATAAACCCGCCTCGTCCTCGGTTTAAAAATAAATATATAGTTTAAAAAAACACGCTTTGTAACTAGCCGAACTAAAAAGTAAAAAATAATTAACTATAAGTAGGTTCAAAAACAATAAGGTAATTAAGAAAACGATCATTTTATCGTAAAAAAGCGTGGGCAAAGTAAAGAGATTTTTTGTTTGTTTGTTTAAACGCCCTAATCTCTAGAACTACCAGTTGGATTCGAAAAAATATTTTTGTATATGGTAGCCATCCTCATGAGGATAAGTAGTAGTAAGTGAGTATAGGCGAATTAATATCTCGCTACGACCCTTAGGGAGCCGAGTAAAAAGAAAAAAAGCGTGTGAAACCGCAGGGCATAGCTAGTATTTAAATAAGTAGGTACTCATTTAAAAGTACATTCGACTTCCTCAAAATAAGCTATCCCAAACGTGACTACCTATCTCTGACAGTCCGATTCCAATGGTTTATATCTAAACGTAGGCGTTAAGATTAATCACCAATAAATATGTCGAGAGCAACACAGGGAAGTGTACTTCATCGATATTTTATCGCCATCGACACGATAGAGCTGAGATGCAATTAGATCGGTTTTTATCGATACGCGGAATCTTAGCCTGGAATAACATTAGTCATTATTTTGAACAAACGAAGTAACTTTCTTAAAATCATAGACCATATAACCATAAACTAGTGACTAGTTTCCGGAGGCCGATAACCATAGGGTAACTAATTGTGTCTTAGATTCGATACTTGAAAGTTTAAAGGAATTGACTTCCATTCTAAAAATTCCCGTTATCATATCTGCCTTACCTTTTTCCCAATTACTTTGGGGTCTGTTTCCATTCAAATCGATTCCGCTTAATACCAGTATTTTACATGGAGCGACTGCCTATCTGACCTCCACAACCCAGTTACTGGGTCACACGATATCTCGTGGCATGACTGGTTGTCAGACTTTCAGGCCTCTGGCTACCCGTAACGGCTGCCATAGATTTTAATTTTCCGACCGGGACCGACGACTCGTGCTCTCCGAGGTACGGAAGGATCTCGATATGAAATGATAGTCACCCATCCAGAGACCGACCGCGGTAAGCGCAGCTTAACCTCGATCGAATGATCTGTGCGGCAGTTACTAGGCCAGGAGAAAAAAAAACTGCACTACTGATCGATATTAATAATATCCAGTAAAATACTTAAATAAATCCGGTTAGTGGAATGTGATAGTAATATAACATCAGAATCTGGCGCATGGATAACATTTGAAGTGGCATAGTAAAATAGAAGGAGACCGTATCGGTGGTGGTTACCAAGAACAACAGCATTCCCAATGAGGTTTGACGTCAGGCAGGCAGCCGGTCATAAAACATTGCCAAAATATAGCAGCATGCAATTTCAAAAACAATTAGAGAATGGAATAAGAATTCATGTTTCGCCGACCCCAAATAAATTGGGATAAGGGTAATGATGACGATCCAGTAAAAATCTGCCAAGTCTTTTTGGGCCTTCCTTCCTTTTTTGACCTCCAACAAATGCTGGTAGCATTTTACTCAGCGTGACTGCCTATCTGACCTCCACACCCAATTACTGGTTAACACGGTGACGGTTTAATCTACTCTCCTAGGCACGGAGCGGTCTTGATATCAAATGAACCGTCGTAATTAAATTAAATTTCCAATTAGAATCAATCGTGAGTTATTAAATTTTATGAAATAATTTCTACATCGATCAGGGCTTTATCTTAGTCATTTCCTTTCTTTAATATTAACAATATAATAAAGAGCAGTGATAGCCTAGTGGTATGACCGACAAGTCGACATGGACTGACAAGTCAAAGGTCGCAAGTTCGAATCAAGGCACGCACCACCGCCTTTTCGAAGTCATGTGCGTATTATCAGGGACGTAGCTACCGCCGTATCAGCCGTATCAATGATATGGAGCCCCGAGCCAAAAGGGCCCCAAAGTCTGTACTATCTGAGCAAAAATATTTAAAATGTTATAAGGAGGCCCGAATATAAATGTTGATAAGCATTAGCTACGCCACTGTGTATAATAAACTAATTATCGCTTGCTTAAAACGGTGAAGGAAAACATCGTGAAGAAACCAGCACACCTGAGAGATGTTCTCGATGGTGTGTAAAGCCATGTCAGAGACCTACAGTGGTAATGTGTGGGTGGTTTAAACTCTGACACTAGGTTGTTCATCAACCACACGATAAGAAGAAGAACAATATTATAATTGAGGCTGTAAAGAATTTATACCGTTTTATTGAGCTACACTTTAATTGTGCCTTTAAAGAATTCCGAACCACATATCACCTATACACCCTCTTCATGAATTTCATGAAGAATTTTTTTAATGTAAAGAAATCAGTAAGAATTGTATTCTAATTTACTTTTTATCATCAGCATCTCGCATTACATTAGACAAGTTATTGATGTGTTATCTGACTTATAAATCAAAAGTTTGTAGGAAATTGCATCCTTACCACGTATAGGGTAATCACGGGTCATCTTTCAGAAGAATCTTTATACTTTCGAAGAATAACATACCTGAAATAGACAGAAATAACGTGTTAATAATAATAAAAAGCACCAGCCACCATAAAGAAACACTGCCCAACCCGAGATCCAACCCTATTTAAGGAGGCATCTATACCGCTGATACTGAACACGGATCAGTAAACAAATCTACCTATTTTTTTAAATATATTTCTGCAGTCAAACAGATTTCTTTTTTATCAAAACTGGCTCTACGTTTGGCCATCACTTCGCCTGATGGTAAGCGACGGTGTGACCGAGGATGGAGCACGTAAATCCAAAAGAAATCTATTCACTCTAAGTAAAGTACCAGATTTGGGGAGAACCATAGTTAGGGAATTGTTGCAACTGCCCAGACCCGTCTTCCACAACGGTTGCACCGGACTACATCCCCAAACACCACTAGGTCATAGGGTATACCATTTTAAGGGTGCACTCCTACGGACGCTGGCAACTCAGTCCATGCCATGTCATACCAGTTTGTGAAATTGTTTTTGGTGCGTGAAAAAAATAAACCCGTGCAATACCACCAAGGATGTATTGGAATTTGCCGTCCTTTGACAATGCTAACAACTTATTCCTATTTTGAAAAACTCGCTAATGTTTCAAAGTGAAAATTTGGCTATTATCATACATAAACTTAATCCTTTCTCCCATATATCCTATATATGGGGTAGACAGAAACTACAGATCCTTACATATGCCTTTTGCTTCGTCCACGTTCATACATCTGGTCATAACGCGGTTCGGTTGCGAGTAGATACTATCCACCTTTTTGGGGGATTTAGCACCCATATCTTTATCATTTATTCTATAAATATGGCATTTGTACACATCCACAACATGTATAAACGCTTTATTTACTTCGAAGCCCACGTTAATGGTGCCCACGCGAAATTACATCACTTGTTTGATAAAAATCTCAAACATTAGAAATCTTTGGACACGCCCCTAGGCGATCTGCCGATACCCGACAGAGTTGCTCGGGTTACGGTAAGGTTGCCAGTTAAAAGAAATACGTCTAAGTATATAATAATTCGGTAATAGTAATATACAAATAGGTATATCAGTTACAATATTGGTGATATTTAACTTGTATACGAAGACTGCCCCGTTGGTCTAGTGTCCCAACCGCGACTGCTGAGCATTTGGTTTTGGGTTTGATAAAGGATCAGGCAAAGGGTTATTGTGTTTTTCTGTTAGGAAATTCTCAGTAGCAGCTCGGAGTTTGGAATTGTGCCCGTTAGATGGCAACCGACTCACATCAAAAACAGCACTGGTGGAATGTCTCTGCCTACCGCTTCGGGAATACAAGCGTGATGGCATGTTTTGTAACTTAATAAGAATGTGATATCTGTCTCTGTTTGTAGAGACTGGGTAACACGATATCTCGTAGTGGGGATCGGTTGTCATACAAAAGGCATCCGTATGGCAGCCGTTACGGGGAGTCAGATGCCTCAAAGTCAGAAAACCAGTCTCAACACGAGATATCGTGTTACCTAGTAACTAGGTTGTGGAGGCCAGATATGCAGTCGAAATCTGACAGCCGACCCATGCTACTAGCTTTTTTGTAACTCTCCTCAACGTTTACACACCAACATCTCCAGTAAAACAATATTGTTTTAAGGCTACAATAACTACATTATTTTGCCTTCACGCTTCGAATACAATAGAGTAATATTCCAATGATTTGGTAACCCTGTAATATTTAGTATCACAACACAACGGCGGTCGACGACGGGGCCGCCCACGCCCGTTCTCAATGGGCCCGAGCCGCCTGTCGCAATCCCTGATGCGTGTGCGCATGTGCGACGATTTATAATCTTGATACTTTTGGCAATGTGTGTGTAAATGTTTGTTTACAAAGTAATACATATTTTTTGGGTAAATTAATAATTTATCTTTTATTTGAGAACATGTGAGGAATGCGGATTAACGGACGACGACTGGAAATAAGAATAAAGTTTGAATTTTATATTAAACATTCTGTCTTATACCTTAAACATGAAATAAATCATAATTAACACAGATGGATTTGAGAGAAACCTCTAGATTTTTTTAATTATACGTCATATCATAACATACCTCATGCCTGCATTCCCCGAATGGATAGGCAGAGATACAGTTGTACACCCAAATTTCAATAGTGCTGTTATTTGGTGATCCTACTGCCATCTACCGAACACAAAGCTAAACTACGGACCGCCTCTGAGAATTTCCTGATATAAAAACCCAATAACACTTTACCCGACCTGAGAATCGAACCCAGGACCTCATACTCAGCAGTAGCGCTTGGGACCATTGGACCAACGAGGTCATTTTACATCATAACGGGGTTAGGATTTCTTAACCCCTATATACGTCTATAATATAATCTACCACCTATATGAGGTAAAATAGAATCGTTCTAAAATAAATTACAGGCCTCACTGGTACAAAAGCTCACGACTCAACAATCACAACAATAGCTATGTTAAAGTATCAAAACTTTAGGTCGCACTACACCGGCCGCGCCATCCAGTCTAGGGAAGAGATTGTTGTTTTAATGGCAATCATAATATTATAAACGGCGATCGTAGATGTTACCCGCCGTTGTGGCTGGATTTATGAACTCTTTGTGTGTATATTACCTTTGATTTTGATTTATTTGTTTGTTTGAGTTACTTCTATTTAATTTGACTAGTAAAAAGTCTTATTAACAAATGTAGGGGCAACTCGCATGGCATATATCCGCATTTTCAAAATGGCTACGTACGAGAGTTTAATAAAAATAAAATACAAAATTCTGCCAATTTTATAATTTCTATCTCACAATACAATACAAATTTAGTTGGGCAATCCCGAAAATTGCACGTGAGTAGTATATCTGCCTAGCCTTTTCCGAATTACATTGGGGTCGGCTTCCAGAGATGCAGTATAATACCAGTATTATACATAGAGCCACCGCCTATCTGACCTCCACAACCCAGTTACTGGGTAACAGGATATCTCGTGGTATGACTGGTTGTCAGACTTCCAGGCTTCTGACTACCCGTAACGGCTGTCATAGATCTTAATTTGACAACCGGGACCGACGGCTTAGCGTGCTGTCCGAGGCACGGAATGAAAAATGCACGTGAGTATTAACCAGTGAACAATACTATACAATAACGAAGTATATTCAAAAGTTTTTTTTTTTACTGAAATGTTGCTCTTGTTGCCCCCTTTCAGGTTATGATGTCATCAAGAAAAATAAAGGTCAGAATAATATTCTATAATTAACATACATAGCATCACGCCTGTATTCCCCAAAGGGGTAGGCAGTGGTGTACACAGTTGTATACCCACATTTCACCAATGCTGTTATTAAGTCCCATGTAATACGTGGTGAGCCTATTGCCATCAACCGGGCACAATCCCCAACTCCGGGCTGCTACTGAGAATTTCCTAATAGAAAAACTCAATAACACTTTGCCCGACCCAGGAATCGAACCCGAGACCTCCTGCTCAGCAGTCGCGCTTGGGACCACGAGACCAACGAGGCAGTTATATAATATATAATTTTCTATGCCTACTACAACAGACGCGGACTACAGTTGTACACCCTTTTTCGTACGCCTTGAACATCAATATAAATAATAGACACATCAATCTATTTCGAAAAATACCTCAAAATAATTCGCGAAATTGTAATTATGAAAGCTGGCACAATGACCAGTAAAGTGCTCAACATAGTTAATGCCTTGGAGATATTGCTGTGAAATGGCACTTGGCACAAACGATCTGTCTTCAATGAACAAATATAACCATAGACAAGTACAGACTGCAGACGATTGGACATGCCAAATGCCACACATATTGTCTATGTCTAGGTGTGACACTCGATAAGGTTTGCTTATGTATGTTAACATAAATAGCATTGTGTTATTGTTTAATAGCATAGAGACCGAATGCTACTGAAGTTAGGTTGCGAAAGAGGGACGGCATTATGCAAAATTTATAGCTCTGTCACCCTCTTTCGTCTGAAACAAAACCTCACTGACACGTGGTTGGGTAGTGATATAGTCTCCCCTAAAATAGTGGCGGTACATAGATCCAAATGGTATAGAGGTACAGATATGACTTAAAAGGTGGGGAGAAATATGGTGGCATTTTTTTTTTATGATTCGTCTATTTAATACGGCTAACTCTATTAAATAAAACACTATTATTTTTCGCTTGAAGTATCCTCAGAATCACCACCCGTGTTTACTATGAAATACATAAATGGAATTATAATATTTCGTGCACATGTACAGGCAACATAATCCATAGTGTGGCTAATCGTGCGTTGCATTCTTTAATGTTCAGTCGCACGCGCACACCAGTAGATTTAAAGGACGCCACAATTTCATCAGGTAGACTATACATGAAGTTATACGGTAAATCAAGTTTAAAAATACAAGTTGAGCTTTAGCATTTTGTTTAATTATTTTAACACTGAATTATGTAAATGTTGATACAAAAATAACTAAATTAATTTAAAAACTAAACTAAATAATTAAAATACTATCATAATTATTTATCTACAACGTTCTGCGAGTTGACAAAATACAAATTAAACAGTTGGTGTGTTGGTGTTGTAATAGCGTCTGTCCTTAAAAGCTGTTGCGTCAGTCATTAGCAGACACAATAGATTTTTATTGTTACAACGTACAGATCTGTACGTTACTGAGCCGAAAGGTTAACTATTCATTTATTAAAGAAAGTCAAATCAAGGAGATACTTTATTATCAGTACAATAAAGTATAAAAATATCACCCATTGAGCGCTCTTCACAAATAGAACATTAGGTTAAAATAGAAATAATTTGCGCTCTTCACAAATAGAACATTAGGTTAAAATAGAAATAATTTGTTCTCTTGGCAACGTGTAATAATAAAAAACAAACAATAAAACTGCCGTATCAGTATTTTTACAAAGCCAGAAGCGCTCACAAAGCTATGTCAGTAACGATTTTTCATCTGGAAAAATCCAATCTGAATTCTAACCACGAAAATCAATCGGGGTTGTATACAAGCTCTTTTTTATGGACGGTACAAAGAATGGGTACAAAGAGAACAAAATATATAGCTAATAAAATAGGAAAGTAAAGGATTTTTTTATGTGTTGAAGATATAAGAGAATCGCTTTATCGCTTTTAGCATTTTACTATAGCATTTGAGTAAGTACCTAATATATTACCGAAATAGAAATATCCATAAAATATCTCTTTGCCCGACTCAGAATTCTACACTCTATCTAAAAAAAATGTGCAAATTAAAATACAGTCGTGAGCAGGATTCGAACCTGCGCCTCCCGGATAAATACTCCAGGTGCTCTGTCTTATCCCGGAGGATCACATAAATTTATAAATTTAAAGTTCGCCACGCTTGTGATAATGCATTTAAGTGATTTAATTGTATTTATCTAATAAACTGCCTCTTCGTGTAGTCTTAGATTTGACAAGTATTAGGTTTCTAATAAAGAAATTTCAAATAAAAACCAGGAGCTTGGAAAAGCACCTATTACTTTGGACTTAATAACTGCATCGATGTAATGTGGGTGTACAACAGTACATCTCTGTCTACCCTTTCGGGAATACAGGCTTGATTGTACTTTTTAAACTTTCGCGATTCGAACACATGATTATTGAATTCAAACGGGACTTAATCGCGCTAAAAGTATAATATTTATTTACCTCGACGATTCGATCAAGTTGCATTGATCGTGGTCACAGGTATACTGTAGAGTCTATACTTTCAGTAGTAAGTGTAAATAAAAAATAAATGTAATAATAATAATAAAGTAAATGTAAATATAAATAGTAAATATTATACTTTTAGCGCAATTAAGTCCCGTTTGAATTCAATAATTATACAGGCTTGATGTTAAGTATGTAATATTTACACTACCAATAATAGATGCATTACTCATTTCATTGTTATAATTCCCCAGTAATGATAAAGTCAAATGAATTCATGTAATAATGCTAATTATTTTATATGTACACTCAACAATTCAAACATACAAGGCTTTCTGATAACAATACAGTACAATTGTCAATCAAATATTAAATACTTACATATTAAATTTAACAGGAAAATGTCGCACTACATACCACGACCTTACAGCGTACATAACAAAAACACAAACATAACCAGCCCATAACTATCCCACTGCAAGGCATGGGCCTCTTCTCATACAGAGAAGGCACGAGCATTGATCACCACGCTAGAGCTAGCGACCTGCAGTGAGCACTGCAGGTTGGCGATTACACAGTTCAACAGTTCAAAAATATTTGTATTCTTTTAATAATCATTTGGCTTCACGGCTCAAGAAAATCTAAGATCACGAAGGAAAAGCGCGAGCATAGAATTAAGCAAACATATGATGACAGGTGATTCTCTTAACGGACTGAACCTTATTTAATACGCTTTTAAAAATCAAATATTTTGAATACAGGTATATTTTTAAACGTATGCGTAGCGTACACTCAATTTATGCATTTTTGTGGAAAGAAAAATACGGTCATGAGCAGGATTCGAACCTGGGCCTTCCGAATAAATACTCCAGGCGCTCTAACCACTAAGCCAACACGACCTCAGCTCACTACTCCGAATTATTCTTCGACAATTCATTATTTAATTGGAAGTAATGAGCAAAGGTTGAGATAGCTTGGACGGATTAATCGGATTAATCAAATATAATATATACAATATAATTATATAATATATTTCCGACACTGCAGCGTTCGTGTTCGTGGTCATAGGATGATTCTCCTGTCATACGACATCTAATTAAATCATAATCATCATCCCTTAACCCAATTTATTTGGTGTCAGGCGCAGCATATCTTTTTCTTCCAGAACTGTCCGTCATCTCTGTAGTTACTTCTTTTCTATCCATGTCATGCTTCACACAATCCATACATCGTTTCTTCGGTCTTCCTCTACTCATATCTAACTAAACCATGTAAAAGAAAAGAAATAGAAAGTATGTAACGCTAACGTCACGCAAAACATATAACCATAAATATAACGATAACAGCATCCCACGTAGCTATAACTACCGCCCACAATTTGCTTGGCCCACTTACGGCATCTAAGTTGTAAATATTTGAGAAAACTACTAAAAGAGGTGACGGTTACTCTATTGTTTCTTCATACATTATTTATAACTGACATGTTATATCTATGATAGCACTTCAAGTTATCTCGTTTGCCTTAAAAGTATTTATTTAAGTGTTTACAAAAGATTTTCTATGAATAAAAACAGAACAGTTATTGAATAACGTGTTATGCGTTATTCAATAACTGTTCTGTATCATTATTATAGACCGCAGTTTAATGTTATGTATTGGCTTGTTAGAGAGGCTTCTTATCTTCTTTATATTCTTAGTCAGCAAGGAATTCACAAATGCCGAGTTCTTAGTACAAACAATTATTCACAAGGTATGTTCTAAAGTAAGTCCATGTAAATTGTTAATATGTGTGGAAATCCATCTTGGGCATTGTGCCGGACTCCTACAGACTAAAAACCTTTACCGGGACTCCGGGATCGCAACCACATTCACCATAGCCCCAACAGTTTAGTGTCTTAGGACACCAATTCACAAGCATATCGTCGTAATTAAAATAATGATGTAGTAAGTCCAGTCATCCAGGTGCGCGGATTCAAAAACTGTTTAGGACCGTATCTTTGTTTCCACTTTATTTGTGTTACACGACCTATCCCAAATCTACAACGGAAAATTACAAATAACCTATACGTTGTCATGTTCCTTAAAGACACGCCCACTTCATCGTATGTTGGAATTAAATCTTTAATTAAATAAATAATCACCGACCTTGTGTAGAGCGAATTCATTAACACAAACTTGACTTACTGAACTATTGGCATTATCGCAACGATGATTAAAAAACAATCAGTATTATTTTATGTTTTGGTACCTTTATCTTTGTTTTTCGGCATAACATTATGTCTACGTTTATCATATATTTTATTTGCATACTTAATCTTTATTGATATTTGGAACCAAATCCTGGTTCGAAAACTACCCTGGCTGAATAAGCATTTCACCACAACTTAAGTTTACTGCATAGATCCAATAGAGTTCAAGACGAGACGATATTGAAATGAAAAAAATACAGTAAATTCATAGTAAACGTCAGGAAAAACAAAAAACCAATAATACACGCGATTAATCCTGTTAAAAGTTGTTTTATTATAATACAGTAAATTCTTTCAAAGGCCTTTAACCCATGCGTAACAAACTCTAAAGTAATTAGTTTTTAATAGCCACTATTATTAATTTATTGACCATCTTCTTCCTGTTCAGGTTTCAAGATACTAGGGGTCAGCGCTATATGCATTTATCTTCAATTTTCCCTGCCAATCGTGACTTTATCATTCACTCCATATCTATTTCAAAATTCTCATTGTAGTCACCTGTTTGAATAAAAATATTTTGTGTAGTTCCTTTTGTATGGTTTCTGGTGTCCGAATGACAGAAGTTTTGCAGCTTGAGGCTTAGAATAGAAGGCTTTTGTTTTGGCTAATGACAGCTACCTTTTGACAACAATAAATCATCAGCTGTTTTAGCATGGCTTTCCATCAGAGCTGTGCTCCAGCTAAGTAATACGCGAAGACGTGGGGGAACTGTATTAGGATGTGACCAATGCCACTAAAGTTGTACTGGGAATCTGAACAGTTCTAGGATGTGTAGCAGAGCTGTAAAACGTACTCTCTTTACAAAGGTTACGTTTCTAACAGAGATGGACACCGAATGGTGTGCGAGGAAAAAATCCACCAACGTTATTACATAATTATCCTAGGCTCGCTCAGCACAGCTCCAGTGCAAAAGGAATAGCAGAGCGAGGTATTTGTACATACAAAGGTGAGGAATGTAGGCGAGGGACGTGAGTAAAGACGCACCGTTTAACAGCTTCGCTATGCCTTCTTGTTCCGCTCAGATTCTTCGGACATCTCTCGTGAAAAAATTCATAGCGTTTCACAGCTTTGCTACGCATCCTCGCACCTGTATTGGATCTGGTACGAGCTTGGAGCATTTACAACTTCCTCGCTCGCTATCCTGTCATTGTTTGTACAAAGATGCAGCGAGATCTTTGTACAAACAATGGGAGACTACTTAGAACTTTTTCTACTCGAGCTGCGTAATGCGAGGCTAACAATATAAAGCAATCCTATTAGTGGAGCTTTCGCCGCTCATAACTCCAATTCCTCACACAGCACTGAAAAACCTTTAGCGTAAAAGCTATCGAACATATAATTTATCGCAGACATCGTGAGAGAAATCTTCAAGTTGTAATGAAGACTAAACTGCGTAATAACACAAGAAGGGTGACGGTATAAATAATCTTTCATGTTATGTAAAAGCTAAAGCAAGACACGGAAACATGGCGTCAATAATGTTAGTATTAGCATTATGATGACTAACGTCACGATTCTTAGAGGTTTCCATGATTTGTATAAAATCTGTGTCCCTACTAATATTATCGCGGTCTCTATAGCAGGTACCCATACTATGGTTCCGGTATCAACGCAATTCCAACTAATAATTATGGACAGTATATGAGAATTTCTTAACGGAATAACACAACATAATTTGGAGATCGAACTCATGTTCACGGTGAATGTTGCTTTTGTCCTATGGTAGCGCGGTTCTTAACCTAACCTCTTCTAAAAATATTACTTCTTAGTGTTCCGATAGCAATCTTTTTAAGTCAGCCATTAATTTCCTCCTAATGTTATTAGGGCAAAATTATACTAATGCTAATGTTATTATATACCTAAATGATCATTTCCATTTTAGGTTCTGGTTTCAAGTGGTGCTTTGGCACTCACATCTCTACTTATCCCATCAGTATTATGATGATGCATGTATCTTCTGCCAAAACTGGTTTCAAGTACTTATGTCGTGTTTGAGCTACTATTTGTTGTTTTAGTCTTCTTAAGGCCATGTTACACGGGGAAGTGCTTGTGTTTACATCTGCGTTGCGTCGCCTCAGTTCAAGTGATAATGATTTCTTTTAATGTTTCGTCGCTGATACCAATGTGATAGCAACGATTTTAATCTTAGTTAAATTTAGGTTATTTAACTACACTATTATAATAGTCATGTCATTGTGTTCTTCCAGTGTCATCAATGCTTTCCTCTTGAGATTGACTGCCTCGATGGTCTAGTGTTCGCAAGCGCGACTGCTGAGCGTGATGTCCTGGGTTGGATTCCCAGGTGGGGCAAAGTTTTATTACATTTTTCTATTAGTAAATTCTCAGTAGCAGCCCGGAGTCAGGATGTTGGTGGTGTGATACCCCCGTGCTTCAGAGAGCACATAAAAGCCGTCGGTCCTGCGCCTGATCTCTCACCGGTCGTGCCGGATTGTCGTTCTATCGGAATATGAGAATGAAAGAAGAGGGAGTGCACCTGTAGTTGCGCATACATTTGTGCACTATAATATCTCCTACGTACTTGAGTAATCTCCGTGGAAATAGGCTGCCGTGACCGAAATACGGTCGGGAGGAGTATTAGTATTACTCTTGAGATTTTGTGTTAAAACGAAAAAGACTATATATCCTTGAGATTAGGTATATTAGGTACCAAAACGCCGATTTAAGGTAGCGCTACATTCACCATGGCCCTTTCCTGTTAGTGATGTAAACATCATAGTACATATGCCGGACATTTAATCATTCGTTCGAAGTAAATACAGTTGACATCACTAGGTCCACATAACTGTCAGGACACCTGCGTACAATGGCTCCATTTAGGAACAGATCATAGATTAAATAGTGACTGGAGTGTTAAAGACCGAGTGAAGAAACCAAACATTTATAATGCACACAAGAACACACAGACCGAAAACTTTATAATAATATATCGAGCCATCTACAATCAAATGTTATCACAGTCAATACAATACTTTAGTTTTCGATGCTACGGGAAACATTACTGATATGCTATTAAATTTTTATTTTGCGCTGAGACCGTTCGCTTAAGCAGTCACTGGAAGACCGATATGATGACATTACACGTCACATTGTATCATAATAACTTAGGCTTTAGTTTAGACTATCATTAAGTCCAATGTTGTAATAAGCTATCGGTGTAGGAGAATTCTACCACCCTTTTCACCCAAAGATTCGTGACGATAGTAGTTACTCCAATTATTAACTACTCCGTGATGCAGATACACGCGCTTAGGCATTGGAAAACATGCTATAAATCAGTCGCAAGCGCACTATGACGCGACAAGAGGAATGGACGTGTATTTATAGAGAATTTGTCTTGTCTTAGATTCGCTTGTGTGTGGTACCAAAATAGTTTTGCATTTATTTATGACTGGTGCCATTGTTTCGTCATGATGTGCCTCAGGTAAACTGATACTTTTCCTTAAGTGAAATTACGTTGAAGAGTTTTGGTTGTCTTTCTGAAGAGTTTTGTTAGAATAATAAATCTTCAAAATTTGTCTTCTCAGTCAACTTAGCCTATCTTAGCTCACTACTGGATGTAAGCCTCTCTTTAACTGCGCCATAACAGGAAATTCGCGTATCCTGTCTGTCTCCACAGCTTTCTTCAGGACGGTGGTCCGTCTAGCAGGCCGATGTGCGAGACCAAGTTTATATTTGCACATTCGCAATCTCCACTTAAGAACTCCTCTGCTCCAACAACCACCGGTCCTTTGGCTGAAGTGTCCAGTCCTTTACCACAGCTTGCTGATTCTGGCAACGATTTGAAGAGACTAACTAATGGGATGGGAAATAAATACATAATATCATGGTATTCCTATTACTCATTCAGTATTCCTTATTTGTACGAGAAGCGGCCCTTGCCTACAGTGGGACTGTTAAATATAAATTGATAGACTGTTTAAATTTAATTAATATTATTTTATTGAATATAACATAACATAACCACTGGTTGAACTGTGTTTATGCCCAGTTTGTAAGAGAACTGACTTTTACTTTTCAGAGCAGCAACATGCAGATACTAAATGTGTTTACCTACATTCATTTTCGAACAATAAACCGACTGTTTGAACCAAATACGATTCCGAGCGACCAGATTTTAAAACATTTTTCTTTCCTCTAAAATCAGGTCTAAAACAAAGTCTTCTTCATCTTATCGCGGGGTTGAGCAATGATATAAACTAGTGTAAGAGTTTAAACCACTGTAGGTCTCCTCTACCGTGGCTTGACACATCGTCGAGAAGATCTCTAAGGTTTTCTTTTTTATTCGCGATGTTTTCCTTCACTGTTTTTAAATTGATCATTATGTTTTAATACGAACATAACAACGAAGATTCAATGGTACCCCAACCTTGGGTTCGAACTTGCGACCCTTGAATTGACCAATCTCTCCGGAGTCCAGAGAGTCCAACATACTACTACTCCCGAATTTCAGTTTGATCACTACTTACCCATCCCAAAGAATCACCTGTATTATGATAGTGAAGTAATTCCTCTACATGTCACACACCAAAAAAATTACGTCGAGTTATTTACCGATTTTAACATAAATAATTGCATTAATGCAAAACTCCTTCGCATTTATACGTAGTACCTACTTCTAATTATAGAGGAAGGTCCCTCAAAACAACATAGGACGCCATTTAATAACACGACAACTGTCGTGCGTTACAAATGGGTGAGCCTTTATCCGGCCGCAAGGAAGTAGGTCACAGACGGTCCTATTTCCGACAACACAATAGTAAATTACTTCCCTTGATGATACATGTATGTTAGGCAACTTGTTAATGCCATAATTGTATTATGAAGGACGTTTTAAATCGAATTAATTGTGAAGTGAATGCCATGCCGTTAAGAATAGGAATGACCTGCGGCCATATTATGACGTTGACAAACAAAAATAGTATAAATTATGTTTTGAACTGGTCTAAATTATAATATAATATGTTGTGATCCTAAGAATTAGTTATAACCTAAGAAATAGTTACATATGATGAAGAAAACAAACATTCAGTAATAATATTTTTCCTTGCAAATCATATTTTTCCAGCGACAGTTGACAGACGACAGTAGAGGTCATTGACGTTCCTATTCTTAATTTGAATCCTTATTAGATACGAGTTTCATTCAAGTCATATCTATCTGAGTTAATTACCTACCAATAAATCTTAATAGTAGTAGAAGTCAAATACTCAGAGTTTTATGGATAGATTTTACACCTCTACGAGGGTTTCATTCAAGATGATTTGACCCAGAAACATAGGCGTACGGTTTTTTCCTAAGGGGTGCTAAATCTTTAGATTATTGTAGATTTATCTTATTAGTTTTTCGTAAACAATGTTCTAGAGTCCAGAGAAAGGCCAGAAGGATCCTAGGGTAGGCCAGGCCCATCTGTCCCACCCCCCCTTGCTACGCCCAGGAACTAAAGCAAAGGATATTTGGTCTTGAACACCTTGTAGATTTGGTCGTACGAGTCCCGAAATATAACAAACAGGCTTAAAGATATTTGGTACTTATTTAATAAAGTACGTAAAGTTCTACAGCTGGGGGTTGATCTGTCATTGATAAAAAAAAGTATTTATTAGTTTATTGGTTAGTATTTATTAATTTATTTCCCGGTTAGTGGAGTGTGATAGTAGGATCACATTAGAACCTGGCGTATGGATAATATTTGTTATGACATAGCTAGATAGAAGGAGACCGTATTGGTGGCAGTTACCACCAACAACACCTTCTAGTAAAAAAGTACAAAACTAAAATATGGTAGTTTAAGTTTAGTGTTTTAAGTTTTATTAGTACGTTTGTATATGTATGTATGTAATTGCGTAACTGTGATGTTCTGTGAAGTCTGTTTAACGTCTGTAAATCAGCTTGTGAAATGCTCACGGTATTTTAGGATGGTTGGTGTATGTTTCCATTGTTGGGTAGGTATAAACGTCACAATATTATATGGTCAAAAAAAAATTACATGTGGAATACCTGATGGACGTTTTGCTGGAAGCTCACCAAGTCTATTACCGGGTATTAGAGTATCAAAACGGTATTCACCACAATCTTTAGAGGATCCCCTGAGACTTGTGACCTGTGACGTGTGACGCTGTGACCCTGGGTTGCGGAAACATTGTCTGGCTCCCCAGAATATTAAAATCAAAACTATTTTCAAAGCTTTAGTGATCACGAGCTATATTGACCAAGAATAAAGCTATATTAATAACACAACACGGACACGACGAATGACGGGAACACACGAATACCCCCGATGCCCGCGCGCAGCGCTATGCGATGCGGTGCAGCTCCAGTTTGACTCGCGACATCGCCGTGGGCTAAACTCATGATTAAGGGCTCCGTTCGAGTTCGAACTTAGTCGGGCAAATTCCAAAGATTGCTCGTGAGTAATAGCCGTTAAACAATAATGAATATATTAATAAGATTGGAAGTCGACAACGAAATTAGGAAGATAGGTATTCACCACAATCTTTAGAGGATCCCCTGAGACTTGTGACCTGTGACGTGTGACGCTGTGACCCTGGGTTGCGGAAACATTGTCTGGCTCCCCAGAATATTAAAATCAAAACTATTTTCAAAGCTTTAGTGATCACGAGCTATATTGACCAAGAATAAAGCTATATTAATAACACAACACGGACACGACGAATGACGGGAACACACGAATACCCCCGATGCCCGCGCGCAGCGCTATGCGATGCGGTACAGCTCCAGTTTGACTCGCGACATCGCCGTGGGCTAAACTCATGATTAAGGGCTCCGTTCGAGTTCGAACTTAGTCGGGCAAATTCCAAAGATTGCTCGTGAGTAATAGCCGTTAAACAATAATGAATATATTAATAAGATTGGAAGTCGACAACGAAATTAGGAAGAGACTAGACAGATTTTTCTATATTTTTTTTTTTTGTTTTTAGTTTGCAATATATTTATTTATTCCGCATCAGCTTACGTAGGTATAAATTCTGACTGTTACTAGTCTTGGTTACTATTAGATAAATAAACTTATCACTTAGGCTTTACACGATAGTTGCTACGTCGGTAATATCTGGCTTCTAAGATATGTCTGACATTGTTGTCTACATTTCTATTTGATCTAGATAAGTACGTCGTTCTAGATAAACTATTGACCTAATCTGATAAGCTGATAAAATCCATCTTAACCGTAAGAAAGTGATCTTAGAAATATCTAAGTAGGTTTGGAAATTTTCGACGTTTTGTTGTTTTTAATGCATAAGATTGTAAGCATAAGTACAAAAAAATTATTAGGACTTGATTGAACACATCTACGATTTTTTTTTTTTTTGGAATGAATAATATTATATGTTTATTTCGTGCCACTCATTGATTCCTAGAATCAATCTTTCAACATAGGGCTCCCATCGTTATCCATTACTGAACGAATGCAAAATTTAAAATTGCAAACTCGCATAATCATCGGGTCCTCCCTGATTAGCGTGCACCGCACCGATCCGATATTGTACTTTTCTCGAAAGACAATGTACACAAACTCGGGTCACTTCCACGTGCCGTTTGGTTTTACAACTTTTTAATTTACGTCACCCGCGGTGCTTGCTCGCTTAAATTTATGATTCGCTCAAAGAACCACTTAGCTACTTTATGGTGGTACCGCTTAGACGTAGTTTTTATAGGGAATTATTATAATTTAGCTTTAAGTATGAGTTTAAGAGTGTGAAAAGGTGTTAAAAGTATATAAAAAAAATGTTGGTTTTCAAAATACATATAACCAATTGGGGTGAATAGGAATCCAGGGATGAATAGGCATATAACAATGAAAGCTTTTTCAAAATCTGCATTTAATTACATAATAATATTCCGTTTCGTCGCTTTGACGTCTATATTATGCCAAATTAATAATCGCGAAAAATAATTTTGAAATAATAATTCCTATTCATCCCATTAGACGGTATTAAAGTTTTGAGGTAAAATGTCTACAGTAAATATTAAATAAATATTATTTACCTAAAGGACCTAATAAAATAAGTATTACGTGTTTTTAACTCCCTTCGAAAATAGAGTGCAAGTTTGACGTGTGTTGGTATGTATCTGCGGTATCGTAGCTCCAAAAAGAATGAACCGTTTTGATAATTTTTGCAATGTCATTAAAACGTTCGGTAATAATGATTACATCAAAACCAGTCGTTGACCTGCAAATTTTTATAATCATTATTAATTTGAAAGCCTATCATAATGTTATGTCAGTGTAATATAATAACTAAGTTGCAAAACCAGTAGTCATACATTACATAAGAAAGAAGACTAGCCTGCCCTGTTGAAGGATACACATGTGAAGTGCATTTCTAAACGTAAATACTTAAGTTCCTATAAAACGGGTTACTTAAAGGACTACTGTTTTACCTAATGTGGCTTGTTGGTCAAGAGGTAGCAAGCGCGGCTAGGTCGTAGCGAGGTCCTGGGTTCGATTCCCGGGTCGGGCAATTATTGGATTTTTCTGTTAGGAAATTGGAATTATGCCAGGTTGATGTCAATAAGGTCCCCACCTATTACATAGGCCTTGTTAAACAACAGCATAGATGAAATATAAGTGAACCCCTCTGCCTACTACTCCTTCGGTTAATACTAGATGGTAAGCGTTATGCCCAGCAGCCGCTTTTGGGGCCACTAGACAAACGAGGCAGTTCAGGAATCAACAGTTATGAAAAAATCTTTAAGAACAGGTGTTACATAAACACTGTTCAAGGTTAATATTTAATATTATATATTCCATAATCGATATTTAGAAAGTTATATAATATCAGAAATAATAGTAAATGGCAATTTGCTAAATTAACTGCTGACCTTCGTTAGAAGGCGTGGCATAATACGGTTTTTACGTAATACATAATTATCTCTAGTTAGCTATATACTCCTCCCGACCGTATTTTGGTCACGGCGGCCTATCTGCACGGAGATTAGCCAAGTGCGCAGGAAATATTATAGTATTATAATAAAACAACTTTTAACCGGATTAATCGCGTGTATTATTGGTTTTTTGTTTTTCCTGACATTTCGAACACTTTGCAGTTTTCGTGGTCGCAGGAGGACACACAGGAGGGTCACGGTAGTGATCGCGCAAACCTATGATATTACTAGATATTATAGTATACAAGTGTATGAGCAAATGCAGGTGCACTCCCTCTTCTTTCACTCATAGTCCGATGGGACGGCAATCCGACACGACCGGAGAGAGATCAGGCGCAGGGCCGACGCGACGGCTTAACGTACTCCGAAGCACTGTGATGTCACACCACCGTGCTTCGAACTTCCTAACTCCAGGCAGCTATTAAGAATTTCCTAACTGAAGAACCCAATAACACTTTTCCCGACCACTAGACCACTAGACCAACGAGGCAGTCAAGACCTATCTATAATTATGTAAAATCTATCTTAGGTTTTCGTAATTACTATACATTGCAATAAAATCATTTTAACCGGATTAATCATGCACACTTTGCAGTCTTCGAAACGTCTAAGATAATCAAAGGGCATTTATACGTGGGATTAATCCGGTTAAAAGTTGTTATTCTTTATTTATTTTTTATTGAAGAAATGAATTACTTTCGTCTAGTTTTTTTTTATGTGGTACCCCTAGAATCTTTACATTTAAATATAGCGCAACTTGACAATTAAGCAGATGGGTATTTTTAATTCTGCTTAATAATGCGGCATTTCTCACTTTTGAAAAAATAAAATAGGTATTATGCCTTAAAATGCAGAGGTTCGAATTTTTGAAAATATAAATAATCCGATGAATAAACATTCTACATTATCTTAAAAAGGACAAACTTAAAATAGTAGGTTACTACACGACAATCCAGGTTCTAATCCTGGAACCAGTAAACTTAACATAACCTACCTAGTACGCATTATAAAGTGCCGTGAACCTAACCACCACACAAAAAAACACACACAAAAGAATTTAATAGCAGATATATAGAATGTACCTAACAATCTACAAGACACCACAACCTACTTACAAAATAATTCATCAAGATACTTTTAACCCAACAATGGACAAAACAATCAATGAACTAGAGCGAACGCCTGAACAAATTGATTGTTACAAAGTATAACTAGTTAACTGTACTATCTGACCTGTTCCGATTCGCAACTAATGTACAGTTTTGGCAACGTCTCTAGTTTAAGTACAATCAGTGGCAATGCCAAGGTTGGCATGCAAATGGCACGTGTGAGAGAATTGTAAATCAATAGTAATGTTAGATACCGTGTTGTGTTTTATTGCAACGGGATTTGTTTGATATGTTGTGCACGTCAGTGTGTGTTTCTTGGAATTGTTTTAAGATTAATTGATAGGTGCTTGTTGTTTTACATCGTTTAAGACGTTCTATTTGAAGGTACCTACAAAATACATGAATAATAAGACAGTAATATTTTTGTATTCATATGATTTTGCCACTCGCAATCAATTTCTAACCACGTGTTGTGTAACAGTGTAGGCAACAAAAAAATCGAAAGAAAATTTTACAGAAATACAATTAAAACTATTCAAAATAAAATGAAATCGTTCAGACAATCACGCACATAATTGATTGAAAATCGATACAAATTAATCGAGACTTACGTAATACCAAAAGTGAATGTGCGATTAGGTCGTATACCGATCGTTAATGAGTTCTGTATGCAAATGCGTGAATATCTGGGCTAGATTGTGTTAACATTGCCCCGTTCGTTAGGTAACGAGTCTCGATCGATAACCACTCGAGTTCTATGTACTGTTAACGGGTTACTCGATTGGTAAAAAGAAGTTGTAGTATTGTTGCAAATTATCGAAAATAAATTTCTCCGATGCTTGTTATTAACTCCCATGTAATAATCGGTGACCTTATTGCCATCAAACGGGCACAATGACAATGCCCGAGCTACTGAGAATGTCCAAGTAAAAAAAAACTAATAAAACTTTGCCTGAAACAGAATACGAACCCATGACTTTACGCTCAGCTACCGTAACGGACACGTCTAGACCAATGAGGCAGTTATTACAGGTACTTAGTCAAAGCTCAGTTCTAAAATGTATTTCTGCCGACAAAGTGAACTTAACTTAGCGAAAATAAAACTTAGTCAATGAAAGCCCTGGATGAAGATGGTAAAAATGATAATTTAATTACTGGTAAAGACGATGAGTTTGATGATAAAAAATTGTAACATAACAAGCCCATAACTTTCCCACTGTAGGGACAGGGCTGTTTCTCATACAGAGAAGGTACTTTGATGATAGTATTTTGTTTATTCATTCACCCGTCCTCCGGGGAGCACGCTAAGCCGTCGATCCCGGTTGTCAAATTAAGACCTATGGCAGCAGTTACAGGTAGTCAGCCTGAAAGTCTGACAAAAAGTCATACCAAGAGGTGTCGTGTTACCCAGTATCTGGGTTATGGAGGTCAGATAGGCAGTCGCTACATGTAGAATTCTGGTATTCAGCTGCAGCCGGTTTCACTGGAAGCCGTCCCCAATTTAACTGGGAAAAAGCTAGATAGATTGTTCATACATTCACTGCCGCCACTATTTTTGTGATGTCCTTAATGGTGCCACCTATATCGCCACCACAGTCCAGGCACACGGGTTAGGAGCAAAATGGACACATCAGGAGTGTTTCCTGTGGTACTATATAATTAAAACATGTTGAAGAGTCTTTAAGATTGCCCAGACAATATTTGAGGTTTTGTGAGAACTATGATAAATCTGGGCAAAGGTAGAAACCATCAAGCCTATTATGTTTTGTAAGACTAAAAGGTCACGCTATAGACACGACTATTCATTTACGATGTTACATCACAGCATATCAGCTTTCTATAGTTTATTAAACACCGTATATGTGATCAAGATTAATGAAATTTTGTTAGAAACAATAAAACATCGGTATTGGTTATCCTCCATCTTGGTTCATAAAAATGTAGGTAGCGTTTATTTTCCATTATATAACGTCTACTAGTAATATCTTAGGTTTACGCGATCACTACACATTATAATAAAACAACTTTTAACCGGATTAATCGCGTGTATTATTGTTTTTTTGTTTTTCCTGACGTTTCGAACACTTTGCAGCGTTCGTGGTCGCAGGAGTCCTCCTGCATTAATCCGGTTAAAAGTTGTTTTATTATAACGTCTACTACTTATGTTTTTTTTTTTCGTCTATGGTAACGCGATGTAAAATATTGAAAGTCTTGCCGTTTTGAGTTTATGAATCATGATTGATTTATTGCCATTTGTGCAACGGATTAAATAAGGACTTTAAGATTTTTTATAGTTTGAAAGCATTGCATCACGCCTCTATTCCCCAAACGGTTAGGCAAAGGTGTACTGTAGTACTGGGTCTACTACATTAACTATATACCTCTGCATATCCCTTTCACCGATGCTGTTATTTTAAATCGTAAACGTAAAAAGTAGAACATTTCGCAATGGGTCCCTATTCACCCCATTACACACATACACCATATTACTGTCAAATGGGATTAATAGGGACTCAGGGTTGTATAGGGATAAAATAGATAAAGTTTCTAGATTGTTTTCTTGTTTATTCATTTTGTCACAATATCGACGTCTATGTTGAAATAAAGCGACGATACGAAATATTTATTACAATTACAAACATATTTCAAAAGCTTTACCTGATCTAC
This sequence comes from Xylocampa areola, assembly GCA_935421205.1. Classification (NCBI taxonomy): domain Eukaryota; kingdom Metazoa; phylum Arthropoda; class Insecta; order Lepidoptera; family Noctuidae; genus Xylocampa; species Xylocampa areola. The sequence continues at coordinate 18,531,759 of OW285206.1, forward strand.
CCCTATTTACCTCTAGATCTTTTGGGGGCTGATTGGCCCGCGTCCGTAGGAGTGCATCCTCAAAATGGAATCCCTACACGTGGCCCTTGGGTGGTCCAAAACAGGCAACACAGCTCTGGTGGGAGGCAAATCCATCCACGCTACTTAAGAGTGAATAGATTTCTTCTGGATCTACGTGGTCCATCCTCGGCGACACCGTCGCTTACCATCAGGCGAGTTGGTGGCCAAATATCGTAGATCTATCGATCTATTTTAAAGATGTTAATAAAAAAAATAAAAAAATACCCTATTCGCCCCATTTGACAATATATCCTTGGAATCCAAAAATTAGAAAATTAATAGAATTAGATATTCAACTAATACGTTGGCTGGAAAGTAAAAAACATAACATAGCATCACGCCTGTATTCCCCGAAGGGGTAGGCAGAGGTGTACACAATTGTACACCCACATTTCACCAATGCTGTTATTAAGTCCCATGTAATAGGTGGTGAGCCTATTGCCATCAACCGGGCACATTTCCAAACTCCGGGCTGCTACTAAGAATTTCCTAACAGAAAAACTCAATAACACTTTGCCCGACCCGGGAATTGAATCCGAGACCTCCTGCTCAGCAGTCGCGCTACGGACCACTAAACCAACGAGGCAATTTTTTGTTAAAATGGAAAGTATTTTGTTAAAATGCGTCATTGCCAAGGGATACTGGCAGAACAGTAAGCGCATCGCCAATAACAAGCTAGATTTATTATTATTTATCTACTGGAGATGTAAATACAAAGTTGCAACATCTATGAATTCGCCAACTGAAAACATACTTGTATTTAGAGCAATGTAATACCAATATATCTTAACCTCCCACACCCCTCTCTATAGAACGAAAGTCGTTGAATTCTTGGAAAGTGCTAAAGATGTAGAGGTCACTATAAATTGGATTTCAAGTACATTGAAGACTAAACTTGGCTTTATTCCAAGTGTAGCTAACGCCATTTCATTGCGATATTTATTATTATGTTTTGGGTAAATAAACGATATGGGTGTGTAATTGCTAGTGAATTAGCGTAGGTACGTCTGCAGTCTAACTTTTAACAATAATTAATGAAATGTAAACACGGTATCGGTTTGTATGTTTACATACATAAACTCACGACTTTTTCCCATGGGGTTATGCAAGAACTACAGAAAGACGCCTGCTTATGGCAGTATACTTTTGTTTAGAAGTTAAATTTAAGTTCGTCTCGCGACTTCACCACGTTACTAGCTTTTTTTTATGGGAAATGGGGCAACCGATCAGACGGATTGCCTGATGGTAAGCGATTACCGCCGTCCATGGACACCCGCAACCCCAGAGGAGTCGCAAGAGCGTTGTCGGCCTTATAAAGGATTTGGGCCTCCGGTACACTCACTCGGCGAAACACAAAGCAAGCGTTGTTTAACGCAGGTTTTCTGTGAGGCCGTGGTATCACTCCGGTCGAGCAGAAGCATGGCTCTCCCACGGTAAGTTAAGATGACGGTTATGATTAAGGGCATCGTATGGAAACAAAACTGTTTGGGAAATAGTGAAATCACAAAAATCGTATCTCACCATAAAACTGGCCTTATTAGACAATAACCATTCCACTGTAGGTATATAATAACGCGAATTGTACTAATAGCTGTTACGATGAAAATGTTATTTTCAACGCGTTATTATCTGGCAATTTTTCGCACGACTCGCAAACCCAAACCATTATATTTAGATATGCAATTTAATAGAGTTCCGATTGAAATCGAGAGCTATTTGAACTGGCTGTATGACTCATGCTTCAGTTCAATATAAATCGATTTCTTTAAGTACAGGTTGTCCATGGAGTTCCGTAGAGAAATTATTATTGATGTATTTCGGTTACTTTTCTGGTTTTATGTTAGGTAATAGCATTAATTGGTAAGTAAAATACATGATGTTAACGCACAATATTTTAAAACATTGTAATGAACATAGATGAAGCGAAACAGGACATAATGGTAGCAAGTGGAAATTGATATTCTCTGCATATCTCAATTGTAAACAGTAGTGATTTTATGCAAATATGTATACCTTCGCAATCAGGGGACTGGATATTACCGATATGGTAAATAAAGTGATAAAAAATAAAAAAAGTGCGCGCCTTTAGAAAGGTGCCTGCGGATACCAATTGAAACAGAATGACAGAAAATAACTAGAAACTGAAAAGTTCATTTAAACCTTTTTTTTGGACTGGTAACTCTACGTTCAGTAACTAACATATTACAGGATTGACCTCTTTACCGACCGTCCATTACCAACCCAATTTGCTCAACTACCCGGCGGCGATAAGCCGCTTAAACTGTAAGTTTTCCTTGCATTCACACTAATACCTACTAATAGCAAGAAGGTAAGTGGCTTTACAAAACTTAAACTTTAAAGTTACAGGCAAGCAAGAAAAAAAGAAAGGCAGATTTTATAAAATGAGAAAATTATGAGTAATTTTCATCATAGAGTGTTTAACTGTTAGTAGAGGAAACTGCCTCGTTGGTCTAGTGGTGTGGCTTTGCCTGACCTGGGAATCGTCCCAGGTCGGGTATTTAGTATACAAATACTCAGTAGTAGCCCGGAGTCAGGAACTTGGTGGTGTGACACCCCTGTGCGTCGGAGACTACGTAAAGCCGTCGGTCCTGCATCTCTATTTCGGTCGCGTCGGATTGCCGTCCCATCGGAATAGAGAGTGAAGGAAGACCGAGTGCACCTGTGTTTGTGCATACACTTGTGCACTATAATATCTCAAGTGTACTTGGCTAATCTCCATGGAGATCCCGCCGTGACCGAAATACGGTCGGGAGGAGTATTAGAGGAAAAAATATTTAAGTATGGGAGAGAAATAAAATTTGTAGGGGCTTATTAAACATCCCTCTGTGTCTCCCTATAACGTAAGAAGGGAACTTGAAATTTAGTAGATGCGAACAAGCACATAGCTCAGTTGAGAGAATGAAGTCACGGCACGACATAGTTCATGGGCTTTAGTCCTGTTCGCGTCTTAAATTAATAAACGATCATAAGAAAAAAAAAATAGGGATTTTCAAATTCAATTCATATATTTCATTTCGGACCATAAATCCGTACTTCATTATTAGTACAATATCTATACTAATATAGTTTAAGATTTTGTATAAATAAACACATATAGTATGAAATTACGTATTAAAAAGAGAGGCAGTAGGTAAAATTCGGATCGCAATAATTGACTGGGCGTAAGTATAGACTTATAATAGGTTATAATTACTACACATTATTACTTGGGAATTAATGACAGCATTGGTAAAATGTGGATATCTACCTAACCCTTATTACAGTAGGTAACCCTTATTAGGGTAGGTATCCCTTATTACGCCTGAGACGTGATGCTATGGTCATGTCTAGTTCAGTAAGAAGTTATGAACAAACTAGGGCTACAGGTTATTAATAACAATTCTCCATAACATACCTTAGTCATGTCTCGTTTACCTCGTTTGTCTCAGTTATCGAAGTCCAGAAGCTGTTGATTCAAGGTGTCATATCAACTGTATTAATGTCCCTTCGTATTTTAACAACATAAATGCGAACAGATAAGATATGACCATATTTTTTCTTTTTTTTTATCAAAAATGGATTTGGTTTGGCCACCAATTCGCCTGATGGCAAGCGACGACGGTGTGGCCAATATAATATTTTTAAATATTTTAACGAAACCTATTTTAGATCTATTTATGTATATCTTTTAAATTGAGTTTATTTCATAAATTTGTATTATAGTATAGTACCTATATTAAACCTATTATTAGAATGTACAGATGAATACAATAAAGATAAGAAAAAAAAAGAGTACAATATCAAGTGGTCACTTATTTTTAACCCGTAATCCTGTATCAATGTACCATTCACAGGTTGGCCCAAATTCAACTAGACACACCATATATTCAAAATTACTCAGACAGTCCCAGTGTGCTGTCGAAATTTTGCAGATTAAGAAGCAATTGGAAAATATAGAGGATATTTCATTTATAAGTACATAAATAATAGTGTGTGTCATTAAAAGTATGGATCACTGACAGAAAAAGTATATTTTATTAAAAATGCTTAAAGCATAGATAATGCTTAAGCATTATCGAATATTACCACAGATGTAAAAAAAAACGCGTGTTTTAAATGTCTTTTTACACGACAGCTCAAAAAAGGATTGATATGTGTTTAGGGTTCATGTGTGTATGTGAGTTTCTTTATTCCACCATAACTTCTAATGCCTGGACCAATTTCGATTTATGGGCTATTGTTAGAATTGTTACATTGTATTGGGTAAGATAGGATAGTAACTTAAAAAAAAAAAATAGCAGACGCGCTTTTTAATTTTTTTAATTACTTTCATCTTGTTTTGTTTCTTCTTTATTTGAAGGGCCTCTTAGCTACCATATCGGCCAATCAATAAAAATCGTTAATAAATATATACACTTAATAATTCATCATACTACTACCCAACAAAGGTTAATGGAGGAGTCCATGATGTACTACCACAAATAATAAAAAAGGCTCAACTCTCCGTCTTTGAAAATAGTAAAAAAAAAACTCCTTCTGAGCGTATTTCGGTGACGGCGGCCTATCTCCACTGAGATTAGCCAAGTACGCAGGAGATATTATAGTGCACAAGTGTATGCGCAAACACAGGTGCACTCCCTCTTCCTTCACTCTCATATTCCGATGGGTCGGCAATCCGACACAACCGGAGAGAGATCAGGCACAGGACCGACGACTTCACGTGCTCTCCAAAGCACAGGGGTGTCACACCACCAACTTCTTGACTCCGGACTGCTTCTGAGAATTTCCTAACTGATAAATTCAATAAAACTTTGCCTAACCTGGGAATCGAACCCAAGACCTCACGCTCAGCAGCCGCGCTTGCGATTACTAGATCAACAAGGCAGTCAAGTACACGTAATAACAGAATTGTAAAATAATGGAATGAAGTGAATACATGTAATTGGATGTCATTGGCCCATATTGGTAACTCAATCACTGCCGATGGCGGTTAGTTAACTGTTACGTATTCCGCACTAATTACTTACCACAAGGTCAATGCTCCGTAATGAGTGCGACGATTAATTTGTTATCCAAGAAAACAATACAGTTTTGCCTCTTTACTAGAAGACAGTGATGCGGCGGAATCTTATGTACTTCGACGCCTGAGCTAAGCTTTCTGTCTTAATATATATTTTTAATTTGTTTTATATTTGTTTCACAGTTAGGTATAATATCGTATTCATCCCTTTATAGTTAAGAATTAAATAAATAAGTAACAACATACTGACAGCTGCATATGGAAATATTTTATATCGACTTTCTTTTTTATAACATGTTAATCGATTTAGTTTCAAATATGTATCAGAGATAAAAATAGTTTTATGCATTTTATCAATTATATGTACGGTAAACTGAAATAATTTAAATAAACTGTTATAACGCCTGCGATCACGAACGCTGCAAAATATTCGAAACGTCAGGAAAACAAAAACCAATAATACACGCGATTAATCCGGTTAAAAGTTGTTTTTTTTTTTTAATTTGAAGTGATCGCGAAAACCTAAGATATGACTATGTCAGTCGATGTGTAATTAATTTTTGTCAATATTATTACGGAATTTAATAGAATATGCTGTGATTTTTAAAATATCACCCAATAAAACTTACAAGTATCTTTAGAGAAAACACGATAAAGATAGATGCAAAAAAAAAATGTGTCTCGAAATTCCTTCAAACATGGCGTCCCTATTCCGAGTTATTCGGCACCAGATGAATGAACACAATTTAAGATACGTAGTACAATGAAAGCTTTTTGTATTCTTTACTAATGTTTAAAATAAAAACCTTACAATAGTGGTCTTCGTAAAAGATTTATGAACATCACTTGAAAAAAACAAATCTTTTGTCATTGTACAATTATATTGAATAGGTTAGTATTTGGGTCACGCTATTATTTAATGTAGTATTCATCGTGCCAATAGTTCGTTGATACAAGTCTTTCTTTCTTTGTTGACAGATCAGTAACCCTAAATTCATTAAAGTACCTAACCATTTTATTATGTTCAAATAAGACGTAATTGTTATATTAAAAAGTTAAAACGGGAACAGGCAAGTGGACGGATTTTTTTCCTGAGTTTGTTTCGGTGTTTTTTCTCAGTGGTAATCAGATAGAAAATGCGCCGGCGCCTTCTGGATTCTGCGTTGAAACTGTTTGTAAAACAAGTCGGAACAAACCAACAAAGTAACATGCAAGTATAAGGGTTTTGTAAAGACTTATTTACAGAAAAAACAATTTGAATTTGAAGTAGTGACCAATGACGCTTGCTGTGCCGACAAGAGTTAATTCTTAGATTAACAACGAAGATTTTGTTTTATGAGTCATCTGCAATTTTGGATTCATCATCTCGTTCTAGTAAATTTTGTTCATGAAATCGTAACACAATCCACTAGTGTGCATATTAAAATTATCTCCAAATAAATTTATTCATCAAACTCCTCGACACAAATTGGGGTTCTCCATAGACTAATCAGGATATAGTTCTCTTTACGTCACGACTACGTCACTAAACAACAGTAAACAAAACAATAGGATCTTGTCTTGAGCCTCTAGTGTCAAGTAAAACGTATATTTATTTCTTGAAAAGCTTTCTACCAATTTCAAATAAGCAGTAGGTATCCATCAACCTCGATAAACCTACACTTTATGCATTTTTATCTACAACACTAGAAATAAACAATAATAATAACGCTTAATAATACAGCTCGTACAATAGAGATGGACGATTTAACGCAAGTTATAATCCCGATTTATCTACAGTTAATAAATTTTATCGATATGTATCGGTCGATATAACGTGCCGCGGGTTCTGACCGCATCGTCGACATAGGAACTAAATTAATGACCCTTCACTTCACTCGGTTAAATACTAAAAAGAGTGAAAAATAAAGCAAAAAGCATTTTACATTGCATCGTGATTTGTTTATAAGTGCAAAAACGTATTTTACAAGGCGGTGCGCGTTTTGTAAAACGTTAAGTTGTGGATTAAATTCTTTAAACTTTATCGAACGAATGTAAGTTAAGCTGATTTACAAACTAATGAACCGTTAAGAAGTATTTAGTGAAACATGAATTTTGTTTTAAATTTAAATAAGTATTGCCGTTGAGGCGGTAATCTTGGCAATAAAGATAAAGAAAATAAAACAAAAACACAGTAGCTACCAAGTAGCGACAGACTTTATTATAAAAATATGCGAGTGACATAGCATCACGCCTGATTTCCCCGTAGGGGTAAGCAGAGGTGTACACAGTTGACACTCACATTTCACCAATGCTCGTATTAAATCCCATGTGGTGAGTTTATTGCTATCTACCGGGCACAATTCCAGACTTCGGGCTGCTACTGAGAATTTTCTAACAGAAAAACTTAAAAAACACTTTGCCCGAGCCGGAACCACTAGACCAGCGAGGCAATTCTATATGATGTTTATCTAGCTTCTACGCGCGACTTCGTTTGCGGGGACTTCAGAACTAGATCCAGTCCGGATAACAAATATCATATGTGCTAATCCATGTTATAAACTATCTGTATAACTACCATCCGAATCCGTTTAGTAGTTATTGCATGAAAGAGTAACAAACATCCATCCATACTGATTTTTACCGTGGGAGTACATGCTTCGGCACGAATGGGCCGGCTCAACCGGAGTGATACCACGGCCTCACAGAAAACCGGCGTGAAACAACGCTTGCGTTGTGTTTCGCCGAGTGAGTGAGAGTACCGGAGGCCCAAACCCTTGAAAGGCCGGCAACGCGCTTACGACACCTTTGGGGTTGCGGGTATCCATGGGCAGCGGTAATCGCTTACCATCAGGCGATCCGACTGCTCGATTGCACCCTATCTAATAAAAAAAATACTCACTAACTTTCGCATTTATATATAATACTAGTTGCGCCAACGACTCCGTCCGCGTGGATGTCGAAAATTAACACCATGTCGTGTATGAACACAAATTCATACTTAACAAATGTTCGACGTGATTCTTTAAATTGGCATAACTTTTTTATTTATTAACCGATTGATATGTAACAAACACTAAATGTTAAGTGAAGCTTACCACAACATATTAGTGAAAACCACATCTAAATCGGATAAGCCGTTTCTGAGATTAGCATGCACAAACGCACAGACAAACAGACAAAAATTCTAACAATCATTGTTTTGGGTTTATGTTGATAAAGGTCCCAGTAATATTTTTTCTCATATATCTTCCATGTACAGAAAGCGATCCGTTACATTTTTATTATACGAGTATGTATTGATGATTTTGTTTTTAATTTTACAACCAAACTTTTAAATATATTGTTTCATGCCAGTGATTCAGTGAAGTCGGTGGTCTTCTCGTTGGGGGGCCACACAGCGTGGCGGTAACTTGATCATACGGGTCTATGGCCCATCATAATCCCCGTCATGTTATTAAAAATGCCTGCTAAACTATGACATAAAATTGGACAACTGAGAAGTAGTGCAATTACTAAAGTCAGATTTTGAACTGAACTAAGTTCATTTAGCAGCCGTATTTGTGACCACTAGGCTCTACTATGGATCAAAGAAGAATTGAGCTGGAACTAGTGGTCTATCTATAAAGTCTATTTAGAGTTCGCTAAACAGAGTTACCTAATGCTTTTCAAAGATTTATCTGTATTAACATAACATAGCATCACGCCTGTATTCTCCGAAGGGGCAGGCAGAGGTTTACACAATTGTACACCCACATTTCACCAATACTGTTATTAAGTCCCACGTAATAGGTGGTGAGCCTATTGCCATCAACCGGGCACAATTAAAAACTCCGGGCTGCTACTGAGAATTTCCTAACAGAAAAATTCAATAATACTTTGCCCGACCCGGGAATCGAACCCCAGACCTCCTGCTCAGCAGTCGCGCTCGGGACCTCTAGACCAGGGAGGCAGTTTTATCTGTATTGGATTATCTATTTTTGGGTATTACCTGTAGATGCTCGCTGCCTGTACTATCTATTCTATGGTCGCGGTAGAGGCGCACATGAACACCCATTATGTAATAATTAACTGCCTCGTTGGTCTAGTGGCCAAAAGCGCAGCTGCAAAGCGTGAAGTCATGGTTTCGATTTTCCAATCGCGCAAAGTTTTTCTCTATCAGGAAAATCTCAGTCCCAGCCCGGAGTTAAGAAGTTGGCGGTGTGACACCCCCGTTCTTCAGAGAGCCGTCGGTCCTGCATCTGATCTCTCCGGTCGTGTCGGATTGCCGTCTCATCGGACTATGAGACTGAAGTAAGAGGGAGTGTACCTGTGTTTGCCCATACACTTGAGCACTATAGTATATCCTGCGTAGTTGGCTAATCTCGGTGGAGATATGCCGCCGTCAACGAAAATTAGGTTGGGATTATTTATTATGGCGTGACACATACGTATATCTTCTATACATATAATAAAAATGTAAAGGATCGCTGTCTGTACATGGAAGATATATGAGAAAAAATATTATTGGGCCCTTTATCAATGCAAATAGCACCCAAAACGAATTTTTGTTTGTTTGTCTGTGCGTTTGTGCACGCTAATCTCAGAAACAACTTATCCGATTTAGATGTGGTTTCACTAATATATTGTGGTAAGCTTCACTTAACATTAAAAGATTGTTTCATGTCAATCGGTTCAAAAATAAAAAAGTTATGCCAATTTAAAGAATCACGTCGAAAATTTGTTAATTTACGACATCCATGCGGACGGAGTCGCGGGCACAGCTAGTACACAATATAGATATAAATTATATGTATCCATTTAAATAATATATATAGGTATGTTAACTAAGTTGTATCAAGTATTACCTGCGGATTGAAAATACACTTACACACTTTATCGCTACGACCATTATGTTAATTAATTTTGTTCGGTAAGTAGTAGGTAATTTTCCGATGAGAACCTATTTACTCGAGTATTTTCTACTTCAGAATGAAGTGTTAGAAGGTATATTATTAACACTTGACTGTGCAATAAAGTAGCTATTAGTAAAAGGTAGCAGTGCTCTAATTTTTGTTTAGACTGTCACTGTTAGAATGATTACTTATGACATTAAAAATATGTTATATTAGTTAAACTAAAATTTCTGTTAAACTATTACCTGTGAGCGTGCCATAGTAACACGGCAAAAACAAAATGCAAATATATTTCTCTCAAATAAAATGACATTTATATAGGAAATTACATAAAGATAAATGATTATGACATAACTCTTCCTTAAAGTAATTAAAACAACTTTTTTTATAAGACATGTTAATTAAGTATATATAAACTCTTTAATTATTACTTTTTTCATATTAATCTTTTTATCCAAACTACCCATATCAGTATAGTGCAGCATAGCGATCCGTATTGTAACCTATGAATTGAATTATGTAGGTTTGGTCTTCATTCGTGTCAACCTGGCCCTAGAATTAGCCATAGATTACGTGTAATTGCTAATATTGCTAGATGCAGAATCGGAGCTGAGCATGATGTAACGATTTATTATCATAAACGATGGATGTCAGGGCTCCTATAAATCCATTAGGATGACAGTAACAATATATACGAATTCATTGTTCATCATAGGAAGTAGCCGTCTTATAATACAAAGTTGTAATAGGTCATAATTTGACGTCGTAATTCTGTTTCCGAAAGTCGTAAATTGGCGACACTGTCGTAATTGTGGTTATCTTGTTTATGCATCTGTAAGTGTCAATAACTTTTGAATATAAATTATTTATTTATTATGTACATAATGTAACAAGCGCTTATAGCGCAGATTCTATGCCACATCATCACGACACTAGTCTACAAGATACTTTTCAGCATACATTTTTGATATGCATTAATGCATGCGCAATGAACTCTAAAGTTATAATTTTTGCGGCAGGAAAAATACAGTTGTGAGCAGGATTTAAACCTGGCGTAGGTTTGAATCCTGGATATTTTATGTTTGATTCGCGACATCGCCGCCGGCTCAGCTCGTGACTAAGGGCTCTGTTCGAGTTCGAAACTAGTCTAGAAAAAATGCACGTGAGTAGTAGCCGGTGAACCATAATTGATATTTTATCCTCCTCCTGGAGTATTTATTCGGGAGGCGCAGCTTCGAATCCTGTTTACGACCGTATTTTTCTTTCCACAAAAATATATAAAATAGCCTCAGCATTAGTTTATCTTGCATCAAGTCTTCTTTTTATCGTGCGATTGATAAACAACCTAGATTCAGAGTTTAAAGTACCCGTAGGGCTCTAACATGGCTTTACATACCATCGAGAACATTTCTCAGATCTTCTGGTGCCTTCAAGATGCATTTCTTCACAGTTTTAAACACAGTGATAATGAATTAATGTCTAATACGCATATGACTCCAAAAAGTCAGTGGTGCTTGCCTTGGATTCGAACTTTCGACTAGTACCGCTGTCCCGGCTACCACTCCATCAAGTCCTGTTTTTATTCCTTTTATTTACAATTCATCGGGCAGTGTTTCTCGTACATTTTTCTTTGTCTTGCCATCTGGGACGAAACCTCCAACCGATCCACTCTCGGATATTACGTCGAGGCATATTTTTCTCGGTTTTACATTTATCAGATTGCAAGGCTGCTCTATGAAGTCCGCATTTAAAAGTAAATTATTTGATATCTTTTTTTTTATGATAGGGCAAGTTAACAATTGCCTCAGGGAAGCAGCTATTACACCAACACAATGTATATGAAGCTAGGTATTCGTTGATTATAAACTGGTAACCCCATGTCTGTCACCTGGATGTCGAAAAGCCAGATTTACAGCCAGTTTACAGAAGAAAAGGCGGAATAGATTGAATAGGAAAACCAGAAGATGTGGACAGATCAAAAGCATCTTCCCAGCAGAAAACTGATACAACGGGTTCTTTTGAAGTAATTGATTGAACACCATCGAAATCAGACTTGGTTCCTTAAATGGCGTGTGTCAGGTGCAAAAAGGTTTGGATGTCGATTTATGAAATATTTCTCATAATTATATTTTTTTCTTGGAGTGGATCAGAAGTCAACATAAATAAATCATGCTGGTATGTATTAAGAGGTTTGTAAGAATTTAAAAGTTTAAAACTTTATTCAAATGTAGCGCTAAAAACATTAGTAATTTTTTATTCGTTAATTTTTATATTTAGAAAAGAAACCGCCGTGAGCAAAAAAAAAATGGCGCCTTGCTTTTAAAAGGTATGGTAGGTGTGTAGTAATAAGTATCTCGGGAGGCAGAACGGAGATCAAAACATCCCATTGGTTTAGCCCCAATAATTCGTAAATAAATAATAACTTTTACATGAAATGTTTCCCAAACACTTGGTTTTATTATTAAGACATTACGGATACGGAAATGAGTTGTCACAGAAACACGTCAGTAATTTGTATTGAACAATAGCGTCTGCATTCTTCGCCGGCGCAGCCAAACATTTAATCACGTGGCCTGAATTAATTACCCCCCAAATTTAATGCTTGGAATACGGCCAAATGTGGACGTTACTGCGTAAGGTTTGAAAATAAATTGAATATTGTTACAAGGTGACTAGGTTAAGGAGTGTCTTAGCCGCAACCCCACCATTACTGGTAGGGGAAAAGAAGGGTCATCGACTCTGAATAGACCCTCAAGTGTGTGCTCCTGTACACCGCGACGATTTTGGGAGGCTAACGGTTTCGCCCGTGGCGTGCCATAGGCATAGCACAGAGTGGGCACTGGTTTGATCCACCCGAGTTAACGGTGCCCTCTCTCATGTGCTGCGACGGCCGTGTGGTTTTAGTCGGTAGGAGTCCGACATATCCCTCGCCATTAGGTAGAGGGCATCCATGAGGATTTCCACAGGATAATAAAAAAAAAAGGTTAAGGAGTGTCTTGTTTTGTTTGAAAACTAATCTAATGAGAACATGTTTTTTATGCTCTTCTGACCTTTTTGTTCAAAATGTCGAACATCCCTAATAAGTTTTACCTTGACTTTGAACGCAATTTTATCATGTCGCATGTATGGAATATCACCGCGTCTCAACCGATTTTGGCTGACTTTTTTTGTTGTGGTATTAACAGGACAATGTTTGTATCGAAGGAAAATAACTAAATTTAAATAAACATTAATAAACTTAAAGAATTTCCTATCAATTGTTGTTCACCGGTTACTACGCACGTGCATTTTTCGGGATTGCCCGACTATAGAGTAGGCGCGGGCGGCGCGAGCGTAACGCTACGCGACGCGATGCAGCTCCAGTTTGACTCGCCGAGTACTCAGCTCATAACGAAGGGCTCCGTTCGAGTTCTCAACCAATCGGGTAATCGCATAAAATGCACGTGAGTAGTAACCGGTGAACAATAATTAAAATTAAACAATTTATTAAAACACGACTGCATTCAAGATGAATAAACGGAAACCAATATCTATTTGTACCTTTGTCAAAAATTAAAACATGCTGTCGGATGCATATTTTACCCGTCGGCGTTCATCATCATCATCCCTGCCCTTATCCCAATTTATTTGGGGTCGGCGCAGCATGTATTCTTCTTCCATACATCTCTATTAGCTGTCATATTGTCAGTCACTCCTTTTCCCTTCATGTCTCACCACAGGGGCTGTCCATTAATCAGGTGAGGCTCGAAAGGGGGGGAGGGGGGTCTAGTAAGATATCACGTGTATTTATTTTCTGTATTTAAAGTTCTATTCTAAACATTTTAAGATTCTTTGTAGATACTAAAAAATATACGTGATTTGAAAAATGCTAAAAAAAACATCACGTAATTAATGGATGGCCCCAAAGTTATTAACTTATAATACAAAAGCAAAGAATTTCAAAAACTCAAATGATTTTTTTTATTAATCCTAGGCAAGTTTGGCTTGTAACTATGTTGTTACTGAGACAAAGAAAAGGAACTGTTTCTGAGCTATTTAGTATTCAACAAGTTGCTTCACAGACAATATTGCCATCTCAATTTACATGCAACATCAAATAATATCGGCAATCTGCAAATCCTTTAAAGGAAAAGGACAGAATGATAATAAAATTATGTAGATTTTACGAGGCAATTTGTTTTGAACATTAATTAATGCCGCCATATTTGTATGAAGGCTAGTCTTTTAGATATTTTGTAAACCAGATTTGTAGTTAACCTCAGATGTACGATGGTGATAAATATTTTGAGAATCGACTTTATGGTTGACGGGTGCAGTCAAAACTGCAGTTTTGTGTTGTGAACGCCTCTTTATCTATGTGTGTTCGGGTCGGAAGCTGAGAGGTATTGACTGCTCAATGAAACGCTTTTTAGCCTTAGAATTAATTAGATTTGCAAAGCGTGTACTTTTTTGATGAAGGGCTGGGGTGTAATTTAGGCTACTTACTGCATTTAAATTGAAATTGTATGGACTTGTTATACCCTTAACTCATTAGTCTAGTAGACGCAAGTGCGACTATCAAGCGGCAAGTGCTGGATTTGATTATCAGACCAGATAGTGTTATAGAGTTTTTCTATGAAGTTCTCAATAGCACCTAGCCTTGGAATATTGTGACCGATAAATGGCTATAAGCTTCATAAAAAATTGGGTATACATTTGCCTTAACCTTCAGGGAATTCAAACATGATGCCATGTATAGACTTGGAAATCGCCTGAATTCGATAAGCAAGCCGGTACTAAAACTGTCCAACTTGAGAGGAAATCCCGAAGGAGATCTAAACTCAAGGGGATGAGTTTCAACGCTTCTGGAATAGTTAAAACAAAAAGGATGAGATTATTAAATCAGGCTTACTCGAACGTGTGAGACATCATCATCTCCTGCCCTTATCCCAATTTAATGGGGGTCGGCGGACCTCGGTTTTTTCTTCCATACATCTACGTCATATCTCAAATTAGTCAAAATTCATAATAAAGTAAATTGATTCTAATACAACTTGGGATTGTGCTGCATCGAGATTAAGATAGGGAAAGTCACATACGAAATATCGAAGTCTTTTCGTCAATTGCAAACGACTGTGATGTACTTTCTGAGATACAGTATTTCTGATGGCAAAATAAACCGAGGCGAGTGTTACATTATCCTACATAATGCTTGGGAGGAGATGTTATGATTGAAATACAATATGAAATTAATCAAAAACAAAATTAAAGCGCGACTGCATTATGTGTTTTTTTTTTTTCACGCCTTTTTGTATACCATATACAAAAAAGCGTACATTTTTCTTCTATGATTCTAAATCTTACAAGCCTATGTTACCCAGGACAATGTAAGGATTCCAACGATACCCCAAACATCTAGATCAGTTCAGGCGTTTAGAAGTTATGGTCGAATAAAGAAACTCTTTGTGAGTTTCATACATACATGAACACTAAAAACATGACACTCCTTTTTTGTGCAGTCGTGTAAAAATTGACAATCATTACTTTTAGTTTTTTCCATGTCTGCAAACAATAAGTTTGGATCAAAATATAACGAAACATCCGAATTGGTACCGCTTTACAATAAAATAGTTATTTTTTTCTCTTTATAACAACCCTTTTTTTTTTTCTTTCTTTCTTTCCTTTAATAACGTCCTTTTATTTGCCTGCATTTTTTTAATAATAAAACGTTGCCCCACACTATAAATTTCTTCCTGTATCGTGGGTGCGTTTACAGACATATAATCTCACAAGCACACACACACCCAGACCCGGAGCAATTATCTATAGATCGTACAAGTATTTGCTCCGTGCAGAAATCGAACCTGCGACACTCAGCGGTCAGCGACAGCAGTCGGTCTCTCGACCACTGCGCCAACCGCGCTGTCACATTCTAATCTAACAATAAAAACACACTTATTTTAACTAACAGCTGGCACTTCGTCCAACTCAATTCTATTCAAAACTTCATTCATTTAGTCACGCGAAAAACTAACACGCTGAAACAGCACAATATGGAAATCCTTCATTCAATTAATTCACACGCTCACCGTGTTTACAATGTACACTGCACAGTAGGTTTAAAAAAATAACTAACAAAGAATCAACACAGCGTTGCGAACTTGTGACGGTGGAGACTTCATCGTCAAAAGTTATGTACAGTTCAGTAATAAAGCCTCAAAGATGGGTTATTATTAATTACCGTTAATCCACTAAGGCATTTCACAGGTAGACCACATATTATAAAACGAAAACTTAAGACAACCTTGCGGTTCGAGCATGGTTCTATTTGTCGACACGTTTGTCGATTTTAAACGTCAAATTTGACATAAAGTGTTGATAAAACGATAAAATTCAATACATAAAAACTTTTATCGAGTCGACAAGTTTGTCGAAAAGATCCGTGCTCGGACGCCTGGTTTTCTCCATTTTCATGTATGGCACGGAAACTTGGAAGACAGGCATGGACGCTCTTGAGATTTGGCGTTGAAGAAAGTTTCTTCGCATGAGCCAACAGATCCTCGAAGAACTGACGTTCTCAAATAGCCTCTCCACAATATGGTTCCCCATTGTCCTCCAGTTTTTCGAACATAGATGGACGGAAAGAGACAATCAGATTCGCTCGACACTTGACTGTAAGCAAAGCCATCCATGTACCTGATAGTAGAGATAAATGGCAAATCATCCTCCGCAGAAAAATAAATACTGATTAAATCCAACTAATCAATTCAATTAAATTTTTTGTGTTTGGCTCCATGGTTAGTCGATGATTTCGCCTATCGTAAGATACATATATTACTAATCTGTGATTTCGCCAGTGTCAAGACCAGTCCCAAGTACCAACTAATCAAATTCTTATCTAAAAAAACAACAACAACTGACATTTGCCAATTCGTTTAAAAACAGAACGTGCTAACCTATTTTCTCCATACCTTCTCTTTACAAGTGGCAAAGGAAAAACGCTACTCAGCCAGTTGGGACTGGTTTTAATAAGCAAAGAAAGAAGTTAAATTGCGAGTAAAATTAACACAATAATGCCGCTGTCGACTCGTGCCATAAAAACTGCGAATAACATTGGAATAGCTCGAGGAAACGCGAATGCGTGTGCGCTATTATTTTTAAATATTTTCTACATAGCATTATGAGTTTCTTTTGATGTTATGAATGAATTTATGACTGGTAATAAGTGTTCTTTTAGTTTTATTATCGCTGCTATTTGACTGAATGCGCTGGGGTAATAGGGCTTTAAAATTTTTGCATATCTCTTTACTAAATAGCCATTTATTTTGCTTGCCTTGGAGCTTTAGCGTTGTGAAATGAATCTTATTTAATAGATCTTATTTGTCAGCAGGTCTCTGAACGTGTTGAAGTTGAAATAGGTAAAATTAGTTTATTTGTAAAATTGTAGCTGTAAACTGTTTTGTTTTGAATGAACATTTTGCTCGGCTATGAACCTTTTCTCCACTATTCACATAGGTTTTTACCTAAGAGACCCTCTAATAACTAACAAATATTTTTGTATAATAACTTTCGTGAGACATATTCATATCAATCATTGTTAACCGGTTACTACTCATCGCGAGTCAGTCGCGAGTCAAACTGAGTTTGACTCGCGACTTCGCCGCGGGCTTAGCTCATGACTAAGGGCTCCGTTCGAGTTCGAAACTAGTCGGGCAATTCCCGAGAAATGCACGTGAGTAGTAACCGGTTAACAATGATTGAAACTAACAAATAAGCCAAAACAGGAATACTTCGGCGCTGTAGAAAGTAAAGTTTCGAAATTTGTGTTCATAATTTTAGTAATTTGTAGGCTTCAACTATTCTTATTATTTATGGAATGTCACTTTCAAGAACTATCGGCTACATAGAATATTGATATCTTATAACTAGGGTGTCGATGTCCTGTATTTTACGGGATGTTCAGTTTTTGAGCCATGCATTTTTCCGTGTCCTGTAATTGTCAAAACCAATACGGTACACTGAACTTTCTCCGTATTTATAACATCCATATACCTATCCATATTCAAATTTTTCGTACACAACGGTATACTCGATGGAATAATTAACATAGATTATAATAAAAAAGGTAGATTAAAAAATCATGACGCGTATTTTAATTAAGAATCTAGGAAATGAGAATATTTAGATGGTAACCCTACCTCAGACTGACAGCTAGATATTGGTGTATAGTCTTATTAAAAAGTACATCATACAACCTGCTGAATAACCTTATAATAGTAACTTTTAAATCATCTCTTGTGACGTGAAATTTTATAGAGAGGTTTGGCAGTAGACGTCCAACTAGCCCAACAAATGCTAGCCATAAAACACGCAAAAATAGCCACTAGTTAACACTAACACGAGCAACAAATAAAACTTCAGTTAGTTGCTAACCAATATAAGTTGCACATACATAGCACATAATATTACCGAAAAAAGGGATTAATTTTAAAAATTTGACTGTTGTATAGTATTTCTGTCAATATCCTAAATAGGTGTAGGTAGTTCTGAGCTTTGGTCAAATTAGCATAGTTTATTAACATACTTACTCCGTGGGCTCAGTGACCAAAATGAGCCTACTGGCCTCCAATACCAGATTACTCAGTTTTGGCAGTTTTTCGCCAATTATAGGCTTTAAGCTCCTGAAGATTCGCCTCTACCATATCGATCCAGCGATATCTAGGTCATCCGGGACGCCGTCGTCCCATCGGTCGGCCCAGAGATCCTTTCCTGATACTGTGATCTTCACACATCCTCTAAATGTAGCCAACTAGCGCATTCGGTGGGCTTTTGTCTCTCCCATAATATTAGGACCAGCCATGAAGTCTTCAATCTCAGCATTTTTTCGAGTTCCCCAGCTGTCATCTGGTTTCTGCACGGGGCCCAAGATCTTTCGGAGGACCTTCCGCTCTGTTATTAGGAGTTTATTTTCCTCCTTAGTTTGTTAACATACCTACTTTAAAACTCTAAGATCTGCTTAGGTAAACTTCTACATCCTATTAAAGTCTCGTCTCAATCACTGATGTTAAGTTAGGCTTACAGCGGTCCATCAGTAGACGGGTGACCGGTAAAAGCATTTTCATCTGAGCATCCCCGTGCTTTAGAGGACAAGTTAGTATGTATTATTTGTATATGTATTTAAATAAGTATATATCATTGTTTTAGAATCAATAGAATAGAATCGTATATATGTACATTTTTATCTAACATTTCTTTATTTATGTATATAGTATGATATCAATAAGTAGTTTTATTTATATATCTCTTCAAATTACCTCTTTACACACTTTTTTCTACATCTCTCTTTTTCTGTATGTCCTCTCGTAGGTCTGCTGGAAGAGATTTCTTAAGAAATAAGCAGCACCTTTTTATTCGTCTTTCCTATTTAAATGTATTTATTCTTCTGTGTTAACATAAACTGTTAAACAAAAAAAAATGTCTATTAATCCAGGTTTTTATCAATAGATAACAGTTTCTAATACAAGTCACTACGAACTAAAATATTTTCAATGTCAATCGAACAGATTTATTTTCCAGTGTACCTAACCGTGCAGGTTTTACTTTTAAAGTACTAACAACACGAGACAATGATGTGCATCAAGAAATAAAACAATAAGCATATCTTGACAAAACATCGAGAACTCCCGTGTTCCGTCTCACGGAAGGCAAAACAAGAGATCGAAGCTATATGAATTAATAACAATGAACAATTGTTTGTTTTCCGATAATGTTGTACAATAAACACATACAGTAGGTAGTAAAAATTTAAGACATAGTCGATTAATTCAAGAGGCAGCAGCTCTAATCTATCGTTTCCCGAGGCGTCACTGAGCCCCACACTACTTTTGTCATTCTGACAAATGCATTTCGCGCGTAAATGTTGTTAAAGTTATTCAATTGTATGAGTATGATATATATGAGTTTAATAAATTGAATTCACACTTAAAGCTGTTGTTTAAATTCCTAGTTGAATAGTAGGTACCCAGATAAGTTATTACATCTACAGTCAATTTGGTAGTTTAATGAACTAACAAAAAAAATATTATTAACATGTAAGCTCACGCACGTATAACTATGTACGTCATAACATGGAAAAAAAAGAATACGGTCGCGATCAGGATTCGAACCTGCACCTCCCGGATAAATACTCCAGGCGCTCTGACCACTAAGCCACCTCGACCTCTGCACACCACCTAGAATTCTTCATCCATATTTTAACACGTCTTTTTGGCGACGTCATTGCTATCTATTCAGTCCCTATACAGGTGACCGAACCGACACGACTAACTTTGCAGTTAATATATTCGAGGTGGCTTTCAGAGTGCCTGGAGTATTTATCCGGGAGGCGCAGGTTCGAATCCTGTTCGCGACCGTATTCTTTTTCCATTTAATATAATAACTTTAGAGTTCGCTAAGCATCCGTTAATGCTTTTCAAAGATTTATCTTTATTATACAAAAAAAAACTGTTGACTCTGGGTCATCAGTACTTGATATGTTCTATAGTGGGCTACCCTATTTCATTCAGTAATTAAACGATAGGGTAGCCCGCGATATAACAAAATGAAATATCTATGCTGAAGAGGGTATTAGGCATGATAAATTTAGAGAAGTTTTATAATTTATACTCCTTAAATTAGAGTTTATTCAGATTTTGTTAAAGAAGAATTAGTTGATAAACCAAGTCAAGTCATAAGAAAAATCCAGATACTGTGAGCGGTTACGGCGTGCATCGGAACACCTTTTAAATAATAATTCGATGAAATTGTATCTCTAAATTTAAAATGACTGTGACCTCTGAGTTTGTTTCGATATTTCTTCTCAGGGATAGTCTTAAGAAATACCGTACGCGATTTAGTTTTAAATATGTATCAGAGACAAAAATAATTTTATGAATTTTATTCATTGTATGTACGATAGACTGAAATAATTTTAAATAAACTGTTGAGAAGCCTGACACCTTAGTCCTCCTGCGACCACGAACGATGCAAAGTGTTCGAAACGTCAGGAACGTCAGGAAAAACAAAAACCAATAATACACGCGATTAATCCGGTTAAAAGTTGTATTAATATAATGTGTAGTGATCGCGAAAATCTAAGATATAACTATGAATTATTTGATTTTGTTTATGTTATTCAAAAGTTTGAATAACTTATACATTACTCATACAATTACAGCAGGTAAAGCCACTGTAATAAATGAAGAAATTCCTGTTTGTTAATTTATGTACTGTTCAATGTAGGTGACTACCGAGGACTGTGAGTATAAAAGCAACTTAATTAATAACAGAGGTAAACAGAATTAAATCTAATTATATCTAGTAATTCAGTAATTGTTGGATTAATTTATTTATTTTTCCTTTTTTGCTATTTTAGTAGTAGTCTAGTCGATATAATTTAGGTTTTATTTTTGTAATTTTTTATATTATTATGTACTTAATATAAAATATAATAAATCATTTACATAATTAAATACCAACAAAATAGTAAGCTAAACTAAATAAAACGAAACACACCAAGATCTAAATACCTAAATACATTTTGTTAACTCTACTTGGAACTCCATTTAAATTCAAATTGAATTTAGAATGTCAACAAACTAAAAGTACGCCAATTAAAAACAGTCTGTATACACCCACCTTTTAGGTTTCCACCTCCTGATAAATACTCCAAACATATTGTTGTCAGAATCAAACTTCATTCACATCACTAATACACTTCACCCTTCACACTTCGGTTCACAACACTACGCGAATCTTACACACACATTTTGTACCAACAATTTTTAGTTTATTTTCACTCAAACGAAAGTAGAAACTACATAATCAACGTTAAAAATAAGCGTTCCTAATTTAAATTTTAATGTTTACTAACAAAC
This sequence comes from Xylocampa areola, assembly GCA_935421205.1. NCBI lineage: Eukaryota > Metazoa > Arthropoda > Insecta > Lepidoptera > Noctuidae > Xylocampa > Xylocampa areola. Next base: position 18,553,607 of record OW285206.1, read on the forward strand.
TAACACTAATTTTGGATATACGTAACTTTAAATGATAAAATATTTGAAATTAGAATCGATTAAAGATGTGTATTCGATTATTGAATATTACTAAATATTATTTGACGATAAAGCCGAGTTCGCACGTGTGACCCGCGCAAGCGATGCACGGCGACTGGCTGGCTCATGGCTCCCGTTGCATTGCAATATGCAGCTGTTGTATATCCCGGCTTTGTATTAATAAATTTTAGATGTCAACCGCTTTGCGTGGTAGCTGGTTAAACTTGCTAGTTGTTAGGCTGAATGGGATAGTGTCATTGCCTTTAGTTTTCTAGATGTAGGAAGGAAACTATGGCAATTAAATATATATTGTATTACGCATTTGTTGTAAGAACTAGTAACTATGTAAATTGAAGGAGAAAATTTATTAGATAAACAGTAGGTACTAGCAGCTTATCGAACATTATACTTTGATATATTAAGTAAGTTAGTTAAAGTGTGAAATATTTCAATAGCACCCCAAAATAATTTTCGGCTAACATATTTATAAACAAAAATGGAACCAAATCAAATAATCATAAAATTTATCATTCAGGCAGACATCAAAAATGTCACGTACAGTCAATCCTTTTTTCTCAAAACAAAATAAATCAGAGATAGCAAACTGCGAAAGGTCTCTACGGACTACGAAAATATAAGATAAGCCGGTGTCCCAGTTTCAAAGTGTTCGTGAACTGGATCTATCAGCGCAGTCCCAGGGGCACTCGTCAAATGATGAGTAGGGTTGCCCACTGGCCCAATTTTTTACACCATTTCCCATTTCGGAGAGGTCCAAATTCGTTTAGACGTGTAATTTTGTTCGAAACATGTAATTTACTCCTGTCTTTATTTGCAGACCCAAATATGGGACTCATGTGAAGTTAAATAATTCGGTTCATAATTTGTAAATAAAGAGCTTCTTAAACTCAAATTATTATTATGTATTGATGATATAGTAATTGCCTCATTGCTCTAGTAGTCACACAGGCGACTGTTGATAATGCTTAACTAGGGAACGATTCGTGAGTAGTTATTATTGGGTTTTTCTGTTAGGAAACTCAGTAACAACCCGGTGTTAGGCATTATAGGTTAGGATTTAATAACAGCTTGGTAAAATTTGGGTGTTCAACTACAAAGATATAAGCAATTTATCAATGATTAAGAAGCAATAAACCATGATTTTTCTATAATTATGATTGATCAAACCCAGAAAATAATCGACTAAAATAATAACCATCAAAATCGACTACACACCCGAATTTTTAATTAAGCGAACTAAATAATAGTACCGAAATTTTAATGGTGTACTGGCAACACTACAGGTGACCTACTTCCGTACAGGATCGGTTTGAATGTAATAAGCTTCCCGTTCTTGTGGTTACGTGATCGTGAGAGATCCCATTCGATTTACAATATCCACGTAACTTTTTGAACCATAAAATAACCTTCACATGCCTTGTGCAATGGTTATAGGTTACCTAGTTTACTAAGTTCCTATACTATTTCACAGGTTTACTATTTACTATATATGTATTATTAAAGATTATACTAAAATTATCAAAATGGTAATTTTCAAAAAAAAAACTGAACTTTTCATTACCTTGAACCTTAAAAACCTCAGATCCAGTATCAATGCAAACACGAAAAGAGGAATAAGTGTAACCATTTATTTAATCCTACCATTTTGAATTTAGTCGATTATTGACACCTATTACGATACCGATTGCAAGATTAGTCGATTGAATAGATTTGTAAACTTGGACGTATCAATGACGATGCTTATGTTAAGCATGGATTATTATGTAACCATTGGCTAACTATAATAACAAAATAAAAATGTTCTATACTTAATTATTAGTCAATTATTTCTCTTGTTGGAATAACTTATAACATTATATACCTTTACTTACTATCTACGCAGTAGCACACAATAATACCTATAGGTACCTATATGTAAAGTGAACATCAAAAAAAATACAAATTTATCTTCAATTATAGTTTCGAGACCCATCACCCACCACCGTTAGTTTTGTAAGGAGTGTATCTACAACACTACTTTGTTCGCATTTCATCTATTGTTTATGAATATTATTAACGGTATAGGTACGCAGTAATGGCGTCAGCTACCGCCAAAGAGGCTCTATTGCCAATAAGCTTTCTAAAGTTATGTTCAGTAACAATGTACATAATACTTAATCTTACTTTGTAACACAATTTCCATAAAGTACGAACGAGTTTGAAAGTTATAAATGTTGTTGGAATGAAAAATACGGTCGTGAGCAGTATTCGAACCCGTACCTCCCAGATAAATACTCCAGGCGCTCTGACCACTAAGCCATCTCAAGCTCTACTCGCGAGTTCTTCTTCCAAATTTGAATACGTCTCTTGGTGACGCGACGTCATCGCTATACATTCAGCCCTATACAGGTTACTATGTGGCAGGTGTATAGAAACAGACTTAGTGATTCGCTACGCATGCGTTATCTCGTTTGAAGGATTTATGTGTATATGAACGAGTTTTTAATGGTTATACTAAACAACATTTCAGCTCCTGCGACTACAGCAGAAGGAAACGTCAGGAACGTCAGGAAAAACAAAAACCAATAATACACGCGATTAATCCGGTTAAAAGTTGTTTTATTATAATGTGTAGTGATCGCGCAAACCTAAGATATAAGTATGAGTTTTTAATCGACTTCATTAATAAGCTTTGGTTACATTGTATTTAATTTTACTATGATACAAAATGATTTCCAGGCAGAGCAGGCTACATAAATGCGTGCCTCGGAGAGCATGATAAGCCGTCGGTCCCTGTTGTCAAATTAAAATCTATTACAGCCGTTACAGGTAGTCAGAGGCCTGGAAGTCTGACAACCAGTCATAACACGAGATATCGTGTTACCCAGTAACTGCGTTGTGGAGGTCAGATAGGCAGTTGCTCCATGTGAAGTACTGGTATTCAGCTGCAACCTGTTTTACTGGAAGCCGACCCCAATGTAATTGGGAAAAGGCTAGGCAGATTGATTGAGGCTGCACATCTTTTTTTTATGTGATAGGGGGCAAACGAGCAGACGGATTGCCTGATGGTAAGCGATTACCGCCGTCCATGGACACCCGAAACACCAGAGGAGTCACAAATGCGTTGCCGGCCTTTTAAAAAGGAGTACGCTCTGAGAAATCTGATCATAACCTGACCTATAGTAGTACAGTTTCAATATTAAGCGAAGCTAGCTTAAAGGTACTGGTTCAGTTGCCATTGACGTGCAGCCAACCGTACGAAAAAGGTTTTAACGAACTTAAAAAAAGAGGTTCTTAATTCGACGTGTATTTTTTTAAATTAGTAGCTACGGAAGACCGTGAGAAAATGATTAAAATATGATCAATAAAAAACAAGTGCAATGAAAAGAAAGATTTGGATAACAAAAACCATTGCGTGACTGACATGACCTTGAATATGTCTATTCTGTGGTGTGTCCTTGTAACGAACTATAAATTCGTTTAATGTGTTCAAATCTATCTTGCTTTTTCAATCAATGACAGAGCGCTTTTAGGCCCTTGTAAATTAGATTTATATAAACAACATAACATAGAAAAAGAAATACGGTCGTGAGCAGGATTCGAACAAGCGCCTACCGGGTAAATACTGCAGGCTCTCCGACGACTAAGCCATCTCGACCTCTGCTCACTATCGCGAATTCTTCTTCCACATATTAATACGTCGTTTTATGACGTCATTGCCATCTATTGAGTCCCTTTACAGGAAACTGAACCAACACGACCATCTTTGCAATTAATACAATGGCGTACAGATGCAAATTACCTTAACAAATACAGATAAATCTAATTAGAGTTTGCTAAGCATGCGTTAATGCTTTTCAAAGATTTATCTGTATTAACATAAAATAGGATCACGCCCTCCTGTATTCCCCGAAGGGGTAGGCAGTGGCGTACACATTTGTAAACCCACATTTCACCAATGTTATTATTAAGTCCCATGTGGTGAGCATATTGCCATCAACCGGGCACAATGCCAAACTCCGGGCTGCTACTGGGCACTTCCTAACAAATAAACCCAATAACACTTTGCCCGACTTGGGAATGGACCATAAGACCTCTTGCTCAGCAGTTGCGCTTGGGACCACTAAACCAACGAGGCAGATTTATATGTAAAATATGTACAAATATGAAGGTAGAAATGACAATATCGGTTATTCCAAATTGCATCTCAAAAACAGAATAAATATTTAAAGATGTTACAATGTTTCATTTACTGAACTAAAAGAAACTGCATGTGCAAGGTTTGGAGCTGCGCCTCCCGAATAGATTATTTATCCAATCGCAGATATAACCCCTGCCCGCGGCCATATGTTTCTACAAAAATATTAAAGTAAAGATGGTATTAAAAATATTCACAGTGATTTGACACGTCAATTCATAACACCACAAAAGAATCGCATGTTGCAAACTAACCGTGTCGTTCGTGAGGTAACTTCAAGTTATTTGTCAAGAAAAACAAATAAAGACGCGCTGACTAGACATCATAAAATATGTCAAATTGTCAATCATAAACTGTAAAAGTATTGTACAGTTACTACACATAATCTAAGGTACGAACTAAACCAAAAATCATCAAACTATTTAAAATGTCCCATGAAATATTAATAAAAGAGGCAATGCAATAAGTCAGTCATTATACTTTTTAATCCCAAACGAAGTAATACTCATTGCACGAAAAAAAAGGAGCGGTATGTTTTCAGGGCTCATGTATGTATGTATACCTATATATACCTATGTAGGTATGTATGTATGTTTGTGAGTTTCTTTATTCCACCATAACTTCTAAATGGCTGAACCGATTTCGATATATGCGGTGTCGTTAGAATCCTTATATTGTCCCTGGTAACATAGGCTAGTCAGATAAAAAAAAATACAAGCGTGCTTTTTAATTAAATTTATCTTGTTTGCTTACTATACGATCACGATAGGAATAGAAACGATGTTTCACCATATTGTGTCGGTTACAAAAGAAGAGGTTCTATTTTCAACTATATGTAGTATTTTTATGTATAGATACATGATGTAGATAGGTATTCAGCGATGTTTTCGTCAATTATGGACTAAGACTGAAAATTATTTTTTGTTTAATTTGTTTTTCTCGAGGTGGTCCCATTGTGACCAATTCAAGATCTGAAGAGGGATGAACTGTTACACACGTTAACAACCGAAACTTATAAGATTGACCCTTCAATATAGCTACAATGGAAGTTCCATCTAAATCGGCTGATTTGGACAAAGATATGTTGCACTGCACAGCGCCTATACCTAGTGATAGTGTGATGAAATATATTTTTAAAACTTTGTGAGAACCTTGCACGAAGCACGGAGATACATATATACAATCACGCCTGTTTCCCATAGGGGTAGGCAGAGACTATCGATTTCCATTTGCTACGATTCTGACACACCTCTTTCGCTTCATCTATGCTCATTAACCTCTTCATACATGCTCACCGATTTAGGTGGCTCCTGACCCGTCCTTTTTTGAGAACGTCCGAAGCACGGAGATACTCATATAAAAATCATTTTAGCAGTCACCCATCCGTAAACTTGATGCGTCAAGTATTGCTTGCCTTTACTGACTACACATTGCATTGGGCCATGAACGTCTCTGAGAATATCTGTATGGCTATGCATGGGCGTCGACAGGATTATTTTTAAGTAGGTGCATTTGCAACTATACACTATTATCCTAGGAAAAGTTAATGCAAGGTACTGAATTCATTGACAAGTTGTTAAACAATTTTGGTCATAATAAATAACTGATTTACATTTATTTGTGATTGCGTCCATAATAGAGGGGTGCCTTTAGCGACCACAGATTGCTATGAACGTCCGTAAGAATATCCGTATAGTTATAGGCACCTCCTAGTACTTACGTAGTAATGCGTACAGGAACAAAACATCGTAAACACACCATCGTGCTCCAGCACCTTTATTGTCTACCATGCATTTGTATTTTGTTTACACTTTACGCTTTAAATGTTTGAGAATTTAGGCCAAAGGCTTTTGTGACGTCGATAGCGTCTGGCGTTTCCATCTTTGGTGGATTTTGATGCTACGTATTCCTATTTTTGTTGTACAATTATTTCTGTAAACTGTATAAAAATATCATGAGTCACAACATAACATATTGAATGATGTTTTCTACTGCCTCGTTGATCTAGTGGTCTCAGTTTCGATTCCAGTGTTTTTGAGATTTTCTATTAGAAAATTCTCAGGTGCAGCCCGGAGATTGGAATTGTGCCCGGTTGATGGCAATAAGCCATCACGCCTGTATTCCCCGGAGGGGAAGTAGGTGTTACACAGCTGTTCACCCACATTTCAACAATGCTGTTTTTAAGTCCCATGTAATAGGTGGTGAATCATCTACCAGGCATAATTTAAACTCCGGACTGCTACTGAGAATTGACCAATCGCACTTTGCCCAACTCGGAAATCGAATCCGAGACCTCATGCTTAGCAGTCGCGCTTGGGACCCCTAGACCAACGAGGCACCTAAAAATATATAATTTTTAATTCGCTTGATCAGGCACACAGTCGCTATAAATATCTCATTATTAAAAAGAGTGACATAAAAGGCTAACAATCCTTTACAGAACGGTGTAACAATTTTGCTATTATTAAAATTGAATAAAATGTCAGCAAAAAATTGAATATAAAGTTAAAAAAATATAAAGTTTAAGTAAAGATTTGATCCAAAATTTATGGTGTTAGGTACGCTTTTCGTAATACGGTGAATAATGCACGTACCAAGATTTTAAGTATGATATAAAACTAAGCGTATTTAAGAGTAAATACCTAGGGAAGTACTATTCGTAAGAACAGGACAGAAAACTCTGCCATTGTTTTGCCCCATAATAATTACTATGTGTGCTATATCTGTACGTCTAACCGTCCCCTTCCAAAGAAGTTACCTACTCTAAGAGGCTTCTAAGATCTATGTTCCAATCAAATCCCCCTGAGCGATACATGTATTTGCATCTCAGCAGTTCTCAAAGACCTAAGAATTAAACAGCTCTGAATATTCAGACATGACTGACGTTATAAACTTGATATGTCTCTCTCAAAGGCTTCAGTAAAGCAGTTCGCAATCAATCAGTCAGTCGACACATTCCACTATCTTCGACACAAAAAAAAAATCATATAAAAGTTCTATCAAAAATGTAAAAAAAAAATCATATAAACGCAATGGTTAAAACATCTTATCTTGGATCATTTCGGAACAGTTGAGTGTATTTCATGAAAATATTTAACAATTAAAAAAAAAACAGCATAAATTCTTCGCAAAGTACGAGTTATAAACTGGCCCCGACATTCCAGGAAACGGTTGTGTGCTGGCAACACCTGAAATTTTCATAATAGCAACCCTAACGCGCCGGCGGCTTCGCGTGCGCATTACAAGTTCAAAGTTATATGAAAGTAGGCAATTTTATGGGCTTTCCGTTATGTTTTCAGATTGTAGGGTATGCGTAATTTTGTTTTGCTTTCCAAACGGGCCGTAGGTACCCATGATAGTTTTGTTTCTTTTGTTATTTTTTGTATAAATGTAATAGGAAGCTTAAATTAGCTAAGTACGGTTGCCACACTGCGGTGTGAGTCTCTTGCCTGGTGCAGGCAATACTTGAGTCGATACCACATTTCGTGATTGACAAGAGACTCAAGAGGGACGAGTAGGGTCCTAACCAACTCAAAAATTACATATATATATATACTACACAGAATGAAATTTCATAGCAGCAACACCAGTACAACATACATAATAAATTTTGTCCAGACTTCACTTGCGGATGGTCACAAAATTGGAAGAAAGACTAAGGTGTGGGATATTTGTGTTGCATTTTGGGGCCCTGTTTTACGGCGTGGATAGACTAAGATATAAATAGTTAAGATTTTAACATTTCCAAAGCAAGTACTTACCTACATAAAAGTAATAACGATTGTTTGAATGAATACACTCTCTCATTATTCATAATTATATTTTGTATTGGAAGTATTAGCAGAGCAAACCATTATTTCGTTGAAGTACACTTGTGTGTAATCGCTAACGTAAGATCTTATTATGTTCTTTAATTAAGAGGGTCGCCATTGTTTTTTATATATATATATGATACATAAAATATCTATATATCATATGGTGAACTTTAAATAAACAACAATAATAACAATTTATATTACTTAGTAAATTACTGAAATTATGCTTAACCATTGTAGGATTTAAAATTACCATAATTCCAAAATGTATACAAAAAAAAAAGTATATAAAAATATTGTACTAATTAAAAAAACTGTATAAGCTTTGCTTTTCAGGGCTCTCGGGACGCGTCCCGCCAGCACCCTGAGCGGGACGCCCAAATCCCGCTTTTTCATTTGTTACGTCTTGTACTTTGGTGCTACATGATAATCCAGGATCCAAGGCTGTTTTAAAAATTAGTATTGTTTTTTTTTTTTTTCATTATTTATATTGATTGATAATTAATTAAGAGATACAGAACAAGTTGATTAATGTGCTTTTTTTTCACTTAAGTCGCGACACTTAGGAAAACAGATCTGGCAACACTACTACCTACACTAGATTCTTCTATATTCAGAACATTTTATATAACCTATAAAATATGTCGCCAGGCAATCTAATGGCATATAAAAGGCGCCCGATAAAAAGCAAGCCGTGAGAAGAATGCCACGTAGCGTCGCTACAGCCTCCTAGACTGTTGACGACGCTAGACAGAAAATAATCTTAGTTCACCTTCGGGTAAGGCTGCGTAAGGGTTCGAGGTATACGGCTGACAAATATGTAGCTGTAGTGTAAGCTTTAAAGGAAGTGATAGCACTACATACGAGTAGATAGTTTAGGATCAGTCTCACCAAAAATATTGCCTCACGCTAAGATGTCTTCCTTATCGAGCCCATCAAAGGTGACATTTGGTTGTAATTTATAATTTAACCTTTACAAGAAGACTTTGAATTAATTTTTAATATTTTGATCCAAGAATCTGAATGAGGAACTATTATTTACACAAGCTGGTAAAGTGTTCAAATATATTACCCAAGATATTCTCGAAAATAAACAATAAAAGTATTAAATTGTGTTTATAACTCAACAATTAGAAAAACAACGAAAATGACATATTTATTGTTGTGTCAGTTTAAGCAGACTGAATTTAATATATTTGTAGAGTGATCAGAGTACTGGCTACCTTCACAATAGTAACTAATAAGTCGTACTTTTCATGTGTGCGTGCAAAAATATCGAACCTCTACCTTCACACAGATTTAAATGCATATATTTCAAATATGTCATTTAAAAGATAAATTTACGGCCTTTAAAATATTAAAACTCCCGGTTACTGTCTTATGAAGAAAACAAGTCCCTAATAATCAAATATTTTTGGAGGATATAATATTAAATTACTAAAACCATAAATGATTACTTTCCCTAATTCTATAAATCTCCTTATTCTTAACCTATTTTTCTATTTCGTCTATAACAATATCCTAATTAAATATTAGAGCCAATGTTTTCCCACTGACCTGATAGTAGACACAGAATATATTCACTGCGGAAGTCATAAAGTCGATAGAAGGAGAGGTTCTGCTGAACCTTGTACCTACAAGACTGGCAAATGATTACATGAATAGTTTTAAGTGGCAAGCTGACTAGGCGATTGATTATAATAACTAGCTGTGCCTGCGACTCCGTCCGCGTGGATGTCGTAAATTAACACCATGTCGTGTATGAACACAAATTCATACTTAACAAATGTTCGACGTGATTCTGAAGGGGTAGGCAGAGGTGTACACAATTGTACGCCTACATTTCACCAATGCTGTTATTAAGTCCCATGTAATAGGTGGTGAGCCTATTGCCATCTACCGGGCACAATTCCAAACTCCGGGCTGCTACTGAGTATTTCCTAACAGGAAAGCTCCAAAATCCGAGTTTATACACTTCTTGTCCGGTTTATCAGATTTTAGAGATTACAACCCTAATTTTAACCAGCATAGTAATACGATACAGAATTGGATTGCAAAAAACCTAAATCCTCTTAAAAATTACATATTAATAGAAATCTCACACACGACCGTGTAACACAAAAAAAAAAACGAACTCACCAAAACGTTTGCTCCAAAAACGTAACCTTCTTACTCCCAACAAATTCAAAAAAGCAAACGGCATGCAAAACTGAATTGGCAGTTGTATATTACATTACCGATGTGCCACGTAACAAATAAGCAATCAAAGCGTCGGATTCTGAGCACGTACGAGCACAATAACACAATTTCCGAACCCACGGAATACGGATACAGCAAGAAATTTTAGAGGCAACATGCAAGGTGTTTTTACGCCACTGCCCAAAAAACGGAGTGTTATGTTTTTAAGGTTCATGTATATATGTATGTATGTTTGTGAGTATCTTTATTCCACTATAACTTCTAAACACTTGAATCGATTTAGATGTATAGGATAAAATATAGTAATGTATAGGGATTTAAAAAACGAGTTAGTTCCGAATCGACATCAAATCCGATTCGTCACAAAAAAAATTGACCATACAACAAATCCTATTTCGTCACATTTAAAAATAAATTAATTCTGCAGACAAATCTTCGTAAAGCATTAACGCGTACATAGCGGACACATTTTTTTTTTGTAGAAAAAAATTCGAGTCCTGCTCGCGACGGTATTTTCGATTACGGCTGAGCCTTACCTCTACATACGCCTGCTTCTGCAACCCCAAGCAAAAAACAGAACATATTGATTTTTACATAGACAAACAAGGTAGATTCTCACAATAAATAATAACGTTACGTCATAAAATAGGTAGTTATCTGCAATATTCACACGCAATGTGTCAACAGTGGGAATTAGGTTACCTCGAGCTTGTAACTTGTTGCAAGTTACCCATTATGACTTGATTGGAAAACAATAATTATAATAAAACAACTTTTAACCGAATTAATCGCGTGTATTATTGGTTTTTGTTTCCTCCTGCGACCACGAACACTGCAAAGTGTTCGAAACGTCAGGAAAAACAAAAACCAGTAATACACGCGATTAATCCGGTTAAAAGTTGTTTTATTATAATGTGTAGTGATCGTGAAAACCTAAGATATTACTACAATCATTGTTTATTATTTTCCCCAGATAAAGTTTTGAAATCATCGGTGTTTTGTTTTATGTGTGGAAAATTCATCATAGACACTGTGCCCCACTCCTATTTATCCTACATGTTTGTTAGTTTATGGTCGAAAACACTCGTTTGCAGTAATCTGGCCAAAACACAAGGAGGACGGACACCGAATTGGACAGGTTTAATTTAAACTCTAAAATATTTTCTATTCAGACACGTAAAATTATAGAAAACAAAGTTACTATACTAATAAGGGCTTACATGTCTAGTGGACGCAGATACTGCCGGTGGGTGAGGTCCTGTGTTCGATTCAAGGCTTGGACAGTGTTATCCAACTTAAAAATTAAACCATCTATCATCAATTCGTCATTGATAGGACTATTTTTGCCAATTAGCCTAATATAGTGGAGATAGATCGATTAGAGCACCGCACAATGATTTTCGATATCACTATCCCTCAAGACGAGAACCTCGTGAAACCAGAGAAAGATAAATAAATCAAATATCTTGATTTGGCGCAAGAGGTTGTCGACATGTGGAGCGTGGACTCTGCAATCATTGTACCGATAGTCGTTTCGACTAATGGACTAATAGCGAAAAGCCTTGATCAACACCTGAAAAGGGTCTCGCTAGGCGGCTGGATCAGGGCCTGATACAGAAAGCGGTACTCCTCGATACGGCCCGCATTATGAGGAGGTGTAAATGGTAGTCATGCAATTACCTATGCACCGTAAGAGATGAAAATTTGCAACTGCGCCAACTACTATACATGTTTCGCCCGCCCACGGTCATCATCAGGAGCTGTTAGACTATGTTACGACAGGTGTAAACACTAGTTATTATCACTTTTAATTTTTCACTCAATGTACAGACTCGTATGTTACATAAACCGTTGCGTTATGACTTAAGTCATAACTGTTACGAAAGAGTTTTATAGTTATTTACATTTTATTAGCTACGTCCCATTTCTTTGTTGATATTGTAATGGAAAATAGAGGAAAACAATAACGTATGGAGGAAACAGAAGGTTTATTATGATGTTGTTTCAAATGAGGATTAGATTAAGGCCTCTTGCACACTGGCGCGAGCGTTTTACGAACGTGTTTGACTCAACGCTGTAGTAGGACCTTTAAGATTTTTGAACCATAACTCATAAGAATAACTTTATAGGTTCAAAATTTCTTAGTGGTTCATACTTATTAATAAACTTTTACTCTTTACGCAGACACTTTAAAAACACTTTGTTTCTGACCTGTTTCTTTTTTGCGAGTTCGGCGATTTTTAACACGCTTTTATTAGCTTGTTAAGTAACGGAATCTTTGAACGTGATTTTCACTCAATTTAAAACGTCGGATTGAATTGAAACTTAGCACACTTATGAAGGACCGATGACAATACAATAATTTAATAAATTTGTCTAATTATTCTGATGAGCATCTTCAGGCGTAACGATTTTTTCCATATTTGAGAACCCAGTATTGTCATGTACCATGTACTAAGGCGTGTACTGAAGCATATCTGACTTACTCTTTGAGTCAATCATATATGTCTATACGAAACTCCCTACTAGCGGGATCATTTGAGGAGTTTCGTATGTTTCGCAACGAAAACATTAAGGTTTGAAAAACTTTAAATACTATCTCAATCTAAAATAAAAAAAGCAATGATAAATAATAGTTAAATAAACTAAAAAATACGCTTTTGTAGCTAAGTGAACTAAACAAGAAAATAATTTTATTTAAGTCATAATAAAATAGAGAGATTAAGAAAATCGTAACCTCATAAATAAGCGTGATCTTGACATTGTCATTTTTACGATAAAATGATTTTTTCTTAGTCACTCTTTTTATTTGAACTTTTCGAAAATTATTTCCTACTTTTTTGTCCGGGTTCGAACGTACAAGAACGTGTTTTTTTTAGTTCTTTTTTGACATATATTTTTTATTTTTTACACAGCGATATCCAAATAAGTTTACATTTATCAACCGCGAATATATTTAATTTAACTTTAAACCTAGCTATTTAGTGCATTAAAGTCACAAAAAAAATATTTAAAGGAATATAAAAAGTGAAAAATTGCTGAGTCTAACTAATTTTGAGTCCTATAATAAGTTAAGTACTGAGTATTCTTAGGTAGCATAGAAGAATAAAGACCGTAGCAAATGTTCTACAGTTTCCGCCTACACCCATAGGAAAAAGGCGTGAGTTTGAGTATGTATGTATGTATGTGTGTATGTCTATGTAGTAGTTACAACACGCGCGTCCGCGTATCGCGAATCGTGTGAAAGGTGCTCTACAAAGTTTTTATTACCTCGCAGTGTTGCGATTGTAACTCTTAATCTATCTAGGTTTATTAGTGGCAACTTGCAGCTTGTCTTTACAATATCTAGGGGCAAAGCTGATCTAATGATCTAAGGAACGCGTGAAGGTATCATTAAAGAAGGTTGAAATGAATATGAAATCGGTACGGTCTCTTGGACTTGTGAAAAGAACAAGTTTCTAATGTTTAATAGAAAATCTATATTAAATATTCTTTTCATCCTTCATCGGTAATAGGCTGTATAAACAAGGGAGCTGTAAAAGTACTCTTGAAAATAATGCCGCTCGATCGTCATTGGAAATATGTCAGTTCGTAGATTTAAATGCCAAAATGTCTAAAAAATTATTATTAAAATGGCATACTAATAATGCAACATGCTTTAAAATTGAGGCAACTCTAATGTATGTAAATTTATTTTAATATTACGTTGTTTTATGGCGTCTATTTAATATTGGAATTGGATTGAGATTGGTATTAATTTCAAAAGTAACCCCACAGTATCACAAATAATAAAAAAAATCGCGTTTCTTTTTCTTACTTTGTAGGACATATCTCGCTGAATACGTGTCTTTATCTACGCTTTAAGTACTTGGAGACATGAACCATGCATATACCTGTAACAATAAGATAAAAAATGTGAATAACAATACAATAATGAAGTACAATCGTTAATCGAATGACGACAATTAATAATTAGCGATGCTTCCAATCGATGAATCATCAAACAAATCATCAGTTGCCTATTGCAACACACACAACATCATCATCATCCCCCTGCCCTTATCCCAATTTATTTGGGGTCAGCGCAGCATGTACCTGTTCTTCATCCACTTTCTAATTGTTTTTGAAATTGCATGCTGATAAAGTTTTGGAAAAGTTTTATGATCGGCCGCCTGCCGTCAATCCTCATTGGGAATGCTGTTGTTCGTGGTAACCGCCACCGATACATTCTCCTTCGATCTAGCTATGTCATACCAAATGTCATCCATGCGCCAGGTTCTGATGTTATCCTACTATCACACTCCACTAACCGGGCCACAATGTACAAACTACATTCCGTACTAATACGTAAATGGTACAATTGCAACACACACATAAATATGTTAATTTATGAGTTATGCATTCATGACATGCAATTAAAAAAATTATATAAATAAGTATTTTGAACGGTTTTTCAATCCATCAAAGTAATTATTACAAAAACACTGTCACAGTAATAATTAGATATTGTTTTATTTCTAGCTAGCTGTGCTCACGGCTTCGCCCGCGTGGAATTTCAGGCTGACATCTTATTTTTACTGAAATAAAATATAGCTTATGTTACTCAGTGTACAGTACTAGCTTTCTACTGGTGGAATATGTTTTTTAATTCGGTCTAGTAGTTATTGAGATTATTAATTACAAACCAGTATTTTGGTTTGTAAAGAAACACAGGTACGATTGATACCTATGTTATTATATCTATTTATCCAGATGTCAAGCTTGAAGGAATTATGTGGCTTTCATTGGGGTTACAAAACTAATACCAATTCATTGGAATTGGTATTAGTTTCAATCAATTCCAATATTAAATAGACTCCTTAAAACAACACGTAATTTTAAAATATATTTATCTAAATTACTTTGCCTCAATTTTAAGCATGTTGTCTTCATATTATGCCGTTTTTTTTTTTTTTTTGACATTTTGCATTTATAAGTATGAACAGACATATTTCGAATGTCATAAGCGGAATTATTTTCAAGAGTAAGCTCAAATGTAGTTGTTTCGTTCTTGTATAAAATTCCTGTGACAATAGGTCTGCCCCCGATAGTTAAAAAGACGTATCTAACAAAAAGGAAAAACGGATAAAAAAATGTTTTATTGAATGAAACGGGAAATCGTTTGCTGTCTTTGAGTAAATTAAAATATTTACATACTAAAAGTTGAAAATAATGCCCACTATAATAGGCTTTAACTTGGTTTAATAATAATATGAATTTATTAAATTATTATAATAAAAATAAAGAAAAAACAGTTTCATCTTAGCAAAAAAAAATAAGTAAAATATTACATACTTAATTGAATAGACGTAAGTGGCTAGATGCGTCCTTTAAATTTCAAACGCTTTTGGCTGTACTTTTCTTCTAAGTATTTAGTTTATCTATCTTGTATATGATTTTAACAGAAATGGGCGCATAAAGGTATTTCCGCCTTTTTTCTTAAGAATTAGAAAGTATGTAGATAACCCTTGGCTTAGATAAAATGTTTATGAAATTATTTAATAATCCTTTTATCTAAGGTAGTATGTCCGAAATAGTACAGTAGGTTCGACATTATTATAGAAGCCATTTAAAATCTTTTGACCCACATAAACAAAAACGCTATTCATGGCACAGTAAATTATAATGAAAATCAGAATTATGTAGTAAGAGTGTAAGTCTTAAATAGATACATATCTATTATAATTGTCTTTTATATCTTTATTATAACAAACACGTCTTAAAAAAATAACATTCTTAGGTGAATTATAATCCCATTACTTTATGTAGTTATCAAAAGTAGTTTACAAACAATATTAAGATAATTATGTGACTAAAATATCAAAATGAAAAACATTATAAAATCAATTTTTTTTTTTTTTTAAAACAGCAGTCTTAACTGCCTCTAGATTCTCTTAAAATCTAACTTTAACGTAAAATCACAGACAATTTATCAATCCTTGGAGAAATCTTAAAAATAAGTACAACATTATTTTTTTGAAAAAATATTGTCTAACCTAAAAAATCTAAACAGATAGCATTAACCAGCGAAGTAAATGTAGTTTCACTGCACCCAAAGAAAAAGAGCTGATGTTGCTTTGTGTGCCTATTTGTCAACATCTTCCTCATAATCGTTAATCAAATCGACAGAGTTATCATTAACTGGCAAATTTCGCCAAAATGCCCTTCGGTTCTCTGGCATAAGATAAAGTAACTGATTGATTATATCAGATTTTCGCTTTTCATTAACTCCTCTGAATTGAGTTTTTATTACTGGTCTTGGAATGCCAATTTTAATGTTTTTCACTCTCAGGAAGTCCAGTTCTCTTTCTATGCCATCAAAATCAGTTCTGAATGCTATTGTATTAATACCCCTTCGAAAAGTGACTTCGCACATGTTACTCAGATATACTCTTGGAGTCATATTTTGAAGTTTGTAGGAAGAAGAGCAATCTTCAAATCTACAAAAGTCACTGACGACCATTTTCTTTACAGTGATTTTACGATGAGTATCAGAAACCGCGTGATGGAAGTCTTCGAAGTCATATATTCTTTTCTTCTTTTTGAGTGACAACTCGACCTGGTGATGAAAATCATCCGCTGACATGTAAGTGTGTCCTACTTCCAAATATTTCAGGGTGATAGTTTCCAAATTTACATCGCTTGAGTTTATCAGATACAATAAATAGGAAAAAAGACTCCAGTTCTTGTTTTGAGCGGCACAGTTGTCAAGCCACAGTGTTATGTGCTTGACATCACGATAATGCAAAAAAAAGGCTCGGAAACAGCTTATGATGTCGTCTTTTTTCCTGCCAGCAATTGCTTCGTGCCAGATACAAGCAAATGTGTCCCTCGCGCCTCGAAATTTCTTGTCTCCAAGAGGTACGAAACTCTCATTAAATAAAATCAGTCTTGGGCAAAATATAGCAACCTTGAATTCGTCTAGACGAGGGCACATTATAACCTTTTCTAGGTCTACTGAGTAATACATAGCGTCACTGGTTTGGTCTTGCATACTCATTTGACGAGATTTATCTTCATCGTATTTCTGTCGTGCTAAAATGTATCTTGATGATGTAATTCGTATTCCTTACATTCGGTGCAGTTTCTATGACGGATCTCCATAATAGCAGGGTTATGTAATTTATATTTTTCGCATATTTCGCACTCCTCATTGCCTAGTTTTGCGAAAGAAATATTAAGTTCTTTAATAACTCGTCGGTAGTGATCGTAAGATACACAGTCTTCGGGAGCGGACTGCTCAGTTATACCCATTTTTTCACAAAAGTCTTTGTACATATCACGAATATTTAGTTCTGACGGTAAATATTTTCGATTGGGTGCATGTACCCTTCTGTAGTGTGATACAGCAGGATGAAAAGAATTAATGTGATCAATGATGGGCTTGTTATCGATCTTTTTAGGGTTAGGATTACAGCCTCGCATATCCGTTATTTCTTGTACTTGCACTTGTTTTAAAGCGTTTCGCAGAACCTTGTCGTTTTTCTTCTCAAATCCAAGGGTTGTCAAAAAAAAAATCTTGCATACCGTTACTTTCTCATTATTTTCATTCAACATAAAATATGTAATAGTTTTTCCTCGGTTAATTACTTTTGAGTTAGTATTTTTTTTTGTTCGCCTGTCTGGTATAGTTTGAGATGTGTTGTTAATTATGTATATGTACTGTTCTCTCCAGGTAAAATTACGAAACTGTTTGTTTATAATACTTCGCTGGTTTTCAGATATATTTGAAGAACATTTTTTTTTACATTCTTCACCACAACCTGGTTTAACGCAATATTTGGTATTAGTCTTTAACTCTTTCTTAGCTTTAGTACGCTCTCGCAATGAAGTATCGTAATGTTTGCGTTTACGTACACTTCCTTTCTTGGTAAGTTGGATTTCATTTTCAGAATCCTGGTCAGTCTGAGTTTCGGGCGCAAAATCTTCTAGTTCAGGTGACTCTGATATGCGAATGTTGTTTTGTTGTGAGTTCTCTATGAAATCAATATCTGAATCAGAGTCGATAACACTACTTTTGTTGTTTTTTCTTTGTGGTGGAATGTAATCTTTATCAAAAACTGAATCATCAGAGTCAAATTCACTTACTGTTGAACTGCTGCTGCTGCTGATAGTCGCTGCAGTGGTGGTATTTTCGCAGACTTTATCCGGAAGAACACTGTCAGTTGTAGAGACGTGGTTAATTTCTTCACCATGGCTTATTTGGTAAGGATGTTGGTCGTTAATTAAGGGATACAGCGAAATTCGCTCTGTATTTTCTACTGCAGTACTATTTGTACTTTCCGTACTTGTGGAAGCTAAAGCTTTAGTAAGTAACTCAAAGCATCGACCTTTTTTCATGTTAGTTTTACCTGTAACAACACTTAATTGTGTTAGAATGCGCTAGAAAAAGCGTTATAAAGCACGTTGAGTGTTTGCAAGCGATTTATGGCACATCAAGCTTTACTTTTATTAAACTAAAATTAAATATGATCACAAAAAACACAGACCGTTCAATAAGAATAACTCAATAAAAGTTTACTTCAGTTAGTATCACTAATTTATTATAAATGTTATTCAAAGAAATGATATAATTTAAGTACCTAATAAAAATGTTTATGAATGAAATAATGTTCATACATTAGGTGTATGAACATTATTTCATTCATAAACATTTCGAAAGTAATAAAATAATTGCATTATTTACTTACTAGACTTACTAGACTCCAAAAATAATAATAATTGTATATTATTGTCCTAATAAATTGATTTTATTCAGAATCACCTAAAAATTTTTTTTTTTTTATATATAAATTTTAGTAAGTTAATAATGCAATTATTTTATTACTTTTTAGTGCAATTTTACTTAACAGAAAGATTTTTGGAATCGGTTCTTTTTTTTGTTAAAAATTATTTTATTTCTTACTTTTTAGTGAATCTTGCGTACCATAACTGATTTATCGGAAGTGAATATGGGTAGACCTACTTAACGCGCTGTCCATATATATCTGTCGCAGATGGATTGTAGAATCCGCTGTTTTACAAAATCTCTAGCTGCTTTACACAACAGTACTGTTTTATAAAACAGCTGAACAACGTTCAGCTGGATTGCCATTGCGATACGTTTAACAAAACTGCTACCCACCTTTAGACGTAATGCAGACTGACATATCTACAGTGGGACAGGTTTGTTTATTGTATAGGTATATTAAATGGATAGTTACCATTCAAGTAAAAAAAGCGATACTGTATTCTGATTTGACTTTCCGTGGCTGGGTCGACGGAGCCCACGAAACTCCCGAGCTCGCTTCGCTCGCTCATGGATCAATTTAATTTATTTTCTTTCATAATCCCGATATATTGTCGACTATTATAGTGGTTTAGTATTTACGTCATTAAAAATGTTAATTTTTTTTTGCTATTGACAAGTAAAATAAAGTTAGGTTCGTATTGTTAGGACATACAGAGCCATATGTGCCAAAATTTCGAACTAAAATCAACAATCTGACAGTTCATTTCACACTGTTTTACATAATCTCTGATCGTTGACCCGCTGCATTGATTAACGCAAAACGTTCATTCAATTCCGCGACTAGCGTATGTTACTGACGGGACAGTGTAAGGATTCTAACGATACCCCATATATCGAAATCAGTTCAGGTATTTAGAAGTTATGGTGGAATAGGTAAAAAACTCACAAACATACTTACATACATTACATATTCACTCCGTTTTTTGAGCACTCGTGTAAAAAGAGATGTTTGAGAATGCGGTCTTACACTAAAAAGCACTAAATAGCAAAAAAAAAATTACGGATTACCGGTGCTTATCTTCCGGTTTCATCATCATCATCATCTGATGATGAAGCTGGAAAATAGGCAGTTCATTAGAACTATTCTAGAGACCGTAAACACCACCGGAAAGTCACAATAAAGCAAAATACAACATTTCGTTTACTTCGACGACGTATTATTTTTCAGTTATTTGGATTTAAATACCAAACTGCTAAACCAATTTTCATAAAATTTAAATGGGACCAATCTGAAAGTAAATCATTTCAAATAAAAAAATAATTTTCTAAATCGGTTCATAAATGACGGAGTTCTGAGGTAATAAACATAAAAAAAAAAAAAAAAAAACTACCGAATTGATAACCTCCTCCTTTTTGGAAGTCGGTTAATTATTGGAATTTCCACGAGGAACGGGTGATAGTGTGCCGTCCTTCTGTGTGTGCTGTCCTTCTACATGTCCTGTAGAAAAATTGTGTTGGCATTTACATAGAAACTTAATCTTAGGTTCTTATCATATCTAATCGTATCTGCCTCGTTAGTCTAGTGGTCTCAAGAGGGACTGCTGAGCATGAGGTCTTGGGTTCGATTTCCAGGTCGGGCAAAATGTTATTCGGTTTTTCTGTCAGGAAATTCTCAGTAGCAGCCCGGAGTTTGGAACTGTGCCCATTAGATGGCAATCGGCTCACCACCTGTTACATGGGACTTAATAACAGCATTGCCGAAATATGGGTGAACAACTGTGTATACCTCTGCCTACCCCTTCGAGGAATACAGGCGTGATGCTAAACCGGCTAAACTAAACTAAATAGTCCTCATCTAACTATATTTTTAAATGACAAATTTCAATGTCAGTGCAGTGAGATGCCACTGAACAATTACACACTGCTCTCTCGTATTGGCTTTCTTTGATACTTCCCTATGTGGAATCCATCTTCTATACATCCTTAGTGAAGTATTCTTACAAAGCAACTCAGCTCGAAACTGCTATGGCTCACTCTTTAAAAAGCCATTCCCGATACCCTGGGCGGATGTCTCTCCTGTACCTTTACTTTGAGTTTTTTTTTATAATGACCCGTAAAGGATGCAAATAAATACAATATCTAGCTACTTCTACAAAATTGAGGGTAGTCATGCATTAGTTAGACCGTGCAGGATACTGCACGTCTAACAGCTCCTGATGATGCCCCGTGGAGGGGCGAAACACGAGTAGAGTAGTTGGTGGTAGTCGGAATTTTCACCGCTTGCGTATGTGCATATATTTGCGGGTGGGCGGGCGGTGCACAGGTAATGCATGACTACCCTCAATTTTGTGGAAGTAGCTAGATATTGTATTTATTTGCATCCATTGTAATGGACAAATTAACGCCTGAATCTATTCAATACATATAAAGGAGTTTAAAGTGGGGGCTGAGTTGCCCGCGTCCTTAGGAGTGTACCCTTAAAATGGAATCCTTACACGTGGGTCTATCTAATCTACGTGCTCCATCCTCGACCACACCGTCGCTTAACATCAGGCGAGATTGTGGCCAACCGCAGCTCCATTGTCGATAAAAAAGACCTGTTTACGGAATAAGCAATTCCAATTTCACCACTTAATAAGTTATTAGTAGACTGTGTACCTCGTAAAAACTTCGGAAAGTTAATAAATATATAATTAACTCTATAAAAAACTTTACGACTATGTAAGGAAAGGCTTTCAAGGAGGTCGTAGGTTCAGCCAAGTGTTTTATTGACCCTTTTCAGGGGACCGTTATTGATAGACACTATTTGAGACGTTATAAAATATGTAGATACTAAAGGGACCCCCTTTCGTAGATTAGTCTAAAAGGGTATATTTTTAGGGAATACATTACAGTTTGTTTTGAGTTTTGCAAAGAACTGTAGGGAATACTAGAATTGAATTAGCATAGCATCACGCCTGTATTTCCAGAGGGGTAGAGGTGTACATAGTTGAATACCCACATTTCAACCAATGCTGTTACTAAATCCTATATTTAGGTGGTGATCCTATTGCCATCAAGCTAGCACAATTCCATACTCCGAGCTGCTACTGGAAAATCCTTACAGAAAAACCCAATAGGAATTTTCCCGACCTGCGAATCGAACCCATGACCTCATGCTCAGCAGTCTACCTTGGGACCACTAGACCAACGAGGCAGTATATTTTATTACGTGCAAAATATTAGTCTTCTTCTTATCGTGTGGTTGATGAACAACCTAGTGTCAGAATTTAAACCACCCACACACTACCACAGTAGGTCTCTGACATGGCTTTATAAACCATCGAGAACATCCCTCAGGTGTGCTGGTTTCCTCACGATATTTTCCTTCGCCTTTTGAATCAAGTGATTATTAATTACCAATACGCACATGACTTCGAAAAAACAGTAGTACGTGCCTTGGATTCGAACTTGCGACCTTTGACTTGTCAGTTCAAACCCTAGGCTACCACGGCCTTAAAAAATATTTGTGGCCACTCACAGTCCACATTCTACAGGCATATTTAAAAACATTTGAAATATTAACCCGAAGATCTCGCAAACAAAACACAATCATAGCAAAGGAAAAAACGGAGAAAATTTTCCTTCCAATACATAAGACGATAAAACACGACGTTGTGACGTCACTAACCATAATGACAGGATAAAGACAAGCAACCATAATCTGAAACAATTTAACTGCGTGACAGCCAGCCCAGCGGTCACAGGTTCGACGATCGGCTGGTCACGAGCACTCGTTACAGCCCATTGCGAACGATCACAGTTGTGGGTTACAAACAAAAAATATTTACTATGGCAAAGTTGATTATACTTTACATAGCTTAATGCATACATATACATGTTGTTTGCATTCCTTATCTATGTACGTATATATTGTCTACAAGCGGTTTAGGAATTATTATATTATTTTCCATTAGTTTAAAATGTTATTACCATCCATCATTCAATCCACCAAAGAACTTAATTACCGATGTACCTACTTTAAAACATAGCATCACGCCTGTATTCCCAGTAGGGGTAGGCAGTGGTGTACAAAGTTGTACAACCACATTTCACCAATGCCGTTATTAAGTCCCAGTAGTGAGCCTATTGACACATTAGAAATTCCTATTTTGTGAGCCATTTTACGAGTCTCCACGGAAAGTTGTCGAATAGATGAATTTTATTACTGTTTATGAATTGCACGCAAATCATATAATGATTTTTCCATGAAGTGACCATTTTACGATTTGTGAAATGAATCATATTGGAATCCTATGATGACACGACATTAAAAAAAAAAACAGTACTGGCAACGAGCCGTACTTTTTGACCAAGATGTAAAGTTTGCAGGGCTTATATCTTTATGAATTCTGATAACTTTATAACAGTGAAAACGTTATCAGCTAGTGAGTCCTGTTGCCAACCTATTTTATATGGAATGTTTTTAGTAGGATAACATTTTCGGATAAGCTCGTGCCTTCTCTGTATGTGAAGAGGCCTTTGCCCTGCAGTGGGACAGTTGAAGGCTGGTTATTTATTTATTTTATTTTAATATTTTTTAAAATATCCAAATCCAAAAATAACATCTAATAAATAACTTGTTTTGTGGTGATAAACCGTTACCCATCCCATTTTATTACATCGTTAATGTATAATTATTGCCTAACCGATTATAGGTAAGCAATAAAAAAATGTCTAAGATAACATCGTAATTATATGCAAAATATTAGTGTGCATATGGATTCAAAATTTCACATCTTTATAATAAGCATCGGTGGTTCAGTGGTAGAATGCTCGCCTGCCACGCGGGCGGCCCGGGTTCGATTCCCGGCCGATGCAAGATTATTTTTGCTTTTTTATGTAAATCTCATGCTACAAATATTGATTTTGAATAGCTTCTTAATAAGTTCTAATAAAACTTAATCAATATTAATTTTTATAATAAGATTATAAAGTTTGGAGCACAAACATCAAAGAAGTCTATAAAATATTTACGATTAACGCGACCTTTTCGTAACCGTAAAAAAATCTCAATATACGAATTTAATCCATATTACCCTGATAATAAAGTAGGAAATAAAATTATTAAAACGTTGTTAAATACGGTCGAATTCATTTTTTTATATCCAGAGATAACGGCCAAACTACCGTATTATTTATATAATAAAAATAACACGGGGTTTAATAACTTGAAAATCTATATATATATAAAAATCAATTGCTGTTCGTTTGTCTCGCTAAAACTCGAGAACGGCTGGGCCGACTTAGCTGAATTTGGTTTTGAAATGTTTGTCGTAGTCCAGGGAAGGTTTAAACGGTGAGAAAATGTAGAAAAATTGCGAGGAAGATAGTAAAAACAACAATTTCATTTGCTCATATAAACTATTCTACCTATTTTCCTGTCAAACATTTGACGTTCGAGGTGATACGAAGTACACTAGGTCATCTAGTCATCAATATTTGACACCTTTAGAAGGTTAGAAGCTAATGACAACATGTTTAACGTTTCGTTAACTTCAAATAGTGTATTTAGTTGATAAAATTATTGATAGGCAACTAACGGATTCAGCTGGCTAGCGTTTATCGGATAAAATATAAAAAAGCAGACATAGGGCTCCAGAGAAAGGAACCTCCTCACAATGTGTGCCGTGTCGAGTAGTACCAGTTTCTTCATCAGGCCCTTGATCCAGTCGCCTAACTCTAGCTTATTATGGTATTGATCAAGACGGAAGTATGAGGATCATGTCAAGAGTAATGTGGGTGGCTACACGAGTAGAGGAAGACCGAAGAAACGATGGAGGGATTGTGAGAAAGATGATATGGCTAGAAAAGGAGTGACTACCGAGATCACGGCTGGGAGAGATGTTTGGAAGAAAAAAACATGCTGCGTCCACCTCAATTAAATTTGGATAAGAGCAGGAGGATGATGATGATTTAGGTGTTCATCGAGGCATTTCGCTATTAGTCCATTTACCGAAACGACTACTAGATAAGTTTATTACGGGCTATAATCAATTCAAACCGTCTAATAACCTATTTGTTGTTCTGTCTTACGTATTTGTGACTAAAATAGCACGGAAACATAAGCCGTATATCCTTGAAAATACATGTTTATGCTATAAGTTGACTTATTATTTACTCAGCAGAACATTATATTGCTAAATACGGTGTTACAGTAAATGAAGCGTAAGCCAAGTATCATATTATGATAGGCGTGTAATATAGGCTTATGTAGGCATATTCAATTTATAAGGGTGCACCCTCATTGTAACGTAATTTATTTGATGAAAATTATTTGATGAGAATCCTCAATCAAATGTGTGGCTTTGGATTTTTGAAAAATAATATTGTTTGGTATGACAAATATAGGTATCTATGACTAAAGTGGTGATATCATTAAGAGCAAAGGGAAGCATAAAATGCCTAACAGTAATTGCAACAGTTATTAAACAGTTTTATTATCACCGAATATAAGAGTAGGGCTGTCCTTTTTTGTAGAAATTGTCGTGGATGGATTAACTCTTATGGACAAAATTGGACTGAATTTTGTCCATAAGAGTGTACTGTTTTCCTTTAAACCGAGTTCTGAGATTGCAGGTATTTTCCTGGACGAAAAAGACTCATGTATCCAGAAAGCACGAAGTGTGAGTTAAAAGTGTTCTAAATGAGAAATATGCAAATGGAATCGCTCAGAGTTTAAGCTGAATAAAACTTGACATTTATTAGATGTGATTCCCAATACATTACATCTAATATCGCACGATATCAATCCAAAATATAATCAAGAGAATTGCCAAGCAACTTCCAACTTTCTGCCACACTACTAAAGCTTTATTCCGTCAAACGGTTCCGAGATTGATAATATTCCAAATTTATACCAGCAAATTCGAAATACAGCCACTCTCTTGAATTATATTCCATCGTATCACGATACGCAATTTAGTAGTATTTTGTAAGTACACGCAATACCATTGGTGTTATGAGGTTAATTTGAAATGATCGGTACGTAAATTGAGTTGTCATGTAACGTGTGTCAAATTGACGGCTCGCGTCAAATGTACGGCATTTGATAGCTGCGCCTGCGTGTGAACTTCGTTGATTTGTGCGTGAGACCCTAAAGTGGGTAGAGAATCGTATTATGTTTAAGTTGGATGTTTGAGTTGTAAATCGCTTTATTATATGTAATTTGGTTGAGAGAGTGATCGCTGTACTAGAGGGCCTGGAGATAACGATAAATCATTAGATTATTATGTTTTTAAATATGATTTACAAATGCCATACGAGCTTTTTTGTGTTATATTTTAAACGAACTGAACATGGATTACCAGTCAAGTCAACCTAAAGGAAATTAATTAATTTTTTAAACATACCGTCTCTTATCTCAACTCTATTATAAATATTAAAGAATTCTGAAGTTCACGCAGACACAGTCACGAGCAGAAGTTAGTACATAATAATTTTAAAAGGTAGGTGTGTGCGTACATGAGTGCGCACCCTTACTTAGGTACATATAATAGCGACGCGGACAGTTACTGACTATTTGTGATTGAAATGCAAGTTGCAACAACGCAATTTGTATTAAATAGATCGTACGTGATGAAATATATAGTAAATTATACCTATGTTTAATTCTGTTAAGGTAGCCAATACAATGTAGAGTTAAGTTTTAGGTATTGATCAAAGCGCTCAGAATCCGTTGAAAATTATGGCCAATTTCATTCATACATACATACAAACATAGCATCACGCCTGTATTCCCCGAAGGGGTAGGCAGAGGTCTACACAGTTGTACACCCACATTTCACCAATTTAATAGGTGGTGAGCCTATTGCCATCAACCGGGCACAATTCAAACCCCGGGCTGCTACTGAGAATTTCCTAACAGAAAAACTCAATATCACTTTGCCCGACCCAGGAATCGAACCCGAGACCTCCTGCTCAGCAGTCGCGCTTGGGACCACTAGACCAACGAGGCATATTATTTAAATGGATTAAATACCGTCGAGATTTAGTTTAAAATATGTCTCGGAGACAAAAAATATTTTATGAATTTTACTAATTAAATACATATAATTGATAAAATAATTTTTGTACGGTAAACAGAAATAATTTTAAATAAACTGTTAATACGCCTGACACCTTAGCCCTCCGGCGACCACGAACGCTGCAAAGTGTCCGAAACGTCAGGGAAAACAAAAACCAATCATACACGCGATTAATCCGGTTAAACGTTGTTTTATTATAATGTGTAGTGATTGTGACAACTTAAGATATTACAACGCTAACATAAGGTTCGCTCCTATCGTAACCATTCCAAAAACGTAGAATTTGATGTCATAATGAAGTGTGAAACGACTTTGAGAATGGGCAATATCATCTAGCGCAAATAAAAACGTACTTGGAATGCATTAATCATTAGACAAACAAAATACTCTTTTTGAGTGACAGAGACGTCTTTCACTTGTCAAGACAAGAAAATCGGTGACAGTATTATTTGATGCGTGCTAAAAATAGCTAAAAGAAAATGGCAGTCTCACTTCTTGCGTGTTAAAGTCAACTGCGTTCAATAATCTTAGAGACACATTCGTTTTGGAAACAGAAGTCATTACGTCAACTTGCTTGTTTATTATAACAATATTGTTCTTCTTCAAATTCAAATATTTGTATTTCAAAGAGATCATATTACAGGCACTTATGAAAAGTCAATGCTAGGTGCACGGTTCCAAGGCGTTGATCTTATGGAGAAGAGCCGGCAAAAAACTTCATAGACACTCTTTTAAAATAAATTGGTATAACAATAAAGAGGTAATGTGAGAATAATGCAGGTTAATGAGCAAAATAATAAAGGAAAATTTTAAAGTGCTGACCAGTCCCGACAAACAGCACCCGTTCACGAGCATGACGCGCACATCAGCCTCGCTTAGCTCAACCATTTTGTAGGGAACTCGACGACCCGATGTACGACGCCACCATCAGCAGGACATTTTATCGAGCATGACAAACTCGGCATGCCTGACAATAGGCAGTATGTATGTAGGTAATATGAGATTAAAACTAACATTAATGTCCACATGATGCTCACATTTTACAAAGGTACTTAGATATTATGGAAATTTTCCCATAGAAATGATAATGTATATTTAAAACTATCAGGATTCGATTCTTCTTATCATATACATAAGCAACAACCTATTGTCAGCACTTTGTCAGAAGTTACACCACCTGTACGCCTCTGACGTGTCTTTACACACCATCGAGAATATCTCTCAGGTGTACTGGTTTCCTCATGATGTTTTCTTTCACCGTTTTATGCAAGGGTTGATGTATTTGTATACGCAACGTACAATCATTGATTGATTGTGTCTTGGATTCGAACTTTGATTTGTGAGTCCAACGACTAGGCTATTACTGCTATAACTACAGCTGGGATAAAAAGTATCTAAACTATCTGTGTGACAAATTTCATCTAAATCCGTTCAAGCGCTATTGCGTGAAAAAGTAACATCCATCCTCAAAAATTCGCATTTATAATATTAGTGGGAAGTCAATAAGTACGCTTACCTTATTGGCACAGCTTTTACAAATTAATAAAATACTAGAACCACAGAGGTACCGTAAGTTCCGTAACAGTAATTGTATTAAAACCAAAACTGCCTCGTTGGTCTAGTGGTCCCAAGCCCGACTGCTGAGCAAGAGGTCTTGGGTTCGATACCCGGGTCGGGCAGTGTTATTGAGTTTTGTTTTAGGAACATTTATTTTACAATTTCGCGTTGTTTTAAGGCGTCAGTAGGTTGTTGCATTGCGTCTACTTTGATGCTAATAATTGCACGCAAAGGACGAGTATATACACTTGCTAGAAGTCTTGATACTTGAAATAGACAAAGCTTAAACAAATAACGTTTACGTAAAAGGAGAGTGTGTTCCACTCGGGTCAATATTCCGAGATGTTCACCAAGTCATGTGGGCGAACCAATTTACTGAATTGAAGACAATAAGGTCAGCGCATGATGAGCCGATCATTTGCATGAAATGGAACCACTTGTGATACGTCATACGTACAACATGGAAATTTAAAATGTTTAATGACATCGTTATTAAAGTTGTAATATTAAATGGAAAAAAGAATACGGTCGCCAGCAGGATTGGATCCTGCACCTACCGGATAAATACTCCAGGCGCTCTGACCACTAAGCCATCTCCACCTCAGCTCAATACCGCGAATTCTGCTTACACATTATAACACGTCTTTTGGCGACGTCATTGCTATCTATTCTGTTTCGTCACCTATCCACAGGTTCGAATCCTACTCGCGACCATATTCTTTTTCCATTTAATATTATAACTTTAGAGTTCGATCTTTAATTGACATCGTCATTATCGGTTTTTCCTGTATTTTGGGCAGCTTCTCCATTACTTTTCCTGGTATATAATATTATTCCTAGGTAATCGTAGGGGCAATCATAGCGTAGGACGCCCTAAGGCTAGGTACAGTGACGATCTGCGGAAGGCGGCTGGTAGGGGCTGGATGAGAAACGCCGAAGATCGAGCTCAGTAGCGTGAAATTGAAACTCTCTCTTGACTCCTATAGGCTGATGATGATTATTTAATGATTCGCAAGAGTTATCTGTTCATTATCATAACTCCAAAATTCATTTTACAGGTGGCCTCACCACCTATCACAGTCACAAATATAAAAATTTCATGTCCCAAAATCGGCATCGATGTAAAAAGTGTGATATAAAAGTTCATCGCTGCCTTTCCCTCCGGGGTATACAAGTTTGATGCTATAGATGCAAGGAGGTTAAGACAACCAATTAAACAAAAAACTTAACATTTCCCTGGCCAAAGTTAATTTGGTTTCAAAGTCTAAAATATTCTTAAAAATATTCAATATTGGACGCATTTACGTGAGGGAGACATGATATTGGTAATCGCTAATAAATCTATCTATCTAAAAAAAAAATTGCTTTTGAGTTTGACACGTCTGTCAATTTTCTAAGAATAAGGGAATAAATTCTGCTATGACTTGAGAATGAAATTAAATGCTTGTAAACTAAAATAGTGCACTAGTAATAGAGTAATGGGTTGCTAGCACATCCCACGCAGTATTTCAGGTGAATAATAACTCTTAGATCATGGTTAAGGTGACCATCAATTTGAATTAACAGAGACAGGCCTTGAGCTTCGGTTGTTCTAATTTGTTAGGGATTCTCCCGCTAATCTATCCCCACCACTACACCTTTTATAAGTCCAGATCTTTAAAGGCGTGAGTTTATGTATGCATGTTTCAAAAAACAGGGCTGTGAGTAATGAGAGCAAAGTTCAAAACATTAACATAAAAGTCAAAGTCGTGTAGTTGGTTGTTAGTGTCTCTGAAAGCACTGACTGCTTATTAGCACGACAGGCTGCACTTCAGTGGTTACAAAACCAGTATTAGCTATCAAGGCCCTAGCCAAGAATTGATTGGGGGGGGGGTTATGCCTTCAGGGAACTATTTCGGGGGGGTACCCTTGTGTTCACGTATAAAACAAGTGTATTAACTCTTTGCCACGTACAAATACGTACTTCGTAATAACTAAAATCTATTGTGTCTGCTAATGAGCGAGCCAACAGCTTGAAAATAATTTCACTTCCTGTCTGAGGGGGTTTGATCACCTAGAACCGCCATAAAAGCTAGCCGCGCGTAATGTTGAATATCCCTACTATGATAGGCCAGCTCAAGATCAAATTTTTGCAATGAAATGCTGGACTAGCAAATGTGATTTCAAACACAAAGCTCGCTACCTCTACCTCGTTCAGCCTGGTGAGCGTAAGGTCCTGTGTCCGATTTCCGGGGCGGGAAATGTTACCGAGTTTTTCTGTTAGAAAATGTTCAGTAGTAGCTCCGAGGCTCACCACCTATTTAAATAGGGCTTAAAATAATAAATAACTCCATGGCTTAAATATGGGTATCTAGACAATAACCTCTGCTTAAACCTTTGTGGATACGCTATGTTATGTTAACATAAACTTTCAACACTGTGTTTGTGAGTGTGATATAGACATATCAGTACCCTGCTGCTCGTCTATAACAATAAATAAATAAAAAACTTGTTATTAAAAGCCTCATTGTAATGAGCATTTAAAGTCATAAATTTCTGTGTAAAGAAAAATACGATCGTGAAGGGGATTCGACATTGCGCCTCTCGGATAAATACTCCAGGCGCTCTGAACACTAAGCTATCTCGGACATGGTATTTTTCTTTCCACAAAAATGTATAACAAAAGAGATCGCGATAATACCTATGTATAAAAAAATGACACTGAACATATTTTATGTGTCCGACACTAACACCAAAGCGTAGTCACCCTACCACTGCACGCTGCACACGGTCAGTCTAAATCTGTTTAGTAGTGACAACTCATTTAGGTCACTAGGAAACGTTACAGGACAGTTAAAATTAACTGGAACACATTAACTCTATATAAATCATCGTAACGTAAACATAACAACAAAAATGATTTAGAAACGCAGTTAAAAATGTTTTAAATGTGTGGAAACGTGAATTATGACTCAGATGATGTTCTGCTTTCTCCTAAATGAAAGTAGCGTGTTAGTATTTTGAATACTTGATAGCAAGAAGGTACTCTTAACACTAACTTCTTATGGAAAGATAAATAATAGTATAGTTTATCAGAAAATACTTATTCTGATAAAAAATGATAAAAATGATAGGGGTATTCGAATCAGTTGTTTAGAGCTTTACCCTAATTTCGATATACTGTTCAGTATCCGATATGGTCTAATGGCTAGGATACCTGGCTCTCACCCAGGAGGCTCGGGTTCGATTCCCGGTATCGGAAAATTGTTTTTGCAATTTTTCTTTCATTCAAAAGTTGATTTTCGTGTTCTTTAAATATTTTTAACTATTATCTCTGAAAAATTTATATTTTAAATATCATCAACTCTACTCGAGTTGATGATATTTAAAATATTATTATTAGCGAATATCCATTTTATGACACCAATGACATTATTTTTAAAAAATCATATTGTTCGTAATTTTGCATAATTTATTCCTAATTGAGACGGTGCGAATAACCTCAGAAATGTTAATTCAAGATTTAAATTACAATAGTTTATGCGATAATAATATAAATTCTTGTCATTCCTGTTTTATTAATTGCATTTTTAAAGTCCTTGAATAATCAAGAAGCGCTTATTGTTTTTGGCGAAACTTTGTTCGAGCTTAAAAGCTTAAATATATCTGATACGGTTTAAATTAAATTAATTTGGGCTTTTTAGTGTTGATGCTGCCACTATACACATTTTGATTCCCCATATTATACTCCATTCCCGACGAAATAATATTTTTGATTCCTTGCGCGCAGAACTAAGCGTTGGGCATCTTCGGAACACCACAAGGATGTTACGAGTTCCTTCAGCGGCGGAACTGGTCCTTTGTCCCAGGGAAACAATGGCCCAATAATGTCGCGTTTCGGGCATAATTCTATATAACACAGTGGTCAGATGCAGGCACTCAAAAACACTATAAACTCCAACACCTTCTCTTTGAGAAATGGTAGGATCTTATTATTATTTCGCCAATTACATATTTCTTTAATTTCACCAATGCTGTTATTAAGTCCCATGTAATAGGTGGTGAGCCTATTGCCATTTACTGGGAACAATTCCAAACTTCGAGCTACTACTGAGAATTTTCTTACAGAAAAATTCAATGACACCTCCAGCTCAGGAGTCGCGCTTGGGACTACTAGACCAACGAGCATTGGTGAAAGGTGGGTGTGCAACTATGTAGACCTCTGCCTACCCTTTCGGGAAATATAGGCGTGATGCTATGTTATGTTATTTCTTTAATTTTACGATGGTGAAACTACTGGATAGTGAAACGAAACTAAGAAACTATACCAAACAAAATAAAAGCCGAAGAAGCTTCCCTTGACGACGACACAATAATTTACCACGATATGGGAAATATGTAAATAAAAGTTTATTAGCAATTAGAAAAGATTCTCCTGTTATCGTTTAGAATGAAGGTCGCTTCTAAGACAACACACATTAGCTTAATTAACTGACTTGTTAACTAAGCAGCCAGCAGTTAACAGATACAGTTTAATTACCCTCAATGCCAGTTCTAGCTAACAGCGTCCATTAACTGATTATGCGGCCAGTACCTTTTTTAGATTCTTCTGAATCTAGCTTATGATTTAAGTCCTTTGGCAACCGTTGGATTCCCAGGTCAAACAAAGTATTGGCCTTTGTTGGGAAATTTTAGTGGCAGCTCTGGGTGTGGACACTTGCAGCTTGTGTCTACCTTGCAGTTAGTAAAAAAGCTCACCAACTAATAATACATCGAAAATTTGGATAAACCTGCAGCAGTGTGAACAGTACCAACATCTGCGTGGAACTACAATCATGTTTTTTTTGTGTAGGGCAATTCACAGGTCAATCTAGGAGGTTGTCGACTGCTTAACCGAGCTTTCCTGTGGTTGCCTTAAGAAAATTAAGACCTCCAGCCAGGGCATTCAACTTATAAACAATACAATTGTTATTCTGTAGATATTTATATTAATTTGTAAAGCGCATGCGTTGCAATCTAGCGTAATAATTCTGTGTTACTTAAAGTTATTATAATAAATGGGAAAAGAAAGTTTGTTTTCGGTGACCTGTATAGGGACTGAATTGATAGCAATGACGTCGCCAAAAGACGTATTAAAATATGGATAAAGAATTCGCGGCGGTGAGCAGAGGTCGAGATGGCTTAGTGGTCCAGTGCCTCGGAGTATTTATCCGGGCGGCGCAGGTTCGAATCCTGCTCACGACCGTATTCTTTTTCCATTTAATATAATAACTTTAGGGTTCGCTAAGCATACGTTAATGCTTTTCAAAGATTTATCTTTAATCTGTGTTACTTGATTAAACTAGCTTGCACGGCAACGAACCTCTATTCAAGAAATTAATACGTAACAAAATCGATCACGGTGAAGCCTTGAGAATCTGATAGTAAAAGTATTTAACAGTTTGCCACAACAAAAACAGCGTTTAGAAACTTAAAACAATCAACAGTTGATTCAAGTAGATCTCCGTTACACTTCAGTTGGTAACACGCTCGGTTGCTCATCAGTGAC
Source organism: Xylocampa areola (assembly GCA_935421205.1). NCBI lineage: Eukaryota > Metazoa > Arthropoda > Insecta > Lepidoptera > Noctuidae > Xylocampa > Xylocampa areola. The sequence goes on from OW285206.1 coordinate 18,587,775, forward strand.
CGGTGACCAGGAAGTAACCATGGTTAGCGGGGTATGCTACCCCACTTGTGCTGGCAATAAATATACAAATTAAAAGCTGTTAACTGCTTGAAGGGAGATTTATTACCCATTTAGTTTCCGTTTGTGTAGAGATATTTGGGAACGTACGAGTACTTATTATATTTTCCCGTGAATTTTGAATTAAAATGTTATGCTTCGCGGCATGTTGGGTGCATAGAACAGAAATAAAATCGTTATCAAAATGTATCAGGTGTTACAACTGAAGTGGATTTTTTCTATGTGTGTCAAAACCATGATGGCCGCTATATCGTACTCCTGTCGACTAAATACTACACGGCACCTTTTTTTATAATTATAGGTCCGTTGTCATACAAGTCAAAAGCGCAGGTTCCAGATCAAGGTCACGACTATTTGGTCATATGTGCATTAACTGGAACTGCCTCGTTGGTCTAGTAGTCGCAAGCGCGACTGCTGAGCGTGGTCCGAGGTCCTGAGTTCTATTCACAGGTCGGGCAAAATGTTATTGGGTTTTCCTGTTAGGAAATTCTCAATAGTAGCCCGAAGTTTAGAAGTTGGTATTGTGACCACCCCGTGCTTCGGAGAGCACGTAAAGCCCTCGGTCCGTCAGTCGGTGTGCCTGATCTCTCTCCGGTCGTGTCGGATTGCCGTCCCATCGGACTATGAGAGTGAAGGAAAAGGGAGTGCACCTGTTCTTACGCATACACTTGTACACTATAATATCTCCTGCATAGTTGGGTGATCTCCGTGGAGATAGGCCGCCGTGACCCAAATACGGTCAGGAGGAGTATTATGTGCATTAAAAATTATGTTATTATCAATGGCAGAAGGAACAAATTGTTTACATCTTTCACATTTATATTAAGTATTAGTAGTATTTCTTATATTTCAAATTCTCAATTCATAAGTATGTTAAGTCGATGCAATTTTACTCGTACAAAGAAGTCTTATGCCTATTCACAGTACAAACGAGGCCAAAGTAACGGCCCAGATGGAACCTAGCCATCTTCACGCAATGCCTAATTACAACTAACACACACACAAAGTTTTTTGTAAAAAGAGAAAATTCCCCGCTCCGTTTCACTGCGACAAAAACTATGCGAGCGTTAATTCTATTGTTTGAAAAGAGAACGCCGCATCAGCGCGAGCGCACGTATTGTGCAAACCCGCATACATTTAGCATAATTTTGACACGTTATGCAAAGAGTTTTTAGGATTTAATACTTGTTTGCCAACATAAGATAACTCAAATATGCTAACAAGAGATTTTAATCATCGATTTAGATTGATTTTGCCGTTGTTAAGGATAAATTTATTATTTATATGGATTAAATGTAAGTGTTACAGAGCATTGCAGTGTATTCATTATTTTGAATATTTATTGTTGTCACTACTTATATACATAAATAGAATAAATTGTAGTGACAAGTAGTAGAACGACCAGTGAACTACAAATCATTTAACATAGGTAGTTGAATCATAAATGTTTTACAAAATACGATTTTGTTCAATAATAGTAAATCAATATTACTATAACAACTGTGTATTATTAAATACAATGTGTTTCTTTTTTGTATCACTATAATAATAATGCTAAGGTACCGTTTAACAATTACAAGAAATCCGATGAACTTCAAGATAAGTGAGTGAAGAGAGAAACGGCAGGTTTCTAGAAAATTCGTTTCACTCTGATGATTTGACGAGTTGCGTGTTGATAAGAAGCGGCTGATATTATCTGATCCATATTATACAATAGAAATATACCGTGTAACTATGTGTGTATGAAGAACAAGAAAATTGTTACATATTTCATCGAGGGGACGCAAAGACCAGGGGGTCTAAAAAGCCACTTTGGCTGAATCATAATAGGATCCTAATATGATTCATTTCAAAAATCGTAAAACGGTCACTTCATGGACAAATCATAATACCTATTTGCGTTCAATTCTAATTCATCTGTTTGACAGTTTTCTATGGAGATTCGAAAAATGGCACAATCTAGGAAATGGTAATATGTCAAAGAGCAGAATCATAAGAAGTCACTCAATTCAAATAATGATTCATTTTAAAGAGAAGTGCTCAAAGTGGCCATTTTAGACCCCCAGATACCAGTGCCGGTGACGTTGGGTCCAGACAACATTATTACACTTCATAATTCAATTTTCAGTCAATCTAGATCAGTGGAATTACGCTCGATTGACATCGGGAATAAGACTAAAAAATAATTATAGATTCGGGATAATATGAAGAAGATGACATGCTTTACAATTGAGGCAACTGTAATGTAGGTAAATTTATTTTAAAATTACGCGTTGTTTTAAGGCGTCTATTTAATATTGGAATTGGTATTAGTTTTAAGAGTTATACTTCTTTCTTAAGGAGCCAGAAAAGTGTAGGAAATTTTACAGAGGGCCAACATTAGAACAAAAATAAAATGTTTTTCCTTTTAGTTATTGTTCACCGGTTACTACTCACGTACATTCTTCGGGTTTGCCCGACTAGTTTCGAACTCGAACGGAGCTCGTTTTTCCTTTTATTTTTAACTTCCGTTTGAAGGCCATGCCTTGAGTGTCTGTGACATTTATCTCCGTATACCAGGTTCGAGCTGTAACGATGATTCTCTTTAACCCTTCTTATTTCCGACCGTAGTTGGCAAGCTGGATAAAAAATCCGTTCGTATTGGTGTCCAGAAGTGATCCGCGGGCACCCCTGATCTAGATCTAATTCATTACTGAAACAGTCCAGTGACGCCTTAAGGAGTCACGTTTGCATCTACCTCACGGATCCATGACTCCGAAAGGAGTCATATCTCTGAGTTGAATTAAATGTTGTTTTTAATTAGACGTAAGTATGAATAAGAATAAAAATATTACCATGGATGTGTGAACAGCATAGAATTCAAAAGAGTCGCTGTAAAATGTTGCCAGTTTACTAATTCTACCAAGTCATCACGAATTTTCGGTTGAATGTAAGAGTAAATTTATGACATTATGAACGGGAACTGTGGAATTATTAAAATATGCTTATGAACTCTTCGCTGTCTTTAATCTCATACTCTCTCTCTCTCTCTGGTCAAATTTTTGAAGGTCTTAAACAAGATACTTCAAAGTTTTCAAATCTTTTGTTGTATCTAAACGTCAAAGCCTACAGACCGTCATTTAAACACGTTATTAATGCAAATGATATTCCAAATTCACGGCTGTTGCCTCAAAAGTGTGTGACGAAATCTCATTACAATAAAAATACATTAATTACAATATGAAAAACGCTTTTACAGTACATTGCTCTCTTTATATAACCCTGTTCTAACCACACCAGTGACACCAGTGTGGCGTACGTACGTCACGTCACTTACGATACTTGAAGGAAGCATTTTGCCGGGGAATTTTAGTCCTTACGCGAATAGTTTTAAGATCTAGCTAAATAATCTTCTTCAGAATACTAATGCTGTATTTTCGTACTTCAGTGAGTTCAAACATTTGCTCTAACTACTTACAATTCCAAGGTTTTGTCTCGTTAGAGCGTTGGTAGCTACTCGTTAGTTGTAAGTATTCTTTATAAGCAAAACATTGACAAAGGTGGACGAACTTGACGATGTTTGCGAATTATCGTGTAAATGCTAAGTTTTTACACAATGTCCTGATGTTACTCAATGCGCATGTTTACTTTTAGCCCCCAACAGATTGGGCATTTACGTAGTCTCTAGAAATCTTTTTTTTTAATCTTTATTGCTCATAGGGGCTTTTGATTATTACAATTAATCATGTCAGCAGAATCGTATCTCTTATATCTATTACATACTCAGATAAACTGTTTTTTTTATTAATATACTAGCTGGTGCCCGCGACTTCGTCTGTGTAACAAAAGGTATGGCCAAGGTCCAGTCTATCTCCTTGCAAAATTTCATTACGATCCCTTCAGCCGTTTAGTCGTGAAATCTTTGACATTTATAATATTAGTATGGATACGAAACCTGAGACACTCGTCAACCCACAGATAAGTGCACTAACTTAAAAATTTTAGTGGCACCTTCACTGTTACAATTGGATTAAATGCTTTGAATTGATCCCAAATCCTGGTCATTGACTTTAAATTCAGCCAACATAATGTCTCTTACTGGTTTATTGCGTACATACAATCCAGAAATGTTGAAGTTGCTTTTAGAAGTTGCAGGAATGACAATGTTACCTGAAAATAAAACTATTGAAGGAGTGTAAATTTATTTCTACACTGTCTACAATTATTGCCGCATACACATACATATGCACCGTTATATATCTTTCTCTCGGCCTCGTTGGTCTAGTGGTCGCAAGGGCGGCGGCTGAGCGTGAGGTCTTGGGTTCGATTCCCAGGTCGGGCAAAGTGTTATTGAATTTTTCTGTTAGGAAATTCTCAGTAGCAGCCCGGAGTCAGGAAGTTGGTGTTGTGACACCCCCGTGCTTCGGAGAGCACGTAAAACCGTCGGTCCTGCGCCTGATCTCTCTCTGGTCGTATCGGGTTGCCGTCCGATCGGAATATGAGAGTGAAGGAAGAATGAGTGCACCTGTGTTTGCGCATACACTTGTGCACTATAATATCTCCTGTGTACTTGGCTAATCTCCGTGGAGATAGGCCGCCGTGACCGAAATACGGTCGGAACAAGTATATATCTTTAAAAAAAATAGGGCACTAATAAAACCCCTGTTTACAAATTCATATTAAAATCAGTTGGCTCGCTAATTACCAGGCACAATAGATTTTTATTGTTATGAAGTACTTAATAAACTTAGTGAGTACTTCTCCCATTCGAAGACTTAAGATTCCTTTAAAGTACGTCCTAAAGTCTTACTTCTCCTCTTTTACATTAGCCTGGCCGAATTCCAAAGTACTCACATTTTTAATTAATAATTTAATTTAAAATTTAAATTTAATAATTAAATTAATTTTAATTAATGAATTCCTCGTTTAATTTGAAACTTTTGTCTAGGTAATGTTAAAAGAGAACAAGATGAAACTAATTAAAAAAAAAAGTACGACTGCCATGCGTGATTTTTTTTTATTTCACACCCATTCGTGCACCATAACCGCTTAATTACTATTTTTTAAATCTTACTTGCCTACCTTACCCGGCATGATGTAAGTATTCTATCGATACTCCATGCATCTAAATCGGTTCAAGCGTTTTGAACATATAGTGGAATAACGAGACTCACAAACTTACATACATACATACATTAATCCTAAAAACATACCACGCCTTTTGGGCAGTCATGTAAAATATTATATTAAGAAAAGATAAACTTTTAACTTTTGTATGTTGTGTAAGACATTGTTAGAAAAATTTAGTTGAAATTGTGTATGGTAATAGTTACTAGTCCCTGGAAACCAGAAAGGTCTATCTTCATACGAGATAGCACAAAATATAATTTGTACCATCCCTTAGGGCATGCCTGTGAAGGCTCCGTAATAAAAGTTGTTAGTAATTTTGTAAACTACAATAGAGATTGCACAGCAGAATATCAAGTAAATTGCGTAATATACAAGTTTAGATGATCACTTTGGGCATTGGTGTTTCTTGGGAAATCACGATTTTTAGTTTAAATTGAAGTTTTTTTTTTGTGGTCGAGCTATAAACATTTTGCGATGGCCAAAATTAAACCAAACGCATAACATCTCTGAGTGTCAACCCTCGTGCTCTTAATGCCTGCTTTGTCCCTGATTTTCTGTTCTTCTCCATCAAACATAATTCCTTGCCTTGCAATTTACACACTTTAATTATCCGGACTCGATTTAGAAATTAATTTAAAAAAATGTACGCCTACCGTATTTTAAGATCTTACTAGACTATGTTACTCGGAACAATGTAAGGATTTTAACGATACCCCAAACATCGAAATCGGTCCTGGCATTTAGAAGTTATGGTGGAATAATGAAACTCACAAACATACAAAGAACATACATCAACCCTAAAAGCATAACACCCGTTTTTTGCGAAGTCGTGTTACTTGTTACTAAGAGTTTGGGTGATAGACGACAACGCACAAAAGTTGAATAGCGCCACCTCGCTAAAATAAATTATATTTCCCGTGAGATACGCAGACGAAGTCGCGAACATAGAGAGTGACGAAAATATTGTTTTTAATTTTTGGTCCTACGAGCCAATATATTTTAATATTATAATTTTTTCAATTAGTCCTCCGAGTCATCAAAGGACCAATTGGAAAATCTATTATATTTAAGTACATTAATTTATATCTTTTTTTTTTTTATTATAGTTACCGATTAACACATCATGGTACGGCCTAGAAGCCTCTCTTTAATCGTCCCAGTATTCTGTCTTCGCTAACAAGGCAACAGTATCTATTAGCATACGGCAGGTGGCTCAGTTTTATACCGGAAACACTAATTAGCTACCGCAATTATAGTAAACTTAAACCGCAGATTAATCAAGATTTAAGCTCCGATCTAAAACAGTCTATGGTTTTATCTCGTCTTGAAAACTCTTATCTCTTAATGTTGCTTCCCTTTTAGACTGAAATAGCGTTATTTATTTAATTATACTAGTTGGGACATGGTTTAGATGTTTTTGAGACGACAAGATAGTGAGATGGTTAGTGTCGCAAGAGATTAGAGAGCTTATCAGTTTGAGATCGATAGCCATAATTTCGATTTATCTAAAATGTATCAAGTTCTTTCTGTATTCTGTTTATTTTTTAGTCTGTTTCTATGTAAGTAAGTTCTCCACTCCGTTTTTCTGGTTCTAAATGAAAATAGCAATTTTCACATAACTTCCTTAGATTAAAAGCTCCGCAAAGAGTATTGGCAACTAGTTTCTCTATAAATAAAACAAAAAAATAAGGAAATAGGAAGAAACGAGCGTCTGACCTCAGATGCCATTACCACGTGTTTTAGTATCAGTAGATAGAGTATTGCCTTATCGGTCAATTCCTGATCGACAGTGACGGTGCCGCGGCGGCATCATAAATATTTATACTGCTTAAGAACTGTGGTACGTGATTAAACTCTTTAACGTTTTGTGGATGACTTTATTTTCTATTCAATGCATTTCTCTGCGTTTCATTATTCTCTTAAACAAACTAATATTCTCTTAAATAAAGTAACTTCCATACCAAGTACATACTTTGTATGGAATTTGCATCAGACCTTACATAAGATTCGATGCAAATTATTTGCATTTGTACTGCAATTTAACTGCAACACTGCAGTTTGGATGCGGTTTTGGTGCAGTATTCTATAACGATTTCGATGCAGTACTGTAGCCTTCTACACCAAAATCAGAATCCTACTGCACAGCAATCTTGCAGTCCAAATTCAGATCGTATGTGTGGACCATTCAGTGTGAATCATTGTTATAGTAGCTTAGCCCGGTTAGTGGAGTGTGATAGAAGGATAGCATCAGAAGCTGGCGCATGGATATCATTTGGTTTGACATAGCTAGATAGAAGCAGACCGTATCGGTGGCGGTTACCACCAATAATAGCCATTCCCATAGAGGGATGACGCCAGGCAGGCGTCCGGTCATAAAACATGGCCAGAACTTTAGCAGCATGTCAGATAGATATATGCTGAGCCGACCACAAATAAAATGGGATAAGGGCAGGCGGTGATGATGATTAATTGTTATAGTAGCATCTTGCATCGCAAGATGGTGTAACGAATCAGTTACACATAGGCCAGGCGCCACAAAAATATATTTCTGTGGGCTAGGCGGTATTAGGCCACGTGGTGGGGCGAAGAGGTGTGCAAAATTGGTGCCGCACCAAATTTATATATTAATTTAAAGGTAAAAATTAAATTAATGGTCTTTTCTTGGCAGACATTTCCTTAAAGTTTAGAGTTTGCTGTTATACCACTTAAATATACCTGCAATTCCTGTTGGCATGGAGGAAATATCAATTGAGTTTTTCAATAGGTAATAGATTTTCATCCCAACATATCCGAAATTGGTTAGCCTACGTCTCGCCTCACTGACTTCAATAAAATGGCTAATCATTGTCCTTTTAAGCAGGTTAAAATTAAAAGTTACGTCACCGTGATTGTGGGTGGACGGTGTGTGCCTAATGTATTAACTATAGTTGTTGTTAGGTAACCTTGAATTACCGAGACTTTTTTAAAACAACACTTCGATTTTCTTGTCGCGCGATGCTAAGTTTTATATCAACAGATATGTGTGTTCATGTTTGAGGCTGTCAGCGCAATAGTGTCCTGTCTTTTTCGAGACATAATTGATTTCATTTCTCATTTCAAAGGAGCATGTGTTAATAACTTTGTTTTAAAATTACTTTTATCGTAACTTAACATAGCACCAACTGTATTTCACATATCACGCCTGTATTCCCCGAAGGAGTAGGCAGAGTTGTACGCATTTTTATTTTTTGATTGTGGAAAATCCATCGTGGACGCTGTGCCGGACTACTACGGACTAAAAACCACACGGTCCTACTCCAACCTTTACCTTGGTCCCAGGTTCGTTGCAGTAATCACTACAACCCCGGCAGGTTATGGTCCACTCCGGGATTTGAGCAGGCTGACCACAGTTAGCCTGCTCAAACACCTCTCTATGTCTCAGATGCGTGGCCGTCTCGGGCTGGACTGCTGATCAGGCGGCGAACCACCCATGCCCGCCGCCCTCAGTCCACGGCTCACGGTGGCCGTAGATCGTTGAGCGCCCTCCGGTGCCTGGCTCGCCTTCTGCGGGAGGGGTGAGCGGGATTCGCCTCTAGGCAGAGGTGTACCGAGTTGTACACCCACATTTCACCAATGCTGTTATTAAGTCCCATGTAATAGGTGGTGACCCTATTGCCATCTGCCGTTTTTTAGAGAATTGCATATATTTGGAGTAGAATCAAATTGATTATCACTAATGAATTCCGCTTATACTGATAAATCTTTCATAGTATTAACGCATGCGTAGCGAACTCAAGTTATAAAGAGAGAGAAGAAAGAAAAATACGGCCGTGTGCAGGATTTGTATCTGCACCTTAGTTGTCAACGAAGCTTAGTTGGCAGAATGCCTCTAATCTTCCTCTGCTGGCTGCTCCAAATTCTTCTTCCACATTTTAATGGGTACGTCTTATAGTGACGTCATCGCTATCTATTCAAAACCTATACAGGTGACTTAAGCGATTCGACCAATTTTGCAGCTAATTCAGTGTCGTAGCAATTACCTTACCAAACGCAAATAAATCTTCGTTTTAAATTTTGTGAAAAGAAATTACGGTCGTGAACAGGCTTTGAACCTGGACCTCCCAGATAAACAGTCCTTATTCAACTTTCCATAAAAAATATTTAAACTTTTGAATTTTGCATACTTTAATTTATTTACATTCTAAACGTGTTTTAAGTTCAATATAAATCTTTGAAAAGCATTAACGCATGCTTAGCGAACTCTTGTTTTAGGTTATTAGTGATATCTTAATTAATGTCCCATAAAAATGGTACAAAACCAACTCTGTTAATGAACAGTTAATGTATGTGTAGCTAAATAGTGTCTCAATAAATGCCACTTAAAATGACATCACCATTAACAAATGTCGATTTTATAGGAGGCCTTGACCGAAACTGATCATGACATAACGTTCAAAAGGTCAAAATTCTAATCAGGGGCCCTTCAGAAAACACGAGTTTAGTAATCATTGACATTTTACTGAAGACGATAATAGGTGACTTACCTATTATCGTCTTCAGTAAAATGTATCTTGCATACAAATAGAGCAATAGTTGTCATTTTAAATTTGACTGCCTCGTAGGTCTAGTGGCACAAGAGCGACTACTGAGCATCAGGTCCCGGGATCGATTCCCGGGTAGGACGGAGTTTGGAATTGTGCCCGTTAGACTTAATAACGGCATTGGTGAAATGTGGGTGTACAACTGTGTACATCTCTGCTTACCCCTTCAGGGACTACAGGCGTGATGCTATTATAATCTAAATTGTAGAAACAATGGATTGTGCAAGCTATTATTAGAATTACGCGCATAAATTTAAATAAACAATTGTTAGTTGATGTTAAATCTATAAAAATCACAACCTTTACAACGAGATTAAATGTCTTGTAATATCAGAAGAGATGGTTAAAACACGTTCTTTAAACTCGATATTGAGAAAGTTATTTAGGAGAGTACCTTGAGAAAAGCTCTTGAATAACAATGGCTTCCGAAAGCTCAGTTCAAGAAATAATTATTTTAAACTGAATGCATGACAGCAAACTAAGACTTACTAATATAAATCTCAAATTCAACCCGTATAGGTAATTCCCGGGTAGTTTTAGCCCCATAACCAATATATTACTCCCCAATCGCAAGTAACGAAGGGCTGTAAATGAACCATTTATTAAATTGCACAAGCAATTGCAATTTGTGTAAAGAGAATATCCATACCTTTTGCCCTGAGGGTATGAGCAGCAATCATGTAAGCTAGTACACAACTAAAAAGGCAACGATCCTACTACGCCCCTAGGCAGATGTTATAATAAAGATAAACATTACTTTTAAACTGAGATTTTTCATTAAGTCAACAGCAAGATCTTTCTGAATAAATAAGATTATGAGTGGAAAATGCAAATACGTTTAATATTAACTTGTATTTTGTTTTAATAAAGTGAGAATATACAGGTTTAATGGCGCTCCGTCCCTTGAAATAGTCAATAAAAAGATCATTCCCGTTCAAAAACGTTTTATTATTTATGAAAGAGCCACCTTATTAACAAAAAAAGTCACAGCATTTTTTCGCTATAATACAAGTTAATAACATAGCATTAAACACATTACCCACGTCCAACATAAATTTATTGAACACAATTTACATTTTATCCCTTGAAATATTCACGGATGCGGTACCAAGGAAAACCATAATTATTCCACCGTATCCCACAAACAAATGAGAGACGATTTACATAACACATGACCGAGTATGCGAACACAGAATCGGGCCACAGTACACACATATTAAAGGGAAAATAAGCAGCGGAGGGTGACCACCCACCGTGGCGTTATAAGGTTTTGAGCATTACAAATAGAGAGGGCCAATTTCCAATTAAAATCTCGGCAGGTGGTCTAGCTAGAGGGCAGCACTAGAAAAATAGATTGCGCCGGTCTCCCCGACCGCTGCCCGCAGTGACGGGTTGAACAATAAAAGAAAAAGCTTAATAACGTTGTCAAATTAAAAATATTCATATAATTAGTTAGGGTTTTTGGTCGTTTTGGATATCGAAATGGGTGTTTTAATAGCCGTAGATATTAAAAAGACATCAAGAAGCGGGCTTGAGCATTCTGGTGGCTCTCGCGCATACAAATGAATTGGCTTTTTAAAATCTTGAAGTTGTTCACGCATTTTAAATACTGGATGTTCTTGCTTAATACCGGGTTCTGGATACGCGGATTCTGTTATCAGATTAGAGACACCGCGCAGCTATGTAGAACTTGGAATAGAGTTTTGTATCGATCTATGTGGTGTCAATATATGTAAAGTGATAATGATCACTGAAACAAATAAACTACCAACATTTCGATTGTCTTCAAAGTGTATATTCTTGACCTTTGAGTATCCACACATCGTTCACAACAAAACCTATCTCAATATAATATACTTCTAATAAGTAATCATAATAAAAAAAAAGATTTTCTTTCTATTAAGTAATTGGATCTATCTATAATTACATCACCTAAAAAGATCTTCACCACCAAACTTGCAGGATTAACTAGTATCCTGCCCGTCTTCCGAACAAAACCGTCTTCTAGAACAGCTAAAGACGGAAGAAAGGTGGCCTAGTGTTCTCCGGAAACGACTTAAGTTAACATAGATTACCTTCACACAAAGGATAACGTATTAAAACATTTTGTAAACATGCTACGTTGTCTAACTACTCGACATAATATCAAGTGCCGTGGCGCCAATCTGATATCATTACTGGCCACACAATGATAACAGCTGATAAAGTCAACAGGTCTACAACGAATAAACACGTGTCAAGTTCCCATTACCCAAATACCTTAGACTTTTAGCAAAATAGAGTTTGATATTAAATAAATATTATACTCTTCTTATCGTGTGGTTGATGAACAACCTAGCAATAGAATTTAAACCACCCGTAGGTATCTGACATGGGTGTACACCATCGAAAATATCTCTCAAGTGTGCTGGTTTCCTCAAGATGTTTTTCTTCACCGTTTTAAGCAAGTGATAATTAATTTATAATACGCACATGACTTCGAAAAGACAGTGGTGCGTGCCTTGGAATCGAACTTGCGATCTTTGACTTATCAGTCCAATGGTCATACCACTAGGCTATCACTATCAAAATATTTTAATAATGATAATCTATGGATAATACAAGTGACAAAGTAAGAAACTGCTGTTTATAAGTTGAAACAGAGCTACCTGAAAAGCTGGACAAAATAATTATAACATACCATCACGCCTGTATTCCCCAAACGGGTAAGCAGGGGTCTACACAGTTGTACGACCACATTTTACCAAAGCTGTTATTATGACCCATGGTGGTGAGTCTATTGCCATCTAACGAACACAATAACAAACTACGAGCTTCTACTGAGAATTCCTGACAGAAAAATCCATAACGCTACTTAACCTGAGCGATCCCACAAATAGCAACTCAGTAGTCGCTTATGAAGTAACAAAAAGGACTCTCAGATATTGCAAATCTCACAAACAGACTCACGAAAGCCTGCCAAATGTATGATTACTTAATAACATAACTCAGATTTCGTTGTTATACCCCGCTTGCTAAGCCCTCGGCTAATACCAGTACAATACGCAAGCCACAAGACCAAAATACAAAAGACTCTGATAATCCTCTTAAATCGTAGCCGAATTTCTAAACGTATAAATCAGCTTTCTACAAAGTTCTACAATATCGGCAACAATACGCCACAAATCAATACAATAATAATAAATACGAATAAGTTTGTCGTTTCGTGAACTATGTCCAAACGAGGCATAGATAGTCAATATGCGGGTGTACCCGATTTATTAGTAAACGCTAAGGTTGTGCTCACATCGCGTGATTTACTGCGATATTTTACGCTTTCCTTGTAGCTTAACTTTTTTATTACATTCACTAAACACACTCCTGTAGTTACATTTAATATATCAGAATAGTAAATCTTGTTAAGTGGGCCGAGTATTGTACCCAGCGGAACGACTTTTAATTTTACGTAAGTAGGTTCACTACGATTTTATAGTTTAATCACGTTTAAATTATTTATTGAAACAATTATTCTCGAAGAAAGATTAATCCGTGACATTAATGATCTGTGCGGGCTTTTCTTAGCGAGCATCATAAGGGTAATTTGACATTTAATATGGGTAATAGTCAGCCAGCTCTCTAACACTATTACCCATTTTCAATATACGAGATAATTAATGAAAAAAGCATAGCTATTATAGCTATATTTAGTGCGTCGCTTAGCTTTCCCTGGTGTATACAAAACGATGATTTACGATGCCCTCCGTGGTTTATGATAATACAAGATGGTATCGCGTCAGTAAACTTTCCCGAGCTGTTTAATATCAGTATTAGTAGTAAAGGTAATGATACTATTTATATGACGTTTGATGAGATGGATCGCGCTTTCGTTATTAAAGTAAGCAGAGTAGCAAATGGTGTCCTTATTTTAATAGTCTTATATTTATATTAAGTAGCAATTTTTTTTTTTTTAAACGTTGCCCCAGACTAGGTATTTCTTCCTGTATCGTGGGTGCGTTTACAGACATATAATCTCACAAGCACACACACACCCAGACCCGGAGCAATTATCTATAGATCGTACAAATATTTGCTCCGTACAGGAATCGAACCTGCGACACGCAGCGCAGCAGTCGGTCTCTCGACCACTGCGCCAACCGCGTTGTCAACTGTAACTGTCAAAGTGTAATGAAGGCTACATACATCAATAATAATCAAAGTATATCCTAAATTCTTGTATGTTCTTTATTTCGTAGAATAGAACAATAACATTTAACAATGAAGTATTTCCCAATGATGATGATGTTTAATGTCGGATACAGGGGTCAAAGAACAATTAACTTACGTTGGAAAAAACAACAAAAAAAATGTATAATCACCTTCGTTAAATTTTAATTTGTTCCTTCATTAAACTGTAATTGCTCTGAAAGCATACATAAATTGAAAAACAACATGTTTAGGGAGCGGCCATAAATGATACACAAGACAGTCACCGTTGAGACATTAATCAACTGAACATGAAAATTAATTAAATTAACTTCTGAACTGAATTTACATAATCATCGGCACACGCATGATAAAAAAAAAATGCCTTTCAAAACGAAATGCGAGATTAATTTACTTTTATTTTCTGCTTTCTAGAAAAACATCACCAAGAATCTATCAAGTTTAATTGATGCACTAGGTATATTATTATGTAAGCGAAGGCGACCTAGTTAGGCAAGTGTGCTGTTTAAGTATTTTTGTACCATTTATCTTTATAGTTCATCAATATCTTATTTATTTTGTAACATACAAACAACATAAAAACTTTAATATAACACAACACGCCTGTATTCCCCGAAGGGGTAGGCAGAGGTGTACACAGTTTTTCACCCACATTTCATCGATGCTGTTATTATGCACTAAAAAATTATAATTATATATTTTTTATTTTTTATTCTAATGCAATATAATAAAGTTCCATGTAATAGATGGTGAGCCTATCGCCATCTACTCCGCACAATTCCAAACTCCGGGTTGCTACTGAAAATGTTTTCACAGAAACACTCAATAACACTGCCCGACCCGAGAATCGAACCTGAGACCTCAGAACTCAGTATTCGCGCTTGAGACTACTAGATCAACGAGGCAGTCAAAATTTTAAGGTTAATAATAAATCTCACTTGTTGCTTCTGTGTACCTACCAGTTTGGATATCCATTACTAATAAGAAATATACCTGATCTAAACCTATACGATGCAAATGGACCCGTTAACCAATAGTTCATTAAGGTACCTAATATAGTGCCCTGGGGAATACCATTACGTATTTATATATAGATTTATAAAGTCGGCGTTCAAAATTACTCTCTTTATCCTTTCACACATTTTTAGGTCTTGATAGTTAGCTAAAATAATATTCCATTTCTTAGTTACTTGAGCTTTCTCTTATCTCTTTGTTCATATTTGAGAGAATGATTTAGCATCAAAAGCAACAGAATGGTCTTCAGAAAAAAAATACTTTGCAAAAAGTTTTGAATGAACGAATTGGCGTATTATCTTCATTATTTTGTACAATTAATCCTTAATAACACTATCATCAGTGCAGTCATTGTCAGAACTTAAATACATTGGTAAATGCACAACAAAACCAGATTCTCTCAATACCTTGACGGTTGCATATGTAATGCGATACATACCTAATTTGCTTGTATGACTTGCATTAACGTTTTTTGTCGGGAGTCGAACCCGATACTTGCACATTAGCTGACTCAGGCGTCAGCAAAAACTGCACTTAGTAACGGTATGATCGTGTATGTTATTGTATGGATTAATTTATGATTTTAACCTGTCTTTTCTCGCGATTTATGCCATTTATTTGAGCAGTATGATGGTATGATGTACAATGTATTTATAAAAGTATATACTGTACATAGTGATTGGTTAAAAATGCCAACAATAGAAAAAATGGAAGCAGCTGGAAGACCTATGTATCACAAGACACGCTGATCAATAAATTGGAAAATACGACGTGCTAGCTAGATTATAAGTCAAAACTGTTTGTTATTATGTTAACATTTAATGTCAATTTAGTATCAGCAATAAAGGCTTGTAAATATAATAAAATACATAGTAACATACTATTACAATAGCATTATCCAATCTTGTCAAAGATGAACCCTAATGAGTGATTTTTATATTTATGAATACCACAATGTTTTCATATTCATCAAACCAATAGAAATAAGTTACGTTGGATCAAATATATTTAGAATAAGTTTTTTCATAGCCTAGGGTATATCTACTATCGTCTATCAGCTACGGACCGTTTATTTTACCAAATTATTTCAGATATACAGTTCCTAGTACACAGTAAAGTAAGGCCTTCTAATATATTGTTCAATAAACAAACGGCCTCGTAACAGTTATATCATATGGATTCTCGTCCATGTTTAACAGGTAGCTAATCTTCTTTATGCAACACGACAGCTTGAATTTTCAAGTTTTTGCTACCTAATGGCTTAGTTGGCTTCGGTTGGCGTATTATTATGTTATGATGCAGTTCAGTGTTCAGTTCTAAATTATTTGAAGTAGTTAATTTAATGGTAGACTATATTTATTTAAAGATTGATCTTTACTTTAATGATTGTTATTATGAATTAATTAGTCATTATATCTCTTAAGCGCAGACTTTTATCTATATTTATATTAATCTTAGTATGTAGGACTTATAAAATCAATAGAACTCTGTTGGTGTAACAAATTCCTGTTTCAATTAATTATTCTTATATCTTTAATATTTAATAGTCAGTAGCGTCATTGCGGCAATTGCGTCTCATTGACGTCCTATAACATGTTAGCAATGACTTTCTAAACAATCGCGGAAGAACATAATACGGCTTTAGTACTAAATTAGTTTTTTTTTTCTATATGTATAATTCAAAGTTAAACTATAAATTAAACATAAATCTATTTCAACAATTTCATCCATTGAGTTTGTCAACAGTCTTGCGTTTGTCTGTCGACGTGCCAAAATCTGTCCGAATATAGATGCAAAAAATTCTAAGAACTTTTCGACTCTCTCTGTAGGCATTCAGTTTAATAAATAAAACTCTACAAGTATCGTTTAAATATTCTAATGCTGAAGAAATCCGAATATTACTTTCAAAACTAAAATTACACCTTATGGAACGCTCTAAGACAGAATAGATATGTAGTACAGACCTCGAATGAATCTTCTCAAATAAATAAGAATCGTTAAAAACAAATGTGACCTCTTTTAGTTTCGTATTTTTTTTTTTTACAAAAACTTACCTTTTAGGCTTCCACCGCTTCATAAAGACTCCAAACATTATTCTATCCACGGTAGAATTCCGAACAAAAACAATCACTACACACTGATAACGAGTCAACGACTTCCGTTCAATCAATACACAACAACCACACGTAAATAATTGCACCGTCCGATAAGACAAACATTGAACTCAGTACCGAAAACGTCTGACCTAGACACACTGACTGAGAACACTGTCCTACATCGAGAACATCTCTTAAATCGATATAATCCTATAACTATAATACATATAGCAACGTTACGCAATCGTACTTAGGATCTCACGTAAATTTTTGTTTATTTGGTGAATGAAACATCGACATCGTTATCGCTCGTTTGAACGTTCGATTTATAAATAAACAATACACGCGACGCTTCCGCCAGTCGGTCTTGGCGCAACTGAGTCATTCATTTTGACTAGAGTAGCAACTCGAGTGATGCCGCCGGTACGCGTCAGGTGCGGTCGATCAGCTGCTCGCTTGTCGCCATCTTGTTTTGCATTTTGGCGCCATCTCGCGGTGACCTTTCAACTTCCGAACTAGATTTGTGTTGTCTATTGGTAAACATTACATCAGGCCCTTCCCCTTGTTCTAATTAATGGGAATGTAAGGTGCTATTTTATGTTTACAGAGTAGTGCCGCCGTCAGTGTTTCCCGATTTGTAGTACGACGTATCCCAATCCCGATTCACCATTGTTCGGGACTAAATGACCTGACTTTAGAGCAACCAGTAATTTATATTATGTACAAACTACGTGGTATTATTATGAAACCTACCTGCGTGCTGCTTCCTTGGACCAAAGGATGTCTTCCAATTCATGTTATGTTATATCAGTATTCATAGTAAATGGCTGATAAGGTACAGTAGTACTGAATAGGTACGTAGATCGATACCTACATTTAAATAGGTTAATACTTAAAGATTACAACAAATTGTTCGAGGTAAATACCTACCTATGTACTAATTCATATTTTTATTACCTACCTAATAGTTAGCTATCGATTCATGTATTTTTGATATCTATATTTTAAAGAAATTGTAGATATTTCATTATAGTTATTATTTTAGTACTTCTAAAAATAACCTAAATGAGGATGTTTAATTAAATATGCGTTATTACGAAATCCACGGGCTAAGCAAATTCAAACTGGCTGTCGAATGTTTCCTTTCTAAAGTTGTCTTGAATGTAAATGTTTCTTACATTGACATTATAAATACCAAGAGCCACCTGTGCCAACACAGCAGTAGGAATTTTGTGTGTCTAACACTGCGTGAAGGAAATTAATTTCGAAACATTCCTCTCTGCATGTCTTACATTAAAACAGTTGTGTCAATATTACAAAAGCATTATAAAATGACGATACGCTTCAGGACAAGTCTAAATAAACTGGGGAATACGATCTATAATTTTAACTAATCTTCTAACAGCATCGGTGGTTCAGTGGTAGAATGCTCGCCTGCCACGCGGGCGGCCCGGGTTCGATTCCCGGCCGATGCAGTTTCTTTTTGTATTTTATTTCCTAATTTCATTGTAATTATAGAACTATAGATTTTGTTTACACCTACGGCTTACTACACTACTTCCAAAACTCTTTGTTTCTAACTTTCCAGCAATATCGACGGTTAAATTTGTCACTGGCCCAACAACCATTTAGTATAGTAATATCTTAGGTTTTCGCGATCACTACACATTATAATATAAAACAGCTTTTAACCGGATTAATCGCGTGTATTATTGATTTTAATTTTTCCTGATGTTTCGAACACTTTGCAGCGTTCGTGGTCGCAGGAGGTCTGATGGGTGGAGGAGGATTCCGTTTAAAAGTTGTTTTATTATAACCATTTAGTACCTAAACTATTACCGATTTGTCCTGAGAATAACACAGATTGGCAGAATTAATATGAACCTAGATACTTCACCGATCTACATTCTTAGATATCATCCATTGACACGTCTTGTAATTCTATCAGATATTGTTTGTTAAGAAAAAAGACGTGTGTCATGATTTTCTATATTAAAAAAACTTTTTGGTGTTGATTTTTTTAATTGATTATTTTTTAGTTTCAGAGGTAAACTTCCTTATAAATGGCAAGGGTACCTACAGATGAACAGCTTGTATAGTCTTTAGCTTGTATATCTATAATTGTTGTGTAACGTGACTTGCTACCATAAAGCAATATGCTCGCTACTAATCCTTAACTCAAAGTAAACGTGCTCTCAGTGGCAGAGAGCATTATTGTTGATAGTATTTGCTATGACCGCTAGAATCTTGACATGCAGATATTTTGTATTATAATATTAGAATATGCGTATCTTGATGTAACATAATATTACCCGCCTATAAATGTTCCACTGCAGGGCAAGGGCCTGTTCTCATACAAAGAAGGCACGAGCAATCACCACGCCACCTCACTGCGGGTTGACTATTTCAGACCTTCAAGTCTAGGTTTCCTCCCGATGTTTTCCTTCAGCGTATGTATGTGTCGTAGATTAACTAAGAAAGTACATATAATGACAGTGTAAATTTCACATTAGTACATATAAAATTTTCCTATAGCTCAAGAGGTGGGGCCATAAACACTCGGTCACACATTTTCTTCATAATATATTTAACATCAGGTAATCAAAACGTAGCGTCATTTGTAACATGAATTAATAATCAGGACCACCCCTCAAATACATTGCTATTACTCTAGCCCCTAAATAAGGGTTGGTTGGCCTTGAACTTCGTTCCGAATCACTGGCAGGGGTGATGTGACCTTCGAAATACACACAGTATTCAGTAAAAAAAACATCGTAGGATAATTAATTATCTTCAAATATAATAAAATGGCTCCAAATGGTTACTATATAAGTATATACAGTAATTTCAATGTAACTTTAGTCTTTACTACTCAGTTTGATATTTGGCAGTTTTCCGCCAGTCATCAGTCACATTTTTCCGAGAATAATAATATTTAGCTGTTGTTATTAGTTTATGATTTATGTTGGTACTTATTATATCTTCTCTGATTTATGTAATTGGTTGCTAAAGCCGTGTAAATCAAATAATAATAATACATAAAAAAATAAAAAACCAGTTTGTGGCTCCCAAAAACCAGTCTCCTGATACTTTACACTTTACATTAAACACATTCCATCTTAAATAGTTACTTCACAAAGCTAGACTACAGATCATCGCCAGTGCCGCCCCCATTTATATCAACTAACTTGCAAAGAGATAATCGAAAGGTATAAACATGTCGAGCACAGCACCATTATCACGTCAATTACCAAGTTGAATCGATTGAAATCTCGATGCTATCGGTACCTATTCGATCATTTATCGGTATCGACCATTGCTATTGAGAGTTAATGGACTTGACTTACTGGCGCACTGTCTGCACCACAGCACAGTTTGATTGTTGCATAATGATCATGTCATAGAATATCATAAATAATCCGTGGTGATATTAATGAGATGGTCATGTAGTCGGGGTTTTTTGATAACAACTTTATCCACTAACTCCTTTACACAAGAAACTCATGCGAGTGTCGTTTCTCTCCGCAAATAATGGCACATGTGATATATTGGCCAGTACATCCTAACTCCTACCTACTCTGCATGCGAGGATTTGCACAACGCCACTAATAATGGCATTCGTGTGGCCAAATACTAGCGTCCGAGCAAGAATCTTTGTCGACGAAACTTGTCGTGTCGATAAAAGCTTTCATGTGCTGAATTTTTTATCGTTTTATCAACAACTTATGTCACACAAATTTAACGTGTTAAATCGACAAATGTGTCGAAAAAACTGATCGATAAGATAGGTGTAGCAGACGTAACATTTTAAAATGTTATTACACAGTGTGCTGCTCTAGTAAATTCCTTAGAGAGTAAAACCCAATAATACCATTGAATACCAAAAGAATGTTTAGCAATCAAATTATAAAATTAAAGAACTAGACTTTTTATCTAAAAATCACACTTAAATTCGTTAATAATCGTGATCTTTTCACGTGTGACAGTAATTCAAAAGAATTAATTTAAAAAGAAAAACTAACTAATGAATAGGTTGGTAAGAAAATAATACTAATTTACTTCTCATTTCGATTTCTAACTTGGGCCAATAAACAATTTTAGTATGTAACAGTGGCGTGTATTGCATATAGGCAGTGCCTGCCTCAAAAAACTACCTAGATAGTTTTTTGAGGTAGGCACTGCCTATTTGCCTATATGCAATGCACGCCACTGGTATGTAATATCTTAATATATATAAATCTCGTGTCACAATGTTTGTCCTCAATGGACTCCTAAACCACTTAACCGATTATAATAAAATTCGCACACCATGTGCAGTTCGATCCAACTTGAGAGATAGGATAGTTTAAATCTCAAATTATAGTCGCGTGCGAAGCCGGGACGGACCGCTAGTATATGATATAAAGAAATTAGAAAGCATTGTCAACAAAAGCATTAGATTCAATCATGTCTCAATAAAGCATATCAGACGATTACAAAGCAAAGCCTGTATTCCCCGACGGGGTAGGCAGAGCTATACCCAGTAATAGGACACCTACTTTCACCAATGCTGTTAGCGGTTATTAGGTCCCATGTAATAACTGGTGAGGCCATTGCTATTACAAAATTCCTAACTTCGGTACAGAAAGGAAACAACAGTACAGCATTATGTAAATTTATCTTAAAATTAATATTAAATAGCGTAATGGCGCGGTCGCCTTCTGACTAAATTATGCGTGTATGACTTCTTCATAATCATCATTTGTTGTACATAGTTTCTGGAACTTCCGTAATCATTTCTGGAGGATCCGTCTCAGCTTCAGATCCGACTTCAGTTTCAACTTCAACATCAGCTTCTGTTGTTAACACTACCTCAACTATATCTTTAAGTATTTCATTGATTGCTTCTAAAGGTTCTCCATCTAGTTTTTTTAATTCTCTCTCGAGTTGTTTGACACTTATTGGGCAGGTCATGTCGCAATCAAGTTTAGTGTCAAACTTGTTCAGTGACGGACAACCAGCCCATAAATCTTTAACACATTGCCCCTTGTGGTACGTGTACAATGGTAGAAAATTCTCTGAACATTTTCCAGTGTTGAGAGGTAACTCGCATACTGTTAGACCAGAATAAAATGTATGAACTTACTAAAATAAAAACCGAAATAAGATTCTTAATAGAAGATTATATTTATTTTGATGTGAGGATTGGAGTGAGACGCTTCTCTAAGAGTATTTTTAATGCTATATTCGAAAGTGCCTAAACATTTCGAATTCTCGGGGACATTTTGTTTATTAAATATAAACTCACGCCTTTCTCCCGTGTGGATAGGCAGAAACTACAGAACACCACCTGCTACGATCCTTACCTTTTACCTTACCTTACCTTTTACCTTACCTTACCTTTTGCTTCGTCCACGTTCATAGTAGTGGTCAAACATGCGCGCCGGTTGCGAGTACCTACTACTATCATAATATCACTAATAAGGTCAGTGTATATCCTTCTAGGGCGGCCCCATCACTTCCACTTACATCTGCCTTGTAGATACCTTAATTTATTTATCTTCTAAAATTTTAATTTGTTTTCTCCTATTTTAAATTTGGTCGGGCCTTTATTTAGATGATACAGAAGTTCATGTTTGTAAAAAAAAATACCAGAATTAGGGTTGCCCGTAGCATTTTTTTTTTACAAATTGACCATAATGAAAGTACTCCACTGCTACCTACTGTAAATCGGGGTCTAGACGATCACGGTTAAATAATTCAGAACTTAAGTAAGGACTAGTATAGTATGAACTGTGGTGAGCATAACGAAAAATTCTAGAATAACTAGTTCAAATGGAACGTGGAAATGGAAGAAGACGTAAGAAGTAAGTATGCAGGAAATACCCGAAATATTATGAGAACTCAGGACTTGTCAATTTCACACATCGACGTAAAAGACAAATTTAAGTACTGTTAGGTACATATTCAATAATAACATTTCACTTTCATAGCGTTCGCACCCTGTAGTTACGTAGTAACTATTGTTTAATCTGTGCCTGTAGCGTCCGCGTAGCATTCACAGAACGAAACATAACAATAAGACCCAAAATAGCATTTTTTTTTTTTTATAACGTTGCCCCACACTAGGAATTTCTTCCTGTGTCGTGGGTGCGTGCAAGCACACAAACATCCAGACCCGGAGAAATTATCCATAGATCGTACAAATATTTGCTCCGTGCAGGAATCGAACCTGCGACACGCAGCGCAGCAGTCGGTCTCTCGACCACTGCGCCAACCACGCTGTCAATTCTGTTATACTATGTTGGTGTCATAACTCGCGGGATTATTTAGCGTGAGTCCGTAAGACGTTCGACAAAATATAGGATATCAGGGCCTTAGACAACAATTAAAACTTACTGTTTATTGAATTTTCGGTTGTTATTACCTCTGTGGTTGTTTTTTCTACTATTTCTTCTATTCTGTCTGTTGTTGATGTTGTTTTTTCTACTACTTCCTCTTTTCCGTCTGTTGTTATTGTTGTTGCTGTATTTTTTACATCTATTATTTCAAATTCGTCTTTCGCGTCTGGAATCAATATCTTTGTCATCCTGAAGATACAGTTCAGGGAGCATAAGTATTCGTTTTCGAATTTGTTGATTGTAGGACACCCCCTCCATGTTTGTATTTCACAGCGGGACCTAGGTTTGTAGTAGGAGAACACGGGGGTTGGTGCCAGGCCACAGTCGCTTCCGTTCAGGGGTGATAGGCAGTATTCTAGTGGTACTGAGGCAAAATTATTAGTTGTAATAAAATCATAATGACAAGTATTTGTGTTATAACTTTGAAATACTAGTATTGTGCTGCGTCCAGTTAGACAGGAAGCCGACCCTTATGTTGCTGGGAAAAGGCTAGGCAGATCGTCTTTTATTTCTACGAGTTATTAGACGACCAGCGTACCTATTCGCTATCTCGGTTGCCAACCGAATTGATGGACACTTTGTAGTACATTGCGTCGTGTGTTACAGCTTGTCTATGATGAGCAACAATATTGAAAACATGCAGCGCAATGTACCACAAAGTGACTATCAATTCGTTGCTAAGCGAGTTAGCCAATAAGTACGCAGATAAGACCGCGAATAGAAAGGCCTGAACGTTAAATCCAATGCTGCCTTATCAATGAACTATAGGAGAATGTATTAGATAATTATTTTAAAATAACTGGTGCCCGCGACTTCGTCTACGTGACAAAAGGTAGCCTATGTCCTTCTCCAAGGTCCAATTTATCTCCTTACCAAATCTCATCACAAACATACAAACAAACAGAGTTACTTTCGCATTTATAATATTAGTACGGATTAAGGACACTTACCTGTGTGTACAATGTTTATAGAACTGATCGTAATAAAAATATAATATTGATAGCACCAACTAAAACTCATAGTGAACGTATCGATAAGGAGAACTCATGACACAAAAGGCAGTGATACCATAAATTTTTGTAAATCAAGTTTCACGTTTTATGGCTAATTTATGGTGGATAGTTAATGGGGCCAATTTTTAATTACAACGATAAAAAAGTTACGTAAAGTAAAACTATATTCGCATCGGCCGGTAATCGAACCCGGGCCGCTTGCGTGTTAGGCGAGCATTTTACCACTAAACCACCGATGCTTACATTTTATATGAGAAAATTACTATTCAGTCCGTAGCATTGACATGCTGATAATCTCATAAAATAATAGAGAATAGAGGCACGGTAGGTTACACGTGGGTTACACGTCACTGCTAACAAAATCGGTATATGCAAGCCCCACTTTTTTTATCAATAATGCATCTAGGTTTGGCCACCAACTCGAGGATGGAGCACGTAAATCCAGAATAGATAGATTCACTCTTAAGAAGAGTGGATATATTTTTGGGAAAACGATACTTGGGGAGATGATGCAACTACCCAGACCCGTCTCCCACAACGGTTGCACCGGACTACATCCCGAAACACGACTAGATCGCTTCACGGCATGGCTTCGTCCGGTGTGTGGTAACCAGCCGCGGCCGAAGCCTCGCACCAGAGTTTCGGGATTCCATTTTAAGGGTACACTCCTGCAGACGCGGGAAACTCAGCCCCCAATACATACATACTATTGTCTTTTGTAAATTCTTATTAAGGCGAGGTTCTTCGAGCGCCGTAGGCGTAGGCGTGGCGCCGCTCTGAACTGAATGACGTGGCGAGTACATCGTAGAGTTAGAAAACACTTAATTTTTTAATTAGAGTGTTTTTTAAATTTTCATGATTTATAATCGGACGTTACCTACCTACCACATTTTCTCGACCTTAATTTTGGAATAAGTTTAATAGTTGAAAGCATATAAGAGTAATATTAACTCAAATAAAATGGATGTCAAAACGTAATTAGGCTTGTTTTTGCCATTTTATTGGATGCAGTAAAGTGCAAGTAATCGTGTATCGAACAGCCGAAATATCTTGGTCAAAGGGTGAACAATGGTATATATTTTATTGCAAAACTTAATGCCGTGCTATCTTCAAATAAAACAAAATAATCTGAAAACAAAGTTATCCGGATACCCTCGCCCTAATTGTGTCTTGTATTACACTAAATGAACACATTATCTATCTTTCTATTAGAACTCCCTGCTACGATAAGCCAGCTCCAATGTCAAAATTGCTACCACGGACTTAGAGCTAGTACTTAGTTGATGTCTATATTTTTATAACATAAATATAGCTCCGCATTTCGCAGCCTAGGATTTATTTTGCGAATAAACCTTTTAAAAATGTTACGTCTCTAAAAGTTCTTTATTTCTCATTTGTTCGCTCTATTCTAGACTTTTTTCACACTGTATGGCGCCCATGGCGTTTTAACATACATATAAATAGAATAGAAATAATACAAAAAAGGTTTTTAAATCACTTAACTACCGCAACAATACTTAGGACGCTTCATATGAAGATGCACTGTGTAGACATCGACACTGGTATGTCTTCGTAACACATGTAATATGTTCAACATTATGATCGAAATTTTAAACTCGTTGACCGATTCACCTTACTTTGCAAAATATCACTAAAAGCACACGCTCGCTTCCCGTACGCCGCTCACGTACAAACTCACTGTTTGTATTTCCTCGAATAAATAAAACATATAATATTAATTAGAGTTTGACTCGCGACATCGCCGCGGGCTCAACTCGTGAATAAGAGCTCCGTTCGAGTTCGAAACTAGTCGGGCAATCCCGAAGAATGCGCGTGAGTAATAACCGTTAAACTATAATTAATATGAATGTGTCTCACGAAATACCTAATACCTAATTAAAACTTACCTTCTATAAAATACTTTACAAACCGTTACTTATGTTCTGAACTTCTGATACAGAAATTCATGTGTTTCAAACGCATCTTTCCTTAGTCTATTGCACTTATTTTTACCATTATATCATATTGTCGGCACCACAGGTCGGCATTATAGGTCTATTGTAAGAAACCAATTGTCTTATGAATTATGTTCTAGGAAATATGACTGTTTGATGCCAAAATAAAAATAAATAAAAAATAACACGTAAAGAATATTTGACAGCGCGGTTGGCGCAGTGGTCGAGAGACCGACTGGTGCGCTGCGTGTCGCAGGTTCGATTCCTGCACGGAGCAAATATTTGTACGATCTATAGATAATTGCGAGTCTGGGCGTGTATGTGCTTGTGAGATTATATGTCTGTAAACGCACCCACGACACAGGAAGAAATACTTAGTGTGGGGCAACGTTTTAAAAAAAAAATAAAAAAATCTTATGATTAGTAGTAGGTACTTACTTGTTCGAAAATTTTAATTCTTATTATTTAAAATAGTCTTTCTAAAAGTATATTTTCGCAATAAATACACTTAGAACTGTGAAAGTTGCAACTTAAACAGATTATGTAACCTTTCTGGGTGACTCTAGGTAGGCATGATGATGAAGTTGTAGGTTTACAATCAATGGATGCAAATAAATACAATATCTAGCAACTTCCAAAATATTATGAATAAATACAATATCTAGTTACATAGACGTAGCTAGATATTGTATTTATTATAATTGCATCCATTGCAAGGGACTTCTACAAGGTAACACCTAAATCTATTCAACTGCTAACAGTTCCACTGCAAATCCTAAGATTGCAGTGGATTATTACGGAGGGTAAGGAAACAACAGATGTGTATCATAATATTTACCTTAACATTAATTTTGAATGGCGAAATAGCGGTGCCACGTTCTAAGTAAATTATGCGTTTATGACTTCCTCATAATCATCATTGGTTGTAGTTTCTGGTACTTCCGTAGTCGTTTCTGGAGGATCCGTCTCAGGTTCGGCTTCAGTTTCAGCTTCAGTTTCAGCTTCAGTTTCAGCCTCAGTTTCAGCATCAGTTTCGGCTTCAGTTTCAGCTTCAGTTTCAGCTTCAGTTTCAGCTTCAGTTTCAGCTTCGGTTTCAGCTTCTGTTACAGATTCAGTTTCAGTTTCAGTTACAGCTTCAGTTTCAGCCTCCGTTTCAGCTTCTGTTGTTAACACCTTCTCAACTAAATCTTTTAGTATTTCATCGATTGCTTCCAAAGGTCCTTCGTCTAGTTTTTCTAATTCTTTCTCTAATTGTTTGACACTTGTTTGGCAGGTCAAGTCGCAATCATGCTTAGTGAAAAACTTGTTCAATGTCGGACAACCCTCCCAAAATGCTTTCGTACATACACCATTTACATGGGTGTACACAGATTGTCGTTGGTTTGAGCATTTCCCTGTGTTAAGTGGTGAGTCGCATACAGAAAGACCTGAATAAAAAAAACAAATACCATAATAAAGTTACAATATTAAATGGAAAAAGAATACGGTCGCGAACAGGATTCGAACCTGCGCCTCCCGGATAAATACTCCAGGCGCTCTGACCACTAAGCCATCTCGACCTCTGCTCACCACCGCGAATTCTTTTTCCATATTTTAACACGTCTTATGGCGACGTCATTGCAATCAATTCAGTACCTATACAGGTGACCAAACCGACACGACCAACTTTGCAGCTAATACAATGTCGTAAAGAATGCAATTACCTTAATAATTCAAGATAAATCTTTGAAAAGCATTAACGCATGCTTAGCGAACTCTAAAGTTACAATATTAAATGGAAGAGTATTTATCCGGGAGGCGCAGGTTCGAATCCTGTTCGCGACCGTATTCTTTTTCCATTTAATATTGTAACTTTAGAGTTCGCTAAGCATACGTTAATGCTTTTCAAAGATTTATCTTGAAATACCATAATGTTCACTAAAATATTACTATATTTGTAATAACAATAGGGTAAATCATCATTTATTGAAGGCTGGTTATCGTGCCGAGTGTGCACTCCATCGAGCGCACTACCCCTGTTGCATAGCCACTACATCATATCCTGCAGCTTCATTGCATTTAAGTTTAAATGTTTATGTTTATAATATTCACGAACAATTATTTTTTTCTAGGGCCACATACTTTATTAGAATAACCAGTAGAGTAGGACGAGAGGTCGAGAAATATAATTTATCTTAAAAAGTTTAATAAGTCAAGATATGTCTTTGAAAAAGCATTAACGCATGCTTAGCGAACTCTAAAGTTACAATATTAAATGGAAAAAGAATACGGTCGCGAACAGGATTCGAACCTGCGCCTCCCGGTTAGATACTCCAGGCGCTCTGACCAACTAAGCCATCTCGACCTCTGCTCACCACCGCGAATTCTTCTTCCATATTTTAACACGTCTTATGGCGACGTCATTGCAATCAATTCAGTACTTACAAGTGAGGTCGAGATGGCTTAGTTGGTCAGAGCGCCTGGAGTATCTATCCGGGAGGCGCAGGTTCGAATCCTGTTCGCGACCGTATTCTTTTTCCATTTAATATTGTAAGTTTAATAAGGTTTACTTTTAATGGTACGTTACTAGGATATACCATAACTTCGTTAAGCTACACTCCGACCGAAATATTATTATACAAGCCTTAGAAAACGATGTAAACTTACCTTTTATTGAAATTTCTGTTGTGTGTTCTTGTAGTTTTCCAAAGTCATCGTCTTTTCCGTCTGGAATCAATTGCTTT
The DNA here is from genome assembly GCA_935421205.1 of Xylocampa areola. Classification (NCBI taxonomy): domain Eukaryota; kingdom Metazoa; phylum Arthropoda; class Insecta; order Lepidoptera; family Noctuidae; genus Xylocampa; species Xylocampa areola. The sequence goes on from OW285206.1 coordinate 18,616,905, forward strand.
GTCATCCTGAAGATACAGTTCAGGGAGCATAAGTATTCGTTTTCGAATTTGTTAATTGTAGGACACCCTCTCCATGTTTGTATTTCACAGCGGGACCCAGGTTTGTAGTAGGAGAACACGGGCGTCGGTGTCAGACCGCAGTCGCTTCCGTTCAGGGGTGATAGGCAGTATTCGGGTGGTACTGAGACAAAATTGTTATTATCAAGGGGGAGCTTCTCGGTCGCATTTAGAATTGCCTCATTTAACGTATTTTCGTGTTTGGAGAAATAATGCTAAACTTACCACACTTTAAAAGAAACCCAAAGCCGTGATTATGTAGGAAACAGAGACACTAGCTACCTCCGTATGAATCGTATCAAAGATACGGGGCTCCAGAGCTACAGAAGTCAGGCCCCACCGTATGACTAATATGAGGAATAATGAAAATAATAAATAATGAAGTTCTACTCCATGGCAAATCTGTATTTTCGAAATGGTGGGAGTCACATTATTTAATTAGGTGCTTAAGCGATGTAAACAATCAGTACACGGTCAGGTTTAAAAATTCCCCTGACAAATTTTAATAAGGACCTACTTAGGATAAGCTATGCCACTGGTAGGAAAATATATTTATGTCTTATAACAAACATATAATCTCTCTCACACACACACACACACACACACACACACACCCAGTCCCAGAACAATTATCTATAATTCATAAAAATATTTACTCAGTGCGGGAATCAAACCCGCAACACACACAGCAGCCGGTGTCTCGACAAATGCGGCAACAGCGTCGTCAACCCTTGAACAGATTGAGCTACTTTACACGTGCCAATGTTTTCGATTGTAGCTGCGGCGTCGTATGGGCGACACCGCAGCTGAGAGATGGGGGCCGCAGCGGGGCCGCGGGGGAGGAGGAGTGCCGGAAGCGAGGCGCCGCTCTCCCCTATCTTTTGCGGCCGTAGTGGCAGGCGGTGCGGGGCCACAGACCTGACTGTCGCAAGGGATCTTGGGCATCCGGACACGGGATCGTCTGGCACCCATTGCCATGGTCTCCGAGGTGGTTGCGGCACACAATATGCCTGGTGTACCGTAGCGGGGGAGTGCAATAACCAACCCCGTGTGTGGGAGTCCGGCAACGGACGGCCGCGAGTGGGTTCGCGGTAGTCTGTGAGAGCGTTCCCGCGTCTCGCCCTCAAGCAGCTGGTAGGTACACTGTGGAGTTTTAGTGGGTTCGAGTCCCACATAACCGCTCTGACCCCCCGTATCAGAGCGATATGCGTGTGATGTTGTCGACTCGATAAAAGTATTTTTCGTATAGAATTTCGTCGTTTTATCAACACTTTATGTCAAATTTGACGTTTAAAATCGACAAACGTGTCGACAAAAAGAACCATGCTCGCACCGCTGGTACAACTGGCATGCATAGACACTCCAGTGTGGAACGTGTGCAGAAGCAACGTGCCGCCTCTCGGGATACTCATCTGGGAGTCGTGACAGCAGCGAAGTCGACCACTAGATGAAGGTATTTACTGCGTTACGGAAAAAATAACAAAATTAGAATAATTACTTACCTGATTGTACTATGTTATAGGAACTCAACGTAATAAAAATATAATATTGAAGGCACCGACTATTCCAACTAAAACTCATAGTGAACGTAACGTTAGGTCACATATGGCACAAAGTGATTCCATATTTCTGTTGTAAATTAACTTTCATGCTTTATCGCTAATTATCCGAATTAAGGTTTGATGTTTGCATTTTAATGATGCACATTTGTAATTATGACGATAAAAATAAGTTACGTAAAGCAAAAAGAAGTTGCATCGGCCGGGAATCGAACCCGGGCCGCCCGCGTGGCAGGCGAGCATTCTACCACTGAACCACCGATGCTTATATATATATCATGAAATTACATTTCAATAAGTAGCAGTCCTGATAATTTAATTTAAATACAAAGAAAAAATATGCTTAGTAAAAATAAAATAACAATTCGATCAAGTCAATATTGAACCAATCAGAGTCGACGCCAAACTAACATGCTATCTAAATACTTATGAAACTACATCAATGTGAAAAATATAGGAGCCTACTCGTAGTTAAAATAAACATTAAATTAAATAGATACTAGAACTACATAACAACATAGTTAAGAGCTCCTGTATAGTTGAAATAATTGGGATCATCCATCCATAGCAATTACTACTTCAATAAATTGTCTTTATGAAGAACTAACGAAGGAGAATGTTATATATGTCAATGCAAGTATTTATTTATTATCTTTTATGCGTTATAATTAAGCACATTGTATTTGTAAATTCGTATTATGTTACTAAAATGTTGATTTAGTATGACAATATACTATAAAGACATACTATATAATATTATTTTAATATGATCCATTATAAATGCGAAAGTAAATCTGTTTGTTTAATTGTTACCTTTTCACGACTAAAAGGCTGAACGGATGGTAATGAAATTTGGCAAGGAGATAGATTGGACATGAAGAAGGACATAGACTACATTTTGTCACGCAGAAGAAGTCACGGGCACAAGCTAGTTTTTAATATTTTTTCTTCTTTTTGAGTCTTGATGTAATTCATTATTTTTTGGTAACACTGCCATCTAGTAAAATTATTTGTTACTGTATGCATACTTTGTTTATGTATGGTTTCTTAATAGTGTCAATAGATGGCACTAGTAGTACCAAATATTTTCCGACGAGGATAATAATGATCAATGTACCTATTTCATTGCATTTCAGGTCCGTAACAGATTTAAAACGTTTCCTATCACTAATTTAAAACTCTTCACAGTAAAAAGAAGAACAGAATAAAAATGTGATAGGTTTGTTCGGGACTTTGGCAAAATATAAATTTAAATAGGTCTTAGTTAATTACAGTTCGGGTTTGTTGTGGAACCTAACATTTAAATGAAGAAACTACAAAGAAGTCATTCAAATAAAATAGTGATATTATTTGGTCTTATCTTCGTTTATTTATTATGTATTTAATTGCCTTTGTGATATTCACTTCGTTCAACTAAAGCTATTATTGAGTTGGCACTGATATTAACATTCACACAAAAATAACACTAACGTGAGTATAAAAAGTTACCCAACATACCTATATAGGTATTGCCTTTATGTCAACAATTTTATTTACAACCACTTTTCAACAAGAGAATTGTTCGTTTTGCCGTTGACTGTCTAAATTAGTTACACTATTTATCTACTTTATAAAAACATAAGTTTTTATAAAGTAGATAAATAGTAAATATAAATTTACGGTGTAAAAATTTATTGGTTTTAAAAACGAAATATGATCACGTTTTGCTAAACAAGCCTTTTAATTACATAGCGTGTAGCGCCATCTAGTATTTCCTTCTTGCAACTGTAATGTTAAGGTGAGATCTCAAACAGCCGCCGGACGAGTACTTCGATGCATTTTAAAATAAGATTTGTTGTTTAAAATTATCACTTCGATGTATTTGTTTTCTGCTTTTCTCGTCTGGATAATACCGCTCCAATGATCATCAACAGTACCTGTAATATTTGATTTGCAAATTTTACATTCGCTTTGATGATAATGATGATGAAATTCTCTATACCTGAGGCTTTATCTAATGATACGTTCTAAAAACATACCGCTTTTGTAGGACCGCATGATTTTAATTATTAGCAGTCCAGCACAGCGTCCAAGACATGAAAAATTAATTTGAATTTGTACACCTCTAACTACCCCTTTGGGGAATATAAGCGTGATGCTATATACAAAAAAATAAGAAGATGAAAGGAAAAAACTGTTAGGTAGCCTAGTACTACTAAGTCGATGTTGTACCTAGTATAAATTGGATTTGTAAAAGGTAGATAAGCCGTAACATGAAAGAAGAGAGCCAGAATCGTAGCAAGAAGGAATAAATAGTCTCTCCCTACCCCAATGGGAAACAGGCGAGATTATATTATATACCTATATAAGCCGAACAATAAATAAATAAATAAATCTTTCGACCACTGCGCCAATTCAACAAAACATACTAATTTTTTTAATAAAACAACTTTTAACCGGATTAATCGCGTGTATTATTGGTTTGAATTATTTTATTTATATTATGTTTTTAATTATTTTTGTCTCTATGGATACATATTTAAAACTAAATCTCCACGGTAATATGTATTCGGGACAAAAATATTTTTATGAATTTTATCAGTTAAATGTACGGTAGACTGAAATAATTTTAAATAAACTGTTGAGACGCCTGACACCTTAGACCTCCTGCGACCGCGATAGCTGCAAAGTGTTCGAAACCTCAGGAAAAACAAACCAATAATACACGCGATTAATCCAGTTAAAAGTTGATTTTATTATAATGTATAGTGATGTATATTACTATACTAAATTTTGTTTAGTATGTTTCGTTGAATTTTAAATGTGCATTTAAATAACGAAAACCCTATCCAAATAGGATAATTAATTTTTGAGAAAAGTGCGGTCATATAATCATAATTATATATACAGTTCGAATACAAACTTCGTTTTTTGAAGTCGGTTAATAATAAATAGTTAATATTGAGAAGAACTCACCTCAACGACAATTAATATAATAGTCACAGTGAACACCATAGAAGACGTCTCCTTAAACACCATCAGTACCAGGTCCTTGCATCCTCCTATGTAATAAGTCTTCTTGACTTTGCACAGCTCCCTGTCCCTCTCCTGCACCAGGTCGGACCGCGAGGAGTCGAAGGTGGGGCAGCAGGAGATCGGCACGTTGGGGGGAAAGTAATACGGAAGTTTGGAACTTCGATAGTCTTCGGGGCCGTAGACCCCACAGCAGTTTAGCTGGAATCGGTGATTAGATAAATTATTATGATTGTTTTGGCGTTTTTACACGACTGCTCAAAAAAAGTGATGTTATGGTTTTAGGGTTCGCCAAAACCTCATGTTCAGCAGTCGCCCTTGGGACCACTAGACCAACGAGGCAGTCCTACAGAACCGCCCTTCTGATATCTACAGCTATCAAATACTTACATCGGACTGAGTCATTGACCAAATCTTCAGATGCCTCGGGTTGTCATTCCTTGCTTGCCTGAAGGACTCCGCCAGCGACTTGAGGAGTTTGGCCTCGTCAGCGGGCTCCACGTTCACTGATATCCCAGCGATCAGCGCTTGTACGATGGCCAGGAGTAAGAGAACCACTGCGGCCTGAAAATATGAATTTAAATATATGGTTAAATTATGGTTTTAAAACAAAGAAGATCACATTATGTTGGAATTATTTATCAAAATATAACGACCAACTTTAACATAACACAGCATCACGTCTGTAATTCCAGAGAGAGTAGGCAGAGGTAGTTATATGTACCCCACATTTGACCAATTTATTAAGCCCCATGATTTAGGTAGTAAGCCAATTGCCATCTACCAGGTACAATTCCAAACTGCGGGTTGCTACTGAGACTCTCCTTATACCTAGAAAAATACTTATTATCATAGATGGATGTGTGGAGTGACAAGAATGGATAAGGTGAAAAATGAATATATTAGAGGAAGTTTGAAAATAGCGCCAGTAACAGAAAAGTTGAAAGGAAACCGTTTGTCTTGGTACGGACACGTGATGAGGAGGGATGAGACACATGTGATTAGGAGAATGATGAATATGAATGTTGATGGATGGAGGGGGAGAGGTAGACCAAAGAAAAGATGGATGGATTGTGAGACCAATGACAAAGGGGGTGAACGATATAGTGACGGCTGACGGGGAAGAATGGAAGAGAAAAACATATTTCACCGACCCCATATAGCTTGGGACCAGGGCAGAAAGAGAATGATGTCATGTTGCCTGACCCGAGAATCGAACCCAAGACCTCATACTGAGCAGTCGCGCTTGGAACCACTAGACCAATGAGGCAGTCAAGGCAAGGCAAGGCAGTCGAGGAAGTCAATACCTGCATATTATGTATATTTGTAAACTCGTTGCTGACCGTGTACCTATAGAATAGTAACTTTCGCAAGATACATATTATATAATACTACCTGATGCCCACGGCTTCACCCGCGTGGATGTCGGTAATCGCGACCAAAAGTAATCATGAAATTTTGAGCCCGTTCCTGCTTTCCAATTACCGCTTTATAATTTGCCATTGCCGATTGTTTAAAGTATTAAAATGGATATAGTATGTTATCTTATCCTTAAGAAATAGACATATGCCATCGCGGTCTTTTCTGTAGACCTATATAAGATACACAATTCCACCATACATCATTTTGTTCCATCTCAAAGGGTTTAGGCAGCGTTCTCGTTAAAAGCTCCCAGACGGCTTATTTAAAAAAAATGCTCATGTATAATAACAGGTGTACCATAATTAACGTGTAAGAGTTCCTAGAGTATCCAATTGTCCATGCCCCCATTGATGGGCTCATACCAAAATAACCCAGAATAATATTCTGTCTCCTGATTAATACATTCTTACACTAAGTATATCACCGCTGTGGTCAAGAACAAGAGGTCGCCAGTCGCCACAATTAGCTGGTGTTGCGTGATATGCCACCGCCTTTCCATTGAACTTGAATATATTAGACTCAAGGGCAAGTGTTGGTAACCTTGGATCCTTTTCTTGTATTTTTACCTTGGAACACGCTATTTCCGTGACAGGGTAAGCTAGGCTAGGATTGGATTCAATAAGCAGTGATAGCCTAGTGGTGTGACCGCTGGACTGACAAGTCAAAGATTGCAAGGCACGCACCACAGACTTTTCGAAGTCATGTGCGTATTAGAAATTAATTACCACTTGCAAGAAAACATCGTGAGGAAATCAGAACACCTAAGAGATGTACTTGATGGAGTGTAAAGCCATGTCAGAGACCAACGGGTGACTTAAACTCGGACACTAGGTTGTTCATCAACCATAGGATAAGAAGAAGATTGGATTCAAACCTTAGGATTATAGGCAACGAACCTTTTCTAGGCTAAAAGATTTTTTAGGCAACGAACTAAGAACTGCCTCGTTAGTCTATAGGTCTCAAGCACGATTGCTGAGCATAAGGTCCTTACTACACTTATTGGGTTTTTCTGTAAGGAAATTCTCAGAAGTACCTCGGTATTTAGACTTGTGCTTGGTTCATGGAAATAAGCTCACCACCACGTGGAAGTTAATAATAGCATAAGTAAAAGGTGGTTGTGCAGCATTACTACACAGCCTAGCCCTTTGGGATATATAGGCATAAGGCATCATGCTATTTAGAACACGGTAGTTAGATACCTGAAACTTTGACAGCCGGTATCGTGTTACCCGGTAAATGGGTTGTGAAGGCCAGATAGGCAGTCCCTACATGTAAAATACTGGTATTAAGCTGCATCCTATTAAGCTGGAAGCCCTAACGTAGTTGAAAAAAGGTTAGCCAGATTGGTTGCAGCCATAATAATATTAACAACGTTTTTATATACCCACGTGAGTAAATTATGATCTAAACTTGGGGCCAAAGGAATGACTGTATAAACCAGATAGAAAAATGTCTTTAATGTGTTTCAGTAGTCGCACACAGAGGGCGTTTTATGTATTGCAACAAGATACTAACATTACTATACTCCGTTTGAAATAAGATTAGAGTATTTTTTTAAATCTGTTTTACAGTCCGTTCAACTGGTTTTGACTTCTATTGCGTTGGTGGCATGATAAATGGCAGCTGCAGTAAACAGTTGGTATTGTAACCACTTTTTTTTGCTTTTAATGCCATCCTTTTGCCCACGGCATAGAAGTCAAAATCGGTTGAACGGACAGTAAAAAAGGTTTATTTAAATGTCTAATCTTATTTCAAATGCAGTATAGTTTAAACGATAAAAATCACTCCACGAGTAAAGATTAATAAACTTAGTTGTAAAATATTTACGACTTATTGTACAAAACCACTTGAATTATTGTTCTAACAGCCATATATTATCGCAGTTAAGTTTATAAAAACAATAATAAGAACTGTTTTTTTATTATTATGTAAATCTCATCTAGGATCGACTTTAATTCTTTTAGGGATTATTTTATTTGTAACCCCGATTTTTTATGGTTATTCATCATTTATACTAAGTGGTCTGATGAGAATGAAATGTCATATAGAACCAATTGTATAAATTTATTGATGCTTCTATAATGTGGTAGGTTGATGGTACAGTCAGCGACAGAGGTCTCACGCACCAAAACTGCAACGACTGTAGTAATTGTTATGTTAATATAAAATTACTTTTATCTGCCTCGTTGGTTTAATGGTCCCAAGTGCGACTGCCGAACATAAGGTCTTGTGTTCGATTCCCAGGTTGGGTAAAGTAATGTTGGGTTTTTAGAAAAGATCTCAGTTGCAGCTCGGAGTTTGTATTTGAGCCCAGTAGATGGCAATAGGCTCACCACCTAATTACATGGCACTTAATAACAAGATTGGTGAAATGTACTACTGTGTACACCTCTGCCTACTCCTTCGTGGAATACAGGCGTGATACTATGTTATGTTAAAAACGAAGATATACATCAGTAGTCTTTATGTTATGTTATGAACAAACGATGAGACACAATAGAAGTTGTATTATTACGACGTCTATACACGTCGTGTCGATGATTATACAGGAGTACAAAATTTTATGTTTAATAGCTTTCATGAGGCATATTCCGCTCAGCCATGTACAGAATTATACTTCTTAACAATAAAAATCTATTGTGTCTGCTAATTAACGAGCCAACGGCTTTAATTGTTGTTCACCGGTTACTACTCACGTGCATTTTTGGGATTGCCCAACTAGTTTCGAACTCGAACAGAGCCTTTATTCATGACCTCAGCCCACCGCAATATCGCGAGTCATTTACACGTGAGTAGTAACCAGTGAACAATTAATAATAGGAGTACAAAAACCACTTACCGCATGAACAGATCTCAACCGTTGTTTGAATACTGCCACTTCTCCGTAGATGACCACACATATGGTGACAGCTGCTGACACTGCCAGCAGTACCATGGCCACCATCCTGCTGGTCTGTTCCGCATCGTAAGCCTTTGTCGCTATTGACGTTAACACTGCTAGGATGATCAGAGCCACTGCACATATCTGTAAATTGAATATTATGTTTCAAAAATATGCATCAGAGATCCTTAGTTAAGCTTGATCCCTGAAGAAGGCATATTTCATTCATATTTCGGAGGCTTATCTCTATGGAGATTTGCAAATACGCAGGAGATATTTATAATTCACAAGTGTATGCGCAAACACAAGTGCACTCCCTCTTCCTTCGCTCTCATAGGCACGTGGCTGTCACACCACCAACTTCCTAACTCCGGCTTGCTGCTGAGAGTCTCCTAATAGAAAAACCCAATAACACTGTCATAGATCTTAATTTGACAACTGGGGCCGACCGCAATGATAGTAAATCTCTAAAAATATCAAAGTATCTTCAATAATTATTTATTTATTTACTAGCTTCTGCCCGCGACTTCGTACGCGGATCCTGTTGCTTATGCCAGCGACAACGGGGTCGTCAAAATCGAAGATCTGATACGTCTGATGGCGAATAGGTACTAAGAGCCCGGGGATGGGAAAACAACGGGATGCGCAATACGATTCGAGACGTTCCAGATCTTTAATTTTTGTAAGTCAACAGGGAATGCCCATCAAACTAAACAACGTTTGCTTAGACGTCATTCCTATATATTTTATAGTGTAGCTGGGCTCTTGGAGTTCCACATCAGGTGTTCCAGATCTTCAAATTTATTCTCTCAGCAGAAAATGCTCATCACGTGGAACAATTTTTACTATGGTACCATTTTTGTATCTCTTATAGTTTAGCTGGTCTGTTGCGGTTCAGCATCAGGTGTTCAAATTTCCAAGATAAATTATAGCCTATATGTTGCCCAGACTTAATATCTATACAACAAAAAAAAACATTTAGATCCGTCCAGTAGTTCCGAAGATTAGCGTGTACAAACAAACAGACAGTTTTTTTTTTTGGATTCGTCCTCTATTATTGTTTCTAAACCCCCCTCAATTGTTTTTTTTTATATATATTCAATGTACAGACACAGTTTTTTTCATTCATTTTCATTTTCATTTTATCATTTATTTGCTTGAAATATGGTTACAATTACAGGTCTTAAAATACAATTACATTTCTTCATATCTCGCCTCATATTCAGCATGCAAATATAATATGAAAGGGTATAATTCTCAATTATTTATATTAAAATATTGTTATTACTAATTTATGGTTGAGAATTTAAATTTAAATTAAATTATAAAATATTATAAAATTAAATTCATTCTATTATAGCAAATTATGAAATGTGAATTTTTTATTCATGTTATAATTTAGAAAATCATTTACCGTATAGAAACATTTGTCCATTAGCCATTTTTTTAGTTCTTTAAGGAAAAGATTCGTTGGCAATTCTCTCATTGGCTTAGGTATGCCATTAAATATTTTAATAGCCATAAAGCTTGCGTTTTTTTGGGAAAATGTTGTTCTATACCTAGGCATTCCTAATTTAGTTGGATCCCTAGATATTTTGTCTATCTTATAATCATTTTCGCTATCTGCCTTACTAAATAGATCAGGATGTTTTTTTACAAATACGCCAATCTCAAGTACGTATAAGCATGCAAGTGTCAACAATTTATTTTCTTTGAAAATGGGTCTGCAGGACTCTAATGGTCCAACTTTTTACTGTTTTATTATATGTATAGAATAATTGGCTTTAGTAAACTTACGTAAAATTTTAAGAGTTTAGATAATTGATATGATAGTTCCACATTCTACTGATTAAAATTTCAACCGTGCTATGGTATCACTATTAATAAATAATACTATTGCTACTATCTAGCCTTAGTTCGGACACAATGGTCCAGCCACTTCGTAGCAATTTGTTCAATTAACCTTGTGCAACCATGCATTAGTGCGTCTAAGAAATGCATGAATACATCACTAAAGTGGCTGTGTGCCATCTATTTTCTTTATGATTCACAGAAATTTCGAATAAAGTAACTTATCATGGGTATAGTCAATACCGTATCGCAGTTGGATTCTGTATCGTCATTTAGTACAATTTCACATATTTTATTACCATTAGAAGTATTGTTGTCATTGCTGTCTAAGACCACAATAATATTGTATGCTTGGTAAATAAATATTCTGTACCAATAATCAATCAAAATCAAAATTTCTTTATTCTTATTTCTAGAAATTACCGCTTTTTGAACGTCAAACATTAAGACAGCCCCCAAAAAAGCCCACCCTTCACCACTTCCTAGTGTTTTAGCTGGAAAGAAGAAACGGCGCAACAAACTCCCTAGCAATACGTCTGTCTGTATCAAATTATTTATAGATTCACTAATGTTATCAATAAAGCTTAATAAAATTATAGTTGAAATAGTTTGCTACTATCACATGTTTGTCACGCGTTAGCAAATTAATTATTGTTTAACGGTTATTACTCACGCGCATTCTTCGGGATCGCCCGACTAGTTTCAAACTCGAACGGAGCCCATAATCATGAGCTGAGCCCGCGGTGATGTCTCGAGTCAAACGTTAGCAAGTTTATCGTATATGAATAAAGTTTTATAGCTAGTTTATCCTTAAATAGCGAAATACCTGTAGCGGCATCTACCACTCTACATGAATACTAACATAACAGATGACATCAAGAATACTATATCGCGCAAAGAGAGTTTGGCGACAAACTTGCTTAAATACGAACGCCTGACTCTAACTATTGGGCCATGACCCGCCCGGCAAAATCACCCGGCTGGTCTTAGGAGTCTCCCATTTCTATGGTGGAACACCACACTTAATTCCTTCATATACCCACAGTTTTCAACTGTATCAACCATTTTAACATTCGGTGGATTAACATCGACGAAGTGAGCAACACAGAAAAGAACAGTTTTTGATGGAAAGTTAATTCTGGCTCTGACCACTAAGCCATCTCGACCTCTCGAGATCGAGATGGCTTAGTGGTCAGAGCGCCTGGAGTATTCATCCAGGAGGCGCAGGTTCGAATCCTATTCGTGACCGTATTCTTTTTCCATTTCATTTAATAAATATCTTTAGAGTTCGCTAAGCATGCGTTAATGCTTTTCAAAGATTTATCTTGAATTGTTTTATTAAACATATCGTTATTAAATATCTGATCAAAATAACTATAATAGATGGCTGGATAATATAATCTTCGGATTAGCTAGCAGATTAGAGTAGCTGTGGGTAACGTCAGTATAGTAATTATTATAAAAAAAGGTTTTCACTAACCACTCCAATTATTCCAAGTATCACGAACAACACTTTGAGACATCTCATGCATTTGGGCTTTTTCTTCTCTTGGTCGTTTCCGAGGCGTGACTTAAGCTCTGGTTTCTCTTCTCCACTGGCTTCAATAATAACGTCATGTTTGATCCCTGATTCTCTTGCTGTGAAAATAATGAACAAGACCTCTGTGGAAACACGCCACACGTGTTCAGTAACGTTATGCGTGCGGTGAACACGCATAACGTTTTTGACACGCTTGACACGTCTGCCGTATGAGTGTTGTATCATAGTTAACATAAAATTAATTCATGGGAAATCGCTTTTTGTTTTCAATTATATTGGTTGATTAATTAATCAAGAATACTATGACGAAGAGCTAGACGCTATCTGCGTCAAATGATCCTGCAGGGTTACTGCAATGAATTTTATTATAATTTTATAACTCTGTAACAAGGAACAAATTCCCTAATGGCTTCAGTATACAATTACCCACGTTTAACACACAATAGTTCTTAACATTAGTTTAAAATGTATTCATGTTCACATAAGTTACACTTAGTCATAACATAAACATTGTATTAGTATGAAAGGGCAAATAATGGCCCTGAACAATTCCAGATCTCCTACGTCACACAAATTCTGGAATGTTCCAATTTTCAATACCGTCACAGTATGATAAAGTGTCGTTTAATAAATTGAATTCGGAAGTAATTTTCCTTTGATTGAGTGATGATTTTCTAATCTACAAGACAATTAATTCCTTCTTAATTTGAATTAGTTCAAGGTAATTGACTCACCCTCCTTATCACACGTGGCCATGTCGTCCCAGTGAGTGGGAGTCTCGTCAAAAATGAGCTGCACATCCGTTGTACCTGAATATATAGGACAATAACAATACGCCGTGGTCGAACGGTCGAACGGTCGGCTTCGATCGCATAATGGAGCTGATTTCATTCACCATGCTTTATGTGGCATTATGGAAAACCGTTTGTGTGTGCCAGACTGCGCAGCAGTTGGTGGTCAAGAGTCTTGGTCAAGATTGGAGTTCTTTGGTATGGTTGATGGTCTTTGATAGATAATGTTGGAAATATAATTTTTACACGACTGCTCAAAAAAAGAAGTGTTATGTTTTAGGGTTCATGTTTGTAAGTATGTATGTATGTATCTTTGTGAGTTTCTCTAATCCACCATAATTTCTAAATGCCTGAACCGATTTAGATGTATCTTTAGAATCCTTACATCATCCAGGGTAATAAAGGCTAGTAAGATATATATTTTTTTTTAAATAAATTTTTCTTTTTGAAATTTGAAACATACAGATGAATAGATTTTCAGAGAACTCAATCGTGGTCCTAGAATTGAGGAGTTATGTTAATTCTTAAAGAGCCTGCATGGGGCGTCTGTTGTCAATTGAAAATTGATAAAAGAGGTCATAGTTATTATTTATTATTATTGTAGCTTGTTTTATCCCACTGCTGGAAAAAGGCCTCGCTTTCCTTTTTCCACTTTTCTCTATATAGTACAAGTTTTTGCCAATCTATAGCGAAAAGGCGTAATTATAATCTAGTCATTCTTGAACCTAATGAGTAAAACGAAAATGTTTTGGCTTGTTATCTGGGTTTGCGAAGTAGGTACTTTAAATGTAATGTCCAGTTAATGTAGTTTTCTTGATTCCTATTTTTTTATTGGTGTAGAACCTCACGGTTCTATTTTGGGAAGCAAATACTTAACCCTAATCTGTACTATTTTAAGATATCATGTGATCTTGTCATAAACTGTATTTTTGTATTAAATAAATATATCTGCCTAGACTTTTCCCAATTACATTGGGGTCGGCTTCCAGTCACACCGGATGCAGCTTAATACCAGTATTTAACATGGAGCGACTGCCTATCTGACTTCCACAACCCAGTTACTGGGTAACACGATATCTCGTGGTATGACTGATTGTCAGACTTTCAGGCTTCTGACTACCCGTAACGGTTGTCATAGATCTTAATTTGACAACCGGGACCGACGGCTTAACGTGCTCTCCGAGGCATGGAGGGGTCTCAGTATGAAATGATGGTCACCCATCTACAGACTGACCGCGGCAAGCGCAGCGTAACCTTGATCGATCGATCGTTGCGGCTGTTACTTAGCCACGAGCCCCTTTCCCCCCTTGTATTAAATAAATAATAATATTTAAAAAAACCGCATAGAAAAATAGGTTGGTATTGAGATTAATTATTGTTCATCGTTAGCCAGTATACGTACAATTAACATGTTAATTACGTTGATTTAGGAATGGTAGGTACTGTTTCAATAAAACATATCATAATGTGGTCACATCACAGAGTCTGACGTCATTTAATATCTTCTTTTGATAAAGAATAAAAACGTTTTATTTAAAAACCATAAACTATTACATAACAACGTTACACATTGACGTAGAGATGTCTATATGATCATCATATTCAAGGAAGCATTAGAATAGGTTTTTATTTGTTTGTAATGTAAAAGTCAGCACCGCGAATTCTTCATCCATATTTTAACACGTATTTTGGCGACGTCAGTGCTATCTATTCAGTCCCTATACATATAGATAGCAAAGCAGAGGTCGAAATGGCTTAGTGGTCGGAGCGCCTGGAGTATTTTTTCGGGAGGCGCAGGTTCTAATCCTGCTCATGACCGTATTGTTTTTCCATTTAATATAATAATTTTAGAGCTCGCTAAGCATGCGTCAATGCTTTTCAAAGATTTATCTTTAAAAAACAATCAAAACGTGAACACTACAGAAATGTTAGTATTATATCTTTGATTGTTTTTGTTGGTCTTGTGATCCCAAGCGCGACTAATGATGAATTATTTAAGATTAAAGAATAATATATATAAACACAGTCGCAAAAAGCGATTAATAGACCAAAATATTAATATCGATAATGTTTATTCACACGATGGCAAAGTGCGACAAGCGACAACCCAGCGCTTGCGTGGAATTACCCTAAAACTGCCCGCGCGATTACGATGTTTACTTATAATTAAAGAAACCTAATAAATTTGGACCATAAATAATAAAAAAAAAATGTTGAATAAACGAACTAAACGAGCAACACATTACTGGATAGTTATATCACTAACCTGGAAAATAATACACTAAACACCTAGACTTCTCTCTATCGGTCAAATATTTAAAATAAGCGTAAGCCACTGTCATTTCACTTAATTAAGTACATTTACAACACTTCAACAATGACACATTAGACCCAACCGAAAAGGTTCCATTTGACTAAGTTATTTTTTCTGTGCGTCTCCGCATTTGGTCTGATGAGTGTGATGAGACTGGCTGTTTCATTTCCTCTACTCAATTAGCACTTTAGATTTGTCAAAAAGTGCTAAATGTTTATTGTAAAGTGCTAAATATATTCGGTCGTGATGATACCAAATTGTGTACTTTTGTTGAAGTATATTAGGTTAAACTTAGGTAGTTGTTTATTTGTTAGATTTAGTTGGTATTTTTTTATGTTTTTGTAATGGGAGAAGATACAATTAGAATTTGAAAGCAATTATTTTGCCAGGTTTCCTAAAAGTATATTTTAAGTGTTTTTTATTATTCTACTGGCTGATGACCGCGGCTTCGCCCGGGTGGATGTCGGTTATCACGACCAAAAGTAATGATTAAATTTCGATCCCATTCCCGCTTTATAATTGCCCATTTTTTAAAGTGTTAAATTGGATTTAGTATGTTATCCTTAAGGGATACACATATGCCATCGCAGATTTTTCTGTAGACCTATATAAGATACACAATTCCACCATACATCACTTGTTATATCTCAAAGGGCTTAAGCAGCGTTTTTGTTGAAAGCTCCCAGACGACTTATTTTTTTCCTCCAACAAATATCATTATATTTTAGCCAATGTGTACAAAAACTTGACAAACTATATACTAAAACCTTCCTCTACAACCACTCTATCTATTAGTGAACACCGCATGAAAATCGGTGCAGTAGTTTTTGAGTTTATCGCGAACAGATAAACAGACAGACAGACGCGGCGGAGGACTTTGTTTCATAATATGTAGTGATAAGAAAAATCAAATAAGAAAACAAGATAGGTGAATATTTTTCATCGCAGTCGGGGGAACTGTGAAACATTTTCTTATGTTCCCCGACTGCGTTGAAAATAACTTACCTACACTTTTTTTTTTCAGTTCCCTTTTATTTATTTTTTCAAAGTTTTTCTATGATTTTTTTTTACTCTGGAAAATACATATAAGGATTGTAACGATACCTAATAAAGAAACTCGCAAACATACATACATACTTACCGACTAAAAACATAACACTCCTTTGTTTAGGCAATCCTATTTTTAAGAGTGTCACGATAAAAATACCGTTTAGCTGATCTAGTGGCCGCACCCGCGACTGCTGAGCATTAGGTCGTGGGTTCCATTGCCGGATCGGGAAAATTGTTATTTTATCAGGAAGTTCTCGATAGCAGTCGTAGCAAGCCGGAGTTTGGATTGGGCCTGGTGGACGGTAATACGCTTTTCACCCACCTATTACATGGAACTTTATTTTAAATACTGCTATCTAACCCCTCACGAAATGCGTAGGTAAGAAGGTACGTATATGCAATTCAAGCATTTTATAAGAGTCCAAAATATAACTTAAAAAAATTAAATTAATAGCAAAAAGAAATTGTGGAAATAAAAATACGATCGTGAGCAGGATTCGAGCCTGCGCCTCCCAGATAAATAATCCACAAAAAATTATAACTTTCGCTGCGCATGCGATAATTCATTTCAAAGATTCTTCTTCTGGTGAAAATTCCGACTACCGCCAACTACTCTACACGTGTTTCGCGGAGGGGCGAAACACGTGTAGAGTAGTTGGTGGTAGTCGGAATTTTCACCGCTTGCGTATGTGCATATATTTGCGGGCGGGGGGGCGGTGCACAGGTAATGCATGACTACCCTCAATTTTGTGGAAGTAGCTAGATATTGTATTTATTTGCATCCATTGTAATGGACTTCCGCAAAGTAACGCCTGAATCTATTCGATTCTTCTTCTGCCTAGCGTTTACCCAATAACATTGGGGTCAGCTTCCAGTCAAGCCGGATGCAGCTTAATACCAGTATTTTACATGGAGCGACTGCCTATCTGACCTCCATAACCTAGTTACTGGGTAACACGATATCTCGTGGTATGGTTGTCAGACTTCACAGGCAGGGCCTACCCGTAACAGCTGTCATAGATCTTTATTTGACAACCGGGACCGACCGCTTAACATGCTCTCTAAGGCATGGAGGGGTTTCGGTATGGAATGAAAGTCACCCATCCACATACTTACTTAGCCACGAGCCCCTCATCGCCTACATACATATAGGTAGATACATAATGGTGTATCTAAAAATATCTATCTATACATATCTACCTAAAAATAATACTCTGTAATTTTGGTACCTACTAAAATAAATTGGTATGGATGAATACGACCAGTTTGAACGTTTATTATATACCTACTTATAGTGCTGTAGTAATTTATGATTTCGGTAGTGTGGGGAACAAGCGAAAGTATTGTTATTTTTTGTGTGTAGGTACAATCGTGATAAAAATAAGATGTAAAAAAATTAACTAAAGCGACTGTGACCTCTGAGTTTGTTTCGGTATTCAAGATAAATCTTTGAAAAGCATTAACGCATGCTTAGCGCTTAGGCGCAGGCTCGAATCCTGTTCGCGACCGTATTTTTTTCCATTTAATATAATAACTTTTGTTTCGGTATTTCTTCTCAGGGATAGTCTTAGGAAATACCGTCGCGATTTAGTTTTAAATATGTATCAGAGACAAAAATAATTTTATGAATTTTATCAATTAAATGTACGGTGGACTGAAATAATTTAAATAAACTGTTGAGACGCCTGACACCTTAGACCTCCTGCGAGCACGAACGCTGCAAAGTGTGAAACGTCAGGAAAAACAAAAACCAATAATACACGCGATTAATCCGGTTATAGTAGTTTTATTATAAAAAAATTAACTGAAATTGTGAACGTTTGTACATACCTATTTAAAATCACGCCTGCTTCCCATTGAGGTAAGAAGATTCTGACACACCTCTTTCGGTTCATCTTTGTTCATTAACCTCTCTTTGCATGCTCGTCAATTTTAGTTGCTCCTGGCCTGTCCTTTTTTGAGAACGTCCGCCATTTGACTGATGCACAATCGTCGAGGGCAGTCTGCCCCGACTCTTTCATCCACTCTCACCTTCTAAACCTGTTTTGTTGAATCGCCTTGCATCCATCCTTACCACATCCCCAAACCATCTTAGCATACCTTTCTCAATCCTGTCACTACATCCTCTTTGTACACCGAATTAATATCCCAGGTAATCTATACATCCGGTGGGCGCAGTTTCAAATCCTTCTCACACAAAAATTATAACTAGATGCGACTACGCATGCGGTAATGCTTTTGAAAGATTTACCTATTCTTTACACCGGCCCCAGATGAAAGTAAGATTTCAAGACACAAACTTATGGAAATTTAGTAAATCTGTAAATGGTTGTTAAATTAATATCACCAGGCGTCTCCTTAGGACGTAGTACAAGGGTACTTGAAATTTAATACACACGGACAACGATACAGTAGCTCAGCTGATATAGTGATGACACGGAATTTCAAGGGTCGTGGGTTGGGGGAAAATTTTAATTCATTAACTTATGTTGACGGTGTAACGTACCCCCTCCAAAGCACATAGACGCTAAAAATGCTCCATGCAGCAGACATCGATTGAAGAACTGTCCGTGCCAACCGTTGCTTAACCTCAACGACCGTTTCCCGACCATAATTTGCAACGGGTTATGAGCGCTTTAATATCAAATTATATCTTCTGATTGACAGCATTGTACGGTTTACGTACATTAACATTTTTTAGCTGATTAAGCAAATCGGTCGATTCATGTCGGTCGTATTCATTGTAACATCAGTGTGCACTTTAACCAATACGCGACAGACGTATACAAGAATCACCAAACTTTTCTATGTTTATATAATAGTGATCAAATAAACTTTTGGTTTACTGTATGAAGAGTTTTCCATCTAAGTCACACTCGCAACTACTAACAAGTATAGTGTACAGCTCACTAAACTGTACATTTAATGGTCCTTCGAGCCGGATACTTAGTGATTTCTGTGTCTCCTATACTGTGATAGCGAATCGGTTTGGCTGGCCTCCCACAAGCGGGTCTCCCCAGTCCAAATTGAGAGTCGAGTGCCAGTACGATGACAACGGTTACATTGAGTATCAAGGACCTTCAAGATTCATCGGAACTCGTAGACTGAAACGGGCGACAAAGAAACCTTGAAGTACAAGACTACTGGAGCTATACAGTCGTCTTCGTATCCGGGACACAACTATCCTGGAGACTCCAACTCAACTAAACTACTACTACTACTACTATATTGAGGTACTTAACTACTATACTTACTTAACTAAACTTAAAACTACTTACTTACCATGGAACTACTTACCAAACAAGTCGGCATCTTTGAAGACATCAAAACGTTATGCACCAACTATAAAAAGGATAGCATAACCAGGAAAAACGTGGAATACCTGGAAAAACGTTTGAGTAACTTAGAAAAATTATGGGGAGCCTTCGACGGGCAGCATAAAATACTTTTAGAAACTACGGAAAACAAAAACATCGGATACTTTAACAATGATGTTTATGAGAAAACTAAGAACATGTACGACTCTACTAAGAAGAATATTATGGATCTACTGGCTTTTCAAAAGAGACAACAACAACAAAATTTAGACTTTGACCTAAGTGGGTTAATGGATGAAGAGACTGAGGACGACATGAAGAGGCTCATCACTCA
Source organism: Xylocampa areola (assembly GCA_935421205.1). Classification (NCBI taxonomy): domain Eukaryota; kingdom Metazoa; phylum Arthropoda; class Insecta; order Lepidoptera; family Noctuidae; genus Xylocampa; species Xylocampa areola. The sequence goes on from OW285206.1 coordinate 18,637,033, forward strand.
ACAAGAACGCAACTTTAAAGCTTTGACTAAGGCCATGTCAAAGATAAACATTGACTTTATATCTGAAAAGTGGGAGTTTGAAGAGCATCTAGCAACGTTGAAAACAAAATGGGCATGCATAGACAAAATACACTGGGAACTAGAAGATGAGCTGAAAGTGTCAAGTCTGAAAGAAGAATACAATGAAAAGTACGAAGCCATTGAACAAAAATACGACAACTTGAAAAGAGATCTAAACAGTAAGATTTGGTCCAACATGCATTTCCAACAATCTGCGCCGAAAATTGACATCCCGGAATTTACTGGAAAGTATGTCCATTGGATTACTTTTAAAGATATCTTTCTTGAAACCATACATAATAATCCGAGTATCTCGAAGGCGCAGAAAATGCAGCACTTGAAGACAAAACTTAAAGGTGAGGCAGAACGCCTCGTCCATCACCTGTCAATAAGTGCTGATAACTACGATTCCTGCTGGGAAATACTATCTCACCGGTATGACAATCGCCGACTTCAGTTCACTTCGTTTATGAGTGCTATGCAACACTTACCAACTATTCAACAACCCAACGCCAACAATCTGAAAAAACTGCACGATGTGATAACAGAGTGCCTAAATGGCCTCGGCAATATGGGGGTTGCAGTAACTAGTTGGGGACCGATGATTGTTTACTTTATGTCTCAAAAATTAGATCCCACAACTCTTAATGAATATACAAAAGAAACGCTAAACAATAAGGAATTGCCGGACCTAGAAGAATTCCTTAACTTTCTGGAACTTAAGTTTCTCGCTTATGAAACTACAAAGAGCTGCTTGAAGGAATCAACTGAAAACAAAACTCCTCAGAGACCTACCAACAAGGGCTGGAACAACAACTACAAATATAACAATAACTATAACAAACAACAAGATCCAAAAAAATTGAGCTATTCTAAAATTTTTCACGCGTCATATGGAAAATGCCCTCTTTGCAACAACGATCACGTGTTGATGCAATGTGACAAGTTCGTCAACATGGATATTACGCAACGAAACAAAGCTGTGACGAAACTCAAACTTTGCAAAAACTGTCTATACAGCCATGGCAACGGAAGTTGTAATTCGAAGAAAACATGCCGTGAATGTAACTCGAAGCATCATACATTATTGCATATGAAAAAACATTATGAATCGGAACCGACTACAAAAAAGGAGGATGACTCGAGTACACACCTACGTCCTTCAACATCAACTCAACCCGCAGCTCACCACTTAGCTACCGATACCACTGAGATCTTGTTGACTACGGTTCAAGTCAAGATCAAAAATGCTGACGGAACATACGTTACATTACGTGGCCTCCTAGATCAGGGGTCTCAAATAAATTTAATTACTGAAAATGCCGCGCAACTACTACGCTTACCTAGAAAGAAACTTGATGCAGCTGTAAGCGGAATCGGTTCTACGTCACGGACCTGCAAGGGACTCTTGAATCTCAACTGCCAATCGATACATTCCGACTACAAATTCAACGTGCAAGCATTGATTCTACAAAACTTGACAAACAAATTGCCAAACTATACTTTCCACAGTTCTGGCTGGACACATCTCCAAAACTTAAAGCTTGCCGATCCTAACTACAATGTATCGAACTCAATAGATCTCCTACTAGGAGCTGATGTTTACGCAGACATCATCTTGGACGGAGTCTTGAAAGGTGACCAGCACTCCCCTATCGCCCAGCAAACTCATTTGGGCTGGATTTTGTGTGGGAAACTCAAAACCTTTAACTGTCACTTAACCTTACTCGAGACTACTGATTTGTCGAAATACTGGGAAAGTGAAGATATCGCTCCAGGCAAGGAAGACATGCAAAGAGACGATCAATGTGAAATTTACTATAAAGAAACTACTAAACGATGTTCAAATGGGAAATATGTAGTAAAAATGCCCATGGTCCAGTCCTACAAAAAAGATCTTGGAAACTCAAAGTCAGCTGCAATTGCACAATTTTTACAACAAGAAAAAAGGCTAAATAATAACAAACAACTCTCAATAATGTACAACAACTTCATTGGCGAATACTTAGAACTACAACATATGAGGCCCGCGACTCAAATAACATCAAACCAACTTGAATGTTACTTGCCGCACCATGGGATCTTAAGGGACCAATCAACAACTACCAAACTACGGGTTGTTTTTAATGCGTCACAAAAAACGTCGAGTGGCAAAAGCTTGAATAGCCTGATGGACAAAGGACCTAACCTACAAAAGGATATTCAAGCCCTTATTTTGAAGTGGCGGACCTACAAATATGCATTCACAGCTGACATAGAGAAAATGTATAGATGCATATGGATTGCTGAAGACCAACAACCGCTTCAGAAAATCATATGGAGAAACTCTCCCAACGAACAACTACAAGAATATGCTCTATGCACTGTTACATATGGTACTAAATCCGCGCCGTGGTTGGCCATGCGAACTCTACAACAATTAGCTATCGATGACGGTCACTTATACCCAGACGCAGCAAAATTACTACTAAATGAATTCTACGTCGACGATTTGATAAGTGGGGACAATTCTCTCGAAACTGCCAAAAAACTACAAATTGACTTAATCCAACTATTATATCGAGGAGGTATGAACTTAAGGAAGTGGTCAAGCAATAGCACTGAATTACTGAAACAACTCGGGGAAGAACAAATTTCTAAAACCAACTTTGATTTCAAACAGGAAGATTGCATGAAAACACTTGGCCTTGGCTGGAATCCTAACTTGGACACGTTTACGTTCAACTGGAACCTAAAACAAGATTCTCAAAAGGGACTTACGAAACGATCCCTACTCTCTCAAATATCACAACTGTATGACCCACTAGGCTGGTTTTCACCTGTTACTATACGAGCCAAGCTAATTTTTCAACGTGTCTGGATAGACAAACTAGCATGGGATGAACCATTACCTACTAACATACGAGAAGAGTGGCTGAAACTGAAAGGTCAACTTGTAGAATTAAAAACTATAAAAATAAATCGCTGGATTGGAAGCATTCAAAACAACATCGAACTATTTGCATTTTGCGATGCAAGCGAAAAAGCATACTCGTGTGTCATCTATACACGTGTATTGAACGAAAACGGGCAGCCTGTAATAACATTACTTGCGGCGAAAACGAGGGTTGCTCCACTCGCACAAAAACTATCTCTTCCACGACTTGAACTCAGCGGGGCATTACTCCTTTCGCAGTTGGTAAACAAGATTACCGAATCACTGACTGAGTACAAAATCACTGTATGGGCCTACTGCGACTCAAAGGTGGTGTTGGCTTGGTTACAAGGAGAGGCATCCAAATGGGAAAAGTATGTTGAAAACCGCGTCATTAAGATCAAGCAAGTGGTACCAGCATCCTATTGGTTCTACATAGAATCAAAAAATAATCCTGCAGATTGTGCAACTAGAGGCTTATACCCGAAACAACTGGTGAACTCTCATTTATGGTGGAATGGCCCTGCAATTCTGAAAACGTTCACAACCAATTCCGAAGAGCAGCTCAATTGTCTACTTACAACTACGATTGAAGAAAAAAGAAAAGTAGCAACCCTAAGCCAACCAGAAAATATAATTATCAACTTATTACACAATTACAGTACATTGAATTGCGTGACGCGTATCGTCGCTTGGATTATGCGATTCAGGACAAATGCACTTAACAACGCAACAACAATGAAGAAATTTGATGCCGACCGACAAATATCACACAATCACTTGACGACAAGTGAACTTGATAATTCAATTAATATAATAACAAGGAATGTTCAACGATTCGATTTCAACATTGAATATGATTTATTACTTAAAAATCAACATGTACCTACCAAAAGCAATATTTGCAAATTGTGCCCTTACCTGGACAAGTACGGTATGATGCGCGTGGGCGGACGTTTGAACAAAACCAATCTACCACTTGGAATGAAAAATCCTGTAATTCTACCAAGAAACAGCAGACTAACACAATTACTCATAAACCAAGCTCATACCGCGACTTTACACGGTGGAGCTCGGCTGACGCTCGCATTCATCCGTCAACAATACTGGATAGTAGGTGGCAACAGAGCAGTTAAAACTCAGCTGCGTCGATGTGTCCGCTGCCACCGATTCAATCCGACGGAGAACTACCAGCTCATGGCCGATCTTCCACCACAACGCGTGACCCCGTCCCGCCCCTTCACTCACACGGGGGTGGATTTCACGGGCCACGTAGACGTCAAATTAAACAAAGGCAGAGGCGTTAAAACATCCAAAGGATATATCGCAATCTTTGTTTGTTTGGCAACAAAGGCAGTTCACATCGAACTGGTTTCAGACTTGAGCACTGAAACTTTCATGAGTGCTTTTCAAAGGCTATGTGCTAGGCGTGGTACACCAAGCCATGTTTATTCTGACTGTGGCACCAATTTTATCGGGGCGTCAAAAATGCTGAACAAAGAATACGAAACATTCAAAACAGAACTGCCTTCTTCATTTTTTGACGAAATTAGTAAAATGAAAGTGGAGTGGCATTTTAACGCCCCTGCCTGGCCAACTGCTGGGGGACTATGGGAAGCCGCGGTGCGCTCTATGAAACATCACTTACGTCGTGTTTTGGGAGAACAGAAGCTCACTTATGAAGAGTTTTCGACATTATTGACCAAAATAGAGGCGTGCATGAATTCCCGTCCTCTTTGCCCCATTACAGAGGACCCAGACGAGTTTTATAACTATTTGACCGCTGGGCACTTCCTTACAGGCAGTCCAACTATGACGCTGCCACTATCAAGCTATGAAGATGACCGCAACTTAGATCTACGCAAAAGATGGCAGTTAACTGAAAACATGTTTCATCAATTTTGGAAGCACTGGTCCTCTGACTACTTAACATCACTACAAGCTCGCAGTAAATGGCTGAAACCTACTCCTAACATCAAAACAAATGATGTTGTCCTGGTAAAGGAAGATAACCTTCCACCTGGAAAGTGGGCCCTCGGACGTGTGATACAAGTCCATCCTGGTAGCGACGGACACGTGCGAGTTGCTACTATAAGAACGCAAGCTGGCACATTGAAGCGACCTATTACGAAATTGTCGCTTTTGCCAATTGAAACGTCGCAATAACTTAGCAAATAAATTAAAACTACAAGTCATTACGAACTTATTATACTAACGTATCGAAACCGAGGCACACTACACGGAAAACTTGGAAAAGACACATTCTTCAATTCTTCATCATGTTATTACATTTATTTCTGATAATTTGTTTTGCGGCTGGAACATACGGCAGTGTCATTCAACAAGGATCGTCAAGTGTTCAAATTACTACTCTGGGAAGTGATCGCCCCATATATTACGACACAGTCGGAAAAGTACAACTGATTCACGACGAATGGAGACTGCTGATGTACTACAACTTAACTACGTACTGGAGCGGAGTTCAAAAGTTTGAAAAGTATTTACAAGATATTTTGAAACTGTGCAAAAGCTTGGAACCAAAATATTGTGAAACTACCATTCGCCAACTTTCGCACGAAATGGACCTTCTGCAATATTACAACAACATATTACTGGCCCCACACAAACATCTATCGGGCCGTGACAAACGGGGTCTGATCGACGGCATCGGATACGTAGCGAACAGTCTCTTTGGTATTCTGGACCAGAGATTTGCCGATCAATATCAGAAAGACATTCAGAACGTACAAATGAATGAAGAATATCTCCTACAACTTCTACAAAACCAGACTTCTATTGTCGAAATAGAAAATAACATCTTGAAGAAAAATGAAGAAAACATCGGTCAGCAGTTTACACTTATCAACAACTTCATGAATGAAACTGACTTGAGATTAGCGAAGATTGAATCGGGAATCGAGATAGCTATGGCTACGAGTTTTTTTACCTCGGCTTCGCTCACTGCACACTTACTGTTGACAAACTTGAAAAACATTCAGGAAACTCTTTTCAACACATTAGTGGATATTTATAAAGGAAGAATGGATGTTCACCTGCTTACTCCAGTCAACCTCATTAAACAGCTTACTATTATCTCTGGAAGGCTACCGAAAACATTGATGTTACCGGTAGACAATATTCAAGACGAGATAAAAGATATCTATAAACTAATTTACGTGAAGGCTCGTGTTACCAACAGTTACTTTATGTACGAGTTGCACATTCCGCTGGCAAGTGACGAAGATTTTGTTGTATACCGAATTCTTCCTCTGCCCATAAAGAATCCACAAAGGGAAGATGAAACAACAGTTGTTCTTGTCTCATCCAAGTACATAGCAGTGAATCTGGAGAAGAATACTTACATCAGATTAAATGAAAATAAATTAAATCACTGCATTCAACGCCGAACGGATAACTTCGTCTGCATTTTGAACCTGCCTATTTTTAGCTTACAAAACGTCAATGCACCATGTGAAGCCAAACTACTGGGCCATCAGACAACTTTGCCGTGCATTACAGAAAACACGGAATGTGAAACTGCCTGGATCCAATTACATAATACAAACATGTGGCTAGTGACGTGCTGTGACACATGCACTATACGTACTGTGTGCGACGATGACGTCAGATCGCACGTCATCAACACGTCGTCTATAGTGTCATTGAAGCAAGGATGTCTTCTTCAAACTAAGGATTTGAAAATACACTCTCACAACAACTACGACAGCAACGCCAGACTGGACTACGACATTCAAATTCCTTCTCTAGACAAAACAATAAATAATATTGTGAATACGCACTCAACGCCTCTACTGAAAATAGACCACAACGAAAACATTGCAGTTGTCGAAGATCGGCTGCGGTACTTGAAAGGTAGAGATCAACTTCCAACCGCGCTGACGACTCACGATATTCATCATTACGCGATATCTTACTTGCTACTGGCTGTAACTGGAGCTGCAATAATCGTATGGATAGCGAAAAAACGAGGCTATTGTACGAAGAAAACGTACGATACCCGTAGGGTCTCTGGAAACCTTACCGAAGGCGTTGAAATGCAGTCTAGTAAACCTACGACTAGGATGAACAAGTTGTTCAGATCGCGTTCACTACTAGAGCGCCAGCATCCTAGGAGGTCGAGAGATGAGGCAGGGCCGACGGATACCTGCATTCACGCACATTCGAAGCCTACACTGGATTCTGCAGTCTCATCTAACGATATTGAATTTCATTTTTAAGGATTTATATTGTTTACATTTTGTACTTTAGTTATTTTTTTTTATTTGTACTGGTGATTCTTGTATGGTCATATTTTTCTAATTCTTTGCTCGGGTTAGGAATATGTACGGTTTACGTACATTAACATTTTTTAGCTGATTAAGCAAATCGGTCGATTCATGTCGGTCGTATTCATTGTAACATCAGTGTGCACTTTAACCAATACGCGACAGACGTATACAAGAATCACCAAACTTTTCTATGTTTATATAATAGTGATCAAATAAACTTTTGGTTTACTGTATGAAGAGTTTTCCATCTAAGTCACACTCGCAACTACTAACAAGTATAGTGTACAGCTCACTAAACTGTACAAGCATAAAGGTTATTTATATTTAACCTATCTGCCAATAGAACGTTATTCAAAAGTCAATACTTCAAAATTCTTAATTTATTAAAATAATACTGGCACTTTTGACGGCGTCAGTCCGGCCATAGGTCATAGCTATCAGGCATGGCACTGGTTGCCACTCATTGCGCCGTTGCCATGGCAACCGGGCCACAACACCACGCACAAAGCCACTGACCACCCCTTCGCACCACTTCGCGTCAAGGACGGCAGGAATTTGCGATTGTAGGTACCAAGGAGAATTTATTCAATTGAAAGTAACAACAATTAGGCTGTTCGTAGGTCGACCTTTGCCTGTCAATTTTTATTCTATTCTACGAATAGTTTTTTTATTATTGGTAGTGGTGTGGTAGTGGTTGTAAATACAGAATAACCATGACACCATAGTTGGATGGCGCTATGTAATTGTTATATTACAGATAAATATTATATATAAAGTTTTAAAGCGATATACGTATAATTACTACAATAGGTGTAGTAATTATACGTATATCGCTTTAAAACTGTTATAAAAGATGAAATTAATAAAAAAAAGACGCCTGCCATATTTGAATTGTATTTTTTTATTTGACACACATTTGTGTACCATATCCACTTTATTACTATTTTAAATCTTACTAGCCTATGATACACGGGAGAATGCAAGGATTCTAACGATATTCCATACATCTAAATCGGTTCAGGCGTTTAGAAGTTGTGGTGTAATAAATAAACTCACAAACATACATACATACATGAACCTTTAAAGGGTTGACGTCCGGCAGGCGCCCGGTCACAAAACATAGGAAGCCAAAACTTTAGCAGCATGCCAGATAGGTACACCTATACTGCGTCGACCCCAAATAAATTGGGATAGGGTAGAGGGGTGATGATGATGATACATGAACCTTAAAAACATATCACTCCATTTTTGGGCAGTTGTGTAAAAAAGAAAATAATCTATAACTTACCATACCATAGGATGGGCCACTTATCATAACCAGCCTATGACTGTCCCAATGCACAGCAAGTGTCTCTTTTCACACAGAGAAGGCGCGAGCATTGATCACCACGTTAGCTCACTGAGGGTTGGCCACGGAAGTTATAAATTAAATTTTCTGTGATATGAGGAGCTCATGGTTAAGTCACAGCCGCACAGATCAATTGATCAAAGTTAAGCTGTGCTTGTGGATGGGTAACCATCGTTTCATACCGAGACCTCTGTGTGCCTCGGAGAGAACGTTAAGCTGTCGGTCCCAGTTGTCAAATTAAGATATATGACAGCCGTTACGGATAGTCAGAGGCCTGAAAGTCTGACAATCAGTCATACCATGAGATATCGCGTTACCCAGTAACTGGGTTGTGGAGGTCAGATAGGCAGTCGCTCTATGTAAAATACTGGTATTAAGCTGCATCCAGTTTGACTTGTCTTTCTTTCTTTTCTTTCTTTCTTATATATAATTCTGTGGATATCAGCATTACATGGCTTTATTTACTACTAGCTGGTGCCCGCGGCTTCGTCTGCGCGACGAAACGTAGCCTATGTCCTTCCCCAAGATACAATCTATCTCCTTGCCCAATTTCATTACGATCCGTTCAGCCGTTTAGTCATGAAAAGGTAACAAACAAACAGAGTTACTTTCGCATTTATAATATTAGTATGGAGTATGGATAGTATAGAAGCATGGATGAAAAATTTATTTATTCACTTTACCGAAAAGAAAAGTTTGTACCTACTTGACTAACTTTTCTTTGATAAAAACGTGATGAAATGCGCAAGCGCAGTCTTAATCGTCAGAGGTTACAGTCATAAAACAACATACGAATTCAATAAAACTCTATACTTATTCATACTTATGCATTTCACATAATGGTTATGTAATCGTTGTGACGTAATATTAGCAGTAGCTTAGCCTATGGTCGTAGCTAAAGTCTTTAGCGATCAGGGCATGACCGTAATTATGCGCCCTTAAAACTACTCCAAGGAATTAAAGGACGCCAGTTCTTACCGTATCTGCGGCGCAAGTATGGTTCTTTTTGTCGACACATTTGTCGATTTTAAACGTCTTTGACATAAAGCGTAAATAAAAAGATAAAATTCAATACTAAATTTGTATTGCCAAAAGACGTGTTAAAATATGGATGAAGAATTCGCGGTAGTGAACATAGGTCGACATGGCTTAGTGGTCAGAGCCCCTGGAGTATTTATCCGGGAGGCGCAGGTTCGAATCCTGCTCGCGACCGTATTCTTTTTCCATTGTATATAATATTTTTAGAGTTCGCTAAGCATGCGTTAATGCTTTTCAAAGATTTATCTTTAATTGATAAGGTAATTGCATCTTTACGACATTGTATTAACTGCAAAGTTAGTCGTGTCGGTTCGGTCACCTGTATAGGGACTGAATAGATAGCAATGACGTCGCCAAAAGACGTGTTAAAATATGGATGAATAATTCGCGATGGCGAGCAGAGGTTGAGGTGGCTTAGTGGTCAGAGCGCCTGGACTATTTATCCGGGAGGCACAGATTCGAATCCTGCTCGCGACCGTATTCTTTTTCCATTTAATATAATAACTTTTGTATCGAGTCGACAAGATTATCGAAAAGATCCGTGCTCGGACGCCTGGAGTGCGCCCCTGGCAGTCATGACTCGTGTAGACAATCCCTAGCTACTGCACTGCATAACAGTAGAGACCGTTTAAACAAAAATACGGTTGTAAGCAGGATTGTAAGTTGCGCGCTCCGGATAATAATCCAGGCACTCTGCTAACTAAGCCGTCCTGAGCTCTGCTCACTATTCCGAATTCTTCTTCCATGTTAATACGTCTTATGGTGACGTTATCATCATGTTCGGTCGCTATGCAGTGACTGAATCAACACGACTAACTTTGCAGTTATTCAATGTTATATAGGTCCTGTGCGAATAACTTAACGAAAATTGAAATAAATCATATATAAAGATATTTTTTATATATTTTTAGGCCATGTAATGCCTATATTAATTACTATTTTTCAAGGAAACATTGAAAAATAATAGACAAGAACGGGACTTAAACCCGCAACCCTTGACATTCCGTGTCATCACTCTATCAACTGAGCTACCTTGTCGTTGTTCGAATCTATTGAATTTCAAGTATCCTTGTCTACGTCATAAGGAGACCCTGGTGATAATTATTTAGCAATCATTTACAGATCTACTAAACTTAGATTTGGAATGTCAAAGGTTTCGGGTTCAAGTCCCGTTCTTGTCTATTATTTTACAATGTTTCCTTGAAAAATAGTAATTAAAAACTAAAATAATTTTAAAAAGAACGTATGGAAGTAGTTAAATGGTGTTGGAAGTAGCCAAACTAATCTTCTTCTAATTAGAGAATTGATAAACTTAGATTAAAAGCTCAGTTAGACCAAAAAAAATTAAACTTACATGTCAATGTTTTACACAGAAAAGCTGTCAGAATGACACAGTAACATATCAGTTACGGTAAAAGATAAGTTGGTGCAACCGAACCTAAAAGTTCTAAGTTTAAAATTGTAACGGAACAAATTATGAGACGTCAAATTTGAATTAAGAGCTGTCAGCAACACATTGTTGTATTTATTTGGAACTATTAAACACTCTTATGAAAAAGTGAAAGATCGAAATAAGTAGTGTTTTATCGGAAGCAAAGACATACTTTGGGTCATTGAACTTGGTTCAGTCAACATAGTAATTAAATAATCAAAAACTCTACCACAACAAACAGAAATACATTCGAAAATTACTTTCCCGAACATAAAGTAAATAGAGCATAACGAAACGACGACAAAATACCCACTAATTCCATAGAACACATGAGTTTGACATGATGATTTATGACACCCTATCGACCTACGGAACTAGTGTAATAACGTAAACAAACGCTGAGGTAAATGACTGCACCATTAGGTACCGATTTGTCGATGGAAAACACCGTAGATAAGTACAATCAGCATCAAAAGTCGGTTAAAATAATTGGAGTATTTGGTAAGTATGATGTGCTGTCTGAAAGACCACTTTTAAAGAAATGGTAACTTCTCGAAGCTTTTTACATACATACATACATAGTATCACGCCTGTATTCCCCCAAGGGGTAGGCAGAGGTGCACACAATTGCACACCCACATTTCACCAATGCTGTTATTAAGTCCCATGTAATAGGTGGTGAGCCTATTGCCATCTACCGGGCACAATACCTAACTCCGGGCTGTTACTGAGAATTTCCTAACAGAAAAATCTAATAACACTTTGCCCGACCTGGGAATCGAACCCAAGACCTCATGCTTAGTAGTCGCGCTTGGGACCACTAGACCAACGAGGCAGTTCGAAGCTTTTTGTTTCCTTAATTATTATTACTAATAAAAAAATGCCTTTTTATTCCAGTAGCTTATAATTTAGATCGATCATTCATGCAAACAATATCAACAATGTCATAATAAAAAACGAAAAAATAAAAATAATTAAGCTACGTGGACCCCTCGTCGAGTAAAGGTCCAGTGAATGCTAAGTCTCCATTTTTGACATTACATATTACTTACAAGCCTTGAAATTAAGCGTAAAGCTTATATCTATAAGCGGTAGGTATACGTGGTATTGCTTTTATATGTACATGACGTCTATAATAAAAATAAGGCAATGTTCCCGACAATAGTTAGCCATCTACCTTACTCTAAATCTCAGAGAAAAGAAAAAATTAAGAAAGCAAGAACGCGCAAATTCCTAGATTTTATAATCTGCCACATTTGGCGGCCCGGGGTATCTCGTACTGCACACATAGTTAATGTTGGGCAAAACAATATCGTTTTTCTACAAACTGTCAATAAAGCAAAATCGAAACACAACCAAATCCATAGATAATTACTAATAAAAAGAATTATAAACGTTTATGGCCGAGGGGCATGCCTTACACTGTACCTCCTTACGTTTCTCGTCTTCGTCTCTAAGCTCTAAATTAAGATATTAATTTAAGATCCAAGACATGATAAAGTTATTATATTAAATGGAAAAAGAATACGGTCGTGAGCAGGGTTCGAACCTGCGCCTCCCGGATAAATACTCCATAAATACGCAGGTTCGAATCCTGCTCACGACCGTATTCTTTTTCCATTTAATATAATAACTTTAGAGTTCGCTAAGCATGCGTTAATGCTTTTAAAATATTTATCTTTAAGATATGATAATTTTAGAAGAACCAGAGATATTCCGATAACTTTGCACATTTCAAATCCTACTAATAGGTTTTATAAATGCGAAAGTTTCTAAGAACGGATGGATGGATGGATGTTTTTTACCTTTTCACGCAATAACTGCTAAACAGATTTGGATTAAATCTGGCACACACATAGTTTATAATCTGGATTAACCTCTACATCTACATCTACTCTTCTACACTAATATTATAAAGAAGAAAGATTTGTATTTATGTATGTTTGTAACGAATAAAGTCAAAAACTACTTGCCCGATTTCAAAAATTCTTTCACCATTAGATTGCTACGTTATTCCTGAGTAATATAGGCCATATTTATTACTAGAAAATTTAAGAGATCTCTACCAAAACATCAATAATGTGACCCAAGTTGTAAAAACAGTAGCCATAAAATGTCTTCATCGCATGTGCTGCGGAAACTATTGATGTTAGAACAAAAAGATGTTCTACAATCTTATAGAACATATGAATATCTACAAAAAACTTAGTTTAAAAAATTTATGTCTACACGTGCGAAGCCGGGACGGGCCGCTAGTATAGGATACTTTAATATCCCGGCGGGTCTAAATTCTGGAGTCCACGCAGACGGAGTTGCAAGCAAAAGCTAGTAGGAACCATGCCCATGATAGTTTTGATTTTGACTGTACTAACATAAATAAATACTTAGTTTAATGACCATACCATTACCGGGTAGAAGTTGGAAGACACCATAGACGAGACTAGTAAAAGTATAAAAATATAGCTACCATGACACCACACCAAGACGTCTTGTTGGTCCAGTGGTCGAAAGCGCGGCTGCTGAGCTTTAGGCCTAGGTTCGATTTCTGAGTCGGTGTTTTGTTATGAAGAAGTTTTCAGTAGCAGCTAGGACTATGGAAATTAACCCCGTAGATGGCAAAGCTCACTACCTTAATAACAGCAGTGGTGAAATGTAAGTCTTGTGTACACCTCTGTTTACCCCCTCGGGAAATACAAGCGTGATTCTATGCAACATTTTTTTTATGATCTATCAGAGTCACTGTTCCGGGCCCACTAAATATAACCACATTGGCCCCTGTTAATCTTTACCGGGTTCAGAACTGCCTTCACCGGAACCAAAGCTGGAACCATGCAAGAATTCATTACCCAATGCTTTTTTCAATATATATTTATTAAGAAAAGTAAAAATAATACAAAGGAGAATTAAATTTTATAAAAAAATAATACTTTAGTCGTAATCAATTTTCCACAGTATTAAAAGAACAGTGTAGTACACCAGAGCTACCAACAGAACTGAAGATATTAAGAGCTTATTTTAGGAATAAACCAATTTAATTCCATTATTTCAAGCTTTCAATAAAATCGTACATCTTAACCAGAAGTATGTATATATTTACTGAAGCCATGAAGCAATTAATTAGTTCATGACTGCAGCTCAAAATATTTCTATTTAGATCAGCATTACGTAAAGAGAATTCCTTTATTACGAATCATGAACGATTTGTAAACAATGCAACACATATACTTTAATTTCGACATGTCATATAATATCCGATATGGTCTAGTGGCTAGGATACCTGGCTCTCACCCAGGAGGCTCGGGTTCGATTCCCGGTATCGGAAATCTCTTTTTGCATTTTGTATCATTCACCTGAATATCTTACGTGAGAAATTCGCAATGGGAATCGATATCTGTTACGTTTTATTTATATTTGATTTCTTATTACGTATTCCGTGCCTATAATATTATATTTATTATAAAACAAAGATAAGTTAAGGATTGAGATAACTGTATTACCATATATTAAAAAGTACAATAAACTATATGAGGTATATAAAATATTTTCCCTGTAGAAGTAGGTATGGTAAAAGGAACGGACCCAGCAAATGTTTCCAGTACGAAGTGATTTATAATCACCACGCACTGATATATGCTAGTTTCGCCCTTTTACCGTATATAGTTTTACCGAGCCTGCAGGTCATATTTAAGGTAGTAACTATCAAAACATAAAATTTAAAAACTATGCATGTACTAACTCTTTGTCTCCAAACACTAAAGTTTTTGTCGATTCGAGAATACATACATTATGATAACATTAGACCATACCTATTTAATTCAACATTATCACTACATACATCGTACTAATATAATAAATGCGAAAGTTTGTATAATTATGTTTGTTACTCTTTCACGCAATAACTACTGTACGGATTTGGATGAAATTTGGATTGGAGCACACAGATAGTTTAAAACCTGGATTAACACATAGGGTACTATTTATCCCGCCTGGACCTAATTCTTCCACGCAGACGAACTCGCGGGTAGAAGCTAGTACATTATGTAACTACGCCTATATCCCATTGAGGTAGGCAGAGAATATAGCAGTGCACTACAGTTATTATGTAAGTTCAAACAGCAAGGAAAAAATAATTTTCTATTACGGTTGAGTTGCTACAGTAATTACTAGACGCCTTGACCTAAGTCATGGACAAAATTGTACCTATTAAAAATCGTTATCGTGTCAGGTTCAGAGTTCAGACTTACGTCCTAAGAAGGGATGTTATGTAGCTCTGTAAACGTAATCGAAAATATCCGATATCCGAAATAAAAATCTATCCGAAACTGTATCCATTTCGAATAATGTCGGATAGAAAGTCTTGACTCTTCAAATAGGAGAAGTATAAATAATACTTTATAACAATAAAAATCTATTGTAACTGGTAATTTGAGGGCCAACAGATTAATGAAACTCACAAGCACTCAACCTACAAAATAAAGTCAAATCATTAGCTATTTGTATTTTCTGAAACCGGTATAATATTAAAGATAAATCTTTGAAGAGCATTAACGCATGCTTAGCAACTCTAAAGTTATTATATTAAATGGAAAAAGAATACGGTCGTGACCAGAATTCGAAACTGCGCCTCGCGGATAAATACTCCAGGCGCTCTGACCACTAAGCCATCTCGACCTCAGCTCACCAGTTCCTATTCAGTCCCTATTGTCCCTATTTAATATAATAACGGTATAATATTATTCATATATCCGTATATTCATAACATCCCTAGTCCTATGGACCTGGTACCGATAAACTTGACATTATTCTTTACATGAAGCTTGGGCCCTAATTTATCACCGGATACTAAATGGCGAAGTAAATTATTGTTGTAGGTACTTTTCCTTCAATATGGCTTTTATGTTTACAGATAAGTAAACGGTTCCGTAAAGATTAAAATTAATTCCACTTTTTCGAGACTTTTCTATCACATTTTTAGTTATCTCTATTGCTCCTATAACGTCTATACGTGGCAGAAGATATTTATCATGTTTTCGAGTGTCCCTCAGGGTCTTATGTTGGGTCCTCGAATAAATTAGGTCAAATATTTTGTAATGATATTCACCAGAATCATGGATTCGAGAGATAAATAATATGACACTATGATAATAATATGACAATAATATTCACTAGAAACATGGACTTGAGACATACTTAATCTATATTGGAAATATGTCATTTTAGTAGGTACCTATTACCTATTACCCGTGATAGAAGATACATATAATTTTAAGGTATTAAGTTGGACTTAGTTATACCTAAAGAAAATGTTAATGTAAATAAAACTCATCAGGGAAACACTTGAATAAAGTTGGTAAGTGAATCGATTAAATAAAATACCCATAAAAGCATTAACTGAACCCTAATTATATGAAGTAGTTACCAATACGTTGACCCTACCGCGCCAAAGTGTTAACCGCGGCAAAAGATTTTAACCCCAGGGGTTAAAGTCCCTGATGGTTCCACATTGGTTGCCATGGCAATCCGTCGTATTCGTGTTAAAAACGACAAACAGTCCATAAACTCTATGAAGACTTTTTTTAATAGTTTTATTAGGAATTAAACTTGAAACACTGCCAGTTAATATTCTATTTCTAAAGTATTTTTAATTTTCAACAATCAAAGGGTAGGCACAGTTAAGCACAATAGATTTATAGCTATTTCCTCTGTCTTGTTTATCTGCTGCTATTATTTTATTTATTTATGTACACAAGACGGTTGTTTATGAATATGATGTACAAAGGTACTGCTTATTTATCAAAGAAATCTCTGCCAGCAGACATGCGAGAGGAAAATTTAAAACAAGAGATGTAGGCAGCAGTGTGTAAATGCAGAATCCTGCATATACCAATAGGAAGAATCAATTACAAAGTCTAATAAGCATACCTACTTGTATAAAAGTAATATAATAATGATGAATATACATATACCTAAACAAATATATATGTGTTTAAATAATTGCAAACAAAACAACTAAGAGGTTATGGAAAGAACTAAGAGTATAACATAGCATAATATTACATAACATAGCATCACGCCTGTATTCCCTGAAGGGGTAGGCAGAGGTGTACACAGTTGTCACATTTCACCAATGCTGTTATTAAGTCCCATGTATTGGGGGGTGAGCCTATGGCATCTACCTGGCACAGTTCCAAACACCGGGCTGCTACTGCGAATTTACCAACAAAAAAACTATAACACTTTGCCAGACCCGGGAATCGAACCCAAGACCTAAAGTTCAGCAGTCACGCTTGGGACCACTAAACCAACAAGGCAGTTGACCCTTAATTTGGTATATTATGCGGTGCCATACAAAGTTTAAAAAAAATAAAGTGTTAAAGAAATATTATGATTTCAATATAATTATTAATATTTATTCTCATAAACTAGTCACACTATTAGCAACACTGTCACTTTTTTTCAAAATGTCTGCCCGAAAGAAGCCGGCTGTGCTCACTAAGGTATTTATTTGTTTTTTTATTACTTTTTCCTCGTAAATTTCTAATAAAACACTAATAATTCGATCGTGACATTATAGTGAAGTGTTCACTGTTATAATTTTGGCAATATTTGTGGATATTTGTTGTTTTATTTGATAATAAACTTTGTATGCCGTGACATATAATTAACATACAATTAACGGACGCATTATATCATTTAATTAACGGACTAGATGGTGATTGGCTGGTTGCGAAAGTCGCCTTCATAATAATATTATTTTATTCTTGTTATACCCTCTACTTTAAATATCTACTTGTATTTATTTAAAACGATTTTATTTACGTATTCATTCATTTAATAAATATTTTATAAATTTTTCATTAAATATCTACCTCCGTTCGTGTCACTGCAGGGGTGCCAACAGAAAATCAGCGCTGGATGTTCCACGTCCAGCATATGCTGAGTTGGCGACCCTTTCGGCACTGGCTGGCATATTTGACAGTTTTTCTATATTTGGATGTTAATTTTAAAATTTTGAATTGTATTGTTATAGTTTTTTTTTTACCATGCCCTTTTTTCGAGTATTTTTTTGCTGTCACTGTGTCCAGTGTGGAATAAATACTTTCTTTCTTCTTCTTTCTTCTACATACATTGCCAACTTAGTAATGAATTACTACATAACGAAGCAGTATGTCACAGCATACATTGCCAATTTATTTGATTTCTTTTTGTGATATTTTTTTTTGCGATTTATGTGTTTTTGTTTGTTTGGGCTTGAGTTTTGGTGTATGCAAACTTTTTTTTTTCTTTTTGTGATTTTTTTTTGCGATTTATGGGTTTTTGTTTGCTTGGGCATGACTTTTGGTGTAAGCAAGCTTTTTTTTCTTTATAGCACGCGCTACTAACACGTGGTGGTAGAATTTTAGCTTTGATCCCTACTGAAAATGCACTCTCTGATGATGGTAATGCATCTGACGTCGATGATGAATTATTGGGCGCTCAAGTGTCGCATTCATCTTCCCCAGCCACATCTATTTCGAGTTCCTTAGAAAGACTGAATATATTAGATTCCGATGATGAAACCGATGAGAATATTCGGCTTACGCCTGTATTCCAAGAAGTATACCCGAATCTATCGCTTGAGCCCGATTGCAGCACTATTCCGATATTAAGCGACATTCCAACACTGCCTGCAACCCCTGCCACGCCTGCAACTCCTGCCACTCCTGCTACTCTAAATCCTGTATCTCAAGTCGCTTCTGCATCACAAGCTTCGCCTGCATAACCTTCAGTGTCCATACCTAGCATCCCCACTACATCCTCTACATTGCCAAATCGACTAACTAGGAAAACACGATCGAAAAGACCGAAGGTTCCTGTTGCTAAACGCTCACGCAGAATCAAAAAGTTCGTTCTGTTCGTCTATAGCACAGAACGAACTTTATAAATGGAAAGGGGCTGCTGTTTTTCGACACAAAGTAACTGTGGAAGATGTACCAGAAATCGATTCGCAGACACCTACTATTCCCTTGGAATATTTTTACAAGTTTTTTCCCCAGACGTTATAACTGTCATTGTAGAACAAACAAATGCGTATTCAGTGGGAGAAACCGGACGATCGATTGAATTAGTTGAAGACGAACTTCGAGATATTCTGGCTATTCACATCAGCATGGGGGTCGTGTCCATGCCTTCATATATAGACTATTGGAGTCTGCAATATAGATTCGGTTTAGTTGCAGATCTAATGCCCATAAAAAGGTACGAAAAAATTCGAATATACCTTCATTTCGTCGACAATAGCACTGATAATAGTGACAGATATCACAAGATTAGGCCCATAGTTGAAAAAATAAGAGCAAATTATTTAGCTCAAGAAGTCGAGACCAAGTTCAGCATCGACGAAACGATGATTCCTTACAAAGGGACTAAGGCCGGCAAAAAACGCCAATACATGAAAGACAAACCCAATAAATGGGGTTTCAAAAACTATGTCAGAGCTGGAGTATCAGGTATGATCTACGACTTTATCCTGTACGGAGGAGAGGACACTTTCAGGTTCCATAATTTCACAAAAGAAGAATTGTCACTAGGCTTTGGAGCTCAAGTAGTCATTGCTTTGTGCAAAAGTATAAAAAAAATACCAGCTTTTGTATTTCTGCGACAATTTTTTTTAATGCCCAGTACTCTTCTACATACTGAGAGAAACCTACGGAATTTTTGGATTGGGCACCATCAGAAAAAATAGACTGAGAAGAGCAGATGCAGTTTTACGTACGGAAAAAAAAATTTTGAAAAAGCCTCGAGGAGCTTATGACCAAGCAGTTTGTGACAAAAATCGCGTGGCAGTTGTGCGTTGGAATGACAACAAAGTCGTAACGTTGGTCAGTACTTATGTAGGTACAGAACCGGTAGAGAAAATCAAACGCTACTGCAAAGAGGCCAAACAAAAAGTTGAAGTCAATTGTCCACAAGTGGTCAAAGAGTATAATAAACATATGAGTGGTGTAGATTTGGCGGATATGCTCATCTCGCTATACAGAACTTCTTTCAAGACACGACGTTGGTATATCGGCATATTTGCCCAGCTGCTTGATATATGCATCAACAATGCATGGCTATCTTACAGAAATGATTGTACTAAAATAAAAAAAGGCTTTGCCCTTGGAGGCTTTTAGGTACGAAATCTATGAAGGACTCAAAAAGAATAGACGTGTTGTGATTGACCCACTCGACATCAAAAAACGACCACAAAAAGCGATACAGCCAGTTCCCGTTGAGTCCTCGCGATTTGACAATGTGGGTCATTTCATGACCATGACATCTCAGGGTCAGTGCAAGTTATGCTCTAAGCTCACGACTGTCATTTGCAGCAAATGCCAAGTCCGGTTATGTTTCGTTACCGGAAGTAAACCCAGGAATTGACCACTAATTTATCATTTTCAAAAATGAGTAGAGTTTCTGGGTTTACTCCCAGCATTTACTGCCAATCACAGTGTTGCAGAGCCATTATACCCGCTACTATGTTTTCATAATGTATGTCCATCAACTCATTGTTATAAAGTGGTTTGATTTATGTTTTTTTTTTTAAATTAAAGTTACAATACATACTCGTATTTATGATTTTTATTCTTACTGGTTTTGTAAGGTATGTCCCAACATACATTCAAATTAATACATATTTCTTTACCCATTTGGCAATGTATGTAGTAGCATACATGATTTTTCAGGAAAACTGAAAACCCTAGATTTTTTTTACTATTTTTCTGGGCATATTTAGGCTCTACACATTCCTATTTCAGTATTTATTTCAATTCAAAATGTTTTTTTTTCCAAATAAAGCGTTAAGTAAAGTTAGTGTTCCTTTACACGTTTTTGAAATATGAAATGGTTTTATAATCTCGAATTTCAGCCGTAATCGAGTTCCACAACCTAACAGCGTACACAGATAAGAAATAGGAGTAGAAGTCGGTTTTGTGAGATGGGAATTTAAGGAGGGTACGGAGATTTGACCTTCGGTGAAAACCAGGTGAACGAGTATAGGAGAAGCATTCCCGCATGTAAGATGGGGCGGACGGGTTATGAAGGATATTGAATAAGAGACACAGTAACCGAATGTTGGAAACATGGTCATACTTTCTAAGATTGAAAATGAAACGAATACACAAGTTTTGACATTTCTCAAGTTTATTTAAGAGCTCCTCAGTGGCATCCTGATAGTAGGCATCAGCGTAATTAGAGTTTGCGCTAGAATTTTGTTTTCGACTGAACTTGCTTTTATAGGTTTGTGCAGCTCAAAAAGAAAAACGGTATTCCTTAGGTAACTTCCACTTTGTTTTCCATCGGCCCAAAAGCTCCGTTCGACGCCTGGAATGCCTAAGAAGCCGTAGATTGTAGACACTGCGAAATTTCAAAACATAAATCTTAGTTTACTGTAACTTTAGGTTAATGAAGTGATTTTTTACAGGATGATAATTATGAAATAAACCTACGTGTAAGAAGATAAGAATGTTGAGATGTATATAGTGACAAGAATGGATAAGATAAGAAATGAGTAATTAAGTTAGTATGTAATTAAATTTATTAGTAAGGTAAGTTAAGTAATTATTATTTAAAGTTACAATATTAAATGGAAAAAGAATACGGTCGCGAACAGGATTCGAACCTGCGCCTCCCGGATAGATACTCCAGGCTCACCACCGCGAATTCTTCTTCCATATTAATCCTGTTCGCGACCGTATTCTTTTTCCATTTAATATTGTAACTTTAGAGTTCGCTAAGCTTTATGTTAAAGCATTATGCGTTAATGCTTTTTCAAAGACATATCTTGAATTATTAAGGTAATTGCATTCTTTACGACATTGTATTAACTGCAAAGTTAGTCGTGTCGGTTCGGTCACTTGTAAGTACTGAATTGATTGCAATGACGTCGCCATAAGACGTGTTAAAATATGGAAGAAGAATTCGCGGTGGTGAGCAGAGGTCGAGATGGCTTAGTTGGTCAGAGCGCCTGGAGTATCTATCCGGGAGGCGCAGGTTCGAATCCTGTTCGCGACCGTATTCTTTTTCCATTTAATATTGTAACTTTAGAGTTCGCTAAGCATGCGTTAATGCTTTTTCAAAGACATATCTTGAATTATTAAGGTAATTGCATTCTTTACGACATTGTATTAACTGCAAAGTTAGTCGTGTCGGTTCGGTCACTTGTAAGTACTGAATTGATTGCAATGACGTCGCCATAAGACGTGTTAAAATATGGAAGAAGAATTCGCGGTGGTGAGCAGAGGTCGAGATGGCTTAGTTGGTCAGAGCGCCTGGAGTATCTATCCGGGAGGCGCAGGTTCGAATCCTGTTCGTGACCGTATTCTTTTTCCATTTAATATTGTAACTTTAGAGTTTGCTAAGCATGCGTTAATGCTTTTTCAAAGACATATCTTGAATAATTATTATTTTTCAAGGAAACATTGAAAAATAATAGACACGAACGGGGCTTGAACCCTTGACTCTTGACATTCCGTGTCATCACTCATCACTCTACGAACTGAGTAACCGTGTCGTTGTTCGTGTATATTTAACTTCAAGTCCCTTTCTATTCGTCTTAAGGAGACGCCTGGCGATATTAATTATTAAGCTAAATTCACAGATTTACTCAAAAAAATCTTTGAAAAATTGTAATTAGTATAGGCATTACATGGCCTTAACATTTATAAAAAATAGCAATATTATATACATAAGCTAAAATAAGTAATTAAATTTGAAAGTAACGCCTATGACAAAGTTGAAAGGGAAAATCATTTGTGGTATGGTCACATGATGAGGAGGTATGAAACACCTGTGACTAAGATAGTAATGAATATGAATGTTGATGCATGGAGGGGGAGAGGTAGACCAAAGAAAAGATGGATGGATTGTGTGAGGGATGATATGAATGATAATGGAGTAAACGATAACCTGACGACTGACAGAGAAGAATGAAATAGGAAAACATATTAAGAAGCAGAACATAAGTATGAAATAAATCTAAACAAAATAATTTTGATTATGCCATTATAAATGGTAACACTGTAAGTACAATCAGCGACAGAAATCAATTAACACGCATCGAAACTGCACTGACTGTAGTGCTGGTTAAATTGATATGATAAAATGACATCTTGCATTTTCTGTATTTTTTCATTTTATGTTGTATTCCTCTATTACTACCTCCGATAGATGAACAGGTTCAGAGCTAAACCATAAAAAAAAAGTGTGCTCAGAGACTTTTGTCGCTAACAGTACATAGGTACTATAGTTACATCAGCTATTGAAAAATGATCGTCATGCTTGGCTTCATACGTAAGTACAATGAATTGTGAGTAACTATGACTGGTTCTGCTGTGTTTACAAACATTTGGTCTAATAGAGTAGGTACTGCCTATAGAATTATTTTATTTTATCATTTACAAAGCCCAACAAAATGCACGCCATTTACGCAGTAAACATTATCTGTCTAGCCTTTCCCTAGCCACGTTATGGTTGGTTATAAAATTAACTGGATGCAGCTTTTTAACAGTACCTATTTTAAATAGAACACAAAAAGTCCGACTTTTAGGCATCTGACTCAATCTGACTGTACACGTCAGGTAATGGCTGTCATAGATCTTCATTTGACAACCGCGACCGACGATGTTTTAAGTCTCCTATACACAAATAAAAACACACAAGTACACGCAAAAACATCAGAAGTATATTAGTATTCTAATAAAAATAAATGGTTTGAATATATTTATATTGACTAATTTCATATTTTTTTTCCTTCATAATTAAAGTCCAGTTTAAATTTTTAACACTTACTATAGGTATATATAATTCTCGAGAAAAGATAAAATAGTTAATGTGTTTTAAACATCATCCGTCGTTTATGTTTCGTCCTTGGTGTGGCCATCTAATCGATTCCAGCATCGAATTCATTGGAATCCAATAGGTCCATTTGTCCAAAGCGATTGGGCCATTAGTTGATAAAAAAACTTCGAACAGGTTCGGCGACGCTGTTTTATATAAAAAAAAAAAACGATTGTCGATTGTCATCACGTACCCGTAACGATCACAGAATAGATAGTTTTTGTTGTTTTCAACAATGATGTCAAAGCTGTCCCTTCGAAGTTAATGTTACTAAGCCCAGCTCATGTAAATTTTTTTCGTTAACTACACTCATCAACACGGTCTAGGGATATTTCATACTCAATTAAATAACTCGAAAAGTACTGGCCGCATTGGAATCTTTTATACACCGATTTGTTTGTAATTTATCTCAGACTAATTCCAAATTCAAATTTTTGAAAATTCTTTTGTTTCGGTGGCATAAAAATGTCTTGATGTGTAGGAGAGGGAATTTTCATGTGTGCGAAATTTAGAAAACAATACGAATTACATTTAGTTACAGTTTTTTTTCATTTTTAAACTAAAGATAAAGTTAAAATTGAGGTATTGTAGCCATGCAACGCCAACATTTGACGAGGGCGGAGATGTTACGAGCTGTGGGAATGCTGGAAGCTGGGTCTGTTCAGCGTAATGTTGCTGAGGCCATACGGACCCACCAAAATGTAATTTCAAGATTGTGGACACGCTATCGTGCCACAGGTGAAGTAGCGGAGAGGCACCGGGGGCCAAGTCGCATCACTACCCCCAGACAAGACCGATTTTTGCAAATTACTGCGCGAGCTCAACCAAATGCAACGGCGACTCAATTGGTCCAAAGGCTACGAGTGGAACACCAAGTGCTTGTGAGTGACCAAACTGTAAGAAGGCGACTGCATGAAAGCAATCTACGCTCTCGTAGACCACTCCGGGTCCCACCTTTACGGAGAGGCAATCGTGGACGACGATTAGAATGGGTTCGGAACCACGTGGACTGGGGCCGTGAACAATGGTCCAATGTGCTGTTCACGGATGAATCCAGGTTCGGCTTCCATCCAGATTCACGAAGGACGCGTGTTTGGCGAGTACCTGGACGATGGAGCCGTCTTCAGAACCCTCAGGAAGTTCACCCATACCAAGGAGGAACAATTATGGTTTGGGCAGGAATTCCTCTTGGAGGACGGACGGATCTCGTTTGGGTGCGGGGCAATATGACGGCAGAACGATACGTCCAACAGGTGCTGGGGCCCGTAATCTTGGCCCACAGAACACAAATGGGGCAAGATTTCCTGCTCATGCACGATAATGCCCGGGCACACACGGCGAGAACGGTAGCAGCTCACACAATGTTAGGGCCTTAGACTGGCCTGCTCAATCGCCAGATCTAAATCCCATTGAGCATGCGTGGGATATGCTGCAAAGAAGAGCTCTGAAGGAAGTTCCTGAAAATCTGGCTACAGAAGATCAACTTTTTGCGCACCTCAGAAGGACATGGGACAATATTCCGCAGCAAGACATTGACAACCTTGTTCTGAGCATGCCGAATCGTTGCCGATGTGTTATGAACATCATGGGCGCTTTCTCAGACTACTAACTTCAAGTTTATAAACACAAATTAAATGATATTTCTATTTTTTTCAGTTTTTACTCATAAATTAAAAGTTAATTCATATACGGTTTCCGTCCATGCTTCATTTTTTTTCCATAAAATCATGAAATTTTAATCGAAGTACCTTAACCATTACTAGAAAATGGTAGAATATTAAATAACGTATCTTATAAATATATACATGTCATATAAATAATTAACATATTGATAGTAATTCGCTTTTTTAAAAATATCCCTAGACCGTGTTGATGTGTTTATATGCTTCAACTCAAGTGGATGTACTAAGTTGGGTACTCACGGAAAACTTGACTTTTCAAACCAAAATCGAGACATATCAGTAGAATAACTTTAATTAAGTTTATTTTATAAAATTTTAAAGTTGATACATAAATTATGTGACTATAATTTATGTATCAACTTTAAAATTTTACAAAACACATGACACTATTATCATCTAAATTCAATTGAAAGTAAATCGTATAATCTAGGTAGTTAAAATGCATATAAATCTATATGATAAAGTATCTAAGCTTTATAGATTATTAAAATTGATAGATCCATAAAATTTCCACCACTACGTTCTCCGTCCGAACTCTTTTAAACCTACGATCAATAGGAAACTACGAAGAAATGTGCGTGTATATTTTTTTATTCTGAGCAAATCAAATCAGTCTACCATAAAAAAGGAAGGCTCTTGGGTAACTAACCGCTTAACAATCTTAGACTTGAGACCAATAACCGATCGCTGGCTAAAACTGATTAAAAGTGATCTCTATCAGTACTTTACGGCGTCAAATTTGAGGGTCGAAGTAATTTGGGGGTGGTGTTAGTGCGTGACTACATCCCTCACGCGACTTAACACCACCCAACTCTTGGGCTACTAAAATACAAAACGGGTCGAGCCTCGTCGCATTCAGCCACAGAGGCCGGACGCGAGCGAACGACCGTGTCGCTATAAAAAAAAGTTGAATTCCAAATTCGAATCTCCCGCTCTTTTGTTTGTCATTGCATTCTTGTTGTTGGATTAGAATTTTTGATTCTGAATTAATTTGTGGATAGTTGTGTTTATTTTTGATTAAATAAATTCAAAATGGAGGGATGCGGAATGAGTTGTATCAAATATCTCCTGGTGGTCTTCAATGGAATATTTCTGGTGAGTTCATTTTTATATTTTTTACCATAGTGAATCACGGCCGCGTGCTGAAAGTTTGTTTTCAAATGGAATAAAGATTCGGTATTTGCGAAACGAAACAGATGTTTCTCACTTCTATTTTAATGAATGGTTATTTTTGTCACCGCTCGCTAGTTGGTTTTCGCGCCGTTGCAGCTATCAACAACTTTATAAAAATGTTATAGAACTTCTTAGTCCTTGAAAAGAACCTTAATCTGAGTCAAATAAGTCGGTTTTATTATACGAAATATTCAAATCTTGGTCAAAGGTATAAATGTCAACAAACAGTGTATTTTCGTCGACACAACGAAAAGTGCTTCGGCTAATTTTAAGGGAAATTTACGCATCGTAGAAAATTTCAGCTATGTGAATCAGCGCGCGTGTTATTTCATTTGTTAAATAAATATTTAGGCGGTTATTCAAAACCAATTAAAATGTTTACGTGTAATTCTCTAAAATATTTATGTACTTACCTACTTCATGGATGAAGAAAACAATAATTTGTGCTCTCCAAATATGTAGGTACTTATTTTGTTTCTATAACGTCCATGAAACTAAGTAACAGCTTCACAGATTTCTGTAATTGATTAATTCTTCTTAACTAAATTGAGTTAAATTTAATAAAAGCTATTAAAACAAAAAAGAAAAGTGCTTGTTAAAAGTATAAACACCTAAATTTTTTTTTTTTTCATTTATAAAAACAGATGAAGGAATCTGCAGTTTAATGTAATACTTGAACTCAAAAAGAATACTTAACCCAACAGGTGACACCCATCCCCGAATCAATTTAATCTTATAGATTAAACCAATTACCACCGCTAGTAAAATCTCAATAAAATGTAGAGTTGCCTTAATTTGCGAGAAAATCAAAAAATCCCCATTACTTAAAAGTTATAATTTTTGGTGGACAAAAAAATACGGTCGTGAGCAGGATTCGAACCTGCACCTCCCGGATAAATACCCCCATGTATCCCCATTACTTACTTTATATTTTCATTGCTCTCGCACCTCAGTTATTTGATGCTTAAATTCAATTTTATATTAAAATAATGGCTGCTTCATTAAAGTTTTCTCAATATTATGGGTCACATTTCTTTTATGGCAATCAAGGCCCCACATATTAACGTAAATGGACAGGTTCTACCAAACAAGTACTGTCAGAGGTCTGTGCAGTTTTCATTTGTATAATTAAGTATAGTTACCTATTATTATAAAGAAAAAATATTTTTTTAATAAATAATTAATTTATTATATAGAAAAAAAAATACAACTCACTCATGAACGTGTAAATGCTGTAGAGTCTAGTTGATCCATTCATGGAATATAATTAATAATAGTTTAAAAACAAAACGTAACATTACACCTGTATTCATTAAAGGATTACGCAGAGGTGTACCACATTTCAACATTCCAAACAACACAACCAAACCTTGAGATGTTATTGAGAATTTCCTAACAAAAAAACCCAATTATACTCTACCGACCCGAGAATCGAAACCAAGACGTTACGCTCAACAGCTGAGGTTACGACCACTACGAGTTAGTATTAAGTAATTACCAAAATAATCATAATTGTGTGTATTCTGCGAACAAAGATTATAAAACCTTACGAAAACTTAACGTATCTATTAATTTTAGTATTTAGTTGAAAATGATTAAACAGCCTACCCATGAGCAGTTATTTTTATTCGTTTCAATTTCTCAAGCCATATTTAATAGAGGCGCCAAGCGAGTCATAAAGCCATTTCTATTAAACTATAATACTATCCGAATTAAAGCTCGTAACTCACGCTTAGCCGTTTTAATTATTTTACATGACAACACTAATTTGTTTAATCGACTTTGTATGTCCATAGCGTTCCCATTCAAAAAATTCACTTCACTTTAACTATTTAACAAATTACTTATAAAACGATTTATTAATAACACAATTAAAAGACCAAAACATTTTTATTTCTTTTTTTTTGAAATAACATACTTATATTATTGATTTCCCTTAAACACTATACTTCTGTTCTATAAGTGAGTACATACTGAGTTTAACTCTGGACTAATTTCCCTAGAAGTAAAGCAAGATTACCATTAAACATATTTAACAGAAATTAATGTAAAAGCCAAGGTATTTCCATACTTTTTCATAAAGTGATGCTTTCGGATGTAGCCCAGCTACATGATAGGTAGAGAATTTCTATATTTTACTAATAAATACAATAATAGCGAGACAGGACAAAATAAGTCAAAGTGCTGAACATTTTTAGGTTGTACAGATGTGCCCGGTCACAAACAGTCTTGATTATCTATTTTAAGGATATCAATAGTATGTCCCATTATATTTTGATTAATTTAATTTCGCTCCTAATTAGATACAAAAAAAATATGAAATAAGAATCAAAGAAAGCTCTCATCGCCGAAGGGCTCCGCTTATCGTAATTGGTTTTCCCGTACAAAGATACCGTCTAATTATTACAATTTCCCGCAATATTTTATTGAAGAACAGTAGGTTCGGGTTCCTAAAAACAGTAAAATAATATCTAAGACATCCTTTGATCTTTCGGAAACCGTAACTGTAATTGGTCCGGAACTTCGGAAATGCCCGTTAATGTTATTTTCCTCATTACGTCAGAGCTATGACTTTATTTAATACATATAGGCATAAATTATCTTAGGTATGTACCTACCTACGTTAAGTATTAGTCAACCTAGTACTAGATCATTAAGGTAAGTCATGATTTTGTGACTCATCACCACGTCATCGATGACTACAATATAAGATATATTTTATTCTATTTCAAACAGTTACGGCTTCCTTTATGCCATACCGTAATTGTTTCCTTTGTAACATTCCTCTTACAAATTAATAACATATCGGTAATCAAAGTATTCTTGACAATCACTCTTTCAATATATTTCCGTGCCTTCACTTTAAGTACGCGCATCTCTTTCTTTTTTTCTCTACGGAATTACTTAGTCTGTTAATATCTTTCTCAGTTTTCATGAAGCGACGGTCTGTGGCCGATTTCACTAATGTATGACGTTCTTCGATATCGTTTTAATAATATAATTAAGTTCACGGATCCAAACCCCTACCCTTACTTTTCTTATACTTACTCTTCACCTCTTACGACACCCAATGCAGAGATGAGATGTTACATTCTCTTACGGACCCACACGGAGAAAAGAAAGTTCATACATAAGTATTTAAATACATTTCGTAATTGCAACAGTATTCAGCCCTTTCCTTCAATTCTAGCTTTATCATTTTGTCCCAGTAATTTATTTATCCATGTCCGCTACCAAAGGAGCTTTCTGATACAGCTTTTGCCGTCAAGAAATAATGTTCAGACACTTGAACCGGCTTCTGCATGCTTGAGTGATTCAAATGTCTACGCGGTCGAGTGATTTCGGCGTGAACAGGCAGAAAGACCCCAAGAATTTTAAATTATTTAACAATGTTTTATCAACACGGGTAACGTAATGACTAATGAAATTATCTACTACAAAGTAAAAAAAAAGAACTTTGTGATTGTGATAGGCTGCAAATTGTGTAACATTAAAAAAAAGTAATTCTTATTTCAACTATTTTTTGTATACTTAGTTAAATAATGTTTTTTTCTAATATTAATGCCGTGTTCAATTTCTAGGTTGGAATAAAACCTTTTTCTTTCTTATTCACTCTTATTATAAGGAGTCTTACCTATAATTTTAACATGAATGGCTGCTTCTGTTGCTAAACTAGAATCGCCAAAATTACGCGATCACTTAGGTAAACGAGATCAAATTGGTCTGATTGACAAAATTTGTTCCATTATAACCTACACCATTGCCACTTTGGTCTAAATCTTTATACTGAAATGGATAATGTCACATTGGTCATTTCTGGACGGTTTATTAAACAAAGCACTCAATAACTGGGCTTGTTTTCCAAAATATTGTATAGTCATTGTACCTAAAGCAACATTTTGAAACCATTTTGTTGAAAGGGGCTCGTGGCTAAGTAACAGCTCCACAGTTCGATCGATCGATCGACGTTAAGCTGCGCTTGTCGCAGTCGGTCTTTGGATGGATGGGTGACCATCATTTCATACCGAGACCCCTCCGTGCCTCGGACAGTACGTTAAGCCGTCGGTCCCAGTTGTCACATTAAGATCTATGACACCCATTACAGGTAGTCAAAAGCCTGAAAGTCTGACAACCAGTCATACCACGAGATATCGTGTTACCCAGTAACTGGATTGTGGAGGTCAGATAGGCAGTCGCTCCATGTTAAATACTGGTATTAAGCTGCATCCGGTTTGACTGGAGGCCGACCCCAATGTAGATAATTGGGAAAAGGCTAGGCAGATACATATTTGTTAAAAGCGCACCTTCGCAGCGGGAAATTAAAATTTTCTCTTTTTGCTCCTAGTCTAGTTAGAAATTAGACAATGTATGTCTAATTAAAAAGTATTTCGTTTCTATCATATCGCCGCCAATCTATATATAATATGTATATATATGTGGTTTGTATCATGGTATAGGTATAAGAAGAGTTACCAACATATATATCAATATACATATTATATATTTATTATATGTATATTTGGGTACGTAATCATGTATGGTATATGATTTCTGCACATTTCCTATTTCTTCTAATCGTGTTGTTCACTTGACTCTGTCCTCATATCTGCTTCCTATTAAAAACTCATAAATGGTTTAAGCTCGCCTATGTGCATCCATTTCACTATTTCAATTTCTATTATGTGTACAATTAAGAATCTAAAGTGACAAAAACATTAATAACAAAGACAAGTTATTATTAATGACAAAATCGATGTTGTAATTGCGATGTGTGAAGTCACGCGATGAGTTAATTTACCGTGTGGTGTATGTACATATGTTTTATTTATTTAAGTTATATTTAAATGCTACTAAATTAACCTAATTACTTTTCTTTTTTTAACTTTCGCACAAACAGTGTGTTCAAATTCAAATTCAAATATTTTTATTTCAAATAAACCATATTACAGGCACATAAGAAAAGTTAAAACTAGGTGCATGGGTGTGATGAGTCTACTGCCATCTATCGAGCACAATTGCATAATCTGTACTGCTACTGTGAATTTCCTAACTAATGCCGTTTTGCTAGACCCGAGGATCCAGCTCAGGACCTTATGCTGAGCAGCCTTTTGCGACCACTAGACCAATGCGGAAGACTTGTATTTCTATGTACCAACCATTCAGCCTCTTGCTACTTTATGCAAAATACGTAACATTTCTTTTTAAATTACTAAATCATTTCCTTCGATTCCCGGTTGACTCTATCGCGTGAAGGACGGTCGCGTTTTTGTTAAACGGCTAAACAGGCCAGACTGTTAGGGTTGTAACAACCAATGATTACCAACAAAAACACTTTATATTAATTATTGTTCAACGGTTATTACTCACTTGTATTTTTCGGGATTGCCCGACTAGTTTCGAACTCGAACGGAGCCCTTAGTCATGAGCTGAGGCCGCGGCGATGTCGCGAGTCAAACTGGCGCTGCACCGCATTGCATGCCGCCGCGCGCGGGCTGTAGATGCACACGGTGCCGGCGTCGGGAGTGTTCGTGTGTTTCCGTCATTCGTCGTGTCTGAGTTACCCATAGTGCATACCGAGCTAACTGTGTCGCACTCCAGACTTGACGCACTTTTGCATGATGTAAACTTCAGAGCTGGTTTCCAGGCAGGAGGCAGTGTCCAACCACCGTCTCTGTTGAAGTTTGGGCGTCGACTTATTTCGATAGCTTCACGTACTTTTCGCGGAACGAAATATTTTTCCCTCGCTAGTACGGACGCCTTATCGAACCGTATGAAATGAGCCGCGCCCTTGCTACATGCGTGTTCTGCGACTGCCGACTTGTTAGTGTCCATGCTCTTCACATTACGTATATGTTCACCAAGTCTGGTTGCGATGTTGCGACGCGTTTCACCAATATAGCTTAGGCCACAGTCGCACGGTATCATGTACACTCCGGGGACGCCTAGCGGATCTTTGTCCTTCGGTGACCGTAGTAACTGTCGCAGCTGTCCGGGTGGGCGATAGACGGTCTTAATGCTATACTTTCGGCGTAGTATATGTCCTATTTTGTCCGTGACTCCTCGCACGAAAGGTAGGAACGCTGGATTGCGTTCCGCGCCCGCCAGTCGACTACGACTCATGTCTACCGTATTTAGGCTGCGTATGCATCGTCGCCACTGGTAACCGTTGCTCTCCAGTACGTCTCGTAGGTGACCTAACTCCGCGTCTACATACTGAGGATCGCACAGACTGAGCGCTCGGTTAAGTAGCGATCTGGGTACGGAAGATAGGTGTGCTGGATGGTGATGGGAGTCTGCGCGTAGATATCGGTCGGTGTGTGTCGGTTTCCTATGGACAGTGTGTGACACACGACCGCCGGGTTCTCGGATGACGAGAACGTCTAAAAATGGCAAAACTCCACTATTCTCCTCTTCTACTGTAACCGCTATCTTCCTATGTATCCCATTCAGGTGAGCTGTGAAATCGCTAAGCGCATCCAGGTCGATGATTGCAAATATGTCATCTACATACCGCCACCAGTATCTTGGTTTAGTTATGGCGGACTCCAAGGCTTGATCTTCGAACCATTCCATAAAAATGTTGGCAACCACCGGCGCGATCGGTGAGCCCATTGACACTCCGTCTACCTGCAGAAAAAACTCACCATTCCACAGAAAATAGCCACTTCTCAAACAGTATCTAATGCACTCAATGTATCCAGTGGGTAACGTAGTACCACTTAGTAGTGTAGATATAATATTTATGACTTCCTCCACTGGAACATTGGTAAAGAGTGAGGTGATGTCGAAACTGACCATTATCTCCGAATCCTTAAGCTGCACATCTGCTAATAAGGTGACGAAGTGCCTAGAATCCTTTATAAAGCTATAAAGGATTCTATATAAGCTTCGTCACCTTATTAGCAGATGTGCAGCTTAAGGATTCGGAGATAATGGTCAGTTTCGACATCACCTCACTCTTTACCAATGTTCCAGTGGAGGAAGTCATAAATATTATATCTACACTACTAAGTGGTACTACGTTACCCACTGGATACATTGAGTGCATTAGATACTGTTTGAGAAGTGGCTATTTTCTGTGGAATGGTGAGTTTTTTCTGCAGGTAGACGGAGTGTCAATGGGCTCACCGATCGCGCCGGTGGTTGCCAACATTTTTATGGAATGGTTCGAAGATCAAGCCTTGGAGTCCGCCATAACTAAACCAAGATACTGGTGGCGGTATGTAGATGACATATTTGCAATCATCGACCTGGATGCGCTTAGCGATTTCACAGCTCACCTGAATGGGATACATAGGAAGATAGCGGTTACAGTAGAAGAGGAGAATAGTGGAGTTTTGCCATTTTTAGACGTTCTCGTCATCCGAGAACCCGGCGGTCGTGTGTCACACACTGTCCATAGGAAACCGACACACACCGACCGATATCTACGCGCAGACTCCCATCACCATCCAGCACACCTATCTTCCGTACCCAGATCGCTACTTAACCGAGCGCTCAGTCTGTGCGATCCTCAGTATGTAGACGCGGAGTTAGGTCACCTACGAGACGTACTGGAGAGCAACGGTTACCAGTGGCGACGATGCATACGCAGCCTAAATACGGTAGACATGAGTCGTAGTCGACTGGCGGGCGCGGAACGCAATCCAGCGTTCCTACCTTTCGTGCGAGGAGTCACGGACAAAATAGGACATATACTACGCCGAAAGTATAGCATTAAGACCGTCTATCGCCCACCCGGACAGCTGCGACAGTTACTACGGTCACCGAAGGACAAAGATCCGCTAGGCGTCCCCGGAGTGTACATGATACCGTGCGACTGTGGCCTAAGCTATATTGGTGAAACGCGTCGCAACATCGCAACCAGACTTGGTGAACATATACGTAATGTGAAGAGCATGGACACTAACAAGTCGGCAGTCGCAGAACACGCATGTAGCAAGGGCGCGGCTCATTTCATACGGTTCGATAAGGCGTCCGTACTAGCGAGGGAAAAATATTTCGTTCCGCGAAAAGTACGTGAAGCTATCGAAATAAGTCGACGCCCAAACTTCAACAGAGACGGTGGTTGGACACTGCCTCCTGCCTGGAAACCAGCTCTGAAGTTTACATCATGCAAAAGTGCGTCAAGTCTGGAGTGCGACACAGTTAGCTCGGTATGCACTATGGGTAACTCAGACACGACGAATGACGGAAACACACGAACACTCCCGACGCCGGCACCGTGTGCATCTACAGCCCGCGCGCGGCGGCATGCAATGCGGTGCAGCGCCAGTTTGACTCGCGACATCGCCGCGGCCTCAGCTCATGACTAAGGGCTCCGTTCGAGTTCGAAA
Organism: Xylocampa areola; assembly: GCA_935421205.1. NCBI lineage: Eukaryota > Metazoa > Arthropoda > Insecta > Lepidoptera > Noctuidae > Xylocampa > Xylocampa areola. The sequence goes on from OW285206.1 coordinate 18,672,163, forward strand.
CTAGTCGGGCAATCCCGAAAAATACAAGTGAGTAATAACCGTTGAACAATAATTAATATGAATGTGTCTCACGAAAGTTATTATACAAAAAAACACTTTATATTACTAACTAAAATATAAACTAGGATGATTACGTTGTTTATCCCACGCAATCTGTTTATAGAAATGTATTGAGAACTTTCTATTTATTCCATTGTTACATCCATTTGCAACTTCATTAGGTCCATCAGCTGAGCCTTTTTCAATTATGTATAGGTTTTGCTTCACAAACAAGCCGTTGATCTGTACCAATGCCATATTTATAAAGCATAAGATAAAAAATATTGTTAATTCATGTTACATTACTTGAATAATTTTACAGTATTTTTTTTCTCTCGGGAAAATGCAGAGTTCGTGCAGGAAAAGAAAAATTTCACGGGTGAAACTGCCGGGTGCAACTAGTACCTATTAGAATAAATTCAACATCCTCTATTTTAAATTGGGCAGCAAAGTTAAATTTATGTGGCTACTGATATAATACTTGAAATTCTCTGGTATATACAAGGACAATCTAGTAAAAAAGATAAACATAACATAGCATCACGCCTGTATTCTCCGAAGGGGTATGCACGTACATTTTACCAATGCTGTTATTAAGTCCCATGGAACGGGTGGTGAGCCAATTACCATCAACCGGGCACAATTCCAAACTCCGGGCTGCTACTGAAAATTTCCTAACAGAAAAACTCAATAACACTTTGCTCAACCCAAGAACTGAACCCGAGACCTTAGGCTCAGCAGTCGCGAATGGAACCAGTAGACCAATGAGGCAGTTGAGCTAGTAAAAAAGACGCGGCTATTTTGTGGTACGTCACTTAATAAATTCAGAAGCAATAACAAAGATAGAAAAAGCTTTTATTCCTACCTCAAATGTAAACACACAGTTAGTATTGAAAAAAATAAAAAAGGTAAAACTTCTAAAGTAAACTTATGAAAAGGTATACATACAGTATTAATTTGAAACATAGCTAACATTTATAACATAAACAAATATATATAAATATGTTTATACTTTACGGCAACTGGCTACATTTTAATTAGATGCCAGTTACCAACTTTAAAACAAAACAAGTTGAATTCTATTATTGAAACTAAAATTGAATTAATTAAATTAGTTTTTTACATTGTGTTGTACGGTATTTCTCCTTCTATTTCGGTTATTAAAAGTGTCATCATCACTGACGTTTTCCAATAAAAGCTCATAAGAATTAGGCCGACACATTACAACGTTAGGAAATAATTGAAATTGATTTTCGTACAACTTTCCCCAATTTAAGTAATTGGTTTAATTACCAGTTTATTATATTGATTTGTTATAGTTTTTACTGAGTGTAGGTGATAGAGCTACGTTAATTGTTGAGTACTATAAGGATTAATTAATATGAATTGGACATATATCGTTTGGCCCAATTATCAGACTCGAACTTAGTATAGGCAAATTTTAAAGAAGGGAGATAAAATTCTTTTTTATTATATTAAATTAGTAACCATTGATTTATTATTTATTTAAATGACAGAATACATGGAAAATCGATTCATTTTATTAATTTTTAGGGATAAAAAAGTATTCTACTAGAAAGTGTACTTACGCGTAGGTATTTTGTAGTGACGAATTTTAATAATTGGGCATACGATGTGTGTTTTTGCATTCTTTATAAATAGAGCTTGCACCGTAAAAGTCTGATTATTATTAAATGTTTATTAAGCTTTAGTATTTAATAGGTATTTCTCATGAAACTTGACTCGCATCAAACACAAAAGAGCAATTAAAATGAAGAGAAACACAGCGAGAAGTAATTTAAAACTAGGCGTTTAAGGCTCTTATTTAAATCTAAAAGGGATAAAAAATATGCTTGAAAAAAGGATTAATTAATACCTATTTAAATACTTGCTGATAGAGAAGTATGAAAAAAGGAGACATGTTCACAAATAGTTTATGATAATGCAAAATAATGATCAGTATGACTTTAGTGTAACATTTTTAATCTGTTTGAGTATGACGTTGTATGAAATGGAGTATAGTCTGACTCTCAGTGCAGTAACCCTGTAATGTCAACATATAGTTATATAATTAATATTAATTATCCGTATCTATATTTTTTTATCCTATTCTCACCTACTAGGCTATCATCCAAGTAGTCTTTAAGTAAATACGGCCTTCGTGACCTAACGATGTATCTACAGTAAACGATGATAAACACAGCAATTACATTACATGCACATATCGTGACGTGTCTTATATACAAGGAAAACAATATAATATTTTTTATCTTATTCTTTATGCTACACAAAATCAAGGAACATACAAAACAGTACATATAAAGCAACATGTACAAAGGCGAGCTTAACTAAGAATGAGTTTTATATTTATCTTCTTTAGTTTATAAGTCGAGTTCTTGCCGATGAATACAACTGCTAATATGCCCTAAATATTCTGCATACTTTTGATATCTTGATTCAAAGTAACCTCTTTCATTTATTGAACAAAGCTACATCTAGGACTTTGCCTTTGCTTTTTTAACCAAGTTTCGATACATTAATAAGTTTATATATATCTACTACTTAATAATTAACCAGCCTTAATCTAGAGTCACGACATTTTCACTACAATCCAATGAGATTACCAATACACCCTTGAACTAAAATCAAAACACTCCTAAAATATTTAAAATAATAAAAATATTTTGTCAGCCCTGACCTGTTAGATCACCATTGCGTAGTCTACGAGACTAATTTCATAATGGCTTATTTATTCATCCGCTTACTCGAAGTGCCTCCACGCATCTATGTGACTCATTACACGACAACACTACTAAAACAAGATAGCCACGCGTTTCTTCAAATTGAAAGAGCAAACGATATTTTCATTCTGGCAACCTTGCTCGTACTACTCGTAATTCAAATGAATAAAAAAGGCGGTTCTTTCATTACAAATTGTGAACGACGCTTTTTTTAGTAGCGTTATGTCATTTGCCATGTATTTGAATAATGTCAGTAAACCAGTGATTACCGTGGGTTAAAGGCGTGGTTGTATGCCTGCACTAATTCCAAAGAAAAATAAACTTTTGGCCTGCAATACTTAGTGCTACTTCTGGCATAATTAAGTACCTTAATGAAATTTATACCACTATATATTTATGTATATTTATTCCAATTATAAACACAAATGTAAGAAATCTCTTTTGATTCTTACAATTAAATCCATTTTAATTCATCTTTACATGACATGAGATTCCAACCGTAACAAATAAAACCGAATTAAAATCCGGTCCACTGAAATAAACATGACGCGAAGACCAAGGCAAAGAATCAGTCATAATCAAGTATTTGATGTAATTTGTTAGTGTTTATTTGTTTGAATGGTTCAGTCGGCACACAGTTGGGATTTTGGTCATGTTAACTCATGTTTAACAGGCGGACATTGTTTGGAATATTAATGTAACACACGTGGTAGTCAGCCATACGAAAATATATATATACCCACACTACATATGCAGTACACGAAAAAAATATTGAATTAAGTTCACAATTATTTATGTACTCGTAAGTCATAGTCAAGACAAAAGTTTTTATTTCAGCCTTTACAATTATGGTTTATACACATAAACCATAATTATAAAGGCACATAGTATTATGAAGGCCAGAATTAAGGTGAACAGTTTCAAATAGTTGTTTCTAGAAAGAACCGAGCACTTGACTTTTATATTTTACAACATCCAGTAATTACTCGTAAATGTCAGAAAAAAAACTTTTTGGTTTAATTAAATTTTTAATGTTTTTGGTTTAGCATCCAGTGGAAGCTCGAACAGGTATTTAAAACAATTAATGATATTTAACCTCGGAATCGGGGAAACCCACATAGGCTTGTACTTAGTGATATCCCAAGACTAACACAATATAATAAAAGTTGCTTAGCCATGTGTGTGCGCCGCATGTATATTAAGATACCGTCGACTTATTATATGACAATAATTTTTATAGGGTTAAACTATTTCTGGAAATGAAAATAGAATTTAACTACTCAGATAATTTTGCATGCTACTCTAGCTAAACATATGATCAAATTGAACTGTTGTAACACCTCATATACCATGTTTTTATGCAAATAAATATTCTTATTCTTTGTATGACATCTCATAATATTATCAACTCAGCTCAGGTACACACACTGAATTCATCCAAATGTCATTATAAACATTTCCGTGACCGGGTCACCGGATTCTTATCATTAATATTGTATGAAGATTTATGAATATCACAGAGCTGGGATAGCTCGTAGTTTGTGACGTCACTATCAATTATGTAGACCAGGCAATCAATAGTCGTTAATGCATTAGTACTGAAGTTAAAACCTTTCTTAGTTATCAGAGGCAAAATAGGTTGTACAAACATTTTTATGTTTACATTCTTAATATTAAAAATTTATAACATAATATAGGATTACGTATTTGTATTCCCGAAGGGGGAGGCAGAGGTGTACACAGTTGCACACCCACATTTCACTGCTGCAGTTATTAAGTCCCATGTAATATGTGGTGGGCCTATTGCTATCTACCGGGCACAATGCCCAACTCCGGGCTGCTGTTGAGGATTTCAGACAGAAAATCCCAATAATTCCCGGGCATCGAACCCAGAACCTCATACTCAGCAGTCGCATTTGCGGCCAATAAGCCCTGGATTATTAAATTGCATTAAATAATATAAGCTTTGTAGCAATACAGAACAAAGTTCTTTCGTCGCGTCTTCTCAATATTTTTGACTATCACTTTTTTTTATGAGTGGCAATCGTTCATGGACGTTGTGCCGAGCTCCTACCAACTAAAAACAATCGACCCACCTCTAATCTAGAAGCGCCAGCTTCTTAAACACTTTACAATCGAATGGCTGAGATAGTAAATACATAAATTTTTCAAACCGTTGAAAACATTAGTCAGATCATACTATACAAACCACATTAAAATGAATGCGGCTACAATAATTAAGCTGGTATATTTTTAAATCGACAACATAACTGGGTCGTGGAATTGGGTCGTGCCGAGAAATATGACATCGGTCGATATTACCACTACTCAATCGTGGAAAATAGTTGAAATAGCACTCTACTTATAGGCACGGTTTTTCATGTGTATTGTTATCTTCAGGGACATTGTGGTGGCATTCATAGGTGTGCCTAATAATTGTTTAATAATTTAGAAACTGAACTAGTCGAGTAAACTTTAGTCAATGACTTCCTATAGTATTATTATCTATCTAGTTATATATCTAGTAGCTCACTCGAGATTCACGTCACTGAAAACAAATTAAACCAACTATCGCTGCCCCCTGTTTTAGATCAAAATCTTTTGAAAAACTAATTGCAAATGATGTTATAAATTTTACCTCCCTAAAACGTTGCTTTTCACAGTAAAATAAATCTTCGGGGATTATATAAGGTGGATGAAGAAGATAATGTAAGTACCTACATAGATGACGCTAAAGAGGTGTTTCAGAATTTATGCTAGTGGAAATCGATAATCTCTGTCTACTCCAATGGGAAACAGGTGTGCTTGTATGTATGCATGTATCAGGAAATACAGATTCTAGAACTTAACTTATATAATTACGAGTACCTACCTCATCATCCTCCTGCCCTTATCCCAATTTATTTGGGGTCAGCGCAGCATTTTCTTCAACTTCATTCTATTCAACTTTCAATTAACAAAAATTTAAATTGCATGTTGCTAAAGTTTGGCAATGTTTTATGACCGGCTGCCTGCCTGACGTCAACCCTCATTGGGAATGCTGTTGTAACACTGTGGTAACCGCCACCAATACGGTCTCCTTCTATCTAGCTATGTCATACCAAATGTTATCCATGTGCCAGGTTCTGATGTTATCCTACTATCACACTCCACTAACCGGGCCACCGAGCCCGAGCTGGGCCCGAGTACCTACCTAATACTACTAATGTCGGTGAAAATGACAATCAAGTCAAACTATATATGTACTATAAACAACAAAAAATATTAGCAAGAACAACAGTTTTTACGATCAAGTAAGCAGAGTAGATATTATTAATAGAATAATGATTCTGATATCGTGCGATGCTATCATGCCCCTGCAACAATTAGACCAATTTGCTCAAATGCTTTGAGCGACAGATGTGTATCAGATTTACAAGAGCACAACTAATTTCAAGGTCCATTGCATAAAAGAGTTGGGGTACTTAAAATGTATTGTTTTTATTTGAAGTTAGAGGACGTCTATTGATCAATGTAGAAAATAATTCTTGTACGAGTACAGTATTTTCTTGACTTGCTGTCTTGTCGATAGTATAGTCTTTACTTAGAAAAAGTGGCGTTATTTTAAGCCTTCGACAAATTGATTAAGAAATTCCAGAATTTTCTTTACGGTAAATTTATCATGACAAAAGAAGGACACACCAAAACTTCTCTTGCTCAGCGCTTTTATCTACTTTATCGGTTATATTACTCAATCCTTTCCCTTTCGATAATATCTTGAATGACTTTTGTAAATTTCACGTTCTCTTTTCTCTTCGGATCTTCATTCACGGTAGCTATTATTGTAAGCTATAGTTTTTTGCTAACTAATAAATATTTATTAACTTTCCCCTCTCCTTTAAGACCACATTGTCAATCAAGCCTCATGTTTTTGGTCCGTTCTCATTACCATTGTATGCGTACACGAATATTTGCGACATGTCGTCTGTGACATCGATCAACAACTTGTTTGTCTTTTTTGTATCGATTTCATCGACTCTCCCTTGCCCCACTGGATTAATTATTCGATTAAAGGTACTAATACCTGGGTAGATGCTGAAACTGGGTACTCTGGAAGCTGACTTAATGATTATCTTCATACGATGGCCAAAAAGCTGTATGATTTGGATGTAGTTATTTCATTTTTGTATAAAAACTTTCGTGAGACATATTCATATCAATTAATGTTCTTCACCGGTTACTACTCACGTGCATTTTTCGGGATTGCCCGACTAGTTTCGGGCTCCGTTCGAGTTCGAAACTAGTCGGGCAATCCCGAAAAATGCACGTGAGTAGTAACCGGTGAACATTAATTGATAAGTTATTTCATGGCTAAGTAAATTTCGTGGTAAACAAATCTTTAGGTTTATTTTTAATATGTTTAAAAACAACACGACGTGAGTTAAGCTGGACTTTAAAAGTCTGATCTTGAATCTGATTAACAACAATGATGTAAGTATAGTTAACGGAATTGATGACAACATCGGGAGCCGGTCGTGAAACTAAACCTGCCGTAAAATATAGTGTCGGAGCTTGATGGCGTCAACAGCAACTTAAAATTACAGACAATTTTATGGGTGTCACACGTCATAGATTCGCTAGTTATTCTTTTTTACACTTCTACTACCATCAGTATCGATTTATCAAAAAACAATATCTACTATCAATATCTACCTGTAGATAGAAACATTCGAATTATTTTCGTAAAAATAATGAGTAAAATTTCTACAGCGCAACGCAGTATCGCAATTTTAAAGTACGCTCGTTTAAGTTAATCCTGTTGATTTAATTTTAACCAAGTAGTTATTCAAGCGAATATTCATCATTCCAATAACAATCTAGCAGATTTATTCTCACAAGTAACCTATATTAATTTTTCTTGAAGCCACTGATTTTAGAAAACATATATCGGCCTCCACTTGCATACAAAGAATTCATTCCAACTATACAACAACAACAATTAAGTACTACTTGTAAATAAAATAACTATGTAGGACGCGACCGTTGACATTGAACGAAATAACCATAGCTGTACAATGCCTTGACGCCATGGTAATTAGTGACGTCATCGGTGCACCATGACTATGGCTCCTATTGACAATTTGCAACTATTCACACATGCTTGTTGAAATAACAAGAAATCACGCAATTTTGAGAACTTCGACATTTAGCAATTACGACATCCGACCCTACCCAGATTTGGTATCATAGTTGTTAATAAAAAATTATGAGGACATGTTAAGAACATGTTTGCACATTGAAGTAACAAAAGTCAATTTTAACCTAAATATATAAACTTATGAGTAGTGTTACAAACTATTTTAGGGCAACGGTAAAGACAGATAATGTAACTTCAACAATTTTTTAAATATTGGAAGTGATTGGGCACGTCGAATAGAGACCGGCAATGCATTCCACAAACGCGCTGCTTGTATTGCAAAGGACTTGTCAATGAATTTTGTGGAATGCATTGGCATCTTCGAGCCAAACAGAATTGTTGAAGACCTACAAAACAAAGGGTATAGGATTGAAGAAGCAGTAAACAAATTGAGATGGAAGGACAAGGTACCACTCAATATGTTCATGCTTACTTTTAAAAATGATGAGGATATTACCAAGATATTTGGGATAAAATCCATATTAGGATGCAAAGTCGAAATGCAACCACTGAAAACATCTAAACTAGTTCCACAATGCAAGAGATGTCAGGCCTATGGTCATACGCAAAAGTATTGCTCTAAAGAACCTAGATGCGTAAAGTGTACAGGTAAACATCTTACCAAAGACTGCAAGAAACCAGCAGAAGAAAAACCAAAGTGTGTGCATTGCGGCGCACCACATCCTGCAAACTATAGAGGATGTATTGTAGCTAAAGAAATGCCAGTCATAAAGAACAAAAAGGCTAAAAAGACTAACATTTGCAATCAGCAACAAGGATCTGATATAAAACAGGTACCTACTGCTAAGAAAACCCAACAGGCACAGGTAAAAAAGAACATAACCTATGCTCAAATAACAAAAAACAATGTAAGCGAGGATAATAACCAACAGCACCCAACCAACACCATCCTAGAGGGAAAACTGGACGAAATCATTAAGCTCATGTCCGCATTTGATAGCCGACTTAAAAAACTGGAGAGCAGCAATAGGAATGCTGCATCTATTACCAAAAAATTACCAGATCATTAAAAATTATGGAATGGAATGCTAATGGCCTACTGCAACATCAAAAAGAGTTACAAATAGTCCTAGACACAGAAGATATTGACTTATGTTTAATATCTGAAACACATTTCACAAAGCAATCCCATATAAAACTTAAAGGTTACAAAGTATACCATGCACTACACCCAAATAATACTGCTAGAGGTGGCAGTGCTATTATAATAAAAGAACATCTCAAGCATTATGAAGAAAAGAAATACGAGGAGCCTGAAATACAAGCTGTCTGCGTATGTGTCAAAACTAAGCGGTACTCTATTTTAATTGCAGCCGTTTATTTTCCTCCAAGATATCAGCTAAAGAAAGAGAAATATGTCAGCTTCCTCGAGAACTTTGGTGAAAGATTCATCATTGGGGGTGACTTTAATGCCAAGAATACCCATTGGGGCTCAAGGCTCACTACAACAAAAGGTAAAGAACTCCTAAGTGCGATAAAATATATGAAATGTGATGTAGCATCTTCGGGGAAGCCAACCTATTGGCCTACAGATCCTCAAAAAATTCCTGACCTCATAGACTTTTTCATATATAAGAACATATCACCTGACTATTTTGATATTACTGAAATGTATGATATGAGCTCTGATCACTCTTCTATAATTCTTACATTAAGTGAACATATTATACTTAAAGAAAATAAACTAAGATTAGTAAATAAAAATACTGATTGGGCAAGTTTCAAAACCGACTTGGACGATGCTATCAATCTAAACGTACCATTAAAAAAGCCCGTACACTTGGATACAGAGCTGGAAAAGTTCATTTTAAACATTCAACAATCAGCATGGAGAAATACACCAAATATATATAAAAGACGAAAAGAAACTTCGTATCCGAAAGAAATCATAGACTTACTACACAGGAAAAGGTTACAAAGAAAAAAGATGGCACCTGACTCGATTCCCAGAAGACAAGAGATTACTAAATAATCTCACAAAAAAGTTACAGAGAGAAATTAAACAGTTCAACGACAAGTCTCTGAATTGTTATCTTAAAAAGCTAACCAATGAACGCAGTACAGATTATTCGCTCTGGAAAGCTACAAAAAATATGAGTAGGCCAGTTTTACAAGTTCCACCCATCAAGGAAGAAAACGGAACGTGGGCTATTAGTAATCTACAAAAAGCAACATTCTCAACATTTGGAAAGTATTTTCAAACCAAATGATGATCAACCAAGTGATCTTCTTGAAGAGGAAATCTTGCAAGAAGAGTTAGAGATAAGGCTTACAACACCAAGAGAAGTGGTCAATGTAATTAAACATAATATCAATCCTAAAAAATCACCGGGATATGATTTGATTACAGGAGAAATTTTACACAACTTGACACGTAAAGCCATTGTCAAACTCACAACTCTTATAAATGCAGCATTTAGGTTGAAATATGTGCCTAATTTGTGGAAAGTTGCTGAAGTTATTATGATAATAAAACCGGGGAAACCTCCGTATGAAGCAACATCATACCGACCAATTTCATTATTACCTGTAATATCAAAACTATTCGAGAAGCTATTCCTTAAACGGTTAACGGATTTCGAAAAAATCAGTCTACAATAGACCAAGTCCACAGAATTACAAATGTTATTGAGAAAGCCCTAGAAGAGAAGAAAGTTTGTACTATAATATTCCTAAATGTGGCACAAGCCTTCGACAAAGTTTGGCACAGAGGCCTCACATATAAACTCAGAACACTATTGCCTAAACAATTTTCAGACATACTCGAGTCATACATATCCAGCAGAGTCTTTCGGGTCAGACAGGAGGATGCCTACTCTGAACTAAAGGAAATAAAAGCTGGGGTACCACAAGGGAGTGTATTAGGTCCGGTCCTGTACTAACTTTACACGTGTGATATCCCAAAACTAGAAAATAATATCATTGCGACCTTTGCTGACGACACAGCCATAATGACTATGGGCATCAGTCACGAAGAGGCAGGAGAAAAAGCTCAAACTGCTATTAATCTCGTGTATAACTGGACAAAACGGTGGCTCATAAAGCTCAACGAATCAAAGTCGGTTCACGTTGACTTTACCAACAAAAAACCAAACTATAATCCGGTATACTTAAACGGACAACAGATACCACACGCGAATACAGCTAAATACTTGGGTATGACGCTTGACGCTAAGCTGCGCTGGAAGGCTCACGTCAAGAAGAAGCGAGAAGAACTGGGTCTTCGCCACAAAAAGATGTATTGGCTCCTTGGTAGACAATCTCAGCTATCAATACACAACAAACTTTTGTTATATAAACAAGTCCTGATGCCAGTATGGACATATGGCATACAACTGTGGGGTTGTATCAAAGAGAGCAATATAAAAATCATACAACGTTTCCAGAACAAAGTGCTCAGGGATATCGTGAACGCACCGTGGTACATAAGAAATGACGATCTCCACCGGGACCTAAACATGGAGTTCGTGGACAGGATTATTCAAAAACATGCCGAAGTTCATGAACGCAGACTTCATCATCATGTGAATGTTGAGGCTATCCAGCTCCTTGACAACACAGACTTAGTAAGAAGACTGAAAAGGACTAAACCTTTTGAGTTAGTATAGTGATAATATAAATTAGTGATAGTGAACTAATAACTAAAAACACGTGAACAAAGTGACTTCGCCTTAATAGCCGCTAAGAAAGTGCCAATGGACACATTCTTAGAAATAATATTATTAGAAGTTTAAGTTAATATAAAATTACTTATTAGTCTTATAGGCTAGATTGTAATTATAATTAGGTACTAATTAAATTAGAACCTTATTTAACAAAAAAAATAATAATAATAATTGGCATCTTCAGTCTTAGGTTCTCTTTTAATTAGTCTGAGATAAATTACAAACAAATCGGTGTATAAAAGATTCCAATGCGGCCAGTACTTTTCGAGTTATTTAATTGAGTATGAAATATCCCTAGACCGTGTTGATGTGTGTACTTTAAAAAGGAGGAGGTTCCCAATTCGATAGTTTTTTTTTCTGTTTTATGAATGTGGGGTACATTAATAAATATACAGAATGGGGATTTGTCTTAGATTTCTGATCCGACTTCTGTGATTCTTTTTTTGTTCGATGCGGTATACTTGCGGTTTGGTCTTGTAGTTTTTATTTTATGAGCATTGTTGCTTTCTTGGACGATAATTTTCACGAAACTTTGTATACAGGTTTTCATTTAGATTGTTACATATATTTTGTGATGATATAATTAAGTTTTATTTTGTTTAGGGCTTAGCACCGGCTTCAAACCTATCAGTAGACAGCACATACGAATAATAATATTTTATTAATATTATAGGTAGTATTGGTCAGGTTTGGCCAAGAATTGTTTTGAATTAAATTCTTCTAAGTTCTTTTTGCTTTTTATTTATTTTTTATTTCATATATTACACGCTTTATATTAGCTTCACTTGTATGTATGTTTGTAACCGACTCCTTAGGTCGCTATTTTGACCCACTTCCCGGTTTCCGATTGAGCTGAAATTTTGCATACACGTTTAGTTTGGATGACAATCATCCAAACTAAACGTGTATGCAAAATTTCATTCTTTAAACTGTTATTAATTTTATGAAGATTTTGAAGTCGGTTTTTTTAAACGTAATTTTCGTCCGAGCACTAATCTTTGTCGAAAAACATGTCGAGTCAATAAAACTTAAAATGTATTTTTTAGACTAATTTAATCTATTTAATAATCCAAAACTTAAATAATAAAATTTATTTTAGAATCGTTTTTAAGTTATTGTATACATGTAGATATAGTAGTTTGTAAATAAAATGTACTGAATTTTATCGTTTTATTTACAACTTATGTCAAATTTGACGTTCAATATCGACAAATGTGTTGACAAAAGTGTTGTCATAAATAACCACAAAATATTTATCCACACTCATTATAAATGCATTCAGTTCTAACATGACAGACCGGAAGCGTTGCGATCGGTCCCGCGATTTGTGCCAGAATAATTTTACACAAGGTCGTCATCACAGCGGACAATTACAACCATGCAGTGATTGTCATACTTAATAGTCTAGGAAAAATAGAAACTGTATTACAAAGTTCGTAACGTATAAAAAAACAAATTTTATAAATATAATGTTGCTATATCATTTTATTGTATTTGTGGATTTTATAATTTAACGACAATAATTATTTTTAATATGTTCTTTATATTGTGGTTGGTTTTAAATTGTTCCAGTGAAGCTTTTATACCTATTGTTTAATTACAAAAATAAATACGTTAGTCCTTAGTCGATTTCATCGCCTAAGTGAATTATAAAAATAAATGAAAACTGCCTCGTTGGTCTAGTGGTCCCAAGCGTGACGGCTGAGCATGAGGCATCGGGTTCAATTCCCGAGTTGGACAAAGTGTTATTGAGTTTTTCTGTTAGAAAATTCTCAGTAGTAGCCCGGAGTTTGGAATTGTGCTCGGTAGATGGCAATAGGCTTACCACCTATTACATGGGACTTAATAACAGTATTGATGAAATGTGGGTATACAACTGTGTACACTTCTGCCTACCCCTTCGGGGAATAAAGGCGTGATGCCTTGTGTAAGTGAATTCTGACAAAAATGTTAATTTACTAGGATTTTGTATTAGTTGACTTCAATGTTAGCATAAGGTTGATTTGCTCATAGTCAGTTGTCATAGTGAATGATGTTCAGGTAAACAACACTTGGCAAAGCTGATATTTTAAATTTCTTTGAAAGTCTTAATAATTGCGCATTGACAGACAAAACAAAAACATATTATTGCTATACAGTGGACGTGGTTTTGCACACGCAGCACACGGGGTGTTTGTTTCCAAATTAATTAAAATTACAATAATAAATGTATTTTTGGGCATTGATTCGTGTACAGTAACAGCAGTATAGTCCAATATGGTATGAGCACAGATTACAAGCTTGTATTAAAACGCATTAAATACTGCTATTAAGCTACATCCGGTTACACTGGAAGCCGACCCCAAGTTATTTGGGAAAAGGCTAAGTAGATTGTATTAAAAATGCATGCATAGCGAATTCTAAAGTTATCCATCGGGTGGAGTACACATATAACTAAACAAAAAAAATAATTACCAAGAAAACATTGACCAAGAAATCACCGTAACCAAACAGAAGTTTCAACACTTTTGACACGAAACCGTCTATTTTATGTGCAGTTTATGGCCCATTTCCTTGGCGTCTCATACAACAGCGGTATAGGGCGGTGTGACCTATTTTTATGGCTTGTTTATCAAACTGACGCGACCAACATTCATGTCAGTGGTGTAAGATTTATGTGCTATGATGGAATGATCTCGATTGTCTTCGCAATAGAATAGGAGGTGCTTCTCTCCTATTTGTTTTTGCTATATATTTATATACTGGATTGAATCCATCTTTAACTATGTATTTATGGAACAGACAAACTACAGGTACCTACTTTTATTTACACCACACAAAACCCCATATCTCTGATTGTTTAAATAAAATCCATCCAAAGGTCGTCATAAGGCCGCCCATTGTATAATTTAAAAATATAATATTTTCTGTGTGTGTATGTCCATTTAGTGTACAATAAGGAATATATATTTATATAAAAAAATATTTTGACAGTATTGATAGCTTCATTTTATTCTAAAAATATTTTATTGTATTTCCAGAATTCATTAACACGTGCGTAGGTAATGTACCTATTTAATTATTGTATTCCGATGTCTTTATTTGTATCCATAGTCCTAAACCCTTAGATGTTATCCATAACCTTAAGTTTGGATTCCTTCCAGCTCGTTTAAGGGTGTCTTGTGAAGAATCACATAAAACATACAGTAAACATTAAAAAAAACATATAATCCCAGGGCTCCAGCCCTGAAATTCCTAGTGTAATAACTTTATAACCAGCTTAAATAACTTTGAAAATAAAAGAAAAAAGAGAAGCAATCTAAAAACCAGTTAAATACATAAGAAGCTAACGTAGCAAAAAGTATAAGCTCATTCACACAATAAATAAATCATGGTGCGAAATGTCCAAAAAATATGTGTCACGTAGGCGTTCCCAAGTAATCGGATATAGCTACTAATTGACGACTACCCACCTAGTTTTAAGGCTCCTCCATACACGTGCGATGCGACATTGCGATTTCGATTGCTAATACATCTTATTATAGTCGCGCGATTCTACACATAGTCGCGACTTGGAACTATGTGCCTGTGTTACGTTATTCTTGGCTCGTGTGGGAGAGCTTTTATGTTGCCATCATAAAATGTGTTACCGTAAATAAAAATGTTGACTTTATTTGATTTGCTCAGACATGGCCATATTTTTTCTCCCACTAATATGTTATGCAAAACTTCGGGCGTTTGTCAATCACTCCATAACGGGTTTACATATTGAATTGAAATTTATTGTGTGATCTGTGTCCTAGATACGCACATAAGCTAGGCATAATTGTTGGGAAAAAAACTTTTGTTGTCATCAAAGGCAAGGTCTGCACTCCGCAGCATGTAGAACAGATGTGCCCTTTATGGAGTTCCACGTATTATTAAACAAATGGCGTAGCTCTCGTTTTAAAACAATAATGATTACATAATTACATATTTTCTATTAATTTTATTAAGACCTTTTATTTTTACTTCTTCTTCTTCTTCTTCGTGTGGTTAATGAACAACCTAGTGTCAAATTTCAACCGCCCGTAGGCCTCTGACATGGCTTTAACCTTTCGGCTCAGTAACGTACAGATCTGTACGTTGTAACAATAAAAATCTATTGTGTCTGCTAATGACTGACGCAACAGCTTAAACACCATTGAGAACATCTCTCGGGTGTGCTGGTTTCCTCACGATGTTTTCCTTCACCGTTTTAAGCAAGTGATAATTAATTTCTAATTCGCTCATAACTTGAAAAGTCAGTGGTGCATGCCTTAGATTCGAACTTGCAACCTTGCCAGTCCAACGGTCATACCACTAGGCTACTTTTTACTACTTAGTTTATAATGAGTCTTCTTTACTCTTTATTTTTTGGAGACTTATCCTTTTAAGTCATGTCAGCTCCATCGTAACCTAAGTTTAAATAACAAATCCTACACGCTAACAAGATTTTTGTTTAACAAAGAGTGAAGTCACCAACATTATAATGAAGCTTCATAGTGTTTAATAACTCGGCCCATCCTTCACGTTGTAAGGGATAAGGTCATTTCGGTGATATATTTAATGGCAAACACATTGCGAATTAATGTTTCCGAGAAAGGAAACGACTCATCAAACTCCCCACCACTCACCCGTAAACACAATTTTAACCATACCGATGACTACCGAACTGAATAATGAATTCGTATACAAAATGCAATATTCCCTTGTCTTCGAGGCAAAATCTGAACCATTGCCATCAAAAGTATAACCGATTCTTCTAAATTGTTAAACCCGTAGCCATGGTCAATTAAAACCATGTAGTTAAAGGGACGGACTGAAATCTAACGTTAATCAGCTTCACTGCAAACTATCAACATCCACCGAGTCGGTTCCTTTTACCATATTCCTCACTGTTTTTTTACCCTATTACACATGTTAGTTTAGATTTTCTTATCTCATCTATCTTAAATTCCTCAGATCTTGGGCATCGTGATCATCGCGGCAGCATGTGTGGACATGGGCATGATCAAGGGGTTCGCTGGTATGGAGCCGACCGGCCACGAGACTGACGCCGTCCTCATCGCCATTGGAGTACTCATCATCATCGTGGCGGCCTTCGGTTGCTTCGGAGCATGGAAAGAGAGCCCCAAGCTTTTGTATATTGTGAGTACTATGTCATAGCATAACGCCTGTATTCTCCATAAGAATTGGCAGAGGCGTAGACTGTTGAACACACAAATGTGTTGAACTAATTCTGGGTTGTTACTGAGATAGAAGACCCTACACTTTGCCCGAAGCCTTTAATCGAACACAGAAGCCATCCGCTCTTGTATGATGTAGTGAATAATACAAATTACTTAAGTGTCAAAAAATGGTTATTCCAGCTACGATAAATATTTGTAAACGTATCGATTAATTAAAGTTCACGAAGATTTACTAGTAATGGTCATAAGAGACAATAATAAAAAGTGACGATATTTTTTTTAACCTTGAAACCAATATAGTAGCGAATAAACAACAGACGAGTTAATTGATCAATAACTATGATGGAAAAAAAACACACCACAATGTCTATTTTAGGAATAGCCTAATATTGTCATAACATGGCAACTGAATCGTCTAGAAGATAAAGTGCAATATAACCTAAATTAAAATACCTATATTCGTTATATTTTAGTAACCGGACCAAAGCTTATAATATTTTTCTAGAGATAATTCAGTAGTAACACCATGGCTTTCATGCTAATTACCTAGCCTAAACACAAAATAAAGCTGAGCCAAGTAAACTTAGCAATAACATTATTAAACAACTAAACCACATTAGTGTAATTAAATTAAATGTTAACTTTACTAGGCCACGCGCTATACGTCGTCAGACCCACCTACTATAATCGTGACTTTCGCCTATATTTCAATATTGACCCAAAAACATAATAGGGCATGGCGGCCTCTCTATGGTAATGATGTAGGCAGCGAAGAACCGAATGTCGGTAAATGTCCCATTGTCTTGTGACAACAGATTATTTTCATAATAAGATCGGAATAGAATAGTTATTAAATAAATAATACCTACTTGAATGCAAGTACTTACATAACTACGTACGAGGAATCTATAGAAGAACGAAACAATATAAATAAACCAGATGATAATGATAATAGCAATTCTCTAGAGATTCTGAAGATGCTACGTGTACATACTTAGTTTTTTTTTAAATACTACATCACAAACTCCCAAATTAGTAAATTACGTACGGTTTGTTAATTACGTCCACCATATTTGTCAGTGAAAAGAAATTACAACAGAAAGAGATAAACAGCAGTCTTTGTGTTAAACCATTTTAGCTAACAGGTGTTGATAGCACACACACACAGAGACTAAAATGAATAAGAGGGTAATATTTTAAGGTGTGTAAAGAAATATTTGAGTTTCATTTTGTTCCTCAGTTCGTCGGTTGCCTAATCATCATCATCCTCTTGGAGCTGTCCGTGGGCATCGCTGCAGCTGCCCTTCGACCGCAGATCGAAGGCACCCTCAAGACCCAACTGCGAGCTTCCTTCATTAAGAACAAGTCCACTAAGGAAGAGGACTCCACCTACAGGGAATTCTGGGATCGCATCCAGACCAGCGTAAGTGTGGTTACAATGCTTGGTAATAACTTGGTGGTACCGTTGAGCATTATTATAATTGCAGATTTTATTCCTTTCTGCTTTGTCTCCAATTTTTCTTTCTTCATATTGTCAACTTTTGTGACTAATAGTAATGTTTAGGGAAGTATGCGCATGTACTCCCATACGTCTTACCGAGTACGGTTTGCGACTTCAATGCGAGATCTGTTCATAATTAATGGCTGTGGTCGAGTTAGAAACTAGCTGGTAACCCCGTACGTATGTATATGAGCAGTTGAACATAAACAATCATCACTTACTTCCAAATACTTTACTACTCAGCGTGTTTTAATGCATTCGCTGAAACTTCTGTCGAGCAAAGTTGCGTAAGATCCCTTTGCTCTCTTATAGTTGGAATGCTGTGGTATCACTGGCCCCGACAACTACGTAGCTTCGGAGCCTCGCATCAACCCCTCGTTCAGCTGTTGCCCCAACGACGGAACCGACCGCTCTGCCGAGATCAAGCGCTCTGACTGCCTCTCCTCGGAGAAGTACTACAAGGAAGGATGCGAAGACAAAGTTTTGGGAACTGTTCACAGTGCTGGCTTGACCGTCATCGTTTGTGGAATTCTCTTCTGTTTCTTGGAGGTTAGTATTTAAAAAAAAGACTTCCTAAAGAATTTGTCTTATAGTGCGGGTTTGTATATTTATCTAGCTGTCCTTTAAAATTATTAAAAAAAATGCCTGGCCAAATGGGGTACCCAAAGACTATAAAACCACAGATGCTCGTTGGTGGTACCATTGACCATCCTATCCATATACCGTACAGGTATGGTTCTCTGGCGGGAAGTCTGTTGAAGTTTGTTAGTAAATGTGAGAAAACTTAAAGTAAACTTCAATTACTTCCAACGTTTACCTAGAACTATACAGCTACCAAGAAGTAATGAAATATTGATCCAAGGAAAATTGTATAAAAATGTAAATACATACTTAGCCTTCTCACAACCAGAAACTTAATTAATCTACTTTTAACATAGAATCCACCATTGAAGGTACGTTTTTAGCTAATTAGCCAAACTGACACGCCCACCGCCACATTTTACGCCAGAAAAAAACAACATGAAATATGAAATAAGCGTAACTTGACATGAAAATAATATGTTTCGGAGCCTTCGAAGCGATTTATACATGACTTACAAAGTGCCTTTGCATGTCCGAAAACAATTCGCGTGGTGTGAATTTAGGTTATCACGAGGAACTCACAAGGTTATCACGCCTGGAAGTTTTGATAATGGATTTATTTTTAAGTTCATTTGGGTTGCGGGAAGTTGGATTTCGATAAGGAGGTTGTAGGTAACTTTTAACTCTATTACAATATTAAAGTTCAATTTAGTTAATAATTACAGTCTGTGATGAAGTGTCGTTATTTTTTAATTGGTAGGCAAATATTGTTCTATATAATGCTGTTTGTTGTAAATATTTCCTTCTCCAAACCAAACAATACAATAAATTCAAGTGCCTGCAGAAAAATTATGTGTAATACTTTTTATATTACATTTTTAGACCTCGTGTGAATACAAATCACTAATAGTTTTGCAATTTTATCGGAAACGACCTACAACTTCTTTAGTAGTTAGTTAGTCCTTTCTATATAAACTTTCATGCGCGTTATTCATGTAAAGGGTGTTATGTTTCTTTCTTTCTTTCTTATGTACGCCTATCAACTTACTTAGCAACTCAAATAAAACGTACGAGAGTTAAGTGTATCCTTTTGTCTAAATTAATGATAACATTTTCCAAAAAAAAATTGTTAGCAATATTCATAGTTTTATTTTTGCCTTTTTGATTCACAGTTAGTTTAATCTTACATACCCTTAAATAAGTTCCTTTCTTTCTACTTTTAAATGAGTTCGCAACCCTTAGTGTAGGTACTTCCATTTCTCTCTGACGTCACAGTGGTCACGCTATACCAGAATTTAATACCCCACAATCTAAGATCTTTGACCTAGGCCGGGACTTTTAACTGCCGTGCTTTATTGAACACTGGACAATCTAGATGACCTCCTTACATGGCTGGCTATCGTAAAAGAATATTTTATAGGCAGATGTGATTCTCTGATACTGGCTTAGTTAGCCCTTTATGTAAGCGATAATTTATAAAAGCTAAAATATGAGTTTTAGTGTTAAAGTAATTATGTTATTTTTACAAATATATTAAATCGGGTCTAGATCGCGTTATCTTCTGATATTGTATAAAAATCTCTTGTCACAGTGTTTGTTATCGAACTCCTCCGAAACGGCTTAACCGATTTTTATCAAATTTTTGTGAATATTTGATAGGTCTAGGCTATTTTTTATACTCCGGTGATAGGGGTGGATCTATCCAGAAAATTTGTATGGCAAAACAACTTTTTCGGGGCACAGCTAGTTTAGTATAAAAATGCTTCTGCGGTACTTTTTTGTTTCCCAACGTTTCGACCGACTTCCACCGGGCGTGGCCGTAGACTGGCAGCGACAGGACACAATCTTCGTGTAGTGAGCGGTCTAGACCCGATTTAATATATTATGTATTTATAAAATGTGAACAAACCGCAAATTCTTAAAATCAAGTAATTAAGTTCGTTATGAATACGAGAAAGACTTCAAGATAAATCTTTGAAAAGCATTAACGCTTAGCGAACTTCTTATGGCGTCGTCATTGCTATCTATTCAGAACCTATACAGGTGACCGAACCGACACGACTAATTTTGCAGTTAATACAATGTCGTAAAGAATGCTTCTTTTTCCATATAATATAATAACTTTACGACAAAGACAAACTTAGAATATTTTTGACGCAGTGGTAAATTAATTGAGAAGGTATAGTAGGTATAGTCTCAACGGCTGGTAAAGAACACCTATTTCTCCCTGATAACTAAAATACGAGCACTGCTATAATTTTTTTGTGGAAAGTAAAATACGTTCGTGCAGTTTTGAACCTGCGCCACACAGATAGATGCACTGCCAATGTTTCTCCCAACAGAGCTATCGTGTCACTTGTCTAAGCTCCCTTCTTTCATCCTAACAATGCACTAATACATAATTTTCTACTTTCCAGGTTGCAGGTATTGTGCTAGCCTTATGGTTAGCGCACTCCATAAAAACCCAAGGGAAGAGCCGAGAGACCGCTTAAGTAAACACCATAGACTATAGAATCACCACAGCTACAGAGTATTTCTTATATGCAATGCACAATACTCGTAAGTTACTTTATGGGCTGATTTTTCTAACGTGAGAACTTTTTTTACAAAATGAAATTCCATTTCCCAATAATTGTATTTATCCTTCGGGAAAACGTTAACTGACGTTAGATAAATAGAGCCTTAGTTACCTTATTTATTATAAGAATTAGAAAGTATTTGTTTAGATTTTATAATTAGTGACGTCAATTTTATTATTAAAGTCGAATCTTATAGTGTGGCGTTTGACGTCTTGTTTGACGTTAGAAATATGAATTTGATGAGGGATGACGTCAAAATTTATGTAGAATTTAGAACGTAATGGCGGTGAGTGTTTTGATAATTTACAGTTACCATTAAATTATTGTTTCATAACTGTAATTAAATCAAAATTTAAAATTATTGTTTTTTTAACTGTAATTAAATCAAAATTTTAAATTATTGTTTTTTTAACTGTAATTAAATAAAAAGTTACCACAGGAAAAAAAAACAGTTACACATATATTATACTTATCTTTAATTCCAAGTAATTATGAATTAAAATTTCTAAATAAATAATTTATATAATAATAATTTAAATACCTACCCATAAAGCATTCATGAAATATTACTTCACGCACGCTATGCCGACTGACCCGCCATTACGTGAATATAGATGTTAGTTTTCTATCGAAACCAAAGCCATGTTAGTAATGAACATAGCATATTGTTAAAATAATTACATAACTGTATGACGTTGCATTAATATTTGGGCTTAATTATTTTTAATTAATTCACCATCTCAATTTATGAATACTTAAAAAACAATATAAAATATGTTAATAAAAACTATTATTTTATAAAGGCTTTTATGGACTGAACATAAAATATTATTTCTAATATTGTCCTTTGTGAAATTTGTGTATACACCTGCCTACCTCTTCGGGGAATAGAGGTATGATATGTAATGTTGTTTCTTGTCACTTTCACATCAACATAAAACAGTGTTCATTCAAATCTAATTTAATCAAACTGGTATAATATCTTTTGATTTAAATAGTAAATTGCGTGACAATTGATTAATTAATTATGTAGTAAAATACATGTCAAATAATTTCTTCAAAATAATTTACGTGTTAGCAAAAACACTTCATACGTTAATTTCGATTATCAAAAGTCTTAAATATTTTTGAATACTTATGATTTTGAGAAGCAGAGCCCAACGCGGTACAAACCCAGCAAAAAGATGCTATAGTAATGCATTATTGTCATAATTATATTATGTCCTTGACCTTGGCATTTAATTATTAATTTATTATATATATAAGTTTAATTACCGGCCTATAAGTATTGAAAATGCTTTACTAGTCATTAATTTATTAACAATATTTCATAAGTGCTACTGTGTATATTTCTCCCACCATATATAACGTCATTATAAATTCATTCCTTGAAAATAAATAATTAAATTAGATGCTAAGTTTTTACTTCCTTGTAAGCGTTCCTTCGAATTAAGCTACTGAACTTGCAAGATTATTAATTTTAATTTCAATAAGTTAATCCTTTCAATGTTAATTAAAAAAAAAACCCAAATCTCATCTCAGTTAATAATTATTTTAGATATATGGTTTGTGTTGTCCCGTGCCTCGGAGAGTACGTTAACCCGTCGGTCCCGGTTGTCAAATTAAGATCTATGACAGTCGTTACGGGTAGTCAGAGGCCTGAAAGTCTGACAACCAGTCATACCACGAGATATCGTGCTACCCAGTAACTGGGTTGTGGAGGTCAGATAGGCAGTCGCTCCATGTAAAATACTAGTATTAAGCTGCATCCGGTTTAACTGGAAGCTGACCCCAATGTTATTGGAAAAAGGTTAGGCAGATTGATCTATTGTGGTGTCGTTTAAAAATAGCACGTACCATAATTGATTGATAGGCTGTGAAAGAGAGATAGTGCTATTCTGTATAGCTCTATCACAATCAGCGATATGTTGTGGTAAATTAGGTATCAGCAATAAGATTCAGTAGCTAATTCAGTAAAATGGCAATATTATTACTTATTATAAAGTCTATTAGTGTCTAATAAATGTTGAAATAGATTTTCTTAAATAAACTATCTGTGTTCCATAAACGTATTGTTTTATTTATAATCAGTTTTTTTATCGTGTTAAGCAAGAGTAATATGTTTTGTATCATCATCGTGATATTAGCAAAATTATAATTAACAGCACCAATAACTAGTCTAGATCCAGGGTCTCAAAAGTCTCAATAAGGATTCTGTCTGCTCATAGAAAATTCTCAGAGAAGACTATAGAGCAGTGGTCTCATGTTGCCGTACACAGCAAGGCCCAAAATTTCCTCGTTTACAATCTCCCCAGGAATGATCCCGTTCGACGAAAGCGTTGTACAAGGGGGATTCTTGAACTGATTTCTAAAGAGATCCTGAACTCCCCTTTTTTGTGTCAATGGTGACCACTGCGGTAGATAGATTTTTTTGTAGAAAGTACATTATGGTCGTGAGCAGGATTCGATCCTGCGCTTACCGGATAAATACTCCATACGCTCTGACCGCTAAGCCATCTCGACCTCGGCTGACTACCACGAATTGTTCTTTCATATTTTAATACGTCTTTTGGTGACGTCATTGCCATCCATTCAGTCCCTGTACAGGAAACTGAACCGACACGATTAACTTTGCAGTTAATACAATATTGTACAGATGCAATTACTTTAACAAATACAGATAAATCTTTGAAAAGCATTAGCTCCGGGATAAACCATAATTTTCTCTCCACAAAACTTTATAACTTTAAACTTCGCTATACATGCGATAATTATTTCAAAGATTTATCTGTATTAACTGCGGTAGTTTTGGTGAGGTAAAAATCTCACACTCCCCGGTCTTGTCCCTAAAGGCCGAGCGCCTTATTAAGTCCCAAAAATAGGTAATGGTCCTGAAACTCATCTAAAACAATCTTTACACTATAGGCATACATTTTGTTTGGGAATTTAATTAAAGATCCTAATTGTTGTGATCATTTTATTAACAACACATCAACGAACACAATCGGTACACCATTTTTCCCAATATACATCGTGTAAAATTTCGCACACATAAATACAAAAAGTTACAAGAACACATCACTATCACATTGAGTGCCTTAGCCTAACAACTACTCATTTATATTAAAATAGATCAAGTTACATCGAACTCTATTCCTAAAAATATAAAAATTTCTAAGCCTCTTCATACATAGTCAAAAGTTAGCAAAGTCCCGAGGCACAGCAAATTGAAGGTTAGCAAATTGCCAGTTGCAACAGTTTAGGGTTTAGATTATGTATTATAAAATTTATTTTGCCGATTCTTTTGTTAAAAGAACTATCAGTAATAAAATGACAACTCTCTTCTTCAAATTGTAAAGCTTCTAAGAAATTGTATCATAAACTGATTTTGTATTTATTTGTAACTATCATTTATTTATTTTTGTTAAAATTATCCTCCATTAACATCACATTGTATAAGAAGTACTACCGTAAGTACATTCTAAGTACCAACTGACTGAAAAGTCGTATTAGCAAAAAAATCGGCTTACAGGAGCCGGAAAGCCCTATTTTCTCCACAACTTGATTGCGGATAAAAGTACCAAATTTTTCACATACGTAAAGTTGAATGTACTTGTATGTCCTTATTTGCACGTTACCGGCCAATAATCTTAACGCTAATATCTAATTTATTGAATATATGAAGGCTAAATGTGTTGGAATAAATAATGACGTGTGATCTGTGTGATGATAACACTAAAAGTTGATTGAAAACTGCCATATTCCTAAGACATATATTTTGCTTAAATTCGAAATTGAATCTATTTAGGTACTTAATTATTATTGCAGCGATTATACAAGAAAAGAGCGTCTTAAAAGGTGAATTACGTACATTGTGCATTTATAATTAAAAACTACAGCTGAAAGTACTTAATTCGGAAATTAGATAATACTTAAATAGGTATCTATAGTGCGCCCACTTATTGCTATGGTCACTTTCATTGGTCTTTCCTATTTTTAAAAACTAATCCCTATCTTATAAATACCACGCCCTGCCCCTCCGAGGGCAAATATTACCGTAAACGCTAATTAAATGGTATATACCAAAATTATAAAGAGAAAATGAGTGACTGAAGATATGACAGCTAATAGAAATGTATGGAAGAAGAAAACATGCTGCGCCGACCACAAATAAATTTGGATAAAGGCAGGGCAATGATGATAAAGTGAAGTCAAATATAAATAATAGAGCTATTTAAAGATGTGATCGTCGATGCGACATTATATGACACATTTTTACACTTATTGATTCTGAATTTGACTTGGTATCGATCAGTGTAAAGAAAAATTAAATACAGAAAAGAGACATCTAAGTCTTAAAGTTACCACCACGATCATATAGAGACTCTTGTAATCTGTTGGCTCGACAATAATAATATATTGTCCCTGGTAATTACCGTCATGAAGTATAATATAATTTTGTAGTTCTCCCATTCGAAGAGTTAAAGAGTAAAAAAAGCATTAATGAAGTGAAACGACCCTAAAGGTATATTTATCCTGGATATTTCCCATGAAAATATACATATATTTTGATGGGAAATATGAATTAATGGTATATACCTTTAGGGTCGTTTTTATTATTAGGTTCAAAATAAAACATGCAGTCACTTCATTAATGCTTTTTTAAACTAGTCTACTCCAGGCTTAAAAAGTTCAGTCACCAGGTTTAGGTTCTCACCATAAAAAAAACCTACAAACGTCATTCATCATTTGATACAACCGCAAGACACTATAGAAGCCATCATGTCTTCAAATAAATCTTAACTGAGGCTAATCTTATGGCTTTTTTATGGTTTTAACTCAAAATAAGATAAATCTATCACTTCGCAGAGATTTTTTGTAGGAATAGAACAAAGGTTACCTACTAAAGGGTCTTTAACTTATCTACATCTATTAAATAAACTACTAATTTCCCGTAATTCCTTTGATATTTTTTGCGTACGCAGCTTAGAATAAAACACACACAACACACTATCATATTCACGATTTTCATAATTATTATATATAAATAGGTATATAACCTATTTATATATAATAATTATGAAAATCGTACTGCTTCTACAAATTTGCTTAGTAAATTTATCTTACATTAAGTGCAAATAATTCGGAAAAGGCGTGGGAACACGCGAAGCAGCTACCGTGTAATTGACATTATAGAAACTCTTTCTCCAGTATTCTGAATAAAAAATCTATCATATTTAATTTCTTAAATATATGCGAGTTTTGAACCCTTTTATAATCTTTTTTAAGATAAAATTACAGAAACTATAATACCTTAAAACTATTAAGCAATACCAGGCAAGGAAAGATTACAATACTGAAAGTTATAAAAAATCTACGCCTAATTTAATTTTTATAAATTAAATACGAAAAACAAAAATATTTTTACTTAATATTATTTAAATCTAACGTTGAATCCCAGTGCTATAAAACTATAATTGATAATTTTGATAAAGCCAATATTGATTACATTAAATAAAAGCGTCCATTATTCCTCAAGAATTCAAATACAAGAATATTCTATTCAATTCACATGAATTTTGTTTTGGAAGTACTTACTAATCGATTTATAGGAGTACTGACTGACTCGAAAAGCAACGCTGAAATACTGAAGTAAAACAAATTTCGAATGTTTCAAGGTGTGTCTTTATCTAAATATGTTTTGGCTTCTAAAATTGAAGTAACAAATGATTTTACACCTTGTGGTTAATTATTAAGTAACATTTTTATATAAAGGGAACTTCAAGAACGCATTTCATCAGTTAAAATATTGAATACGTGGCAATATCTATTAAATGAGCAATAACTTGGATAAAAACTTAAGTTAAATACACTTTTAAGCATATTTCTTCCTAAATAATGGATAATAACTAATGGAATAAGTAAATAAGGCGCTATTTCGTTTATTGTACCCTTACATCGTTTGCTTTTAATATAATCTAATTAACATTAAACACTTATCTTGCCTTATAGAGAAAATGTCTACAGATGCAATTAAAGTTAATGGTGCCAATACTAATGCGCACCGACTGTACTTGACTGTGTTGCTATTTTTACACGACTGCCCAAAAAAAGGAGTGTTAGTTTTTAGGGTTCATGTATGTAAGTATGTTTGTGAGTTTCTTTATTCCACCATAACTTCTAAATGCCTGAACTGATTTCAATGTATGGGAAACCATTAGAATCCTTACATTGGCCCAAGTAACATAGGCTGGCATATTTTTTTTAAATTAATGTCGTCTTGTTAGTAATAAGACGATAAGAATAACATTTAATGTTCAGTATCAGCCCGAAGTTTGGAATTGAGTACTTTAAAAGGCAATAGATGAGTCTATTGCATTTTAAGGGACTCAATCCAAAAATTCATGGGACTTAACGGCATTGGTGAAATGTGGCTGTACTCTGCCTGCCCCCTCGGAGAACTTAGGTGATTTTATTATTTTATATTCTGCCTAGCTTTTCCCCAACTATCTTGGGGTCGGCATCCAGACTTACATCTTATTACCAGTATTTTACAAGGATGGACTGCCTATCTGACCTTCACAACCCAGTTACTGGGTAACACGATATGTCATGGATGCCTGGTTGCCAGACTTTCAGGAGCCAGACTACCCGCAACGGCTATCATAGATCTTAATTTGACAACCAGGACTGAAGATTTAGCGTGCACTCTGACGCACGGAGTGGTCTCAATATGAAATAATGGTCACCCATCTACAGAACGACCGAAGCTTAACCTCAATCGATCGATCCATGCGGCTGTTACTTAGCTACGAGTCCTTCATGTGATTGTGTTTTGTAATTAGGAAATGTTAAATTTATATATTAATTTATAGTTTAAAAAAAATATCTACTACTCCAAGTCTGGTTAATGTCAGTGCACAAGAGCATTGTCACTACCGCCAGTTTTTAAAACTATCGTATCTTATTTCTACTATATTTCACTCATTATCAGCTCAAGAACACTTTAAGTCAAGGAATAAAAATAACTAAAATTACTATTTAATATAAGTCGTTTTGGCTTTAAAAATATTATACCAGCAAAGAGCGCTTAAATGTAATATGCGAACAATAAAACTTACGCGTGAATTAATAAATTAAAATATTAAATATAAATATTATTGCAAAATGAAACAGATATAAGTACCTACTAGGTATATATTAGTACGAGAGTCGCCATTTAAAAAAAGAAGATTCTCCCAATTAATCTGAATATAATTTTTGCTAATATGACTTTCAGTTACGAAAATGGATCGCTATCGTGTGCGAATATTTTCAAACAACATAAATAAATATTTAACATGTTATCATTCAATCATTCAAAATCATTAATTAGTGGACTATATTATTTAAATGGTAAATAAAACTAACCTTAATTTATTACTAGTAGGCAGCAAGAGACAAAATGTTCTAGGCCTTATTTTAAAGCATACTTATGTAAAATGGTAGTTAAAAATGTTAAGTTTATTATATAAAATAATATGCTGATATTTCTGACAGATCACTAATTTCATATTTCCAACGCAATCATTCATTTTTTACACACTTTATATTAGCTTCACCTGTATGTATGTTTGTAACCGACTCCTTAGGTCGCTATTTTGACCCACTTCCCGGTTTCCGATTGAGCTGAAATTTTGCATACACGTTTAGTTTGGATGACAATGCATGGTGAGCTAAGTGACGTTATTCTAAATCCAATATGGCGGGCACCCAAAGATGGCGGAGTAGTAATTTTTTATGCACTCCCGCGATATGGGTATCAAATGAAAGGGATTGCTTCTTAAAATATTTTATAATAACTTCAATTAAATATTTACAACAATTGACATCGAGCACCCCACGCTTTTTTACGATAAAATGTTTTTTTCATAATCACTCTATTTTGTTTTTGCATTTATAGAAAATTATTTTCTACTCTTTAGTTCGAGTAGTTACAAAAGCGTGTTTTTTAGTTTTTTAAACTTATATTTTTCCCATTCACATCTTTATATGTAAATTGTACAGCCGATTTTTGATTTTTGCTTTATTGCATAAAGCATTCATAATTTAACCGTACCGCAAGTAAGATTTGTATTAGAGTATTCAACATTTTTTTGTGTCCGATGGTCCAAGTCTCGTTAATAACGTTTAATAGTAGAATCGACCTTTAAAATGTTTCGACTCTTTTACCTAGATGGTCCAAAAGTCAACGTAAAAGTAATCGGATCTATTACTTAATTTATAGATAAAAAGCATAACCCACTATTTTACCATCCAACTATCTCTGTACAAAAAATCGCATCAAACCGTTGCTCCGTTTCGACGTAAAAAAATAAGAAATAGACAGACACGCTCGCATTCATAATTTAAGTTAATATAAAGCTTTTATATAATTATGTAAACATTGGACCCAGACTGACTTATTACCAGTCACAGCTGTTGAATAACTACTATTATTATCACAGTTTATAGCTAAATTGACCAAACGGCAAACCCCACTTTGACTTGGTTCTGTAAACTATGGATACGAACCATTAAACTCGCGACAATCTAAGAAGTCCGATTTCGCGTTTCTCATTTTACCTTTGTATGAACGTCTACGCAAGAAATTGAAAAATCAAAATCATAATCCTAAATAATCACTATACCCATACACTATAACAACGAGTATCATTCGTGAACCTCATGTTTAACTTTATATTGAAAAAATGCACTCTAAAAAGAAACATCAACTCGGACAACTTAGATTTTCTCAAGTATAAGTTGTGATAACTTTAAAGGTATTGCTCAAATATTTACATTGTAATATTTGACAAGATTTGCAAAATGTGGCAAAAAAATACGAATGTGTTCCAAAATATCTATACCTTAATAAGAATTAAAAAGAGTTCAATGAAAAATGTGCCTTCTATCTTATAAATATAATCACATTAATTAAGTGAAGAAAATTATTATAGTTTTGAACTTATCGCTTTGCTCATAATTATACAATTTTTACCTACTTATTATATATTTACCTATATATTAATAAATAAGTACATAACCACTACTCGTTAATAATTTTTCCTGACTTTATATGAATATAATTTCAACAAACTGTCTAGACTTAGCTACCTTATTCTGTCGACATTTATTAAAATTATTTATATCTATAATACTTATATATTATTCAAATATAACTCTTCTTTAAGTACTTTAAATAAATAAACTATCATTTCTACTGACTATACTTAAATATCCTAATGATAATTATAATATACCTATTTATTAAACGTTGGTACATCTATTAAATATCTTCCTTTAATTTAAACTCTATCACTAGGTTGTTCATTAGCCACACGGTTTTAAGAAGAATATCAATTGTAATTATTATTCTAATAATTAAACGGACTGACTACACGTAACTAAGAGTACCTAAGTTTAAATATACATAATTATTGATAACTTACCCTTATGTAACTTATCACTAACTTAGGTATCACTTAAGTAACTGACTTAATTGCAAATTAGTAAACTGTATCATGCAGGGGCTATTTAACTTAATTACATGATTACCGTTAAGACCACGTCAACATTTCTAGGCAGTCGCCTGAAAATATTACTTGTTTTTTTTTTTAATGATTATTTACTACAAAACAGAATATTCTTAACACCTAAAACTAACTTATTATCATTCATTAAACTTATGTAACGTGATCACTACGAATTGCTATAAAATGATGATTTTTATTAATAAACCACCAAAATATTCAAATTTACTTTTAGAAAAGAATCTTTAAGTAACGTTAGAAATTTTAATAATTAACTCCAAGAAAATTGTGCATTGTCTACATATGTTCTGCAGTCTAACACTGTGTATTTATAAAGGTAAAATATTAGGAATTAGATATGAAATATTATATTATTTAACTTATTACGTTTCGTTGACACGTATAGAGTGTGTTATGTGGTCAATGCGTCTAACTCTAGCGTGCTACTACTTTCATATGTATTAAGATTCGAAATGCGCCTGCAAATTTGCTTGCAGTTTCCGACGCTCAGATCTTATCGTCCGAGCCATCCAGAGAGCTAGCACGATGCATAGAATCTGAAAATGTGAAATATATTTACAATAGCCGTAAATATTGTAAAAAAATATAAAGTATATATATATATATATTAAAATTATCAAGGCCACATTACCTCCACCAATGTGAATATAATTCCTGTAGAAATGAAAATGTTTCCTTTAAAGGCTTTCTTCTGTCGAAGAGCTTCCTCGCAGCCACGCATGTAATACGTTCGCTCAGACAGACAGCTGGCGTGTAAATGACGGCGAGCACCACCCTCGCGCAGTGGATGTGCGCGGCCGCAGCAAGATGCGGGAATATCACGGTGGAGGATCGCGTAGTCTTGGGGACCGTCGACACCACAACATTGATTCTGAATGAAAGTGATTATAAAGATTTTATTTTACCGCAATACCGATCTAGCTAAGTAATAACACTGATTGGGTTATTAATATAGTGTCCAGACAATAGCTTTTATTGCAGCTTGCCATTTCCAATACAACACCATTTCCTAAGAATTTAAACTCAGACAAGATTACGGGTCGTAACAAAATCACGTAACATAATGGACACAATTTTGCCTAACTCACCTCGAACTGAAGGTCATCCCAAAAGGTGTGGTAATTGGCGGTCTCATCCTCAATGGTGGTATTCTTATAGAACTGCACCCGGAGCTCGTTGCTGCCGCCCATCCAAGCGCTGAGCACTGCACCACCCACACCTACTACTAGTTCGACGGCCACCAGGAATATGAAGAAGCCTGCGTGCTGAAAGTTAAATGGTCCTTGTAAAAACTGGTTTAGGAAGGATGCAAGATTATTTTGATTCTTTAAAATCCTAATTTTAATC
Source organism: Xylocampa areola (assembly GCA_935421205.1). Lineage (NCBI taxonomy): Eukaryota > Metazoa > Arthropoda > Insecta > Lepidoptera > Noctuidae > Xylocampa > Xylocampa areola. Next base: position 18,704,575 of record OW285206.1, read on the forward strand.
CTTTGGCCTCTTATTATACTCAATTATTCTGAGATGTAACGCCGAAATAAACGAAGAGGACAAGGTCTCTTTTAAAATCCAGAGATCATTCTACTAAAGCTATGTGAGCGGAAACATATGGGGCATTTGGAATGGTCTTATAAAGAAAGAGTCATCGCAGTTTCCAGTTCATCTAAATAGTACAGGTCAGTTATTATGGTACAGCTTCTGCCACTATTTCCGTTATATAGCATTGTGACACCATACGTCTTTTTCCAAGACTACTTGTCTATTTTCCAAATCTTGTCTTTATCCCCGTATTTTAAGTGTTTATTTCATTCTACAAGCCATATAGCACGTCTTCCATTCAATCCAAAGTGGTAGATCAATGTCGAAATTATATATTAATTTAGGAACCTTCAGTTTTACCACATGCATGTAATACATACGTAAACCCACGCTCTTTTCCCATGAGGGTAAATCCCACCTCCTCCGCTGTAGGTCCTACCCGCCCTGCGGCATATGGATACAGTTATTGAGACAAACGGCAGGTTTGTATTGCGTTGTGTACCCATGAGGGTAAGTAGAAACTACATCACTACATACTTAATTTGCTTCCACCACGTTTTTACATCTAGTCATATACGCACGCCGATCGTGAGTACTACGCACCTGATACTTTTAGAGGACATCACAAATAAGATCAGTATATATCCTTGTAGGCCGTCCCCTTCCGTCATTTCCACGTACATCTATCTTTTAGTTCAATCAATAAACAGCATTTTGTTTTTCATATATATGTTAATGTCTACGAGTTTGTCAATTTCGAAGTTTGTGCAAGAACTAATGAAGAGATTTGGATGAAGAATAAGAATAAGAATAAGAATAATTTATTTGCTAGAATATGAGTTACAAGGATGACAAAATATAATAACATTAACAACAGTCCGTCATATTCGACCTTAATACGGTGTGCAAATATTGAAAATTTTATTTTATACATTTGTTGCAGTTAAATAGTTAAAATCATATTAATTATGAATTAAGGATTTGCTAATTATATAAAATTAAGATCAAATTAAAAGTATTCAATAAAATTAAAATATGAATAAAATGTCACTTTTAACAGTTAAAAATAAATATGTTTAAATTATTGGCTATACAAAGAATGTCACAACAACAATTATGTACATAAAAATTAAGTCCTCTTTGATAAATAATTAGTTATACTGTAAAAACATGCAGAAGCTAAATAATCTCTTAATTTCTTTTTAAATATATTAATAGCAGTAATGTTTCTGAGTTCCAGTGGTAAGTTATTATAAATATTTGGTGCCATACAGAATACACTTTTATGAAATTTAGGTTCTGGATCCAAATTCCCAAATTGCTAAATAAAGAAACTGTTTTGCTCCACTGGCAATCTCAACAAGGGAAGAAGGAAAGCTGCTGGGTCTCAGAATCAGTCGTGAGAAAACTTAATACCTCCATATGAAGAAATACAAGGACACACCCAAGAGAAAAGATCTGCTGGTAAAGAGCACAACCTACGGAGGTGTCAATAGATTTAAATATCTCGGCTACACACTAACAGACAGCAACCAAAGGGAGGATGAAATCAACATCCACTTAGTCAATGCACTAAGATGTACCGCAGCCCTTCACAAAGTACTGGTGTCCAAGTTGATAAGCAGAACAACAAAAAATTGTGTTTACAAAAGATCATCAGGCCAATTTTAATGTACGGTTGTGGAACTTGGACACTAACGTTGAAAGAGGAAAACAAACTCTCAGTTGCGGAACGAAAGATCCTGTGAAAGATTCTGGGACCCACGATAGAAGAGGACGGGAAGTGGAGGCAAAGATACAATCGAGATATTGAAAAACTAGTGCCCGAGCCGAACATCATCGGGGAAGTAAAATCCGCCCGACTTCGCTGGCTGGGGCATGTGGAAAGAATGGGAGAGGATCAAGCCGTCAAAAGAGCATACCTTGGGAAACCTTCCGGACGTCCCCCGGTGAGTGACCCAAGATATCGCTGGAAAGACGAGGTTTTCAAGGACCTAAACGAGATGAGAGTGTCTGACTGGTCAGAGTGGTCCAAAACAAGAAAGAATGGCGAACTTTGATTTAGGAGGCCAAGATCCACTTCGGGGTAGTTAAGCCAGCGAAGTAAAGGCAATCTCAATTTAAAAAATGGTACGTAATTCCTCACATCACTTTAAGTATATTTGGGCAAAACAAAAGGTAATTCATATTAATTATTGTTCAACGGTTATAGCTCACGTGCATTCTTCGGCATTGCCCGACTAGTTTCGAACTTGAACGGAGCCCTTAGTCATGAGCTGAGCTGAGTCAAACTCCTAAGGGAGACTAAGCGCTAAGAGTAGTAAAAGTGTATTAATAAAAACTAAAGGTATACTTAAAAAGAACAGCAGTCAAAAAAGAACAACAGTCAAAAAGGAATAACAGTCAAAAAGGAACAACAGTAAAAAAATAACAACAGACAATAAATAACAACAGTAAAAAAAGAACAACAGTCTGCAACAATAAGGAAGGAACAACAGTCAAAAAGAACAACAGTCAAAAAGGAACAACAGTCAAAAAAGAACAACAGTAAAAAAGTAACGACAGTCAAAAAAGAACAACTGTAAAAAAGTAACAAAAGACAAAAAATAAAAACAGTAAAAAAAGAACAACAGTCAACAACAATAAAAAAGGAACAACAGTCAAAAAGAACAACAGTCAAAAATAACAACAATAAAAAATAAACAACAGTCAAAAAGAACAACAATCAAAAAAGAACAACAGTCAAAAAGAACAACAATCAAAAAGGAACAACAGTAAAAAAGGAATAAATGTCAAAAAATAACAACAGTAAAAAAGGAACAAAAAATTATTTCTCTGGTCATTGAGATTTTTTGTTAGGAAATTCTCAGTAGCAGCCCGGAGTTTGGAACTGTGCCCGGTTAATGGCAATAGGCTCACCACTTATTACATGGGACTTAAGAACAGCATTGGTGAAATGTGGGTGTACAAATACACCTTCGGGGAATACAGGCGTGATGCTATGATGGTATGTAAGAACAACAGTTAACCAAAGTAATTTAAGTTAACTGAATCAACCACAATCTCTTCTTAAACACAGAATCTATTAAACTTTCACCTGACCAACCAGTAACCACCCCACTGCGTACCCAACACCCGCGCATCTCATAACTAGTCTGCGCATGCGGAGCAAACTCTCCAGTCACCTTTATAGAGACTGATATATAGTCATGACGTATTGAAATGTGGACGAAGAATATGGGGTTGTGAGCAGAGGTCGAGATGGCTTAGTGGTCAGAGCGCCTTGAGTGTTTTTACGGGAGGCGCAGGTTCGAATCCTATTCACACCCGTATTTTTCGTTCCACAAATAATAATAATAATATATTTTATGTACATTTTCCAATCTCAATAGTTCTGCACCTGTCGGGAACTCGCCATGGCTGTATTCCTATAGTGCTATCATGGAGAGTCTCGGTTGGTTTCCCAACTTAATTTAGATTAAAAGTCTCACAAGGGCCTCTGTGTATTAGAACTGTGTCTCCAGGCAAGCCCTCCAAAAGACCGGGTTTATTCCCGAGATTAAAGAGAAACATAAATACAATATACAAAATAATATAATCGTCTACTACAGGACAATATTCTATAGAGATATAGAATATATGGAGAAAGATTGAGCATTAATAACTTACCACGTAGAGGATCCGGACGTGTTCCCTCAAGGCGCCAATACAGCCGAGGACCGCGGTCACCACCAGCGCCAGCCCCAGGGTCAGGAGGAATGACAGCACCCCCCTGGACAGCGAGGACTGCTGCTCCGGTTTTGACTTCTTCTCCCTCATGTTGATCACGCATATCGCCATCAGAATCAACCCAAACAGCTGGAAAATAATCATTATTGTCATTTCAAGTTGATTATGAATACTTAGGAAAGGTCTTTTCATGTTCGATGACAAATCGATTAACAAAATTCTAAATTGGATTCTTTCAGGAATTAAAGCGCAATTTTGTCAAATAACTTCGTATAAACGCAAAAAAAAAAAACATTAACTTGTATCTCCGCACTATCCAGTGTAGGGCGTCAACATTATGAATACTAAAATATTAATCTACTACTTAAAGATAATTACTAAGACGCCATGAAATCGAACAGTCTGCTTGACAGCGCACATCCATATAAACCGAATATCGACGAGCAAGAACGTTAAAATTCAGGCAATAACAATATAAAAAATTACTTACAATGCAAATGATATTAAATAGAGTTAGAAAGAACTTCATACAACGCACACTACGAGACTTCATTTTGTTAAAGCCGATTTCAATCTCTATGTCCTGTGTGGTCGAAGTGGACATCGGAAATGAAGGCTTAGGGCTATAATATCGATCAATGCATTTGACGACCTATACCGGTGATTACTAGGCGCTTAGTGACGAGCGGAGCGGTGGAAAAGCTCATTAAATATACATGTTTGAAGTTTACCCATTAAGAATACATATCAAGGTGGTAAGTAGTTACAAATATAATTAAAATTCTGGGAAGTATCAAGCTTTTACAGTATTATTAACTGGGTATATTGCCTTTACAACAAACGCTAGAACAATTTGATGGAAGGTTTTAGTTTAGTTCATTATGTGATTAGGTACGTAATGATGTTTTTACCCTCATAAACGGCCAGTACTTTCTCCTTATTTTTTTCTTCGGTCTTATATACTCTTTTTTGAGGACGTGTGCCTGTTGCTCGCTCCGCTACCCTCTCCGCTTATGCCTCAGTCGCATTATATAGAATGTGGGAACCCATGTGTCCACGTACCCACACTTCAGGGTCCGTCTTCAGCACAAGTCTTTGTTTCTACACAAGGTTATCAATCCATTTCTATTAATCCTTAACACATTGCTTTAAGGACTATATTGGTTTATTTGAAATCGCTTCTAGTTTGCTAGTTAATTCTTTGTTACAATACACGATAGTTATTTTAAACTTTTTCTGTTGGGCATAAGGTTCATAATGCTTTGTAGCTAATAATTTATTTTTAGTTCTGCTTTGTATTTTTCCTATAGTTATTAATTGACATGACATATCGACCGGCCCCTGCGAATATACTTCATGCAGTTTTTCAAATAGGTCACTTAATCATTTTATAATTTTATGAAGCCTGTGACAAGCTCGATGGGCAACTATTTCCATCTATAACAATAAATATAGATGCACGTAGCTGGTAATTGCCTTTGGAAAATTGCATACTGTTAGCCCCTAGCCTTTTTCATATTTACTTTCAAAAACTTAACAAATGATAGTTTAGTTATGGAATAATGTAGGTATATGGTAAGTATTTTAGTTATTTAGGTCATAACAGATCCCAACAGAAAAAAATGGTGTGACAAAACATCGTACTTAATCCTGTTTTGTCTATAGTAGCTATTTGAGCACAAATGGGATGATGGAGGTCACTGACTTTTTGAACATTTGACAAAATATTGCAAAACTGTCCATGGTATCTTTTTAATAGTGGTTTGTTTAAACAAACCGTCCTAACCTTTAATACATACATAACAATCGAACAAAAATGACATGATACCATCTTGTCATTTTGTTTTTACATAAATATAGCATCACTCCAATATTCCCCGAAGCGGACGGCAGAGGTTTACACAATTGTACACCCACATTCACCAATATATACCTTCCTAGCCTTTTCCCAATTACATTGGGGTCGGCTTCCAGTCAAACCGGATGCAGCTTAATACCAATATTTTAAATGGAGCGACTGCCTATCTGACCTCCATAACCCAGTTACTGAGTAACACGATATCTCGTGGTATGACTGGTTGTCAGACTTTCAGGCCTCTAACTACCCGCAACAGCTGTCATAGATCTTAATTTGACAACCAGGAACGTCGGCTTAACGTGCTCTCCAAGGCACGGAAGGGTCTACGTATGAAACGATGGTCACCCATCCACAGACCGATCGCGGCAAACGCAGCTTAAAGTCGATCGATCGATCTGTGCGGCTGTTACTTAGCCACGAGCCCCTCCCACGAGACCCACATTCACCAATACTGACATTACGTGTAATAAGTTATGAGATTCCAAACTCTAGGCTCTTACTTATTCCAACAAAAAAACCTATAACACTGCCCGATCCGGAATGGAACGCAGGATCTCACGCGTAGCAGTCGCGCTTGCGACTAGAACATTGAAGGCAATCTCAAATGTCAAACATCAATCTTGCCGTTTTGTTATTGCAAATAACCTAAATGTCTGACGTAAGTAGGTAATACTAGTACCTACTCCACGGATTACCCAATTTATATTTCTTCTTCGTGTCTTGTCCATCCTAGATGCTATCTGTTGATCGGTATTAGCGAAAAGAGCGCCTACTGTAGCTACCATTATTTTAAACACAATATCGTATTTTTGCATTGGTAGATATAATAATAACCCCTAACCGTATTTCGGTCACGGCGGCCTATCTCGGAGATTAGCCAAGTACGTAGGAGATATTACACAAGCGTATGCGCAAACACAAGTGCACTGCCTCTTCCTTCACTCTCATAGTCCGATGGGACGGCAATCCAACAGGACAGGAAAGAGATCAGGCGCAGGACCGACGGATTTACGTGCTCTCAGAAACACGGGGGTGTCACACCACCAACTTTCTAACTCCGAGCTGCTAATGAGAATTTCACAGAAAAACTCAATAACACTTTGCCCGGCCTGGGAATCGAACCCAGGACCTCACGCTCAGCAGCCGCGCTACATATACAATAAAGTATATTTGTACTGCATTGTATTGAAACGTAATATCCTCTTAAAGAGGATATGATACATCCTCTCATTTTAATGTGTCATATTTCCTTCACGACCTAATTCAAAACAAAACCAAAGACAGGGATAAACAAATAAAACACGCAGTCGTGCACAATGAATACTGTAATAATAAATACATGCATATAATTAGTATTTAACCGTGTGCTTGTACACCTGCACGGAGTTCTTCAGGTGGCTTGATACCCACATCGCGAGGACGATACCCACCGCCTGCAATCAATAACGAATACATTTTTTAATAACCTCCAACCCACGGCGGGCTGCGTTGCGTCGTAGGTATTAATTTGCGTTCATATAATTGTTGGCAATACATCATTTGATGTTTGGTTTAATATATAGAAACATGTAGGGTGTAGTCTTTTCCTTGTTATCTAGAAGGAAAGCAAGATTAGAGTAAAGGTTGGCAGTACATATCAGAATGTCTGGTGCCCACCCCAAGATGTTGGGTTATCAACATCGGCCTCGGCTAAAGCCAATATTTTTCCCTAGCTTCGGGGAGGTTTTACCTTCAAAAATTAATTTCGGGGAGTTTTGCTCTTTACGCATGGACCACGTGTTAACATTATAAGTTTACTTCTCGTCTCGAATTTTGGACACCCCCTCCTCCCCTACCTCCCCCATGGCTACAACCATGCAGCAAAGAGAGAACGTCACATTATAATCATGATACTTTAAAATCGCACATCCCCAAGGCATCAATAATGAAAGATTAAGTAAGTCATTGGTTGAATTACCAATTATGTATTATTTTCTACTACGGTTCTATTGAAAAGTCTAAAAATAGAAATGATTACGTCAGTCGTTCTGCCGTTTAGTAGACATACAAGTGCATTATGCATGCATCCTGAAGCGGCGGCATATTAAAGTAGGCTGTCGACATAAAATCGTGTCGAAGTTGAATGGCCATAAACTTTTCTAACTATTGTTGTTATAAGACTGTCCTGTTGGTCTAGTGGTTAGTAGCCCTGACTGCTAGGCCGGAGGTCGTGGGTTCGATTCCCACCCAGGACAAATGTTTGTGTGATGAGCACGATCATTTGTTCTGTGTCTGGGTGTAATTTATCTATAACATGTATGCATTTAGAAATATATAAGTATGTTTATCAGTTGTCTAGTACTCATAACACAAGCTCTGCTTAGCTTGAGACTAGACGGCGTTGTGTGATAGTTGTGGAATATTTATTATTATTTATTATTATTATAGTCAGCTCAGACTATTTCTGTACAGCGTGACTTCGACGTGATATAGTAGATATGTCTAACTAAACGGAACGTAAATACAATAAATGCACAATTATAAATATAATTTTTAAAAGGCTAAATTGGTTAGACTTATATTTATTACTAGACTAGACTAGATGTGTCCGCGACTCCGTCTGCGTGGATGTCGACGAAACAATGAAAAAGATGTGGATGAAACAAACACTTAATGTTAAGTGAAGCTTACCACAATATATTAGTGAAAACCACCACATATAAATTGGATAAGCCGTTTCTGAGATTAGCGTGCACAAACGCACAGACAAACAGATAAACAGACAAAAATTCTAACAATCATTGCTTTGGGTGCTATTTGCGTTGAAGTCCCAATAATATTTTTCCTCATATATCTCCCATGTACAGACAGCGATCCGTTACATTTTTATTATGTGTATTGATGTATTGATGATTGATTGATGATGATGATAATTTTATCTTTTTTTTTAAGTAAAATACAAAACCTCTATTTAACGATGAATGGCGCACGTTTGATAGGGATCGCAGCTGGGTCTCACAACCGTAATTCATACAAAAATAATTCATTCACGCAAGAAGAAACCTTTCGTGCTCAGAAACTACAGTAGGTACACCATCTGCTAAGATCCTTAAATACTCAATTCAAGATAAATCTTTGAAAAGCATTAACGCATGCTATATTAAATGGAAAAAGAATACGGTCGCGGACAGGATTCGAACCTGCGTCTCCCGGATAAATACTCCAGGCGCTCTGACCATAAGCCATCTCGACCCTTAAATACTAGTTTTTCTTTGTCCACGTTCATACATTTGCCCATACACGCGCGCCGGTTGTGACTCGAGTACTACGCACCTTACCTTTTTTGAAGGACATCACCAATAAGGTCAGTGTATATGCTTTTAGGGATTCCCCTTTCCATACCATTTCCACGTACACCTGTCCTGTAGATACCTATTCATAATCATCTTTCATTCATCCTCTCAACATGACCTACCAACGTAGGTAATAATACCTACGTTGGTAGGTCATGTTGTCAATATATAAATATTCCATTTAAAAATATTATTTTAGAATTCAATTCGTACAATAAAATATTACTGTCGGTATTATACTGTTACCTCAAACCAAAAGCAGATGACAGCTACGCCGAGGAGCCAGTCCGAATCAGATTGCAGGATATCCAGGAACTCATCCTCGCAGCCATCCTTGTAATGGGTCCCAGTTCTAGTTCACAGAAAATATCACGTAAGATTCATTAAGAGATCCAGAATAAAAATGACGTGGAGAATAGAATACAAAGATAATTCTGTCTCGACTGCCTGACTAGCCTTTAATGAGATTTAGATGAGAAGAGTTCCACACAGCTTATTAGCCCTTCGAGAAACCAAAATGTCTATAGAGGACATTGTTCCGGGTTGGATATCTCAGTATACAAGTGAATTTTTGTAGTGGGCGTGGATGGCCAAATCCGAAAGTATAAGGAATATCGAAAAATACTCAAAGGAGTCTCGGGTCACATTTTGATTAAAACTAAAACTGCATCATTGGATATTTGAAAAATCAATATTCACAGCCAAGAATCGAACCCACTGATTTTGGAATATAAAACACCCCATGTATTATAACACCACCCATAGTGTTGCAGAGGGGTCAAATTCTAGGAAATAATATAGATATAGATACTGAGATACCCGTAAAATGTTTAACCTTTTAGCGTCCTACGTTACGCCACATATCAAAGAAGACCATAAATAGGCAAATTGTGTATGCATAAATCACAGGCCATTACAGAATACAGATAAGGTATCTGTGAGGCGTTCGACGTTTAAAATTAATGTGAACAATCAAAATATAAATTTATTTGATCAATTTGGGCTCTTTTGAACTTCAAACATTAAGACAGCTCTCAATTATGCACACCCTTCACCGCTTCCTAGTGTTACAGCTGGGAAGAAGAAGTGGTGTAACAAACTCCGCAGCAACACGTCTCGCTGTATCATGATTATTTATAATTTTTATACAAATCTTTAACAAGTGGAGTTAATATAAAATAATTCTTAACTACTCAATTTAAGATCAAATCTTTAAGACACTTGTTAGCTAGCATGCGCCTATGTACCATCGTATGTGCAATTTTGTAACGATTAAGGTACCTAAAACATCTACAAATATATATAAAAATCACAAAACTTACTCAACACAAGACTTGTACAAAAGTTTCTGTGCGTTTTCAGTCCGGGCGCGATACGCACGTGGACAACAGGACAGACTGATGGGCAGGCCCAAAGCCACGTAATCCTCAGGACCGTTGAGACCGCAACACTCATACTAGGAAAACAGATAAACAATAACTAGTAATTAATTATTATCTACAAGAACTAAGACTATAAAGTTAGACAAAGACCTAAAAAATTTTTATTTATTATTTATAGTTATTTTATTTTATTTAATACAACCACTGTTCCATTACGTGATGAGGAGGGATGAAACACATGTAACTAAGAGAGTAATGATTATGAATGTTGATTGATAGAGGGGGAGAGGTAGACCAAAGAAAAGATGGATGGATTGCGTGACGAATAACATGAAATAAAAGGGAGTGAACGATATAGTGACGGCTGACAAGGAAGAATTGAGAAGAACATATTACGCCAACCTCAAAAATCTTGTGACCAGGGCAGGAAGATGATCCACTGTCCCATTACAAGGGAAGGGCTTCGTCTTATACACAGAAAATATTGTGGGGATACCTGGACTTGAAGATCTAAAACCCCCAACGTCCAATGCTGTGGTGATCAGTATATATATTAAGTATGTTCACAATTCATGTTAGTAAATAGCAGTCAGAGGCTCAAGCAACTTTACCGTCTTACCTCCTAACCATACAAAACAAAAAAAAAACAAGTGCGGAAAAAAAATACAGCTGCTCCATAGAAATATAATAATATATAATATAATGTAACCTTTTTTTCAGGCAACTTTGGCCCATAACATAAAATACACAAAAATAAACATTTTACTATTACATATTACTTAATATAACTTATGAACTACTGCACACGACGTCGCTGACTGGTGCTGCCTAGCCGGCCGCGAAAACGTCGGTAAACAACACACTACGGCCAAAACTCTTCTTGGAAGAAGGTCCCAAGATAGACTTAAAATGAATGTAATATGTTCATACCAACTCGACCAGAATGTATGGAGCAGCAAATTTTCAAAGTTTGTTCCATAGTAAAAGTATACATTAATTTCTAAAGTATGACTACAGACCTTGTGCACGTGGTATATGTGAAAACTTCGAGACAGACAAGACTAGTAAAAGCACTTCCCCTAAGTGTTTAGAATATACAATTCAGTGTTCATCGAAGATATGATAACTTATCAGATAGCATCCCACCAATATTTCCTGAAGGGGTAGGCAGAGGTGTACACAATTGTACACCCACATTTCACCAATATCGTTATTAAGTCCCATGTAACTCCTACCGAGAATTTTCTAATAGGAAAACTCAATAACCCTTTGCCTGACTTGGGAATCGAACCCAAGAACTCATGCTCGGCAGTCGCGCATGGGACCACTAGACCAGTCAGCAACACGTTTATTAACATTTCGTTATTTTCAATTAGCATATTTTTCTTTTTTTCGAAAATAGGTTGAGCCTACGGGTGGTTTAAATTCTAACACTAGGTTGTTCATCAACCACACGATGAGAGAAAGATAGATATAATATATCAATTGGAATAGTTTCATATATTAACCACTCACGAAACGTTTTTAAATGTTAATCTATTTATGTTACTGAGTCTAGAAGACAACTAACGTTCGACTGCAATTTGTCCCACAGCTTCAGGTGTTGTTGTTTCTCTTCCTCGGTGACGTTCCGGTAGAAATCCTCCCGGATCCACTCCGTGACTCTGTACTGGAGACCATACCGCTGTACTGACACGAAGATCGCGATCAGCAACTCCAGGATAACCATTATCATCACGAAGCCTACGTACTGCGGAATAAATAGATTCATATTTAACGAAGAAGAGGGAACTCGTGTTTGTATCCGAAACTCTCACATTTATCTATCTACGATTGCCCAAAAATTAAGTTGTGATATGTTTTAGGGTTCATGTATGCTTGTGAGTTACTTTATTCCACCATAACTTCTAAATGCCTGAACGGATACAGATGTATGGGATATCGTTAGAATTCTTGCATGTTCCCAGGTAACAGCCTATGTTACCTGGGAACATGCAAGAATAGCATAGTTAGATTTGTATATAGAAGCTGTGGTGTGGTACACATTAAAAAAAAAAGAAAATTGCATTTAAGTTGCAATCGGGGAACAGATTTTTCACAATCCTGTCCCCCGTTAGTCAAACATGGCAGGCGTAATTATTAGGTTTTTTTTTTGTATTATGTTTTGCCCTGATAAATGCCCTGTGACAAACAGATATACGGCATAGTTTCAGTCAAGGATATTGTCGGACACCTTTTAGGTACAAAATCCTAAAAACAAACTATCCACGTACCTATCAAAAAGCAGTAGGGTGTTCTTATTCTGAAATATGTAAATTAAAGTCATAGTATCGTTCAAAAAGTACAGAATAAGGACGACGTAATTACAAAAACTTATATTCATATTATTTCTTAGAATCCGGACTAATTTTTGTCATGAAATAATATAAATAAAATTCGAAGAACAATTTTTTTTTGGATTGTCTAAATCAAAATATCATACATACTACCTATCTACGATACTGCACAACTAGAGAAGCATATAAGAAATTAGTAAGTCATATAGGTAAAATGTTCTATTAATACTACGGATTTTGTATATTACAATTTTGTTGTCCCTAGAATTCCTTTGACTATCACTGACAACATTTTGGGAACTGAGTTGCCCGCGTCCCTAGGAGTTCACCCTTAAAATGAAATCCCTAAACGTGGCCCCTGGGTGGTGCAAAACAGGCAACACAGCTCTGGTCGGAGGCTTCGGCCGCGGCTGGTTACCACCCACCGGAGGAAGCCATGCCTTGAAGCGACCTAGCCCTGTTTCGGGATGTAGTCCGGTGCAGCCATTGTGGGAGACGTGTCTGGGCAGTTTCATCAACTCCCCAACTGTCGTTCTGCCAAAATCTATCCACTCTACTTAAGAGTGTATAGATTTATTCTGGATATACGTGCTCCATCTTCGGCCACACCGTTATTTACCGTCAGGCGAGTTGGTGGCCAAACGTATATCAATATCTGATTTAAAAAAAAACACTCACCATGTAGAGCAGCTTGACACTTTCCCTCCCAGCGCCGACACAGCCCAGGGTTGCCACCACCACCAGTAGTAAGCTCGCCACGATGATGATGACGTCACCAGTACATGTACCACCTGCTTGCTCCTCCCCATACTGCTGTAGCAGTTTCATATCCACGACAGCAAAGCCGAATGTACATAGCGCTACCAACTGTAGTAAGTGTAGATGTTGATAAGTTATTTAATAAAAATGAATCGCTATTTCCTTAGGTCATGCCATAACTTGAGAATGACTGCACCAAATTGGATAATTCTTTTTTTGTTGTGTTCGTCATTGTCATGACGAAGATTTTTACGTTAAAAGTTTTAAACGGGGTGGGTGATACCGTGTGGCACAGCTAGTTAGATATAAGCGTGGTTTCTGAGCGTGAGCATCAATCCCCGGGTCGAGTAAAGTGTTTTCATTTGGGTGAAATTTGGGATTGTGTAGCTGTATATTTGGATTATTTCAGTTAAATATTTCAAGCGCATGCGTAGCGAACACTAAAGTTATAAATTTTGTGGGAAGAAAACTATGGTCGTGAGTAGGATTCGAACCTGCGCTTCATGGATAAATACTGCGATATGCTACCGATAACTATATTTCGCAGCTGAAAACCCAGTCAAACCCAAAACTGCACGCTCAACAGGATAAGTCGTGTAATAATGAAAAATACTCAAAGAATTTTAAAACAAGTACGTACTGTATGAAAAAAATTTACTTGTTGTGTTGTACGAGTTTAACTCCGGTCCGATTGCAATATCTCATTATTTTATTAGCACTTCGGATCGATATTCCTTTGTGACACTTAGCAACTTGCGAAGTAAAGTAGGACACTTATAATAGCACTTCATTTTAATTTCATACATTATTTATGTTTGAGAAACTGCAATGCATTAGAGCGATAGTTTTATCCATGCTATGGAAAACTGTCCTAAGTAATTTTAATTCCTTCTTTAGAAGATCTCCTGATATAGTCACTTTTTAAACTTTCTCAATTCGAACACATAGTTATTTAATTCTAAATCTCTTCTCGCGACCACAGCCAATGCAACTTAAAAAAAGAAATGTTATGTTTTTAGTCCCGATTAGAGTTAAATAGTTATAATCATTCTCCTGTACTTATAGAAAGAATATGCGTTTGAAAACATACATATTTGTTTAAATTTGTTTACAATCAAGGTTATTTTTGTTTTACGTAAAAAAATATTCGGCGCAATCGCAACGTCACAAATAATTATATAAACTATAAATAAGGCACATCCACAACTCCACAACAAAGTTGATACAAAGCACATTAAACTTTCCACAAAAAAAATACAGGGATGTCATATTATAAATAACTGAAAGTTACTTACGATGCACAGAAAATTTAAAACAAGCAGCAACCCTTTCGCGCAGCCTTTGCTGACTTCTACAAAACTAAACATTGTCCACCAATTCTATGTTGTCTATGTTAGCTTCATTTGACATTGACTGAGGTATTTGTCTATGTTTGTCGGTACTATGTACTAGCATATTGTATGTGAGAATACTTACAGGTGTTGTATTAATTATTTAGAGATCGGAATCGACGTATGGACTTCATCGACCGAATGTGTCGCAGTAGTTCTGCTAAATAAAATATGATTTTAGCGTAGCAATTAATGTTCTATTTTGCTATACAATCGTACTGTTCTGAGTCAGTTAATTTATATAAAATCACATAACATGTTTTTTTTTTTCAGCGGGGCAGCTTCAATATTCACTCGGCTTTTGCGGATAAAACCGGGGAGTGTGAGATTTTTACCTCACCAAAAGGAGACCAGACCACTCTAAGGAAATCAGCTCCGGAACCCCCCTGTGAAACGTCTGTTTAGGCGCATCCCTGGGGACTATTATCATCTAGTGTCACCCCATGGAAACTTCGTAAAGGCGTCCGAGCACGGATCTTTTCGACAAAATTGTCGACTCGATAAAAAAAAAATGTATTGAATTTTACCGTTTCATCAACACTTTATGTCAAATTTGACGTTTAATATCGTAAAACGTGTCGTTAATAAAAAAATATAAATATACGGTCGAATTGAGAAACCTCCTCCTTTTTTGAAGTCGGTTAATAAGAACCATGCTTGCATGCAGTTTACGACTAATACAGATAAATCTTTGAAAAGCATTAACTTAACGAACTCTAAAGTTATAATTTTAAATGGAAATAAGAATACGGTCGCGAGCAGGATTCGAGATTTGTCTAAATTAGTAGTCTGCAAAAGCTTCAATGAAATCTCCACCGAAAACTGTCATTTTTCACCAAAAATTATAGTAAACTAGCTCATGCCCGCGGCTTCGCCCGCGTGGATGTCGGTTATCGCGACCAATAGTAATCATGAAATTTTGATCCCGTTCCCGCTTTCCAATTACCGCTTTATAATTGCCCATCTTTTAAAGTATTAAAATGGATATAGTGTGTTATCCCTAAGAGATAGCCATTCTGACTTTTCTATACACAATTCCACCATACATCACTTTGCCCAACCTGGGAATCGAACCCAAGACCTCATGCTCAGCAGTCGTGCTTGGGACCACTAGACCGACGAGGCAGTCGGCCTTATAATAATAATAATATGGCCAACTCCAAAATTAGAACATTTATGTATTTTAGTAGCTCAAGATAAATCTTTGAAAAGCATTAACGCATGCTTAGCGAACTCTAAAGTTAATACAAAGTTAGTCGTGTCGGTTCAGTCACCCGCATAGGGACTGAATTGATAGCAATAACGTCGCCATAAGACGTGTTAAAATATGGAAGAAGAATTCGCGGTGGTGAGCAGAGGTCGAGATGGCTTAGTGGTCAGCGCGCCTGGAGTATTTATCCGGGAGGCGCAGGTTCGATTCCTGTTCGCGACCGTATTCTTTTTCCATTTAATATAATAACTTTAGAGTTCGCTAAGCATGCGTTAATGCTTTTCAAAGATTTATCTTGAATTATTAAGGTAATTGCATTCTTTACGACATTATATTAACTGCAAAGTTAGTCGTGTCGGTTCAGTCACCCGTATAGGGACCGAATTGATAGCAATAACGTCGCCATAAAACGTGTTAAAATATGGAAGAAGAATTCGCGGTGGTGAGCAGAGGTCGAGATGGCTTAGTGGTCAGACCGCCTGGAGTATTCATCCGGGAGGCGCAGGTTCGAATCCTGTTCGCGACCGTATTCTTTTTCCATTTAATATAATAACTTTATTTTAGTAGCGTTCACAATAAGACTAGATAAATTATCTACATCAAAATAAAGGTGTCAAAGAAAATTTTCTGTACATTATAGTTTAACCTTTCTTATTTTAGTGGGCATCATAAAAAGTCCTACTTCTTCTTCTTATCGTGTTGTTGATGAACAACCTAGTGTCAGAGTTTAAACCACCCACACATTACCACTGTAGGTCTCTGACATGGCTTTACACACCATCGAGAACATCTCTCAGGTGTGCTGGTTTCCTCACAATGTTTTCCTTCACCGTTTTAAGCAAGTGATAATTAATTTATAATACGCACATGACTTAGAAAAGACAGTGGTGCCTGCCTTGGATTCGTACTTTCGACGTTTGACTTGTCAGTCCAACGGTCATACCACTAGGCTATCACTGTTCAAAAATTTTCCTACTGAAAAATGTTTAGATTGCACTTTGTCTTGCCTACATTCAAATTTTTTCGTATTTTTATTATTCATCCCGTCTCGCTTCTAAAGTGGCTCTTAGTAAATGACAGTAATGTTTTAATCTTAGTTTAAGTGGGCTCAGAATTAATTCCATTGTGTATGGACGAATTGTATGAAAAATGATATCTCTTACAAAAAATAATGTCTATCCAGATGACGGATGACAGAGATATATAGACATGCAAATATTTAATATTTGAAACATTCTACATTCATTCAATTTTAAATATAAATTTATTCTTGAAATACCAAAAAGGAAACACTAAATTACTATAAGTAAAAATCAATAAAATGCCTACCCCAGTACATAATAATTAATCTGTAAATAGAATAATACACTGCCAGATAGCCAAGTCCACAAATTATTTAAAAAAAAAACACTTAATATCTTCTGTAATGTATGATCATAGCTTATAACAATTTGTTTGCCAACTAAATATATATGTTTTTTGTGCTGAATATTTTATTTTATCTTGTAAACGGGAGTCAAGGGTTTGAGCTGAAAACCAGCGCTTGGCAACCCCTAGGGAGCCTAAGCTTAAGGTGACGCTAAAACCTTTTGCTTTCGGTATTATAGTTATTTGTATGCTGTAATACTGGAAACAATAAACAACTATTCTATTCTATTCTATTCTAAATAAATTGGGATAAGAGCAGACAGATGATGAAACGGTCACAGTGTCTGTTAGCTACAAAGCAGTAGTTTTATAAATACCCATAAGTTCTGCGTATGTATTTATGGTGAGTTCTTACTTCGTTATTTTAATTAATAGATACTCACTTTATCGGCTGTAGTCACGGACCTTAAAAAAATAGTACGGAGCGTTGCGTACGACATGTGAGAAGCATGCCTAGTTATCCAATTTCGCTTGTCATGCACGAGCTAAACGCATACAAATACTGAAAACTCATCCACTCGGCGCCAGTACGCTGCGTGTGGGTGTGCGTAATCAACTTCGATTATGACAAGGCAAGGTTACATCCGTATTTCTTTACAGATCCGTGGCTGTAGCCTAAAGTGAGTTTGGCCCCCATACGAGAGGACGACACTGACGTCCGAGCACGGATCTTTTCGACAAACTTGTCGACTCGATAAAAGTTTCTATGTATTGAATTTTATCGTTTTATCAACACTTTATGTCAAATTTGACGTTTTAAAATCGACAAACGTTTCGACAAAAAGAACCATGCTCGCACCGCTGACATCTTTGTTATATTTTCTTTATTTTGAAACTTATTCTTTCATTGGGGGGTGTTTACATTTATTTCGGGGGGGGAGGCTACCCCTTTCACGTATGAATATACCAAAAATAATATCTCTTCTTGTCTGAGATTTCGGGGGGGAGGGTTGAACTTCCAAAACACTCATTGGCTACGGCCTGTTTATAATGAAGACAATAAAGTAAACATAATAGTCTTCAGGAACATAATAAATAAAAGACGCTATTAATAACTTGACGTAGTTTTATTACTTATTACGATATTACAATGTTGTGTTATATTTCCGTAAAAATAATTATTATTTCAATACAACAAATACATTTCATGATACAGTTCAGTATAAATACTACATACTTAATTGAGACTAAATTATATCTGAATAAATTATGTAAATTTAATACTTAATTTATTTCTTTTTAAACATACCCTCCATGAGTAAATGTTTAAGTACAATAATTATACAAACGTTATAAAATTAATGTATACGTTTATCTAAGTAGGAATACTTTAATTAAAGTTCCTATATATTCCGATATACATGTATTAATATTTTTTTACGATTTTTTCCATATACACTCTTTACTTCCATCCGTAATGATTCTAATGTCAGATAACTTTAACAGAAAGTTTATACTAGAACTGTCGCAAGAGAGACTGCTACTCTCGGTTTGATTCCTGGGTCGGCAAAGTGTTAAGTGCTGGATTTTTCTGTTAATAAATTCTAAGTAAAAGCCCGGAGTTTGAAATTATGCCCTGTTGATGGCAATAGGCTCATCAACGACTACATGGTACTTAATACAAGCATCAGTGGAATATGTGTGTACAACTGAGTACACTTCTGCCTACCCCTCGGTGAATAAAGGAGTGATATGATTTATGCTATGTTATGAGAGTTAATAATAATAAAAATATACCAAAGTTTCTAATTATTTCTCAGACAAAGTTATCTGGTGTTGTTAAAGTTCCTTCTATAACAAAGAATTATCGTAAAAGTGCAGCGATGAAAGAATAAACACATATTGCTAGCAAGATGTTGGCCGTTGACGTAGAAGCAGAATTCGCCTTGGACGTAGATTCTTCCCTGTAATAGAGAAATAATTATGAAAACAAGAAAATCAACAAAAAGGTATTACAAGGACTTAAAATAGATAGAAGTCGGAGAGCTTCAGAGAGAAGCATATCATTTTATAAATTCCTGCCCTGGCCCCAAGCTATTTGGGGTCGGCGCAATATGTTTGTCTCTTCCATTCTTCCCTGTTAACATTCATATTCATAACTCTCTTAGTCACATGTGTCTCATCCCTCCTCATCACATGTCCTTACCAAGACAAACGGTGTCCTTTCAACTTTTCTGTCACTGGCGCTACTTTCAAACTTCCTCTAATATATTCATTTCTTACCTTATCCATTCTTGTCACTCCACATATCCATCTCAACATACTCATCTCCGCTACATGTAGTCTTCTTTCATGCGTCTTCTTCATGGCCCAGCATTGCGATCCATACAGGACGACAGGTCTTATAACAGGATTCAATGGAAGTCAATTCACATGCAGCAAACTAAAAAAAATTTAGAGGGTTGTTGTCTTTTACTAACCGTTACTACGAGTATAAGAGCGGAACGGGATGACGCCAAATTCAATCATGTCAACCAAAATTTCCCTAAAATTTTCGTTTGGCGTCTCTAATTTTAGTGGCTACCCAAAACTATGCCAACTAAAACGTTCGGAGATTTTAATTTGACGTGCCTACATTCGAATTTGACAACTCTCGATTCGTCCCATCTTGCTCATATAGTATCTGTTATTATAACACAGGAATGTTCTAAATTGACGTCATTACCACGTACTGTGCATACGTAATTAACTAAAGATAATTACGCAATGAGGGCAACTATACTAACGGAATGTAAAGATCGATACCTACCTAATTTTTAAATATATTTTTTTTACCTTTTCTAACTTTTATCTTTTGGAATAAACACATTTTCTAGTTCTTTTATTTTGTTTTGTGTAACTATAGTTTAAATATTATATGTATATGTCGCAGATGGATTGTAGAATCCGCTGTTTTACAAAATCTCTAGCTGCTTTACAAAACAGTACTGTTTTATAAAACAGCTGAACAGTTTAACAAAACTGCTACCCACCTTTAGACGAAATGCAGAATGACATATCTACAGTGGGACAGGTTTGTTTATTGTATAGGTATATTAAATGGATAGTCACCATTCAAGTAAAAAAACGATACTGTATTCTGATTTGACTTTCCGTGGCTGGGTCGACGGAGCCCCGCTTAGCGGGGCTCCTATTTTTGTGTCTGTAAGGTTAGAAAAAACCTAAACACGAAGAGGATGACGGGGGCCAGTGAGCGAGCGTAGCGAGCGAACAGCCTTCGAACTTAACGTGTCCTTGTCGGGATGCGCGAATCTCCCGAGCTCGCTTCGCTCGCTCATGGATCAATTTCGTTTATTTTCTTTCATAATCCCGATATATTGTCGCCTATTATAGTGGTTTAGTATTTACGTCATTAAAAAATTTCATCTTTTTTTTGCTATTGACAAGTAAAATAAAGTTAGGTTATTATTGTTAAGACATACAGAGCCATATGCGACAAAATTTCGAACTAAAATCAACAATCTAACAGTTCATTTCACACTGTTTTACATAATCTCTGATCGTTGACCCGCTGCATTGATAAACGCAAAACGTTCATTCAATTCTGCGTGTTATAGTTCAGTAATTATGTAAAACCGCTAAACGTCGTTCAGCTGTTTTTCATAACAGTACTGTTTTGTAAATCAGCTAACAGTTTTGTAAAACAGCTTATTCTACAATCCATCTGCGACATATGTGGATGCTTTTACCTAATTGGCAAACGACGTCAAATATTATACATTATTTAATAAAGTTAGCTTTCCGAAAATAAATAATAATATTAGTTATAGTTTAACGGTTATTACTCACGCGCATACTTCGGGATTGCCCGACTAGTCAAAGTCAGTTTGACTCGCGACATCGCCGCGGGCTCAGCTCATGAATAAGAGCTCCGTTCGAGTACGAAACTAGTCGGGCAAACCCGAAGTATGCGCGTGAGTAATAACCGTTAAACTATAACTAATATGAATGTGTCTTACGAAAGTTATTATACATAAATAATAATAGTAAATATTCTGAGTAATTCATCAGCAGAACTTAAACAACTGAAGGTTAGGAAAGTCAAAAGTTTTTTTTTCATATACTCCAATTTAAAAGGAAACGTCAGCATTTTGTTGCACTTTGACACTTAAAAAAACTTTGACACCATGTTTAGGAATTTAATGAAGGTGTTTTTTTAATAATTGCTATCACTTATATTATGTAAGTATCTAGAAATAACGAAACACCTATTTTTAAAAGCATTTTTAATAAAGCAGCCTAATTCAAGATGTAGTACGTCCACTAAAAGTGGTAGAATCCAAAGTTAAATCAAATGACCAAATCCATTCACAGCAAAACCGTGGTAAACAGGTAGTAAAAAATATAACATTCTGGTTATAGCATACATAATATGCTAATACTGATGAAGTGATGGTATCTCTCTACTTCATCTTCAAACGTAGGTACTTAACATCAAAATTACTGAAAAACACCTACTAAAGTATGTTATTTTCTCATACTTGCTGGATGAGGCACGTGCAACGTATAATTAACGAGGAACCTCAAACACTCCAATTAATATTTATTGTAATAATAATTTGGATTAACTATAATTGTTTGTAATAATTATAACAGTAGATGAAAAAGTATTTGGTTTATGTTTTTCCTGACGTTTCGAACACTTTGCAGCGTTCGTGGTCCAGGAGGACTAAGGTGTCAGGCGTCTCAACAGTTTATTCAAAATTATTTCATTCTACCGTACATTAATAATCCGGTTAAAAGTTGTTTTATTATAATGTGTAGTGATCGCGGAAACCTAAGATATTACTATAAAAAAGTATTTATTAATATAGTAGGTAGTTTGTAAAGGTAAAACTTATAACAGTAACATATTTTAGATTTGTGTTTAATAAACAAAATCCCCATAAGAGTAGTAATAGAGTACCTAATCGGTTCTACTCTCAATTTTGTGAAACTAGTTTTGCAATTTACATATTGAAATTTCTCAATTACTTACATGTGGTAGATGTTCTGTTTTCATTGTTTTTATAATATAAAACAGGCTTTTGCTGGATCAGTTCAACGGAACAATGACGTAACTTCTTGAACCAGTATTAGCACATCTTCTCAAGTAAGTATTATCTTCTCCTGAGTTATATTTAACAGTCAATAAACTATGTTTATATTTATTCTAAATTAAAAAGTTGACGCTATGCACATCCATCTTAGGACCAATACCTAAATGTGTTGCCAGCAATGTTGAATTTAGGAATTCCGAATGCCTATTTATAGTAAAAGGCTGAGCACATTCTTGCTCTCTTTTATTTTATATTGAGTTTTTGAATTTTGAGTTATTGTCTCTATTTGTTGTCATAAAAGTGAATAATCTGGTGATAACTTAGAAAACTTTTATCAGTCTATTATGAATAAGAATAATTCAATTCTTACGTTGTTATTGTGCTAATTTCTGAGAAGAAATCACTGGCTTTGCAATTGGAAAATTTCAAATGCGAAATCATATAAGCCATTCATACCATTCCCACAACACAGAGATATAATAAGTAGACCTACCTATAGTGAAGCAATTGGTCTGACCTTGGCTACTAAGTCCTCCGACTCGTAGTGTAGACAAGTCTGGATCTTTTATTATATAATATAAATCCGCATGTTTCAATCTGATTTACATCTTCTGTTAAATTAGGAAGACAATTTCTTATTTTTTTTCTTTATCAAAAATGCCATCTCGCCTGATGTTAAGCGGTGTGGCCGAGGATTTAACACGTAGATCCGGAATAAATCTATTCACTGTATATATATTTCGATGTGTTGTAATGATGTCGTCATCATTTCAATATACATTCAGCTTCATTGTAGTCAACTGCTAGAGAAGATCTCCTGCAAGATGCGCTACAATACACGAAACTACTTCTGTCACATCCATATTTTCAACGCTCCACACATATACTTAATTTCTTACGTCCGTCACAACTTCGTACATATATCGAAGATTATATTGCAGTCATTTCAATACATCATTCCACAAAGCCTTATGTACACTTAATTTAACAACACCTACTAATTAAAACAACATTTATAAGGAAAATTTATTCAATTTGGTAGAATGGGTGATAACATGTATTTTGTTATGTTTATAGTAGATAGTAACCTACGTAGACGTAGATTTTGGCGTAAACTAAAATTAGAAAACTGCTATCTACGAAAAAGTTTAAAATAGAAACAAAAATTCCTCGTCAATGTACCCTTAATAATTATAGTTGAGATTCTTAATAACGAAGTCATTTTTTTTATCACCAAGACTAAAGTAAAAAAATAAATAAAATGCTTTTTGCCTACCATACCGTAAAAAATTTTTTTGTCATAACTAATTTGAAATGGACACAATTCTGTTGTTAAATAATGTTGCCAATGAAGCTACGAGAAAGTTATGAAGATTGTTAGTAAAATATGTGTTGTGATAGGATTAGTGCCAAAACTCCACATATAGATACGTCACTGAAATGATAAATTGCGAGGAATGTAGTATTAGAATAAAATACTTAGGGAGACTAAATTAATTCTACATGAAGACAAAAGAAGTTATTACAACGGTGTTTTATCCCAAAAGATTTCTAATAACTATGCGAAAATACCAGTCACAGTTACTCGCAAAATATCTTTTCAGTCTCAGATACATAAAAAGCTCCCTACAGGATTCCAATGACGCCGCACGCCACACGTCCACCAGCATTTCCCGTCTTCTTGGAGTCAGGGTGGTCAGACCTGCCGAAGTCATCAGCCTTCTCGTGAAGTACTAGGCCCCTGCCAATGATGCTGTGGGAACCTTCTAGTTTGATCACGTGGTCCGTGAAGTCAATGTTGGCGATACGAGAATCGTCGAACTTGATGTTGCCGAGGTCTCCAGCGTGACGGTTCTCGTCAGTAGGATGACCGTGATCTTTCTGAAATGTGTAAGTGGTTATGAGAAAATTTTTCTTGATTGAATTGGCTCAGTGAAGTGCACAGGTTAAGCATTTTTTAATGCCGAATGGGATTGATTAGTGATTGTTCTATAAAATCACTACATACGCCGGTAGGATTGAAGTGTCCCTGCGTAGATCCACAGCCGTTGGTGATGTCTCCGGTCTGGTGGACGTGGAAGCCGTACATGCCGGGCGGCATGCCGGTCACGGTGCCGGTGATGCGAATCTTGCCGTCCGGCTGTTCGCTGAACGTCACGTTGCCCGTCACATCATTGCCGACCAAACGGACGATCGCCCGTTTAACTCCCTGAAAACAGAAGGGAAAACTCAGTATAAATACAATAAATATTTTAAGAGAGCTGAATGCCTTAGGCTCCTTCATAGTCCACCTATAGGACCAGATCCGCACTGGTGTACCTACCTAAATGGTGCATCAAAAACTCTCCCAATTCTGATAGCGGGGCCCCTGGCCTAACCATCTAACAGTGGAGAATTGCCCTTTCAGAAGATACTTGGAAGGTATGGAGGATTTAAATGAACTCCACCAACTGACTCCAGATGCCACGAACTGACTGACAGAGGTTGATCTTCAACAGTTAGCACATAGCACTAGCAGTAGCGCCATACAATAATAATGAACCTATAGGTATTGTCTCAATCTAGTAGTTGCAAGTGAGGTTGAAGCTTGGAATCATGGATTGCACACTTTGCCCGGGTCGGACAGTGTTATTAGGTGTTTCTATTAGAACCTTCTCAGTTTTTAGGTTGGAATTATGGCAATAGACACAACAGCCACCACATACCACAGCCGTCACCTATGACGAACTAGGGTAGTTCGTCACCTGTGTTCACCCGATTGTGGTCGGATGACATGAGTTGACATGACACATTCATAGTTCATCTAAAATATACTACTAATGGTGTCAATTCTAATTTAGCAAACTAAATTAAATTTAGAGCATCGCTGTCTTTTACTAACCGTTATTATAAGAGCGGGATGGGATGACGTCAAATTAAAATTTCATCACGTCAACCTAAAATTTCCATACAATTTTCGTTTGATGTCTCTCCTACACTACTAAAATCGTTCGGAGATTTTAATTTGACGTGCCTGCCTATTTCCGAATTTGGCATCTCTAGATTCATCCCGTTCTGTTCATTTAATAACTGTTAGTAAATAACAGGAATGCGCTTAATTTAGTTTAGGTTGCTACATTAGAATTGAGGCCATTAAGTATATTTTATATGGATAGGTAGTGAGGACATCAAAATAGCCATCACAATTATTTGAAAGCCTGAGGACATTTAATAAATGTCTTAAGTGACCAATGTAATAAGCTTGAAGCTTCAAAAATAATCTTACTTCGTCAGCTGACGCCACCATAATGGCCGCAGCCACAAACAACAATGTCTTCATCATCATCAATTTATCTGAAAAAAAAAAAACAAAACTAAAAGTTAGTTTCCTCAAAATAAACCTTAATATTATTTTTACCTAAAGTATACGGGGATTACCTCAAAATTACCTTACCTACTCAATTAGCACGTTTTTATTACAAATTGCATTCAAAATTGGTTTTCTTTTATTTTCCTTTACGA
Organism: Xylocampa areola; assembly: GCA_935421205.1. Taxonomy (NCBI): domain Eukaryota; kingdom Metazoa; phylum Arthropoda; class Insecta; order Lepidoptera; family Noctuidae; genus Xylocampa; species Xylocampa areola. The sequence continues at coordinate 18,730,588 of OW285206.1, forward strand.
GTACCTACCTAAATTTCAGATGAAGAATGAAAAAACACGCAATTAACGATGATCATTTTTATGTATCACTCGTGTGTTCGTCAGCCTAGCATTATCCTAATTACATTGGGGTCGGCTTCCAGTCAAACCGGATTCAAATACACATGGAGCGATTGCCTATCTGACCTCCACAACCCATGACATTAAAGCCACAAATAATAAATACTGGGTAACACGATATCTCGTGGTATGACTGGTTGTCAGACTTTCAGGCCTCTGACCATAGAGTAGGTTTCCTCTGACTACCCGTAACGGATGTCACAGCTGTTAATTTGACAACCGTGACCAACGGCTTAATGTACTCTCCGAGGCACGTCATGTATCACTCGCCTACCATAATGATATCACTGTGCATCTTTCATATTCTCCTCTTAATATACGGATAAATCTTCGAAAACGTCAACGCATGCATAGCGAACTCTAAAATTGTTTTTAAGTTTTGTGGAAAGTTAAATATGGTCGTGAGCAGGATTTGAAAATCGAGATGGCTTAGCGGTCAGAGCGCGTGGAGTATTTATCTGGGAGGCGTAGGTTTGGAAACTGTTCCCGACCGTATTTAGCTTTCTACAAAAGTTTATTACTTTAAACAGATAGAGTTACTTTCAAATTTATAATATTAGTTAGGATTTCTGTTGTGTACCTAGTTATTAACGTTAGTACATTACGTTAATGTACGGAACTGCGTTTTTCAGAGAACGTTCACAATAGCGATAGTTTTTATATCAGCTCCTAACATTAGAACAAAGGTTAAGAGAAAAACCTCATTCATTGGAAACAATTAATCAATCATAATTAAATAATAAGTAACTATAGTGTAACGATGATCATTGGACTGTCAAGTCCCAGATTCAAACCCAAGGTACGTCACACTGACTTTTCGACTGTGTTTAATTAATCCTACGTCCTACTAATATTATAAACGCGAAAGTTAGTATGTATGGATGTTTTTTACTCTTTTACGCAAAAACTACTGAACGGATTTGAATGAAATTTGGCACACAGATAGTTTATAACCTGGATTAACACATAGGATACTTTTTATCCCGGTTGGTAAGTCCATGCAGACGAAATCGCGGGCAGAAGCTAGTAGAAAATATTTATAAGTTACTTAAAACGGTGAAGGAAAACATCGTGAGGAAACCAGCACACCTGAGATATGTTCTCGATGGTGTGTAAAGCTATGTTCTGATTAGGTTGTTCATCAACCACACGATAAGAAGAATACCTAACGCGATTATACATTAGCTCAAGTATTCGTATCGTTTAATAAATTCAAACGGCGCAATCATAAAACTTTGTAGCTCTATGAGAATTTGCAAGTAATATTTTTTTAAATTTTTCTTGATTGGGAAATATATAAAAAACAATTGCTGTTCGTTTGTCTCGCTAAAACTCGAGAACGGCTGGGCCGTTTTTAGTTGATTTTGGTTTTGAAATGTTTGTCGTAGTCCAGGGAAGGTTTAAACGGTTAGAAAATGTAAAAACAATTGCGAGGAAGATAGTAAAAACAACAATTTTATGTGCCCATTAAACTGTTCTACCTACTTTCCTGTCAAACATTTGACGTTCAAGGTGTCACGAAGTACAGCGGGTCATCTAGTTGGGAAATAAAATCGTTAAATATATTTAGGTTCAATAGAAGCATCGGTACGATAGCTCCCAGCGATCACCCATGGACTGACAGACCGCAGGAAACATTGCTTAACGATAATTTACCGACCTGCATACTCGGTTACCAACGAATTACATTGCGTCGTATGTTTTTAATATTTTTGCTGATCATGGACAAGCTGCAATATTCGACGCAATGTACTACAAAGTGACCATTAATTCGAGATAGCCATTAGACACATATGTAAGCAGAGATTTCAACAGGCTATGAGAGCCACTTTATCATAATTAATAAATTAATCCCTAAAAAAAACCCTAAAATCACAACACTCCTTTTTTGGGCGGCCGTGTAAATAAAACTTAAGTTAAAATAGTAACATAGCAACAGCAGGGTTACTCTTGAATGTAAATCTACTTGATTGACATTGGGAAACAGGATTTTGCTATGCAAAAAGTGCTTTAAAATTGAGATGACCATGATATGTGATGGTTGATTGACATTGTAATTGGATTGGAGAGTAACTCTAGATTGCAATTTGTTTTAAATATATTTTGCACAGAATAAATAAATAAAATAAATAAATAAATAAAATCTAGTAGTCCCAAGCATGACTGCTGAGCATGAGGTCTCGGGGTCGATTCCCGGGTCGGATAAAGTGTTATTGAGTTTTTCTGTTAGAGAATTCTCAGTAGCAGCTCGGAGTTTGGAATTGTGCCTGGTAGATGACAAGGCTTCTATCTATGGACATGGGACTTAATTGCATGGCATTGGTGAAATGTGGGGTGTACAAGTGTGTACACCTCTACCTACCCCTTCGGGATTACAGGCGTGATGCTGTTATGTTATGTTAAATCCTTGACAAATCTGGAAGAATTTCCAAGTAAAAGCTTACAAAGTTACCACACTATGCATGGCTTGACCTAATAACGGCATCGATGAAATGTGATTGTTCAAGAGTACGCCTCTACCAAACCTTTCGGAAAATAGAGGTGTGATAAAGTTATAATATTAAATTGAAAAAGAAAACGGTCGTGAGCAGGATTCAAACCTGCACCTCCCGGATAAATACTCCAGGCGGTCTGACCACTAAGCCACCTAGACCTCTGCTCACTACCGTAAATTCTTCTTCCACATTTTTAACACGTCTTTTGGCGACGTCATTGCTATGTATTCAGTCCCTATACAAGTGACCGAACCGACACGACTAACTTTGCAGTTAATACAATGTCGTAAATAATGAAATTACCTTAATAATTCAAGATAAATCTTTGAAAAGCATTAACGCGTGCTTAGCGAACTCTAAAGTTATTATATTAAATGGAAAAAGAGGGCATAAGAAATTAATTTTTGAAGGTCCAACGAATGCTATGCGTTTGGGCATCCCAACGCACGAAGCCGTATTACGAGATATGTCCACATAAACACGCAGACAATTCAGTTGACAAATGAACGGAAATTAATATATGCGCTCGCGCTCCAACAGTGGTCTATGAACCCAACGAGTTATTGCAACATATCTTGCAATAGATACGTTACGTAGACATGTTTTTTTTTTTAAGATAAGTATTGAAACGACTATTGACATAATCAGTTTAGTCTTTAAACCCAGATAAATCTTCTGATAAAAATATTTTTATCCATCTGGTATTCAATGAAATGGTTTATTCCGTAAATAAGTATTTTCATATAGAAAATCATTAACGCATGCTTAGCGAACTCTAAGGCTATATAAGTTGAAAAAGAATGCGGTCGTGAGCAGGATTCGAACCTGCGCCACCAGACTCCTGGCGCTCTGACCGCTAAGTCATCTCGACCTCTGCTCAGTACCGCGAATTCGTCTTCCAAATTTTAATACGTCTTTTGGTGACCTCATGGCCATCTATTCAGTCCCTTTACAGGAAAACTCAAAAAATTATAACTTTAGGTCTTTTCATGTCATTTTGTAATCTGGAAAGCGTCACCGTTTTCTATCTAACTATCTCTGAGAAAACGGAAGATATGCCCAAAAAACTCAAATGACTAAGTCTGTTTTAAAGTCCAGACATCATTGTACAAGGCCGTGCCCGTTAAGTATAACCAAGAAGAACGATTATAGAGGTAGATTTGAAGAAAAATCCACTACAAATTAACCTGCCCTAACAGACGTCCTTCCTACACATCTAATCCATATCGTCTAATAGATAGAATCGGTACCTGGGGCGCGGTTGTAAAGTGAAGGTCTTTCATTACGGGTAATCAGATTCCCGAAAGATGCCTGAAGTTATGCTGTGTAGATGGACATAGTCGCTAATTGGTTACGCCAACGTGAAATTAGACTGAAAATCGACCCGAACGTAGCGGAAGGGAGGCAGAGATAAAACTAAAGAGTGGAAACACTGAGCGGCTCAAAAAATATTGGAATATATTTAGTCTATTTAAATAAAAATTGCCAAGAGATCCCAAAGGAAGTGTTGGCAAACCAGCGTACCTATTTCTCGGTTACCAACCAAATTGATAGACACTTTGTAGTACATTGCGTCGTAAGTTTTTAATATTTTTGCTTATCATAGACAACTTTTTACCACACGACGCAATATATTACAAAGTGTCCATCAATTTGGTTGGTAACCGAGATAGCCGATAGGTACGCAGATGGGCAGATTACCTAAAAAGGATCACGGGGAAGACCAAGATGCAACTAGGAAAGACCAGGAAAGCACACAACAGGGATATACTCAGCAATGAGACGAACAAGGCTGTCTGTCAATAATGATGAAGAAGAAACGAGAGGACTAAAATAAAATGTAGATAAGAAAGTGTTTTATGCTATAAATTGGTTTATCGCAGTACATTTATTACATAGTTCCACCAATTAATATCGCTATTGTTTTGAATTTACTTTTTATCTTTAATAAACAGTTCAATCATTTATTTATGCACTACAAAGTAGTGAGGTAACTGGAATTAATGCGGTATAATTATCGGGCTCCGTGTTAACCGTCTGTTGTGTTTACAAACAATTAAAGAGACAACACTCCCGCGCAACTATGTAGTAAACCGACCGGCCCTTGATCGAAATAGCGCCTGCGTAGTTTGAAAGCCGGTTTAATATTTTATAACCGAATACATAGCATAAACCAAAATCCTCAACAAATACTTATTAGTTAATAAATATTAACTGTTATAACTTTAGAAAAACCTAAAACATTCCCCATTCACTTTTAAGCGATATCTCTATTCACCTAGAACTCAAATTAAAAAACAAATCACATAAATTTAAAACTTCCTCCATCAATTCTAGGAAACAGACTCAACACTACGTTACTTTCATAACAGCTGATTATGAATACATAACATCTGATATTTTAATTATACATTAGTATTATAAAACGGTGAGTTTACAAAATATTTACTGCTTAGTTTACAAACAAGCGGCTTACCTGTTCAAAGCGCTGCGGTGAATGGTGCGGATCGCTTAGTCTTGGGAACTACACTGTGGAGACACAATCATACTCGATATATACTCCACTCGTTGAACCAATAACGCAGACAAATATACAGTAGTTCAACTTGGAGTTATATCAAAATGGCGAGACTACCGGCTTCCATCGAAGTACCTAAAATAATTAGTAGAGTGGTCTCCGGTAAATAGAATTATTCCGTTTATTTATTTTACGTTTCAGACAGATTATAGTCACTCTTCGAATGGTTCGTTATGAAGTATAAAATTATACTTCATAACAATAAAAATCTATTGTGTCTGGTAATTAGCGAGCCAACAGATTACAGCATGAAGAACTATACTAAAAATTATAATAATAACAATGGGATATTTTGTTCGTATTACAAAATTATACAGCTAAGTTGTAAAGTTCTCTCACAAAGATGCGACACGACACGACTGTGCGATAGGAGTCCAATACAAAATCGCTGATCAACTTCTTGTAGCCGTTTGAATGATCGCATGCAAGTCGTTCAGTCTAAAACAGTGCACAATTCCTTCTCCCTTTGTGAAAATATATTTGATTATTGTATTATTGATATATTTGTTTTATATCTTAGAGAAGGCAAGAACTTCCAGCATAATAAGTAATACCATTTAAAGTTATTATATTAAATGGAAAAAGAATACGGTCGCGAACAGGATTCGAACCTGCGCTTCCCGGACAAATTTAAGCTAAGCATGCGTTAATGCCTTTCAAAGATTTATCTTGAATTAATACCATTTATCTGTATTGTGTACTACAAGCAGTGAAATGGAATAAGGAAAAATTTTTAACTTTACGAGACCGAATAGCAGAACCAGTTATCATTTATTTTTGTCTGAAAACTAAATAGCAAACTAACAGAGACTAGTAACCATCACTTTATAGGGTCAAGTAATCAATCAATCATTAAATGTCGCAGATGGATCATGGATTCTGTTTTGTAAAACTGCTACCTGTTTTACAAAACAGATCTGTTTTATAAAACAGCTGTACAACGTTCAGCTAGATTGCCAAATGCACATTCACCACTCAAGTAAAGAAAAGATACTGTATTCTGAACTGTCTTTTGGTGGGTCGACGGAGTGCTCCTATTTTTGTGCCTGTAAGGTCAGAAAAAACCTAAACACGAAGGGAATGACGGGGGTAGTTCGATGCTCTTCGAACCTAACCTGTCTCTCCCTGTCTACCTGTGAACTGCCGAGCTCGCTACGCTCGCTCATGCGTCAATGTAATTAATTTTGATTCATATCGATTTGTGTAGTTGTTTATATGTATTTAATGTCATTCTTAATTGTTCTTTTTTTTGCTAAGTTGAATTATTGTTCATAAGATACACAGAGCTATGAGCGACAAAATTTAGAAAAAAAAACCACAATATGATATATATTTTCTTTCACGCCGTATTACATAACATCTGATCGTTGACCCGCTGCATTGATAAACACAAAACGTCGCATACAATTCTGCGTGTTATAGTTAGGTAATTATGAAAAATCGCTAAACATCCTTCAGTTGTTTTACATAACAGCACTGTTTTATAAGTCAGCTAGCAGTTTTGTAAAACAGCTGATTCTACAATCCATCTGCGACATAAACATACAATCCCGCATATTTTCTATTGGAGCAAGCACAAACTATCGATTTCCATTTGCTACTGTAGGCAGGCGATACTGCACTTATTGTATTAGCGTTAGCGCGGCGTAGCATTCGGAATCACAAAGTTAGGTCGTAAAGTTATAACAGTACTATGCAGTAGTATGAAGTAACTAGTACCTGTAAAATCTATTAAATATCCCAATATGGATGTCATTTCTTTATACCTTCAACACTACGATTCTGACACACCTCTTTCGCTTCATCTATGTCCATTAACCTCTTCATGCATGCTCATCGGTTAAGGTTGCTCTTGACATTTATTGAGAATGAACATCCGCACTTTCATTTCCGTACGTTCATCGAGGTCTTTCTTCCATAAATAATAATCTATATATATATTTATCCGGGAGACGCAGGTTCGAATCCTGTTCGCAACCGTATTCTTTTTCCATTTAATATTGTAAGTAACTTAAGAGTTCGCTAACCATGCGTTAATGCTTTTCAAAGATTTATCTTGAACTATATATATATTTATAAATAATAATCATAATTTAAATTATCCATACACCTCTTTATGTTCAAATTGATAATATATATAACTATATGAAATAAAAACATGAAGTTTGAAGTGCTAAAGTTAGCCTAAGTGAGGTAGGCAACATAAACCCTCTACAGAAACCATTACTTTTTAAAGCTACTGCCGAGCTGCCGTCGACAACAAGCCAATCATATGTGAGAGCCCCTATTGAGCTTCGTCATCTTAGCAAAGATATTATTTATTTATATATTTTATTTTACTTCAAATAAAACGGTATTTTTCGAATGGAACCCTAAAACTGTTATTATTTATTTTCTTTTCCTTAACATCAGCAGGAAAAACATGTCTTTTTATGATTACCTCTCTGAAAACATTACAGTAAGACCGTGTTCTGCTGTGGGTTATTTTTGTTCGCTTTTTATAAGGTTCTTGCATCATCAGGACAGAAGGTATTTTTTATACCACTAAGGTCATAAACAGCCGTACGATCTGCTTTGTGGTAAGCAATAAGAGTAGCATACGAGGACGGCAATCTTGATGGCGGCAGCATAAGCTGAGATGGGAGCCTTTTTAATCATAAAAAATATTTCATTCTTTTAGATCTCCTACTGATTGTTAATTTTTTTGTTTTTCCTTAGTGAGTAAGTTTTTTTTTCATTGCAGGTACTAATAATGACGATCTGGTTAATTAAGAGATCAAAATAAATATTTTCTTTCTATTCATTAATTAATATTATTTATTTCTGGCACTTTGTTAGTAAAAATGTTTGCTTATTTGTAATTTTAGTAATCATTGCAGAGAGAACAGGATAGGGAAAAATGAAAGTAGTAAGAGGACGCCTTCGTCATGAGACGAACGATCATTAACAAAACTTTGTTCTCTACTAACAGTGTTAGACTTACGCCTAGATAAATAAACATATAGGTACAACAATAATTTTCGTCAAAAGGGGTACACAGTTTTTTCTTCACGTAATGATAATTATTCGCCATACTGTTAGTTATAGGTAACTTTAGATGGGGATTCACTCAGTACCAGTAGGTAATTTTTAAGAGGAAATATCATGAGGAAACATGTACACCCGGTGATTTGAAATACCTTTACCTACGCAAGTATTAGATAATTGATACACATTTTTAGGCATTAGCTACCTGCATTGTTTGCCAATCGACTGCATCGTTGGTCTAGAACGGTTAATGCTAAGCGTGAGGTCCTGGGTTTGATTCCCAGGTCGGGCAAAGTGTTATTGGGTTTTTCTGTTAGGAAATTCTCAGAAGCAGCCCGGAGTTAAGATGTTGCAAGTTGTATGCTTCGGAGAGCACGTAAAGCCGGTCGTGTTAGATCGCCATCCTATCGGACTAGGAGAGTGATGAAAGAGGGAGTGCTCCTGTATTTGCGCATACACTTGTGCTCTATAATATCTCCTGCATACTTGGCTAATCCCCCACATGAACTCAAATCATGACCATATGTAACATGTAACGAAATACGGTCGTGAGGAGTATTTGTTTGCCAATACGGCAATATGTTCGTCGTTATAATCACCATCCCCCTGGCCTTATACCAGTTTATTTTGGGTCGGCGCAGCATGTATTATTCTTCCACTTTCTAATTGTTTTTGAAATTATATGCTGCTAAAGCTTTGGTAATGTTTTAAGACCGGCCGCCTGCCTGACGTCAACCCTCATTGGGAATGCTGTTGTTCGTGGTAACCGTCACTGATACGGTCTCCTTCTATCTAGCTATGTCACACCAAATGTTATCCATGCGCCAGGTTCTGATGTTATTTTACTATCACACTCCACTAACCGGGGCATCATATATTTATGTGTAAGATAATCTTGTTAATTGTTGTAAAATAAATGTTGTATATAAATGTAGTATAGTCGACCACGAAATTGCTTTAACATATTTGACAAAAACTTCCAGTAAATTAAAATGTCAACAAGGTCGACAGTATCTGACTGACACTTTGATCTTGTAAGTGAAAATAGATCTTGTCATAATATGATGCGCAAACGAAATTCAGCATTAGGGTGGTAAAGCAATTGTATGGTCGACTATACATAGGTGGCAACTTATAATTATTTGCTGTTCTTTATTGTACACAGATAAAGAAGATACATCGATACTGTCTCATTTGAATTTGCGCTTTAGCGTTTAGTGCTGTATTATTCACAGCGATGTATGCCTCTCGATATGTTAACACCAATACCAAAGTTATTATTTAACATATTTTACTTAAAGATACTGCATGCTTATAATTATGTTTGTGTATTTATATATTGTTTGGTGCGAACTTCGGTGCAGTATTATTGTTTTGGTTTTTATTATTATATTGTTATACTTAAGACAAATTCTGATAATAGTTTTCTTTCACTGAAATATATTAAGGGCAAATATCTGCAACTATAATTTATTATATTACAACAATCGAGGTTATAATTTTTGCAAACCTAGTTAATACTACACTTTATAATAAAACAACTTTTAAACGGATTAATCGCGTGTATTATTGGTTTTTTGTTTTTCCTGTCGTTTCGAACACTTTGCAGCGTTCGTGGTCGCAGGAGGACAGCAGTCCTCTCCTCTCAGCAGTCTCTCCAGTAAAAGTTGTTTTATTATAATGTGTAGTGATCGCGCAAACTTAAGATATTACTATAATACTACACTATTAAAATAAAATAAACAAAGGCGAGCATAACTCAGAATGATCTTTCTTCCAGCAAACCTGGGCGAAAGAGAGATAATGAAGACGTTATAGTGGGAAAGTCAAGTGTACAATATTAACATTGACATCTTCTTCTATATTTTAATACGTTTTTGGTGATGTCATTGTTATCTATTCAGTCCCTATTCAGTCAACTGTACCTATAGTTTCAGAGTAGTGAGTAGAGGTCGAGACGGCTTAGTGATCACAGCGCGCCTGGAGTATTTATCCGGGAGGCGCACGTTCGAATCCTGCTCACGACCGTAATTTTCTTTCCAGAAAAAATTATTACTTTAGAATTTGCCACACATGCGTTATTTTCAAAACACTGCAAAAATCTGTCCATATTAAGACGTGAGTCCAAAAGTAGTGGACATTTGCTGCAAGCTTTAGTCAAGAATACTTTTGACCTGTTTGTAGTTTACTTGTATATTCGGTATATTTCTATTGATATATTCGGTGTACTGTGAACGACTATGTATATCGTCGAGCAAGTTCCTTCCCTCCCCAAGGTCACCAGTACATTGTCACCAGTCATTCTAGTACGTAGGACCTTGACGCAATGCTTTACATCTATTTTTTTCATTTCGTCTAGAACTTTACATAAGATCCTGTCTTGGAAGGCCAAGTTGGGAAAAATAATTTTTTTTGGCAATGTGTAAAAATTAGCAAGTTATTAATTAATTTTGTGCTACCTCATTGGCCAAGAGCTACTGATGAGCGTGATGTCCTTGGTTCGATTTCCAGGTTGGATAAAGTATTATGGAGTTATTCTGTTAGGAAAATCTCAGTAGCAGCCCGGTGTTTGGAATCGTGCCCAATAGATTATTGCCATCTATCTATTGTATGGTACTTAATAACAGCATTGGTTAAATGTGGCAACCCAGAAACTCATGCCCAACAGTCGCGTTTGGGACCACGTGACCAATGAGAGAGTCAAAACTGGTAGTAGTATTATTTATTTTATGTGTAACTGATGCTATGTAGCGACATATGAATTACATAGTTCAGCCCGCGGCGTTCGTTGCCCCTTCTAGTTACACGCAGATGTAATAGCAGAGCCTATAGCTTGATACACTTGACCCAGTAAATGGCACAACTAGATCTTGCACAATTCCAACGCAACGCTTCAATAGATAAATGGATTAATCGCTCGCAAATCTCGAAGCTTCTCAAAAGTTCAGATTCACTGGGGTTTTTAACGGATAAATATTTCAGAAGCGAAGTCTAAAGTTAAGTTATAAATTTATGTGGAAAGCAAAAGACGGTCGAAAAATTAATATGTGTTCTAAGATAAGACACACACACACTCCTCCAGACAGTGTTTCGGTCACGGCGGCCTATCTCGGAGGACATTAGCCAAGTACGCAGGAGATATTATAATGCACAAGTGTATGCGCAAACACAGGTGCACTCCCTCTTCCTTCACTCTCATAGTCCAGTGGGACGACAATCTGACATCCGACAAGTCCGGAGACAGATCAGGCGCAGACCGACGGCTCAAATCAAATCAAATATTTATATTTCGAACCCAGGACCTCACGCCCAGCAGCTGCAATTGCGACCACTAGACCAACAAGGCAGTAACATGATAACATGCTATACATCAATATACTTGGGTAAGATTGTTTAATATATACAGACTGCAATAATAAAAAGTCGGTTTTTAAGGTATATACATTCTACCAAAGAAACTGATGGCCTATGTTTCATAGATACAGTTGTTGTTGATACAAACTCAATAAAAAATCGTCTTTTTTACATTACATCCTATATGGACCACCTGACCTTTAATACAACAACAGAATAAGTAATCTCTTATCAGATTAGCTAAAAATACTATAATCAATGCGTTTATTGCACTCCACTGTCCACAAGTATTACTTAAAGGTGTTACAATATGGAAACAAGAATCGTAATTATGTGAACCCTGTCGGGCACGGCAAAAAGTAGAATAAAGAAGGAATAACACTTTTATATTTTCTTATATAATACTAACGGAATATTCACTCGAGAAAATATCCCATTCCTACGGAAAAACTCGTAATTCTTGCCTTTTATATGTGTGTAGAAAATTGAAATCATGGTAATTACTCCCTATTCTATATCTAAGCAAACGACTGAGGGATTTCTTTCATCCTCATCATCATCATCCACATCCCGACTTCACTCACTGCAGGGCATAGGCCTCTGCTTGTGCCAATCTCCTCGCTCCTTTGCTAGGGTCCTGTCCTGGGATTTCTTTAATTATTACGAATTTAATGTCGAATGAAATAACGATTTTAATGCCGAATTTTTTATATTTCAAATATCACGGCAGAGCTCACTCATTCTAAGCTCTATAGGTATTTAACCATTATCCTTATTTCAAAAACTAAATTTAAAAATAAAAAATTTACCAGCTACCAATTACTTTTTTTTGTTATAGTCATATTACTCGTAATAAAAAATGCAATTTAATAATGAAATTAACAGATTTTGAATTTTAGGTAGGTACCTATGGTACATATCAAACACAAAACTGAAAATAAAAATAACTCTGGAGGTTACCCACTTATAAGTTTTACCCTAATGAAATGGGGTATTTTGGTAATAATACAATAGGTATGTTATGTAAGGGTTAGGCCATTAGACAGCGAGAGTTACTTTGTTTACCTATAGAGTAATTATACAACAAAGTAAACATTTTGAAGTCGTGTGATATGTATTGCGAATCATGGTATTTTACATAACTGCCCAAAAAACAAGGAGTGTTATGTTTTTAGGGTTAATATATTTAGTTTGTGAATTTCTTTAATCCACCATAACTTCTAAACAATTGAATCGATTTAAATGTATGGGGTATCTTTAGAATCCTTATATTGTCCCTCGTAACACAGGCTAGATAGATAAGTAAATTATAGTGGCAATTAAAAAAAGTGGTAAATTATGGTACACAAAAAAATGTGAAATAGAAAAATCTAATTCGCACATGGTAGGCGTGCTTTAAATTATTTTTATTATTTGAATCTTGTTAATTTATCGTAGCAGATGAAAACCGGTAGTGTCTGCCTACCTTAATGGGAAACAGGTGTGGTTGTATGTTCATAGTAATTTAATTTATCTCGTATCCCGAACAAAGAAAACACTTTATATGCTACAAACGACCCCCTGGCTTCGCACGGGTAGCACTACATAATATAACTGAAATACTTAAAATATAGCCTATGTTACCCTTTCTAGCTTTGTAAAGGTAAAATAATTATGAATATCGCATCAGTATTTTCACAGTTAATCAATTACATACAAATCTTTCCTCTTTACAATATTCATATAGACATAACATAACATAGCGTCACGCCTGTAGTCCCCGAGGGGGTAGGCAGAGGTGTCACAATTGTGCACCCACAGTTCACCAATGTTGTTATTAAGTGTAATAGTTTAATTAGTATAGGTGTATATAATATAACTTTAACTAGGTACAAGTAATAATTTCATAATTATATATATTTTACGCTGGACTTGGGGTAAATTAGAGCACCTATGTAGTTTCCATTAAAACGGATTTACAAGAACAAGTGCGGGTGGATGCCAATACCATTCGCTCTTCCCCACGGTGACACCCACATTCTCCAGTCTACTCGTGACCACGATCAATGCAACTTGATCGAAACGCCCCGCGACGTTTCGATCAAGTTGCATTGATCGTGGTCACGAGTAAATAAATATTATGTTTGAATTCAATCTTTATATCCTCTTTAGTGTTAAGTACCTACTTGGTACCTACATTGTTTTTTTATAGGATATCGTGATACATGATATTACAAACAAATTTACGTACCTACATAAGGGGTAGGTAGAGGTGTACACAAACTGACCATAACCTGACATATAAATTAAATAAACAGGTCATTAGTTTCATTATATCATTATAATAAATGTAAGGAATTTTATACTTAGTTAGGTAATATAAAACAAACACCTGTGCTGTCTCATAGTCAAACAGTCATCACAACATACTCCTTAAAGTACCCAGTACAACTTGACACACGGCGAAAATTGGAACTTCAGTTACATGTATCAAATGGTTTACATTTCCCATTGAAACCAGCGCTACAACAACATGCCAAGTTATACTGGACACCACACTAAGTATGCTAACCAAGTGTTATTCCATCTTAAAAACATGGATTTCCTTAACGATTTTCCTTCCGCATTTGATGCAACTAATCAACTACGTGTAAGGCATTAAAATGAATTACCTCAATCTGCAGATACAATACAAAATCTTAGTAAAAACTTGATATTACTTTAACTCACCTGAAGACACACTATCACTCAAATTAAACACAAGCACTGATAACTGATGTCACTAAACTAACACACCACACTACACTAAGTACTATAAGCAAAAACGCGAGACGTGACAAGTATATCGAGCTGTAATCACGTCTCGACCGTGAAGATACGAAGACAGAAATCGTCAATGCTACAATGCCACCAGTCTTGAATTAAAAGCAATTACTTTCGAATAGTAAAACCGACCTACTTATGAGACCAGTTATAAAGGCGGTGAGAACTTTGGCACGAAACAATCCCTGTAAAAACGATGAGAAGATAAATGCAGCCTCATTATTGTATGGTAAATAGAGGTAGGTAGCGCTAATTAGCGAATTAGTTCTGCTTGAAAGGTTATAAGGTAATTTAGGTAAAGGTAAAGTAGGTTTATTTGAAATTTTACTGTTCTACTTAAAAGGAGGAGTCCAAATTATTTTGGACCTAAATACCCTTCACCACCCTATTTTTAAGAGGCTGTCCTAGTTTCAAAGGTAATAAATCTCCTTAAATTTAAATTAACGCCATCTATATCTACCTTTAGAAATAAAGAGAGAACCAAACATTTCCAAAACTATTGATACGATGAATCAGGAGGTAAGATACATGTTAACTCACTTACTTAAAATACAATATACTAAAAATATACAAAACACTGTACAATGATTAATATATAAAATTAAACTCTACCATGAAATTCAAGCTCAAATAAAAATAATACAAATTATATCAATCCTTATCTGTTAAAATTGTAAATAATTATAGACCACAGTCTGCTTGCATTCAACTGAACTAAAAGTCATCCCGCTAGGTACATAACTCTAGAAATAATTATTGAAGTTCTTTAAAACGTATATTTATTTACAATCAACTTATGTCAATAACATTAAAGTTTAACAATTAAGCCACCGTTTTCAGGTCTAAGGCACATTGCACAAAGAATTGAATTGATAATTCTATACAATGATCTAGTGTCACATTAACATTATAAGAGTCTGGGTATTTAGCTCTAAAAGAGCTCTCCTAAGGCTAAATTATAACATTATAAAAGCCTAAACAAATCCCAAACGTGAAAAATATCGTTACCTAACTGGCAAGGTATAGGACAAAAAGTATATCCCCTTCATAAAACGAATTCTTCATGATTCATCCGGGCTGTATTTTTGTAACCTAGAGCTCAATCAACCTGCAATTTTATCTGTTTGTTTGAATATTGCTAACCCAATTTGCATTTTTGTTGCTTATCAAAATGATAATGGTTCTCAGTCTTAGCACTTATAGCAGACTCCCTGCCTGTATCTTGGTTGCCTGACAGGATTAGTTACTTACTACGTCCCTGGTCCGAAGATATGCTCTCACAAATGCTGCTGAACAGGGCCAAATGTTACTGATATTGTTAAGCTTTTTTGCAAAGTCTCTGCCCTGCAAAGGACTTAGTTGATAAATCGATTGCTTGTAAACAACTCCCCGAAAATTTGGTAACGATATTTTATACGAAGTAGGCTGACTGGTAAACGCCGGAAAATCCAAGCGGAAGATTTTCACACAGTTGTCTATGAATGATTAAAATCTCGGTGCATTTGCCTCAACCGGGCTCGGGGGAGTGGCGCACGTATTCTGGTAACACCGGCGGCGCGGGCTCTCCCTGCAGCTGGGATAGTGCGCACCGCACAGCCGACAGTGTCTCCGGCGTGTGCTTGCGACCGCGAAGTGCGTGCGGCCGGTGTGGCCGGGCCATGCGCTCTGCTGTCGCTGTGGACTCTGTTGGAATAGAGGACATAGATGTAGTTTAACAAGAAGGTACAAGGGTAACTATAAACCTTTTTGCAATGCAACTGCGCATTGCTCTACCTAGAGCGACTCCGAAGTTGATTAATTCTAACAATTTTATCAGTTCGAGATTCGGTTGTATTCATCATAATTATTGGAGTCGCATCTTATCTACTTAAGGAAGAGTAGCCATAAATATATTTTAACTAAGATAGAATCTAGAATCGACCTCCAAAGTAGTTACATAAAACAGCTATAAATTGATTATTCGTAGAATTTAAAGGTTCAGTTTAAATTGATTAAAATGGTGCCAGAGCCAACTAACATCAGACAGAGTCAGAGCACATAAAAAAAAAATTAAAAGTACTTGCTAAACAAAAAAATCAGAATAAATAAAAATAACGTGCTGATTCTAATGTAATTATAAACGAATGAATTTTCTCATAAACGTTAGGAAATCATTAAGTAAAACGAGAAACAAACAAGGTTCCTTTGTTAGCAATTTATCAATGTTATAGTTCAATGATGCACAACTCACGATAATACCAAACATATCGGTAATACTCTTGTGCTATTGGCAACATTATACTAATGTGATTGAGCAAAAAAAAAACGGAATAATAACACAAATTTTACTTCGAGAGAAAGTGCATCACTTTTCGAGTTGCACGGTATCACAGAGACTTCAGAACGAATAATAAAAGGGACACATTACGTAGACTGATACAACTTCTCACAACTCACTCACCTTTACAAAAAAAAACTCTAATATGAAATATGAGTGGCGCATTCCTCGCGAATTCTAGAAACTCTTGCCAATTGAAAACATCACCAGCGCCTCTATATAACTGGGTCAGCCCCGGCAGGAGACCCGATCGAAATTACAAATAGCCTGCAGCAAAATCACCAGCCTCCTATTCAAAATGCTGCCAAAAACTTAAAATTCTATGAAAAGAGTACTCACGATTAACTCTAGGTCTGTCCCTGTCAGGGCCGCCATCGTCGAGCCTCTCGCAGCATGTGCAGAAGTAGCACGGCACGCCTGGCACTCCGCAGCACAGAGCCCCCCACAGCCACCTGTTCAGGGTGCTGGCAGTCCTCGACCATGCACTCGGCCTGTCCTGCGTTCGTAAATAAACACAGATATGATGTTAATTATTGTTCACCTGTTACTACTACCATGCATTTCTCGTGTTTGTCCGACTAGTTTCGAGCTCAACCGAAGCCTTTAGTCTGCGCGGCATTGCCGCGGACGACTCTTTCTCTCGCTCGCAACTAGTCGGACAATCCCGAAAAATGCACGTGAGTAGTAACCAGTGAACAATAATCAATAAGAATATGCCTCACGAAAGTTATTATAAAAAATATAGGTATGATGATTTACAACTGTCTCACTGCAAGTAGGTACTTAAGAATAATCGAGCAGTGATAAGCACTCTAGCTTACAGCGAGTAGATGATTTAATATCATGAAGTCCGAGTTTCCTCTCGATGTTTTGCTTCGCCATATCAATTCTGTGTTTATGCTTATCACATAAACGACATCAAGAAGGTCACTAATTGCCGACGATTCTGGCCAAGAATTTTTGTATTAAAACTGCTGATGAATGGCTTGGAAACCAAGGTGAAGGGCAAGGTAATGTTTGGCAGTGCAAACCTACATTGAAAGCTGTTTTCAATACCTATTGACTATAATATACTTACCCTCAAGGGCGCCCCAATAACGTGTGTTCTCATGTTAGGAATTCCAACTGATTACTCCATACAGTTGATAATACTGGCACAATATTATAAATTTTCTCGTCTCCAATATTTTCAAATGTAAGTTTGGTTTACTAATTAGTTATTTATCCAGATTTTCAACATGTTTTACGAACAGAGTTAATTATTGACTCAAAGTTCTTAAATTGTAATAACAAGCAAGTCTTTTAGCTTGACTTCTGTCGCATGACGAATGTTACGGTATTATGTTTCTCTTAAAAATGTTGGCCAAAACAGTATATGTTTATGTTTTGAATAATCTAGTTTACCTGATGATTGAACACAAAGTTCCGGTTCATCACAACTTCATCGTTGCTTAGCTCTCTGCTTCATCGGAAAACGTTGTAGTCATGTGTATTGACGCCGTCACTATGACTGATGAGAACTATGGGATTCTTTAACTTTTTCTCATCGTAACATCGTATGGACAGTTATCAAATACATATAAATACTTTTTGTAGTTTATGGTTTTGTTTAAAATACCATCAACCTAAATTTTTTTTTGTCGAAAGTTATACACGGTTTTGAAAAGGATTTCAACCTGCGCATCCAGGCGTATTTAATTATCTATGTGTGCGTTAATGTAATTGAATGATTTATAATTGTATTTATAATAAATATGTCATCAACGCAATGATGCACTTCAGCTGTTATTATTTTATTTTTTACCTACTTAGGAATATACCTATGTTCAATTAATTAAATGACGTACCATATTTGGTCATCTTTTATAACCCTTATTTACCGTTCATCACATTAATAGAGTTCCTAAACGGCGCCACGGATATTCAATTGAATATAAATTACCTATATCACTGATCAATCTGTCTATTTGAATTCTGTATATTATCTCAAAATATAAACGTGCTAAGGTTTATTGCCATCAATCTTGTCTGTTCCCAGTAAAGCAAAAGCAGCTTCCAGTCGAACTAGATGCAGCAGAAAATTCATATTTATACAAAGACACTATTTATTTAAGATAAATCTTTGAAAAGCATTCACGCATGCTTAGCATCGGTCGCCTGTATAGGGACTGAATATATAACAATGACGTTACCAAAAGACGTGTTAAAATGTGGAAGAAGAATTCACGGTAGTGAGCAAAGGTCGAGATGGCTTAGTGGTCAGAGCGCCGGGAGTATTTAACCGGGAGGCACAGGTCCGAATCCTGCTCGCGACCGTATTATTTTTTAATTTAATATCATAACACTATTTATACTTAAATAGAGGCATCCAATTACAGAGTGGTAATAAACATTTCCCAGTAATCCAAACCTAATTAATGGCCGAATTCTTAAAATATTCATGTAAAAGTAGTCTTGAGTTAAAACATACATAATCATAACGAAATCGCATGACAATCAAAATCACGTACCTACAATATATGTTTTTACAACAACGATGTATTCAAAATTACCACAAAATATTTTAATTACCGATCTTAAGTTTATGAACAAGATAAAATGCCATTCGTCGGTAACCTTCGAGGGTAATGAGCGTTGAGCACACGCGGCACGCGCACACGCCGGATTAGAACCTACTTCCAGGAGGGACAATGCCGTAACTAACCTATCATTAGCACACTGTTATATCATGAAGCCTTGGT